>JANRMT010062791.1:130200314-130297525 GCA_026402145.1 Polypterus bichir lapradei | reverse complement strand
GCCTTTGTGAAGGACAAGGTGGTGATTACCATACCTCAATATGCGAAGGGTCTATCTCTGTTTGGAATAGCTTACCTTATTAAATTACTTCTGCCCAGACATTAGTTACTTTTAGGTCATCATTAAAGACATTTATTTTTGCTGGTATTTGACCCAATAAGATGTTAAATATTATGATGGAATATGTTGGTTCAAGTACATTAATAATTAAGTGTGTGTATGTGGGTATTTTATGCATATCTTATATGTAGTTTGCCATTCTTGTGGATTTGTTTTATATATATATATATATACACATCCATCCATCCATCCATTATCCAGCCCGCTATATCCTAACTACAGGGTCACAGGGGTCTGCCATCATGGACATTGCAGTACCTTCCCCGGGGCGCTTGGGGGCAGTCTCCCTGGCCGTGGATCCCTCCTCAATCTCCCCCGTGACTCCATGGGACATGGAGTCCACCACAGCAGCCCGGTTGGGAGATGGGGTGGCTGCTAGGGGGTGCTGCGGAGAACCAGCCACCACACTGGACGGTTTATCAGCCCCACCCGGAGGTGCAATTAAGACCAGATGGTCAGGAACCTGGAACACTTCTGGGTGGGGTATAAAAGGGCCTGCCTCCCAGCAATCAAGGCCAGAATCGGGAGGAAGAGGACGAGGTTGCCTGGGAGGAGTGGTGGTGCCAGGAAGGGTTGTTTGTGCTGTATCTTGTGCTTTGGGAACTGTGTTGGGCTGTGTGGCACGGAGAAGACGTGTCACACAGCTGAAGAAAAAATAAAGCCTGTGTGTTTTATACACGTACCTCTGCGTGGTCTGTGCCGGGTCGGGCGCTATATAGCGCCTTTACAATATATATACAGTGGACCCTCGGTTCACGGCCATAATTCGTTCCAAAACCGATTTGGTCGTGAACCAAAGTAATTTCACCCATAGGATTGTATGTAAATACAATTAATCCGTTCCAGACCGTACGAACTGTGTGCAAATATTAAGATTTTTAAGCACACATATAGTTAATTATACCATAGGATGCACAGTGTAATAGTAAACTAAATGTAAAAACACTGAATAACACTGAGAAAACCTTGAACAATAGAGAAAACTAACACTGCAAGAGTTCGCACTGTGGCGCTACGAACCACTTGTTAAAAACACTTTTTTTTTTAATGAGTTTTAAGCACATGTTTTCAAATGCATAGATTCTTACCCTTTTGCGTTTTTA
Source organism: Polypterus bichir lapradei (assembly GCA_026402145.1). NCBI lineage: Eukaryota > Metazoa > Chordata > Cladistia > Polypteriformes > Polypteridae > Polypterus > Polypterus bichir. Next base: position 130,296,302 of record JANRMT010062791.1, on the reverse strand, counting down.
TGTTCTGACCATGAGCAAGTTACTTCAGCTGCCTGTGCTCCAAGTGGGAAAACAAAAGAAACGGAAGCAATTTTATCTCAGATGTCATATCAGCCAAAGAAGTAAATAATAAAAATAATTTCTTATTAGACAAACAAGTTCTGAAAACATTCACAAATATCCATCAATTCATTTTTCGAACCTACATGGTCCAATTTCAGGGTATCAAGCTCAAGACATGGAATCAGTCCTGGAAAGAGCCTGAGCCAGAGTCTGTTGCAGTGCACACTCTTAAAAATGGCACATAAATTCTTTAATGACACTTTATGGCTTTTTACTGGGTTGTGAGGTTTCTTATAGAAACATTGTTTGACCAAGCACCATTTCATTATGGGATGGGTTCTTTGCACATGAAGTTGGATTTTTCTGCTTTGAAAAACTTCCTAATATGAAAAAAAATATTTAAAGTATGGGGGATACCTTGCAGGACACTAATAGATTAAGAAAACCAGAACTTAGCGTGTTACTGTATGCAGTGAGAGTCCTTTTAAAATCCTGAGTCATTGGAATTTCACAAATCTCTTACCATCATTTCATGGTTATTTACTGTATGGAGCCTGTTCTTGACCTAACGAAGTAAAAGAAATTTTTAGAACCTTCATGTGTATGAGTCTTTTAGAAACAAAAATGGTACCCCTATGTGTCTCACTGAAAAGCCACTCTGGCAACTTTACTTTTTACGGTGCACATTTACACACATTTATTACATTGATACAACTTAAGAGTTGTCCATCAACCAAATACTTGTCTTTGGGAGATCATCCAGCTTACTGGTGCCAAAACTTCTATGCCCACACAAAGAACATTCAGGGTCCACAGTTGACACCAAGTCACTCAGAGTAGCAAGGCCGTGATGGAAAGCAAAGCACAACCCAGGCCAGGTACTAGACAATCATACAATAGATGAACTTAGGAAGAGGAGAGGTTGGGAGCATGCACTGAAACAGCATTCACCACACAACAAACCACCTCCCCATCCCAAACCAGGAGTATATATAAACACAGTGGCTGGAATGCCCATCCTGCCACCAACCCCCATGTTTTCTCTCGCAAGTTTGATTTATTAAAATGATAGGAAAACGATGGATATGACATCATTTAATGTGTAGATGAGAACTGCACGGTTCAGGTTCATTTCACGGGGAGATTGCTCGATGGACTGAAACGATAGGCGTGGAGCTAACGCGGACGGTCCAAGAGACGTCCATCTTATCTCAAGAAAACGTTAAGGAGTACGAAGATTAACCCAGCCTTAACATGTAGTGGTGTTATTACACGTGCAAAACGTGCCCGTAAAAGGTAAAACTGAACGACTCGTGACGACGGCGATGGCAGTTCTCTTCTTATTCCACGATACAGAAAAACTCCACCTGACACACAGAAAATGCGAAATTCTAACTCTGGCGTGTAAACGCGTTCCACTGAATGATTTCTCTCTTATTAATCTAAGAGATTAAGTACGTTTAAAGAGTAAAAACCAAGAAATGATTAAAGTTATCGAGTTAGCGGTAAAATGATCGAGCAGACCTACCTGTGTCCCTCCCTCGGTCGATGCGGACTTTACCTTCAGAGCGCCCGTGTTGCGACATAACGCGCCGCGTGTTTCACCTTCAACCTGCCCTTCTGATCAATACGCAGCGAAGGCGAATTTGAATTTGACCTCCGATTTACAGATCGGAATTTGAGTCACGTTTTGTAATTTTGTAAACATGTCTAAATCTGTCAGTGCATTCGACCATTGACGTGTAACCGAAATGATCGTCACCACTCCGCTCACAACGTAACGAACGTGCAAGAAGATCAAAAGATTATTTCAAAAAGAAAAAAAACGCACTGTAACTAAGAAGACGTGTGTAATTTGTGTGAAATTGTGTCGTTCTCTCTCAGTACCAGTAGAGAGCAGCATTTGCTTACTATTGGCGTGGCACTCCGTACTTCGATCCTATAGAAACAGAACGGGAGGGCGCTCTCAGACATGAGGACGGTTATGCGCTTCCACGTTATTAATCAATCAGCAATTATTCGCAGCCCTACTAAACAGTTCTTTTCAATCAGTTGGAAACCTTAGCCCTTTAAAAAAACACAGAGAGGAGGAGGAATAAAAAGCTTCCTTTTCCAGTTGAAACGGATTAGATATACAGTATAGCAGGGCAGGATTACTACAGTCCAGGGGTTCCTAGTTTTTTACATACCACGCCCCCCTAGGCGGACCATAAAAAAGTTGCGGCCCATTTATGGACGAGACCATCCTGACTACGTTCAGAAATAAACTAATGATTTACCAGAGTATTAACACCGATAATCTCAGAAAAATTCACCGTATAGGGAAATCCCGAATACGCCACCAATGGCCACTTTATTGTAATTATTCCCCTTTTGGTTCGAAATATGGAACCCAAAGACAGGCAAAAACGATAACGCTGCAACGGGGCGAACAAATATTTTACCACATAACTTGTTTAAAACAGGAAAGTAATTAAATAACTATTGAATGAAAACTAAAAAAACTTCTTGTTTTTTAAAACTGTGTAGTCGTCAAAAATGGATCACCCCAGCATTATTTAGCTTGATCCTTCAGCCACCAGAGTTTCCCCAAGATCCACTCTCATGTGCCTGCTATCCGCTCGAGAATCGTCCTCCTTTCAAAGCTGAGGCTGCAACAACAAAAGAAAGGAAAGAAGCGTCTAAACAGCAGAACCAGAGCCGCCAGCACTCGATTGAACGAGGTGCCAACTTGCCACCGTCCGTGATTCACTCCTCAGGATTTTAATAATACTTAACTTTGGCCCGGCGGGTTCTTGCTTGCACAAGGAAGACCCCACCAGTTTCAGCTCACGGACCACTTGGCGACGACCTTCCGGAAATCGAACCTGCGTTGCTGGCTCCCCGGTAACAACTACCACCTCTTCTACGACGTCCTGCGATTTTTTAATTACTTCTGTTCCTTTATTTTCGTGTCCTTAGTTTAACCGGCAACCTCTCGTCTTCTTTCAGCCTCAAAGAGTGCCCCTGTGTTTATGTTAACTGCACCCCTTCAATCCAAATCCAACCCAGTTAAACACACACGTAAAAAATCCCAATAAGTTAAATACAATTACAAACAGTTAAAATCAAATAAGTGCTCAATAAAAAAATGCATGTTTATTAAATCAAATAAAATATACTTTAAAAATAAAGAATCCTCCATGCATTCTGATACCATGACAAATATACACATGCAAGATACATACAAAAGGAATCTATTACTTAACAAAAAATGCTTTCTGTATCTTGGTTTTTGTTTTTTGTTTTTTTTATTATGGTACAATGGTGTAAGTAAGAGTTGCATTGACATATCTCCAGGCCTCTCTGCCACCTTCTTGAGCCAGAATGTGTGAAATGGGCTCAAATAAAGACAAAGACAAGGGATGGCAACTAAGAAGAACCTGCCTATTAAAAAGAAAGCTGATTTTGTAACTCAAAGAGACTTTAATCCAATCAGGAGACAGTTCAACCTTCCTTTAAAACTCTCTGCACCACCCTGAAGAAGCTCTCTCTAGGATATTCACGGGGCACTCACTGAACTCCCAGGGGATTCTCTCGGGGTGGGGAAAAATGAAAAATGTTCTTCTGAAACCTGATCTCTGAAACCTAAGAAGTTATGAGCCATCCTGTCCATGAGGGGCTAAAAAGGTGAAATTCTCTTCTCTTTGTGGAACAGAAGCTGAGACCCAGTCTGACAAGCCAAGGCTGCGTGTCAGTAGTCTGACAAGGCCGAGAAGCCACTACTCCAAGAAGGGAACTTCAGCATCTGAACTAGAGTGAGTAATGTCTTTTCACTATGAAGTGGCAAAAGACATCAGAAGACAGCTGAAGAAAGTGCAGCACAGCACTGCCAAGGATCATGCTGCAAAGAGAAAGAGTGCACTCAAACACATGAAGAATCTTCCACTGGAAACTAGACCAACAACCGAGTAACAACTCCACAAAACATTGGACATCATCCATAAAAACCTGGTATCATAAAACAATTTATCTGTGTCAAGATAAAGTAGAACTCTGAATACCAGTAAACAGCCAGTCTATATGTTATGTGTTTGTCTACCTTGTCTGTTTGCATCCAGTCTGATATCTCTCTCTTACTCTCTCTCTCTCTCTATATATATATATATATATATATAGAGAGAGAGTGACATATATATATATATATATATATATATATATACTGTATATATATATATATATACAGTATATATATGTCACACACACACACATATATATATTGTAAAAGTCTCAACACACAAAAAAAGTTTGGGGCAGCCACCCGTATATTGTCCCTGGCTGCTAATGGGTAGGTAGAAAGAAAAAAAACTGTTCCAGTTGAGTTCCAAACTGAACTGAGAGTAGTGAGATGATGGCAGCTTTAAAGGCCAAAACTGGAAGTAACGTCATCAGTGCCTGGAACCGGAAGTGATGTCATTTTTGGAGCTGGAACCAGAAGTGACGTCGTTTGTGGCGCTGGAACCAAAGGTGACATTGTTCTTGGCACTGGAACCGGGAGTGATCTTGTCGATGGCAGATTGGGTACCTTGGTATACGTCCGCTTTGGAATAAGTTCAACTTGGTATATGTCCTGTTTGGATGAGAAAAATTTTGCTTGGTATACGACTTTTGTTTGGAATACGACTCGCATGCTAGAACACCATGCGCTACCCTTGTTTACCTCTCTCGAGACAAAGCCACGACTGCCTACGAGTGTCAGTACGCCAGTTGCTAGCATTCATTGAACAATCCGCGTGCTACCCTTGTTTACCTCTCTCAAGATAAAGCCATGACTGCCTACGAGCGTCAGTACGCCAGTTGCTAGCATTCAGTGAACAACCCGCGTACTACCCTTGTTTATCTCTCTCGAGACAAAGCTAGACTGCCCATGAGTGTCAGTACGCGCTATAACTCTCTGTTAATTTTCACGTGATTTTGTGTTTTTTCGCATAAATTTGAATTGATTGTTGGAAAGTATGAAGGTGGCATGCGTATCTGGGACTTGGCTGCTGCATACCGTATGCCGAGAATGACGGTATCTACGACTGTGAAAAACAAAGATGTTATTAAAAAGTAAAGTGAGGTTAAATTTTTTATTTAATTCATCTAATTGCTTTTGTATTTATGTATTTTAGTATTAAGCAGTGTTTATTTTATACAACCCCATCAATGTATAATATGCCAATAACAATAGGATTTTTTTTCATGGGAACGGATTAATCATTTTCCCTTTATTTCTTATGGAAAAAATTAGTTTGGTATACGTCCTGTTTGGTATAAGTCAAAGGATCTGGGGCCTCATGCATAACGCCGTGCATAGAATTCACACTATAACATGGGGTAAATACAAAAGCAGAAATGTACTTACGCACAAAAAAATCCAGATGCATAAATCTGTGCTTTCGTCACGTTCTTCCGCTACATAAATTCCAGTTTCCGTGGAAATTAACGCACATGCACGCGCCTTCTGTCTTGCCCCGTCTCCTCCTAGAATTATGCCTCTCTGAACATGTAAATCAATATAAATAGCCCTTAAGCTCAGTGTTCTGTGAAAAGACAATGGCAAAAGCACGAGGAAAAATAGAAGGATTTCAGCGAATATCAAGTGAAGGCAAGGAAAAACGTACTGTTTGTTGGTTTAAACAATGATATAAACAAGAAAAGGAAGTCGATCGAGTGTCATAGCGTGTCGGAAAAACTCGAAAGCTCAAGTTCATAAAGTCGCACAGTGCCCGAAATAAAAAAGAAGTTGTCAGATATCAAATTCGCCATGAAAAGCCGAGTCGTAGCCCACCGTCTGAGTTTCATATGAAAGCTTATTAGGGTACAGAGAAAACAAAATAGGCACACAGTGGGGAAAAAAGCACAAAATGTCAACTTTAATCTCGAAATTTCCACTTTAATCACGTAGTTTATTTTGTCATTAAAGTAGAACATCATAAACTTCATCTTAAAATGTACTAGTTTCTCAAATACCATCGTAAAGAAAGTAGCACGTTAAATGCTTTGTTTTGTATTTGATCTTCTATGTGCTCTATGTGTGTGAATCACTACGTGCTTCCGTGCTTTGTCTTCCTCCAACAGGACACAGAATCCATTACATTCGTAATATTATAGCTCTTTGAATAATTAAAATACTGAGATGTATACTTGATATAATTTTCATGATGATAGGAGTTAAAGCATGTTATTAAACATGGGAACACGGTGGCGTAGTGATTGTGCGCACCTTCGATGAAATATTTTATTGCAGCAGTACTGTCTCTTTCAAACGTACTAACCTCCAATTCCTGTCCTTCCTTTTCTTTCTCCAAGTAACCAATCGCCACACAATCAGCTCTGTAATAGACGTTAAGCCATCTGTAAGCTTAGAACGCTGATTCTTCAAAACTTTTAAGGAACATTGAAATATCTTCGTAATAAATGTTTAATTATTATATCCTTCCAGTGTCACGCCAGTCCCAGTGAAGCATACAGTGTGAGGCAGGAACAATCTGTAAACGGAGCGCCAGATCCTTGCTAGCATAGCGACACCGTGTCCTTTAATTATTAACAATATAGATTATTTAAATGAAGTTAAAGTTTTATCTGTATAATATAATAAACATATTTTGCTGCATTTCATCTTAAAAATGATATTGTCATCATATGTAAATACGCGCTTTATAAAGTGGCTCAGGTTGTGCAATATTATAACTGTAGTGCAAGTTTAGAGTGAGGTGATTGTACAAATAAGTACAAACAGTTCTACAAGGAGCACTTGATGGAGTGATTGATTGCGTTTAGAGCTCTTGGGATGAAACTCTTTTTGAACTGCGAGGTCCGTACAGGAAAGGTTTTGAAGCATTTGTCATATGGGAGCAGTTCAATAGACAGCATGGCTGAGGCAGCGTGTGCTTGATGCTGTATCCCGATAATTCTCTTTCCGATCAGCTGCTCCGAGTGGTGCAGTGAGAGTAATATGGAAAAAGATGATCCGCTGTGGCAACCCCTAACGGGAGCAGCTGTAAGAAGAAAAAGAAGGTTCAGTGAGAGTAACAACGCTAAAGCAGCTATGGTATTTGGAATAGTTTGACCATTCTGTGTACCATTATATTGTTACAGGTTAATTACAATCAGATGCATTAAACTAAAAAAACAATATGCGGTTAATTTCAGTGTATTTATAAAGCCACGTCAGTAATGTGGATCTGAAAAAGAAAGATAAACCACACAGGAACAGTAGCACTGCTTCGACAATGGGTGCCGCCAGTCTGCAAAACCGAGCGGAGAACTTGCGTATGACAGGGTATGAGCTACCGTGAAAATGTGCGTGGCTTTACGGCAAGTTTAGGTTTTATACATCACGATTTGAATGTGGAAACGTTCCTATGCAACAGTTCTATGCGTTAAGGATGTATACCGAGATACCACTGTGTATATATATATATATATATATATATATATATATATATATATATATATTGTCAGGGATGCCAGGGGCAACGACCCGGCCGGGACGCCTTGAGAGACTGGAGGAGGGTCTACGTGCGCCCTGGATCACGTGGGGGCCACCATCCTGGTTGCTTTGGGGGCCACGGGCACAGAGCTTGAAGCTCCACCCTGTAGGGGCCCGTGGTCGCCGCCAGGGGGCATTCCCGTGCCTTGGGAGCCCTGGACCTCAGCACTTCTGCCACACCAGGAAAGAAAGAAGAGGGGGAAAGAAGAGCAGGGACACCCGGAGTGCTTCTGGGGATGCAGCCGGCACTTCCGCCACACAGGGGCGTGTCGGCGGATGATTGCCGGAACCCACCTGGAGCACATCCGGGTGATTATAAAAGGGGCCGCCTCCCTTCATTCAGGGCGAGAGTCAGGAGCGGAGTGGACTGAGCTGGAAGAAAGGAGGCAAGGAGGTGGCCTGAAGGAAGTAAGGCATTGTTTGGCCAGGATTTTTGGGGACTTTGGGGGTTTTGTGGTGCACTTTTGTGACTTTATTATTGTAAATAAACGTGTTGTGGGTGAGATGAACGTGTCCGCCTGTCTGTGTCTGGACCAGCTTCCACAATATATATATATATATATATATATATATATATATATATATATATATATATATATATATATATATACACACACGCACACATAAGAGAGCTCTAGGGCTCAAAGGAAGGTAATTCCAGACCAGGGGGTGGCAAGGTGCAATGATCCTTTCTCTTTTTCCACTGCAGACCCATTACTGGAAATTTTGCCTGGCCTTCATGACATCACATTCGGTCAGGCAGCCCATAATATCACTTCCGGTCCAGAAGCTCAAGCTCTGGACATAAGCTCAATGATGTCACTTCCGGTTCCGGTCATAATTACCTCACTTTAAAAACCCACCATCTCAACCTCACCAGTTAGTTCTGTTTTAGACTCAAACCTGTACACACCTGTACTAAAAATTTATCCATTTGCAGCCAGAAAAAATTATACCTGTGGCTGCCCCAACTTTTTTTTTGTGGATCCTGTCTCATCTTTGACAATATATATATATATATATATATATATATATATATATATATATATATATGCATTTAATATATTTCTACAACCCTTGTGTTTATCAACAAATTGTATTATACTGTTGCTTAAAACAAATGTGCCTCAGGCACCCTGATATAAGTCTAAAGGCTGGAGACTCCATTCTACAAGGAAAGGTGAGGTAAATATATTAGGAGCCATATGAAATTATTGGATTAATTGCCACTATAGCAGAAGGCAAAACTGATAACTAATTAACCAGGTTAAAATTTCTTTTTTAAATTCCATATGGCATCCTCTTGGTGGGTGTCTTATTGATTATTAATCATCAAAAATCCTACAACAACATCATGCAGAGGAGCAGGAAGATGTTTTAAAGGTGGCCTCCTGCCAACAAAGTGTTGTGTTGCAGTACTTGAGCATTATCTACATTAAACACCGCATATCACACTCATGAGTTATGTGCACTTACAAGTAACTGATTTCAAGTGGCTTGTTTTATATAAACCTTTCAAAGAGGAATAATTCAGTAAAATGTGCACATCTGGAGAAAGGTTACTACATGACTTCAATTTGCCCAGTTTGCAGGAATATGGCTGTGCAGTCTGTCTTGTGATGACCTGGCATTTCATCCAGCATTGCTGTCTGTCTTCCGGACAATGTTACCAGGACTGACTGCAGCTCCTACAACCCTGAACTTGAATTATAGATTTGAAAAAAGATCAAGTGAATGAGATCAAAATAATATTCCTCTATGCTTTCAACTGTGCATTTATTTTCTGGACTCTTTAACTGATCCCGCATTGGCAGTGTGTCAGGCAGTTTTTATTATGTTTTGTTTTGTTCTGTTTAAATAATATCTTTCATAGTGCAGCTTATAAAGCAGTTATAAGATTATAAAATTACAAAAAAAAAAACAGTTAACAATACTTTTAAAGGAATGTACTGTAATAGCACTTATAAGTTGCATCAACCTGGGGATGAGGCACCACCGTTATAATCTGGCATTCCAGCAGGTAAATGAGCAGCTTCTGAGGAGCCCATAAAAACAGCAAGCTTGCCAGGGTTGCATAAGAATTCCATCTGGTGCAGCAAGAGCGAGTGGTCCTTTTAAGGATACTAAGTTACTCAACTTAGAGGATGAAAAGAACAAAGAATTCATTTGACATATGGTGCTGGTGCTAATGTATTGTAAAACTTTTCTGAAAAATGAAAAATATTAGTTCTGGTGTAAGATAGAGACCTACTTACTTCCTTATGGTTATATGAAACAATTTGCCCTTTCAGCACATCACTGCTCACTATTTCTTGTATGCCTACCACCTATTTGAGTTTTAAAGGTCCTCTTTAGTCTTTGTCTGTCTGTCTGGCATTTATTTACTTCCCTGTTCTAACTGAATCTCTCATTCCTACATACACTCATTAACTCACCCCAACTGTCTGTCTCTTTCTCTCTTTTTCTGTCACTTGTCTATACAGGCCAGCCAAGGGCTTTAATCTCACCATTATGCCCCAGATTGTGTTCCCCCCTTCAGGTTGCTATTTTGTAAATTTTTTTACACAAATTGTCCGTCATCATATTACATCAATAGAACTGACATGAAGATGACTACATTTTTAGCCTTGTGGATGAATTTTATCTGCATACCAATAAGGAACTGCAGCCTATTGCAGACAAGAGGCAAAAAGACAGACAGAGGAATATTTACAGCCTGAATTGGATGTAGAAAATATAAAATAATGTCTACCAAGGACAAATGTCTTTGCTGTTACTGTTATGGTTTGGAATCTATAAAATTTTATTTATGTGTTTTCTTTAATTATTTTGAGTTAGCTGGCACTTATTTTGTAGAACTTGTTGGGCCAGTTCTGCTGCCATGTTCTTCTGCATCCTACGATATTGGGATGTGTCTACAGAGGATATGTCCTTCAGGTCATTGATTTGACAGGTTAAAAGGCTGGCTGAAAGGTCACTTCCTCATCTGAGTTGTAGACTTTTGCCAAATGTCTTTTTGCTAGAAATTTTGATTGTTTGATTCTCTTGGTTCTGACCTTTGTGTAAACATACATTTTGTCTCGGGCAGCACGGTGGCGCAAATCTATCTATCTAAAGAAATTGTGCAAGTCATTTTATGCACACACAGAGCAAAGCAGTTGACTTTAATAACTGAGAAATTGTTATGAATTTCATTATTAATTGTCATTCAGGATAATAAAGAAGGGAGACAATTTATACCACTTGGGGTAATCATTAACCTAACATGGAGTGTCGAGTATTAGAAGGAAAACCTTAGCAGACTTGAGGAAAATGTGCAAACTTCGCACAGAGAGTGTGGGTTTGATTTCAGAACCTCGAGGCTGTGAATCAGCAACACTAAGAAATATGTCTCCATGCCACCTATGACTCAGTTTAAACTTGCTTAATTAAATTATCTGTTTAGATTCCTTGATTGAAAAATGTCTGTTTTATATAATGGGCATCATGGTGGCGCTGCTGCCTCGCAGTTAGGAGACCCTGGTTCGCTTCCCGGGTCCACCCTGCGTGGAGTTTGCATGTTCTCCCCGTGTCTGCGTGGATTCCTCCGGGTACTCCAGTTTCCTCCCAGAGTCCAAAGACATGCAAGTTAGGTGCATTGGCGATCCTAAATTGTGATTTGTGTGTGCGTGTGCCCTGCGGTGGGCTGGTGCCCTACCCGGGGTTTGCTTCTGCCTTGCGCCCTATGCTAGCTGGGATTGGCTCCAGCAGACCCCTGTGTTAGGATATAGTGGGTTAGACAATGACTGACTGACATTTTGTCTCTTGTTTTGTCAGTCATGTGTTTTGAACTTCTGGTTTTGAGCTCTCTTTCTGTTCCTCATTTATTTCCTGATTCTCTCTAAAAATACTTTTTCAGTTCACTGACAAAACAATTATGATATGACAAACTTAAACATTTTTTTCATTCTTTGCAAATTTTTTCCAAGTTTCAAGATTGCTTTTCTGTTTGTTTAAAATGTAAATGTTGTTTGTAAATGACCAGGAGATGGAAGCAGCAAGTAACCTGGTCAAACAGATGAAGCAAGGGCCGGAAATGGCAGAAAGTCGAAATTAAATCAAAACAACAAGCCAGAAATGTAACTAAAAATTAAAGCAAAGTAAACACGCAAAATGTTCTTTAGCATTGAAATATCTTTAAGTAATCCAACTCTAACACTGCAAAGTATCTTTTTAAAAATCCAGAATCTTGGACACCAAGAGGAGCAAAACACAAAACTAACAAAGTATCACAAGAGTCCCAAAATTAATATTACTTCAAAATACTGTAGAAAACTTTACAGCCAAAAGCCAAAATCTGTTACAGTTGTTTGCTATAATTTTATTAAATTTATGTGGTTGGTGGCAGGATTGGGTGCTCCAGCCACTGTAAAAAATCCTCATACTGTTCCAGTGTGGTGCTGAGGTGTCACCCGCTCCACTCAGGTCCCAATCCAGGTGGTTCAGTGTGTGGTGGGTGTGGTAACTTGTTTTCAGCACATGCTCCCAACCTTATGTTTTAAAACTTCTAAGGTGTAAAGTTATGTTTTAATGGGCAAGTACCATTTGGTTGAGTTATTGGTATGATATCACAAAGTATTGCTAGGAGGCATGGTCACAGAAGTCACACATGATTAAATCATTGCCAAGACCATATAAAGGTTATGCAGGTAGCAGTGCCCACTTTGTGGCACTTTGGCAACAGCAGGGCAGTGGCGATCTGCAGGTGACACTCAGGCAGATAAAGGTTCACTGGAGACAGAAACCACAAATAAAAGATACTTAACAGCAAACAGGGTGGAAATGGGTAATCAAAAAAATGGAATTTTTAGTGGAGTTGGTGGCTGTACAGCAGTAACCAGAGCAAATACTGCAGGTGAGAATTCAACGGAAAAGGCATCTGATACTGAGACTGGGAATTCTTTAATTAGTGCAGTACATAGGATGATGACTTAATGGAAAACAGCAGCATACCTGGTTCTGGGTGATTCAATCAGATCTTTAGTAAAAGCAGGAACTGGTGGCTTAAATAAGGCTACATTTGTCATGAACTTGGGGGTTCCTGAACATAAGTTCCAAAAATTACTCAAAATGACCACTAGAGGGGGGAACAAACCATTAGACACAGTTAGTGATGAAAAGTACAAATGTAGAAACTTTATAAAAAAAAGAAAATAAGCTCATAGAAGAAGAAGCAAAGAAGGAGCTTCCAGAAATAGGTAATCCCGTAGAAAACAATGTCCTAAACCCAAAAAATAGAGCACAGATTTCAAAAATCCAGTAATTCCCAGAGGCACAGAAATATCACAGTAGAAAGTTACCAACACCAGTGTGTTCAATGAATTACAAGAGACTGCTTGTTTACTCAGCCTTTACAGGGCTTTTTCAGCCACCAGAGGAACCCTGGCTCAAATATAACAACATAAAATGCAGGAGACTTGACTATAGAAATGGAAGATGACATTTTTGTGTTTTTCAGAGAGTGTGCTGCCTATAAGATCAGCATTTAGTTGAGTTTAAAAAAGACACCAACTGGAGGGTCTGTTGTTTGGCCTTAATATTGTGAGTTCTCACGGGCTGTTTGATTTTAGTAAGCTGAGTTTTTGCCTTACCAGTTTTATCTGCATAAATCTAATCAAAAATTGCATTTATTTGGCCAGACTGTTTGTTTAATTGTAAAATATCTGCAGATTACTCAATTGTATTTAAATTGTCAAGAATTTGAAAAATCTTGTAAAATCCTCAGCCTCTTAGTGGTAAGTTCTAGATTAATTTTAGTTCGAGGACACTTTTTAATTTTAAGGGAGATAATTTTGTTATGGAGTGGAGTCTTCCAAAAATGGGCGTGAGGCCTCCAAACGCTATGCAAAAGCAAGTCTCGGAGAGGCACAACTTAAATCAGCCAGGTCCCAAATACTACCTGCTGGCTTCAAAAATGGGGAGCTGGCAAAACAATCAAAACATTTAAAAATATAACAAGGCCTCATAAGATGCCAGATGACTGTAAACCCTCAGCTTGAATAAAAAGGGCAGACAATAAACCTTTATTTTATCTTCTTTTTTAAATTTAAATTTTCTTTATTAAAAAAGAAAAAAAATGGGGAAGTGCTCTAAGAAGCAAAAATAGACTAAAAAGATTTGCCTAAAAATGCAATCTATAGAAAAAAAGCATAATAACACAATTGAGAATTCGAAATTATTAAAACAGAGCAAGAAAGAAACAAAATCAGCAAATCCAGTGCAATGAGTAAAACTCACAGACCTCCAGTTTCAATGTATGATGCTTTGTTTCTGAGCCTTCTCAACAAACTTATACAACCAGCAGGAGGGCTCAGGTGTCGTGACATCAGGGTGGCTCTGCCTCCTGAGGAGCCACCCACAAATCACACAGAACATTTAAAGGGACAGTATAAAATTACAGAACTGCAATTGAAAACCAGCAGAAATAACATAAAGACATGAAAAATAATACCTCAGAATTAACAAAAACAACAATAAAACATAAAATACACATACAATCACACTGACACTTTATAATTAGAGAGGTTCTGAAGCAACTTTGGGAAAATAAACTGGTAAAATTACATTTTTATCTTTTTATCCATGCACATTTTTCACGTTGTTTGTTGTTGTACAGCACAGAACACATCTGGGTTCCATTATATCATAAACTTTTTTCTCTAGTTCTGCCTGAAAACTTAAGATAACAAAATGTTTTCTGCTATCACTACAAACTACATGGGGTAAGTAAAATTAAAAAAAAATATTTTTGGATAGAGTATTCTTTTAATATCAGGATATTATTATGGTGCAAACAGGTAGATAAAGTATTAATCGTAACTTGGAAAAATTCCTTCGATGTACTGTAGATACCTTTCAAGACAAAAGGCAAATGAAGGTCTATGTCACCTTTGGCAGAAGTGGCTAGAAATGTGTTACATAATTTAATCTATTCAGATTTCTCCTTTTGAATACCTTTATGGGTTTAAGCTCAGTATACTGGAGTGAGATTTGGACCCTTCAGCAGCTCACTAGTTTGTCAGAGTACCTGACTAGGTTCTGTGACATGTGAAAATGAGTTGGGGAGAACCTGCAGTTGGTGGGAACCACTGCCAAGTAATTTGTGCATTGCAAATTCTGACAAGCCCCAAACTTTAGTGTTGAGCAGAGTGTGTGGCTTGCAATGTACTTGAGGGTTCCATCTCAAAGTTAGATGTTGGGCTGTATTCTACTTTGGATCAAGAGGGTCTGATATCGTTCAGTATAAGTTTGCACTTCTGGCCCACTTTGGGATTCACCCAAGTTTCTTGTCTGAAATCTGTGCATTCCAGCCCATTGTCATTTCTCCTTCACCTATTCAAGTACAAAGTCCAATACATTTTAGATTCTCACTGTAGATGAACTTCAGTGGAACATGTTGTAGACTATATGGCTTCTGACCTTGAGGTAAATTACGGGGTTCAATTTAAAGATGTACATGGGCCTAAGTTATTGCAAAATTTTCATTTGAAGTTCTTTCATAAGTCAGACACGTGTATTCAGAGCACACCCATTAAAAGGGGACTCAGTTATGATATTGAAAACTTCAGCAAAAAAATGTACAATTTTTTTCCAATGTTCAGAGTTGTTTTTTGTGGATTTTAAAACCCAAAGTATCCAAATCTATTATTAACTTATTTCTATAATTGGTTTTGAATAAGGTTACATTTTGGTAACATTAGGTTTTATATAGTATGTCCTAAGGTGATCATTTGTTTTTAATGAGTATCGGCATTTTCTTGAGCTGTTGGTATGGCATGATGCTGGGAGTGTGGTCATAGAAGTGCTGCACAGAGGATGAGTCCACTTTGTTACATTAGGCAGCTATTTATGATAGAGATGGTGACAATTTTCCAGCCATCTTCAATTATCCTGGATATAGACATTTTTGAACCACTTCAGTTGAAATACATGTCATGCTAAGCACATCTTCAGATGTGTGTTTTACTTCATAATATTCTAGTACAGTGCTTCCATTCTGCGCTGTAGATTTATGCTGGATGCTGTTTTCATAAAATTTCACCAACAACAATCAAACATGTACAGTACATATTCTGCCTCAGTAAAGAATTTACTATAAAAGCAGATTACTTTCAGCTTCATGCTGTTGTCATACACAAACCTCAGAAATATGAAAGGCATGTTTACCTTTACGACATCTGTGTTAAGGTTCACCTTTCATGTTTCCTTTGCTGCCCCATAGACCACCATTTTATGCCAGAGTCTTATGATGCTTTCTTCCCTTTAAAACACAAGTACCCAGGCCAAATGACAGTATGCCATGATTATGAAAAAATATGTTTGACTTTAAAAACACCTAACTTATCCCTTAAAAGTTCTGTCCACCCACCTGAGACAATCTTAGAACAAAGTAAAACAAAATGTTTGTAAACAAAACAGTTTTTGGAATTTTAGTGGTACTAAATTTAACCTGGCTGAGCCACATTTGATATACAAAATAGTAGGATTCGGCTGAATGTATAAAGTGCATCAAAGACATTTTGGATATATAGGGAAAAACTGAATTAGTCCATCGATAACCTTCAACTACTTGCAAATACAACATTTCTCTAAAGTGAGCAGTAGTTGTGAAGAAAAGTTCCGGTTCAACAGATATTGGCACCCCCACTGTCTGGTACAATTTCTTTAGCATGTTTTTGTCTTGTTTGCCATACAGCTAAACCTAGTTCCAAAATTAAGAGAAACAATTACATTCCAAGTGATGTTCCTCTGACACCGCCTCACAATGGTTCATGTGCAGTAATGTCCTCTGTTTGCGCATATGTGATGTGATACTACTCCACACCTCTGCCTTGAGGCGACATACCACCACTGCCTTTATTGTTGCTATGGATAGTTTTGTAAAGTTAGAAATGTGACACAAGCATGCAGCTTTCACTGAGCAGAGTGACGCATGCAATTCAGAATAAGTGACAAGGTGGAAAATGAATGCTGCATACCATTTAGATCCACTGTGTTGACACCTCTGTAGATGTTCCATCCATCCTTGCTTTAAGGTCATTTTAGTGGTTTCACAGTACATCTTACTGCATAATAATAAAATAAAAAAGGCTTGGAATTTGTACAGTAGCAGTTGGATGTTAAAGAAAGCTCCATAGAAGTGTAACAACTGAAGGTCACTTTGTAAGGAATTATATAAAACATCCATTATCCAACCCGCTATATCCTAGCTACAGGGTTGCAGGGGTCTGCTGGAGCCAATCCCAGCCAACACAGGGCTCAAGGCAGGAAACAAACCCTAGGCAGGGAGCCAGCCCACTGCAGGGCACACACATACACCCACACACTAGGGACAATTTAGGATTGCCAATGCACCTAACTTGCATGTCTTTGGACTCTGAGAGGAAACCAGGGAACCCGGAGGAAACCCACACAGACACGGGGAGAACTTGCAAACTCCACGCAGGGTAGACCCGGGAAGCGAACCAGGGTCTCTTAACTGCGAGGCAGCAGCGCTACCCACTGCGCGTCCGTGCCACCCATTATATAAAACATACATTGTTTAATCAAGGAATCTAAACAGATAATTTAATTAAGCAAGTTTAAACTGAGTCATAGGTGGCATGTAGACACATTTCTTAGTGTTGCTGATTCACAGCCTCGAGGTTCTGAATTCAAACCCACACTCTCTGTGCGGAGTTTGCACATTTTCCTCAAGTCTGCTAAGGTTTTCCTTCTAATACTCGACACTCCATGTTAGGTTAATGATTACCCCAAGTGGTATAAATTGTCTCTCTTCTTTGTTATCCTAAATGACAATTAGTAATGAAATACATAACCATTTCTCAGTTATTAAAATCAACTGCTTTGCTCTGTGTGTGCATAAAATGACTTGCACAATTTCTTTAGATAGATAGAACTTTATTTATCCTGGGGGGAAATTTGGCTTTTTTACAGAAGCACAATAACTAAAGTCAGTCATCATCCAACCCGCTATATCCTAACACAGGGTCACGGGGGTCTGCTGGAGCCAATCCCAACGCGCAAGGCAGGAACAAACCCCAGGCAGGGCGCCAGCCCACTGCAGGGCACACACACACACCAAGCACATACTAGGGGAAATTTAGGATCGCCAATGCACCTAACCTGCATGTCTTTCGACTGCGGAAGGAAACCCACGCAGACACGGGGAGAACATGCAAACTCCATGCAGGGAGGACCCAGGAAGCGAACCCTGGTCTTCTTATTTCGAGGCAGCAGCGCTACCACTATACCACTGTGCTGCCCTAATAAATAAAGTATTATATTATAATAAACAACAATTCCCTTCTCAAAAAAAACAGAAAGACTAAAAGGAAAGAAAACTAAAAAGAAAAGATAAAAACAGCAGTCACAGTGAGGCGCTATACAAACGTATTGCTGTTGGTATAAAGGAGCCCCCTTAGCATTTCTTGACACAGCTTTGCTGAATAATTCACTGGCTGAAAGTCCTTGGTGTTAGTCAGAGAGATGATGTGCAATGTTGGTCATAATGGCAATTTAGTTTTGTTTTAATTCTCTCCTTTGCTATGACCTTCAAGAGGTCCAGAGTGTATCATATAACTGAGCTTGCCTTTTTAATTAGCTTGTTAATTTGGTTGATCTCTCTTGAAGTGATGTTACCAGCCCAGCAAACCACAATATAGATGACCTCGCAGCCTTCACAGAGATGTAGAAGATGTGAAGGATGCCATTACCCAAAGGAATGTGGATTCCTGAGAAAAAAGAGTGCAGCTTATCTGGGTTATGATATGGACCCCCAAATAACTGCAGCAGTGCACCACATCCACTCCCTGAGTAGTGGTCCGATGTAAAGCCTCTTTGGGGTGGTGAAAGTCAATAAGCAGTTCCTTGGTTTTGCTGCTGTTAAGCTGCAGACAGTTCTTTCTTTAGGCAGATGAAGAAGTCACCTTATATCAAAACAGTGACATCTGTGACTTGATGCTCGTGTGCTATTTCAAAAGGCAAGCTGAAAGCCTGTAAAAATTAAACAAAGAATGGATGAGGGAATAGGGATATTTACCAAAGGGGTAGTCTAATCAAGGACTAGAAGTTTGCCAAAATGTAGTCAAGTAAAACACGTAGGAGTCGGATGCCGAATGACAAGAAAAATTGATCACCCAAAACATGAATCAAGAATCAAGAGTTCAAAGTTTTATGACACACAAGGTGTTGAGGATTATTGGGAGCAAAAGTACTGGGAGATGTGCAAGACAAGAACTGCAGTTAAAAGTGGAAGGCAAGCATCAACAATGCTGTAAATCACAACAAAATAGAGCAATCATAACCAAAAAGGCAAGGCAAAGATGAAGAGATTAAAACCTGATACTAGATCCTGCTTGTTTAAATGCAACAATACATACAATTCTATTCTATCCTATGCATACAACACTAGAACAAGAACAAAATGAAGACCCTGGTCCATGTCCTTTCCTTGTTTAAATCAAAGAACACCTTAAGAGGTAAATTGTTAAGGTTTTATCCAAAGTTTGAACTCTAGTCACTGTACACCATCATCTTAAATAGGCAGGTGAGTGGCAACAAGCATAGCGGCTATAAACAATATGGCCACAGCCACGAAGAAATTGTCACAAAATAGATAACAATATAATACACAAAGTAGATAACAATAAAATAAATAAGAAACTCAAAAAATAAAACTGTATTTGAAAATCTCAAATGAGAAACAAAAAAAAAAATTAAGATTATCACAAATGCCCGTCAATAGTCTAGCATGCTGGGTCAGAAAGATCAAGATTGATTTTTTTGTTAGTGACAACCATAATTGGACTTCAAGAACAACTGTTGTGGAATCTGTAACATTGCTCTCCAAAAAAGACAGAAGTGTGTCGTGTTGAGTCAGGAAACAGACAGGCCCAAATGCAATTGACTGGGTTAGCATAATGTCTGTGGGATGCCAGATATACTGGCTGTGTATATCTGTCGGAAGAAGATAATAATAAATAACCCAGTTTTGCATCTTTTCTTTCTATCATAAATCATGATGTACTAATAAAAATGTGATGTAAGAGAAAGATGCAAAATAGTCAAACACATTATTGCAGAGATGCAAAGTGAAATGGAGCTTGTTGTCATGCAGATAACTTTAGAGGAATATGAGACGCAGTACAGTGAACGTATAATGCAAATTGAGATGAGATGATTCATTAGGTAAAGTGCTGGGGTTGGTTACCTCAAATCAAGAAATTTTTCGACTTGAAAGTCATGTTGAAAGTGTAGTTGGAATAGCAGAAGTGTTAAAAAAGCTTGTGTTTCTTGTTGATATTGTCAGTAATCTGAAATGGCAGATACTAAGTTTCACAGGTAATATGCTGTTGAAATTCTATGTGCTATCTTGGCATTGCAAAACAAGATAACACAGCTGACATATGTTGTGTTTTCACAAATGAAATCAGCCTTCCGAGGACAGGCTGCCAATATACTCCAAGGCTTACTCACACATCTATGAAAGTTGACCTAAAAATTCCTGGAACCAGTCAATAGCACAGGAATAGGGCAAAATATCAAATATGTGTACTGTGTGCCTACAAGTCTTTTTAATCAGTCTGCTGAGTGGCATAGTGCTGAGCTGATCGACTTTGCATTGTTGGTGTTTAGTCTGCAATCATGCAGATGACCTCAATTTTTTTCTCTAAGCCACCATAGCAGATTTTCAAGAAACAATGATGATGATGTGTTTCAACATTACTACATGAAAGCATCAAGAAAAACACCCAGAGCAACAACAAAACTGCATTTTCCATCATGACAATGCACCTGTACATATTGCGTTATGTAATTCAATGAAGATTATATATAGAAATTTTGCATATTTACATTTATATCTATTTGCTAAGCAGACACTTTTATCCAAAGCGACTTAAGAGGTCAACGTAATTAAGAAAACATCTCTGAGGGACTATTTGGGAACAAGGATATGAAATTGATCTCCACAAGTGAAGATCTCAAAATAAAAACAAGCTAGTAACAATTCCTAGATTACAAAAACCAAACAGCTAATATAATTAAGACATAAATTCACCAAATGAGAACTTCAACCGTTTCTTAAACACTTTCAGGGACTCAGAAATTCCAGTGGAGGTGGTCAGCTCATTCCACCAGCTCAGAGCTACACATGAAAATGGACTGGACTGAGATTTGATGTGACGCTGAGGTGGAATCACCAGACGTCATTTATCAGCAGACCTAAGTGGTTGAGATGGATGCCTAAGATCTCACAAGTGCATCTATATGCAGTATATAGAGATTCTAACACATTGACTACTCTGTAGGCAAGCACCAAGGATTTGAACTTAATGTGTGCTGCTACATGGAGTCAATGTAGTGATCTGAAAAGAGGAATGATGTGTGCCCGTCTGGTTGAACACTGGATGTGCCACTGAATTTTGAGTCATCTGCAGCTTCTTAATGACACATTTTGTCACTAGCGTACTCAATTTTTTTTTCACAGGGTCTTTCCTATATATTTGCTTCAAGGTTTAGGCATTGACCATAAGCTTATATAACACAACTTCCACAACGTCATGGGTCATAAAGCATGTATCACGTGCATCATAGTGATCAGGCACACCAAAAGGGAACTGGATTAAAAACCAACAAACAAGATAATGGCACCCATGTGAAAACAAGCCCACAAAATAGCCTGCTCATGAAATGTAAATACAAAAAATGGTAGCAAGATGGGATTCTGTTGTCATTTTGGTAACAGTAAAAACAGTATATAAATAAATTAACAAAAAGCAGGTCAATTTTTGCATGACCGTGACAGCTTTCATCAGAGCAGGGAGACTCACTATCAAGGATACCCCTTGAAGAGTTCAGGAACCAAACCAGAAAACTGACCAAGTTGATTAAGAATCTTAAAAGCCTCCCTGTGACTTTAATTAATCAGTGAGTCTGAAACCTGACTTTGTGAAAGCTCTTCTGAAGATATGATTAATGGAAGGAAGAATAATGTGTATCCTGCTTTAAGATGGTGTGTGTCTGGATCTACTGCTATTTCACATTCTCTTGCAGCTGAGAAGAATGACCATAAAGGTCCAATCCTCTATACTGGCTTCAGATTTAAGCTGAAAGTTGATTTCAAGAAATGTGAAGTTGTAAATGGCTTTGTTCACATTTGCCTTGCAGAACTCATTAATGCCCACACTCTAGAGCATGCGTTATGTTCTTAAAATCCCAAGGATAAATAAAACTTGTGCAACAGTCAGAGCCTTTAGATATAACTACCCTAGCAATAACAGCCTTTAAATAAAGACTAAAGATACTGTAAATGCCATGGAGGAAGGACAGGCATCCTGTCTAGGATAGAGGATGATTTCTTTCCATATTGGAAGGTCAGCAGGAGTGGAGATGTACCCCGGCTGGAACACCGGATAATCTTCATCCCAACGAGGACAGAAGAATAATGGATGGAGTGGGTGAACCTGGATTCCGGTAGCAGTTTATTCCCCTACACGGCAGGTGTCAGTGTTCCTCTGAACCCAGCTATGTCACCTGAGGGGTGGCATGGGAATTGGAGTTCAGAAAAAGAGCCCTGTCGGGATACTTGGGTGCTGCCAGGTGAGAATTGCCCTGGTTTCCACACTCAGAAGTGTTTTGGACAACTCATGCTTTGACCCTGAAAACAGTCTTGGGTCCGTTTAAAAGAATTCTGCAGCTTCACCTTGGCGAGTCAGAGTCAAGAGGCAGTGGGTGACACTCACTTGGAGGGAGGAAGGAGAGAAGAAATTGACTTTTGTTGCATTCTTGTGTTGATTTTTGACTGGTGCTTAGTTGGAATGTGTTGTGTTAGGTGACACTGTAACTGAGGTTTAGGGTTCAGCAGTGCCCATTTGTATTACAATACTTACTTGGGCATAGTTAACCCAGTGACGTGGCTGTTGACAGCTAACTTCATGAAAGCTGTAGTTGCTCTTGTACATTGATACACATTTGAACAATCTGCTTACATTTTTTTTTTCAGATGAAGTTTAAATTTTTGTAAGGATTTAGACATATAAGCTTAAATTTCATACAATCAAAAAGTCTGGCAATGAAAATGTCAGACTTATCCTCTGTGTTTTCTTTAGTTTTCATAGTGTTTTGAATGTATTTTACTAGTTACTAGTTTTAACAAATTTTAGGATTAGATTTGAGCTGGCTTCTAGCTTGTCACTGACAGAGGCTACTAGAAATCATATAAACAGATTTTAAATTTTACAATGATCTGCTGTCGTCATCTCAAACCTGAGCGCTAGCTCGTCTTAACTGCCTTTCAGATAAGCTGTGAACTCAGGAGAAGTCACAGGGAAAGCAAAGAAGATCTGAAGGCTATCTTACATTCACAACACCTAGAAATGTAAGGGACACTGAGAAACTAAAAGTGGGGTGTATTAAATATTCATGTAATCAGCTGATAGCACTGCGAACTTGAGCATCCAAGCAACTCCATTTCACACTACCGCAGGAGTTGTTAATTCAAAGATGTAGAGAGCAAAGACCTGGAGCAAGAATAAAAGCAAGACAGAAAGAATTTAGAACTGGTCTGCCATCTATTGTAATAGACAATGTTCTATTAATGTCAGATAAGATGGATGAGTTGCTCTTACAGTGGGTCACAGTGCATACAAATACCGAGGCATTTTGTGCTTTATGGAGAGCTGGCTTAAATCTGATATACCTGACACTGTTTTAAGGCTGGTTGGATTTCATCTTATTTGAGCAAACAGAGCACCAGTGTAGTGTGGAAAAAAGAGAGGAGGGGGACTGGCCATCTATGTGAATGAGGAATGGTGTAAAGGTGAGCCTATTACAGTTAAATCTACAATTTGTTATTCAAACATTGAAATTCTGACTACTGGAATTCATCCACATTATCTGTCAAGGGAGAAAAGTGATATCATCCTTATTAATATTTTTATTCATCTCTCTGGAAATGGGGACTCAGCAACAGAAATGATTTATACTGTCACCAACACTCTGATGATGATTCATTCTTCTCCTGCAGTTATAATATGTGGTGACTTTGGAAGGAACAATGACAAACCTCTATCAGTATGTGTCATGCTACACTCCAGGAAACAACAAGTTGGACCCACCCGATCCAAATGTAAACCCATGATACCTCTGGGCAGATTTGACTGCAAACTGATCCATCTTATTTCCACCTACAAGCTTGTTATTAAAAGACACTGTTACCACCTGGACAGTGAGAAATAGGAGACTGTGGACTGAAGTAGCTCTGAATGACACCTTCCAAAGAACAGTCAGGGAAATCTTGATTTACGAGTTACATGGGGACATTACCGAAAAACTCAGTCACTGCATTACAGAGAATTTTAAATTGTGTCGACATTACTGTACCCTTAAAACAGTATGCAGTTTTCCAACAATAAGCCTTTGATTCTTAAGAAAAAAAGGCCTATACTGACCAACTTTGTGGTAATCTCTTTCACTATTCATCTAGAAACTGCTCCTGCTGTAGAAGACATCCTGTATTGTTCCTGGTCCAAAGTAGGAAATTCCCTGTTCACTTAATGACTACAGATCGATGGGTTTTATGTTGTACATCATGAAGAACTTCTTGTGAAAGACCACCTGGCCAGATTGCAGTTTGCCTATCAGGCAAAGATAGGAGTAGATGATGTAATTATCTATCTGTTCCACAAGTTTTATTCTCATCTGGACAAACCTACCAGTACTGTGAGAATTATTATATTTTTTATTTCTCCAGTGCCTTCAATACTATCCGGAGATTCATTTTAAGTGGTAAGCTCAGAGATATGCAGATGGATGAGACTATAGTGTCCTAAATAATGGACTACCTGTCGCAGTTTGTGAGACTCAATGACTGTTTCTGATATGGATCTAAGCAACGCTGGAGCACCACATGTACAGTTCTGTCACTATTTCTATTCACCCTGTAAACCTTGGGCTATAAATATAACACCACATCATGTCATTTGAAGAAATTCTCAGATGACAGTTATGGGGTGTATTCATAAGGGAGATAAGACAGAGTATAGGAGTCAGGGGGAGAACTTTGTTTCTTGCTGCAGAAGAACTGTCTGCATCTTAACATCAGCAAAACCAAGGAACTGGTTATTGACTTTCACCACATCACAGATCCTGTATGTCTGGTCACTATTCAGGGAATGGATGTAGAGGTGGTGTATTGCTGTAAGGACTTAGGGTTCATATTAATGACTGGCTGGACTGGTCTCATAACTTAGTGGAGGCTGCATTAGTTTAATTTGGGAACTGACATCCTTCACATCTTCTTCAACTCTGTGAGGCCCAGTGTGATTTTCTATACAGTGTTGTTTGAGTCCCGATAAATCACTTCAAATGAGACCC
Organism: Polypterus bichir lapradei; assembly: GCA_026402145.1. NCBI lineage: Eukaryota > Metazoa > Chordata > Cladistia > Polypteriformes > Polypteridae > Polypterus > Polypterus bichir. The sequence goes on along the minus strand of JANRMT010062791.1, from coordinate 130,271,329 downwards.
ACTGAATCAATAAGCTGATTAAAAGCTGTCTCAGTTATGGAATGCACATTGAATGCCCTGTAAGTAGCGGTGGAGGACAGAATGAAGACAAAATTGATGTAAAGATGATTACATCTTGCCTGAAGAAGTGGTCTGAGTTGCCTCAAAAGCTTGCATATTGTAATCTTTCTGGCTAGCCAACAAAATGTGTCATTTTGCTTAACTTCTCACCACATCCATAATGGCTAACATGGTATAATACCTTAGTACTACTAAGTAATTTGCCAACATATTATTCACTAGAAGTGTGTCAAGAAACAGTACTGGGAATGTTTCATATCAACAACAATATGCCTTCATAATACCTATATGACTTTATAATAACTCATTTTGACTGCAACTTCAAGCCAGACCTGAAGGATATGTTTCCGGGGCCCATGATTCCTAGGGCACTTGGCAGGTCACCAATATATTATTCATTATTTTCTCTTTATTTTTCTCTGTAACCCACAGGGACCTGGGGACGTCCTTCTCAACTGGCACAAAACCTCAGCCTCCCCATCCAATATTGTCTCTTTGACTGCCTCTGAACCACAAAGGAGATAGAATATTTTCTCTGGACCTTTACACTCCTGGCCAAGACAGTTATTTTTCTTTCTTTTTAGTAATTTCTGATGTTTTTATTAGAAGGTTGTTGTTGTTTGGTATTTATTTATTGAGCTCCTGTGAAAAGCTAAATTTCCTCCTTGGTACAAAAATGCCATCTATCTATCTATCTATCTATCTATCTATCTATCTATCTATCTATCTTACTGCTGAACCTTATCTATATGTGCCGATGAAAATGTCAAATCAAAGGCAGGTGAACAGAGAGGAGATACAAAGAAAGGAAAATTAACAGAAATACTTATGGTGAGGCTCACAAAAATTAACAATTGGTGGTCTACCAAGGATGAATGCCTTTGCTGCTGTGAGCAAAGCTTGCTGCTGCTACCGCTGAAGATCTTACTATAGAAGTATCTGGTGATCAGCCAACTTTATCAAAAGAGGAGGCCATTTGAGTTACTAATGGGGATATTTTACCATTCCTAAGCATTTATAATGTTATGGGGATTCTTTTTCCTTTTCAGGAATTAAATTGTAATAAGAATATAAAGTTGGAAAGACAGAAAAAAAACCTTCCTTAGAGCAAGTTTGTTCTGGATTTTGTGTTACAAGCCATAGCCTCAAAGATGACTGAAAATGGGCTGATGGAAACTATAGACTGTTCATTTTTTAATTTTGAAACCAGATTCTTTAAACCATTTAAAATGAATGACATTGTTGTGCTGACTTGCTACAGTCATGTGATACTTTACTGCAATGCATTCAATTCACACCATGGTTTCCTTTACACTGGCTGTTGTTTACAGAAAAACTTCATTCACACCAGTCACTGTGAACACTCAAGACAAAACATATACTTCCCTCGGGAAAGATGGGCCAATGCCAAGATAAAAGTGAACTACTTCCAACTTTTATGATGACATCAACATAATTCTGTAATATGGAAAACATGTTTTCTTAAACTGGAGTATTTTCTGCTTTGAAGTGGATACATTCACTAAATTTTAAAGTTTTCATTTTACATTTCTTCTGGTGCCCCCATTAACCACAAATGTAAGTATCTGGGGGTGCTTCTTGTGCTTTTCATATATTTCCCCTTAGAAACAATACCCCAAAATTGTGTCTCCTCTTGTTTCAGTGGAGATCTCAGCAAAGTAATACAATGGGTTCAGATCTTCCAAGTAGTGTCTTGACATTTTTCTGCATTTTGTGCTCAGTAATATATGGTGAATTATATGGACATTAGTGATAAAACACTTTACTATAAATTACAAAGCTGTAGTCCTTGCTTCTGATTAATAGTATTAGATGCTCTAATTTATATTGCTGTGCTCCAGTTAGATCGTACTCATTCTGGGAGTAAAGGCAGGCAGTGCGGCATAGTGGTAAAGACTTTGACCTTCAAACTCTGAGGCTGTGGGCTAAAATCCCACTAATGATACCATTGTGTCATTACCTGCCTGTGCTCCAATTAGCAAAACAAAGAAAATGTAACCAACCATATCTCAAATGTTGTAAGCCACCTGAATAAAGGCATCAGTCCAATAATAAAGAAAAAAATGTGAAGTCTTAAAAGAGATTAAAACAAGACTAGAAGGAGATCTCACAACCTGCTTTTCAAACCAAATTCTTCATTTTGGCTGCTTTTACCTCACTTATATCTCATGCTCCCTTTAAGCTATTTCTTCTATGGAATTTTAGATAGATAGATAGATAGATAGATAGATAGATAGATAGATAGATAGATAGATAGATAGATAGATAGATACTTTATTAATCCCAAGGGGAAATTCACATACTCCAGCAGCAGCATACTGATAAAGAACAATAATTTTGTATAATATTAACGTTTAACCCCCCCAGGTGGAACTGAAGAGTCGCATAGTGTGGGGGAGGAACGATCTCCTCAGTCTGTCAGTGGAGCAGGGCAGTGACAGCAGTCTGACGCTGAAGCTGCTCTCTGTCTGGAGATGATCCTGTTCAGTGGGTGTAGTGAATTTTCCATGATTGACAGCAGCTTGCAGAGAAACATCTGTGATAAAGTTGATTATTAAATGAAACGTAAATGAGAATCTCTTTTAAGTTTCATGAGACATCAAAGGTCACCCTTTGAGAAGTAAAACTTTCCTGTGGGATAAGTCAAATAAGGCTCCTGGTTTTTTGTTTGGGGGAGCTTTATTGATTTGTTTAGGCTAATTCAAGATCTGTTCCTTTTTTATGGGTTTGAAGATGATTATTTACATGTTTAATTTGTAATTTAGTGGGGTAAGAGCTCTGAAATTAGAAGCATTTTCACTGACTTTGTTGGTTATCCTTTTGATATTTGGAATTTGTGTTATTTTGTGAAATTATTTAATTTTTTATTATTCAATATTTTTCACTGTAAATAATTTTTACAAGAATTATGTTATCTTTTATTGAACTGTTTGCAATTAAAACAACTTTTTTTCTGTATGTGCTAACTTTTTTTTTGACTTTCTATCTGCCACTTTTTTATGACTTTTGGTGTTGGTCATTTGCGACTAAGACTGTCTGCCTTCACAAATGGCTTCTGACAGTTACTGATTAATGAACTGAAGGTTTTTTATGCCCTTTTTGATCACAATAACTGATTTCCACCAAGGTAATTTTGATATCTCACTCACGGAATCTGTGGTTCCTGCTGTGAAATCACAACTCCTCACTCTTAATTTAGAAATAGCCTGATGTTGAGTATGAAGCCAGATAACTAGAGACTTAATGAGTAGCCCAACAAATCTTTTAAACAATTTCTTAAAGACTACCGTTAAATAAACAGAAAAAAAAAAAATCAGAATTATCAGTATACTAGTAACACTCAGACCTCTGGTCCTCTAGTGCAATGTCCTTCACTGCCATCCAAAGTCACTGCAGCTCATTTCCTTATAGACAGACCGCATGATCAATTGGCAGTTTTTTTCTTGTCAGCCATGTTATGTGGCCACACCACCCCTTAGTGTGTGAAGGATCCAAAGTCCAATAACAGGAAGGGAAGGAAACCTGAACCTCCAATTCTTTGGTCGTTTATGACTTTCTGTTGCGCTCAAAGTGTATGACTGGTGCTTGCAAATGAAAATGATTAGTTGATATTTGTAATGTGCTTCATTGTAGGCAGAGCTCATTGTGGTTCTTTTCCTGTTAGCAATGTTGTGTGTCCACACTGCTGCAGTTTTCCTGTCAGTGGTGAGGACCTGATGTAATTTTCCCATCAGCCACGGAACAGGTTGCCATGAGAAGAACAAAAAACCCATTCCTGTGGCTGAGGTAGCCAGCATATCTAAACCAAGGGTCGCGTTACGCGTATCATGGCATCAGCTCTTGATTGACACCAAAATCAAGATTAAAATCCTAGGAGTTTATGAGTTTTTTATTTACAGATGGACAGCCCTATGCATTATATAAAAATATATTGATAAAAGTGGATTATATAATCAACTGGGCAAGAAAGAAATTAGAAATGCAGATTTATAAATTAAATCCAGTATTGACTCAGGATCTGATATATGTGGACGATATAACACTAATTTCAATAAGTGACCAACAGTTACAAAGGAAACAACATGGAAGAGTAAGCTAGAAGCAAAATGCATGATAATACATGTAAAGAAATGTAAAGTAATGAAAATAACAAGGGAAGGACTAGAAGAGAAATGGTTAAAATGGATCCAGATAGACGAAAAACAACTACAAGACATATCAGTGTATGAATACCTGGGAGTAAGACGATGGAAAGGTGGATGAAGAAAAAAGAAACAGATAAAACAAGGCCAATAAAGTATACCATCAAATTAACAACTTAATAGGAAAGAAAGAATTAAGAATAAAGGTGAAACCATATAAAACCATACAGGTACGAACAATATTATATGCTGCAGAATCTTGGGTAACACTGGATAAACAAAGATCTGAAATAGCATCAGTTGAAGTTAAGTATTTAAGAAGAGTGGTAGATAAAACAAAAAGAGACAGAATAAGAAATAAAACAATCCATGAGCAACTGGAAATGCAACCACTTGTGGAAACAATAGAAATAAAACAGCTAGATTGGTATGGATGTATAATAACAACGAGTGAAACAAGCTATCCAAAAAGGTTTTTGAAATCAAGGGTAAAGGAAAAAGACAGAGTGGAAGATTGTGAAGGGTATGGGAGGAAAATATTAAAGAAGCAGCAAGAAAGAGAGGTATGACCATGGACCAAGTGAAAATCCTAGCAAAAGCTAGAAAAAAATATAGTCATTGGCTCAAAACCTCAACACCATAAGGTATAATGGTAGAAAAGATAAAGTAAGCATTCTGTAAACCCGTCTGATAAATTAACTTCAAGAATGCATTCATTCCGTTAAGTCCTTCCCATCTCAGATAAGCTTGGAAAAACAAACTTGCTTGCCTGTGATGTTTCCAGACGTTTATCTGCCACTCCTACGCATTTCATTATAAAGTTCAGGTTTGCAGATGCTCATGTACTTACAGTCTCTCCCGGAGCTTATCTCTCCTGATCATCTTCTAAACTGCCTTTTATACTGCCCATCCATTCAAGTGACTGTGAAAATGAGCTCACCCAGAACCTCACCACATGAGTCAGTCCCTGTATGAATTCACGCCTGTACCCACGAGTATGCAACCATGCTGTCTCATTAGCTTCATCTCACTGCATACTCTCCACCAGCCCACACACAGGTCCTGCATTTCATGTCTCCTCGGCCTCCAAGCAAAAGGATAACACACAACACAAAATGCTGCCCACGCCACCCGTGTCTGTCCACGGAGCTTGAGAAGCCCAATCGTACATTATTTATTACTGTCTGTTGTGCTTGGAGATGATGACTGGTACTCGTGATGGAAACAATCAGTTGACATGTATGATGTACCTCACTGTCAGCAGTGCTCACTCGGGTTCTTTTCCTGTTAGCAATTCTGCGTGGCGACACCTCTGGGCTTTTCCTGTCAGGTGCACCGCCGCTTACTGTGAGGGGAACCAAAGATTAATTCTGTGGCCAAGTTGCCTGCATGTCCAGTACATGGGTTGTACTACACGTAATACAGCATAAACAGTTAACTGAGACCAAAATCAAAAGTTTAAGGCCCAGGGGTTTGCAGGACACACAGTCAACCCTTAGTATTTTTTATATATAGAAAAATAGTCTGATAAACCCAGCATTAAGTTCACTACATCTCTCATTTTCACACTGCACAATTATCTGGTGTGATGCCAAAATGTGACCCATATTTGAAACTTGGACTTTCTAACCAGCAGTCCCCAGTATGTGTGGAATAGCAGCATCATATCCTCCATACTGATCTTCAGCACAAGCACCCGACAGGGTATTGTGCTGAGCCCCCTTCCATACTGCCTGTTCACCTCTGACTGTTTGGTCAGATGCAACTCCAATTCCAACTCCATAATTAAACTTGACAGCATGACAACATCATCATGGGCCCAATCACCAAAAATAAAGAGGTAACTTAGTGTAGCCGAGTGAAGTTTTGGAGTACCAACCCAGTAGTCCCTGTTTAATCAATGAAAACGGTAAACAAAACACGCACTTGATGGTACTAGAAATTAACAAAATTTTGCTTGACTTTGTGATACCTGATTTAGTCCCTGGGTTTAGGAGCTCCATCCTACAATGCACTCATATATCGTATAAAGCACTCCATCAGGTGATTATGGGAAATATAGCCTGGAAACCAGACGGGGCAGAGTCAAGTGTACTCACCGGGCATCTTCTCAGCGATGTGGAGGGAACACAAGAGGAATGAGGTTAGTGCCAGTGCCCCCTCTTGACAAGGGTCAGCAGTACATACCTCAGACGAACTCGGAGGGTCATCCACTGACGTGCGTGAGTGACATTAGAAAGCAGATGTTTACCTTTTGACACATTGGCGCTGCACCAATAATCTCCCTCATTATAAAGCCAGTTTTATCTAAACGACAGTCACAGTGGGCCAGAGGCCATCCTAGAAACACTGGGCACAAAAAAGAAATGGTTTTAAACAGGGCAGCACTCCAACAAATCTCCATACACACAGAGGCCAATCTGAAACCACCAATTAAAATAATACATGTGAACTGCAGTCAAATTCAGGACTCAGATGCAGGATGTTGGATCCATGAGGTGGCAGCATTACTCACTGCATCGCAGAATCACTGAGACAACAAGCTCTCCCACTTTATTTATTTAAAACCAAGGAGTGGGTCCATAGATTTCAGGAAGAAGTAGACAGTCGACAATCCAATCTACACTGGAAAGATGTTAAAGAGACGGTTGGTAATGTTAAATTTCTTGGATTCACCATCACTAATGACCTTAAGTAGCACACAATATCTCAGCTATTGCCAAGAAGACACGCCAATGCTTTACTTCCTTAGAGTTCTAAGGAAGTGCAAATATCTCCTTTAAATTTAGGTTATGTTAGGTAGATTTTATTATCCCAGAGTGAAATTTGTTTGCAACTGGAAAATAAAAAAATATAAGATATTGTTACACAGGTACAAGAAAATAAGCAAAGACACAGCAACTGAAATCCAGTGGTATCATAAGCTCACACTCTGAATTAATACAAATAAGAACAATTACCTTCAATAGTACACAAAATAATAATTCAGAATTCAGCAGCAATCTTACACATTTTTTGATTTTTCCAAGTGCTCATACAGTAAATTCAGAAGTGTTGCTGTGGTATCCTCCAACACCCTGATGTCCACATAGGCCTCGATTTTGTTATGTAGTTGTCTCTTAACCAACCTCCCAAAGGATTTAATGACTGTTCCTGAAGTGAAAACACATAAGTGCTTGTACTCCATGTTTTTGCCAGCCTCCTGGTTCTCCAAAAGATGTGTTATACATTTATCCTGATTTACTAATTATTTGGAGATCGGGATTGGGCGCCCTCAGAGTTTTCAGAACGATGAGATACGCTGATTTGATTAGAGGGAGTGTCCACCTCTCAGTTTTGAGTATGATCCGTTCATTCACTCAAAGAGCAAGGGGGTGAGAATCAAGAGCAATGAGATATGCACATTCAGTCAGAAAGGCAAGGTGATCTGGGGGCCCTTGGAGTTGATAAATGAACATTAAAAGGGGTCCCCCTTGAAGGTAGGAGCGGGAGGTGCTGGTATGCAACTATTTACTAGGCAGAATAAAACAGAAAACTGCATACCAGTGCAAATCAACCCACTTCAAGCACTGTTTAAAGATATGTGGCACTAAAGCTCAGCTTAACAAAATGTGCCCCTCTTCAATCACTCTTGGTGATGATATCCTCAGACCTTCTTCTTATGCTAGTAATATTGATGTCATCTTTGATTCTACTGTGTCTTATTGTATCTGCCTAAATCACATTAATAAACTTTCTTACTTCTACCTTGTAACATATCTAATGTTCGCTTATTTCTCTCCTTTACTAATCCTGAGAAACATATCCATGCTTTTATTACATTCCACATTGACTATTATACCTTCCTACTGGCTGTGTAGTATTTCAGCTACAGTTGGTTCAAAACTCTGCCGCAAGAGTCTTCACACAGACCACAACAGTGAGCACATAACACCCATCCTGCTCCACCTACACTGTCTTCCTGTGTCTTATAGGACTTGAGTGTAAATTCTGTTACTAACCTATAAAGCTTTACATGGCCTTACACCAGACTACATCAGTACCGCACTCCATCACTGTGCTCCTGTCTGCTTACTATGGTCCACTGACTCTGGCAATCTTGTTGTGCCCCAAAGTAACCTGTGCTCTGTGGGTGATAGAGCCTTCAGCTTTTTAGCACCCAGACTTTGGAACGACCTCTCTAAATTAATGAGATCAGATGACTGAAATCATTCTTTTAAGATTCATTTGTTCAGGAAAGCATTTAACTTAATCCTGACATTCTGGTACTTCTTTCAGTTTACACTCTCTATCCAGGTGCTCAAGATAATTTGCATTTGTTTAACAAATTATGCTATTTGTTCAGGGCTTTTCTCATAGTATTTTAATTTTTGGTATTTTATTCTGGTTTATTGTCTCTTATTTGATTTCAATGCTTTGTACATGCTGTATTTATCTTTATTTAGTGTTTTATGTGGATATTACTTGTATCAAATATTATATATAATCTGTTGTTCTCCCTGAATTTCTGTGAAGTGTTTTGAGTATGGGAAATGTGCTATATAAATAAAATGTATTATTATTATTATATGAAGTTAAGGCCACTGGTCTGAAGTCATTTAATGCTAACCCACCTCTGTAAGTGGAGTCCATCCTTAATGTCTGCATCACATCCCACTACTATCAACCTGGGTTGACAAAGAACTAAAGAAGGTGTTGAAATCATCACAGAATAGGACAGGAACACAAGTCCCTTCTGTCCACGACTTACATAACACACGCCAGCTTAGAAAGGCAAACAGTGTTACTAAAGAGCTCAGCCATCGAGCAGGGCCACTTATCTTCACGTTCAAGGTCTTCAACACTCACAACAGGGATGATTATTATCAACAGGTCATAATGCTACTCAGTGGAAACTCATATTGTCAATTGAATGTGTTTCTTGTATATATCATCTGATGTTGCATTTAAAGTATGCAAGTGAGAATTTCATTGTACTCTGTACACATGACAAAAAACCTAAACTTTATTTGAAAGAAACCTGTCGTCACAGCGACACTTAGGAAAGGGCACCCTTTTTTAAGTGGCATCAGTGAGTGACTATACAAAGCTACCTGCCTGTCCAATGTCTACTCCGGTGTGTGTACAGTAACGTGATGGACTATTTACTGCGTAGTAATACCGCAGCACATACTGTATGCTGCAGTATATATAAAGCTGGTGCATGTATACAGGTATATGGAGTCTGTCGGCAGCAGTGTAAGGCTTTCTCAGTTGTGTTGAAGTCTCTGTATTGTCACATTAGTAAAAATCACCAAATACAGTCGTGCCTCCTTGGATTCATTGAACAATGCAGTTGGGAGGCTTGCAGAGTCTGGGAGCTCACGACATTCTTTTCATTCTCTGGAATCAACAGGTAGGGCCAGAGGATTTCCAGGACTCCTTTTCCCATGAAAAGGGGAATTTATCTGTGCGACAGTAAAATAAAATCCACTGTAAATAAAGGGTCCAATCCCAATTAAACGAATACGGGAAGACAGTTTCCTGTGTGCATCTCTACAATTCAGACCACAGAGAATGTGTCTGTAATTATTACAAGATGTACTTTTCCGAAAGCAAATTCTTCTGAATGCACGTATTCAAAGATTGAGGCGTTTATCCGCAGTTCATTATATTGTAACGCAAATATTTACGGCTACGTCACGCCTCTGTAACTTTAAAAGTCTTATAAAAGAGCTCTTCCCTAGTCGTGGGTGGGGTTATTTTTAACTACGTCAGACGCAAACCAGGCACGACACCGAGCTTATCCAATAATGTGGGCGGAAGCTCAGTCATTCAAGCCAATCCACAAGGGAACCGCGTATTCAATTTTTGCTCGAATTGTTCTTTCTATTGGCCGATATGCTTTATTGACTTTATTTGCATTAAGCCCACCCTTTCAGAAACGTGTTCCGATTGAGCTCCGCCTTACCCTCCAGCTTCTCCAGTGTGATAGGCCAAGTGAACAACTTGATGCTCCGAGTCTCCCATGCTTTGCCTAGTCCCGCCTCTGCACCATGTCCAGCCCCACAGTGTAACTCGGAGGAGTAGCGAAAGACTGCGGCGGATAATCCATATAGATGAGCAGCATTGCTGCCGTAGGGACGTTTAACACGCTTTACTGTGAACCCGTGGCTATTCTTTTTTCGCTTTTTCATTGCTGCAGTAGAAGACTCCCAAAACCATGGTGATCCCGGAGGATGGACCCGGACGACGTGTCAGTTAGAGAGCAGTTATTTCACAACCGAGTTCGCGAGAGCATTGTAAGTATGTGCGCTGAGTTTGCGATTCCGTCCCCATTGCAGAGGTGCGGCTGCATCAGATCTTAGTTAAATAAACGACGGGAGACTGCTGGGGGTTTAGGAGGATTCATATTCATCCGGAATTGGTGCTTGGGCAGGTTCACATCCAGGGGGACGCAGGTGGGCTGAGCTTCCAGTCTGATTCCATTTTTTCCTTCTAGTTTGGTGCAGCGGTGTTGGTGGGGGTCGTCTAACTATAATATGGAATGGAGACCGCAGCTGAGCAGCATGGAGGCCCAGCTGGACATTAGTACAGTTTTTTTTAGCCAGGGCAGGACGCAGCTGCTTTGTTTTTTACACATTATGTATGAGAACAGCAAAAGATGCCATTAAGACACTTTCCATGTGAAACCCTGTGGGACTATTTCATGTGAGGAAAGGTGGGGGTGGGGAGCGAAGGTTAGAGGTAATTTGTGAATAAGCAAAGTTGTGTCTGCATTATAAACACCCAGGGGAACAAGCGGCCGTCAGGAGGAAGATTAGCTGTGGAGTGTCAGAAACGAAGTGTTGCCTTCAGTAGTTTCATACGGATGGTCTTGTGTTCATGGTACTCGTGCCTTCTTAAGGCCATTCAGCTCAGAAAGTAAATGACTCGAGTGTCTTTATAATCTCCATCCATTTATCCGTCTCCCATACCCGTTCATCCAGAGTTGGGTAGTGGAGAAGCTGGTGCCCACCCTAGGAAGCATTGGGCATTATGCAGGAGCAATTCCTGGATGGGGCAACAGACCATTGTAGGGTGAACACACTCCTTGATTGTGATTTAAAGCTTTACAGTTTGGATATTTTCCAGTTTGATTCCCCATGTGTAAAATGACTTGTAGTTTATCTTGATGGCTGTCAATCATTTAAATCAGTTTTTATTGTTATGAAGTTCATCAAAACGCAAATAAGAGTACATTTCAGAGTCAGTCTGCCCTTTTCATTCTTAGTTTAGCTGTGGGTTCTGAAATTTATTCAAGCAGCACCGGGAGCAAGGCAGGAATCATCACACAATTGTGTTGCCAATTAACCTAATGCACATATATTTAAGATACTGGAGTGCCCAGAAACATTTTTTTTATAAACCCAGAGTCAAAGGGTGAATGTGCAGACTCCTCACAGACATCGAAATGGGTGATGTGCAAACCTAAGATTCTGGAGCTGTGGCAGGAACTTGTGGAATATTTTAAATCCAACATGAGCAAACCATTTTGTATTGCACCTTCCAGCAGTGAACACTGTCCTTAGTCAGCATGGAGTATAGAACAGTCATTTCCATATTTCCATAATTATGGCAGATATGTGACTGATCCATGGTTACAAAGAGCATCAGAAGATTGGTTAAACTAATTCTGTGGTTTATTGTCTAATTCCTTATCTGTGGTTTAGAACATATTTGTTGCTTCTTCACTGTCTTCCTAGGTCACTTTGGATGCATGCTTTTGCTGAATAAAGAAATGTAACATTGACTATTAAAGTTTTTTTTTTTTTTTATAAAAATTGACTTACTATAAAGGTGCATGCTCCCAGTCATTAATTTTCTATGGTTTCTTTGAACAACATAATTTTGTGCCCTTTAAATCCTGGTGCTCCAGTTGGCATAGACTCAGCTTGGGTCCCCTGCTTGATCCTTTAATTCTCTTCCTGTTTTGAAATCTGTGCTCCTTATGTTATATAATGTCCAAACTAACAGAGTTTGGCTGTTGGTGTAACTGTGTATTTAATGATTTGAAGTCATCTTCTTAGATTAACGTTTATAATATGTGACTTTTGTGCCTTGTTATTCCATTAGTCTAATGTGTTTCAAGGGATGAGTTAAAACTGTTACAGAATGAAGAGACATGATAACCCTGGCAGGGCATAGTTGCCCTAACGCTGGGTGGTGGGGGAAGTGTTAAGTTTGGCTGGCTCTGTGCTTGCCTTTGCCAGTTGCGCCTCCGTTGGCATGGACTTTAGCATACTGCTCTGTGGGGGCCTTTACTTGTTGGAGTTTCTGCAGTGTTAAACTCTCCAATCTTTTTATTATGACTGTGGCTTAAAAAACTGGTCTGGAAACCATGAGGTTTCACGCTCAAATCTCACTGCTAGATTTCTCTGTGGCCCAGAAGAGCAAGCTATATGTCTTATCTGTCCTCCTATCATTTGATAATAAATATCAGTGTAAGTGGCTCTTACTTCAAATACATTACATTGTGTAAGAATCAGAAAGCTGCTATATATAGGGAAAATAGTAACCTCAGCAACACATTATGAGGGAGAATGCAAAAATTCCTTGCTGTTAAAAGAGACTTTACTATACAACTTTCAGCAATTAAATTTTATTCCCCATTAACATGCACTGCTTGAGATGCAATACATTTGTTCCCAGTGCGTTGTCTGTTCCTGTAAACATTTCCTTTACTGGCAATTTAATATTGCCATGTCTAGAGCATCCTGTAATTTTTTCCTGAAATTTCTTCCAAGGTAGCAAGCCATCTTTACTTGGCTCCTTCAGTCTCAATTTTAATTTTGGGAACAAAAAGAAGTCACAGGGAGCAAGATCTGGTGAAGCAGAGACCAAGGGTGCAGAGCAACAACCACCTTGTTTTTCTGACAACATAGTGCGTGAAGATGAGCTGTCATGCTGCAGCAGTGTGTGAAGGTGCTCCGTCAAGGAGTAAAATGCAGTTTTGTATACCCCGCTCCTCCAGCTGTTTTTTTTTTCTTGATGCTTTCCCACAGACTCCTCAGCAGTTCAATGTAATGTTGCTGGTTAATGTTCTACTTATAGCCAACAAACTCTTTATTAATAAGTCTGTTAATGTTCAAAAACATGGTCGTCATTGTCTTGATGTTCACTTTGACCTGATATTCTCTTTACGGCTTGGAGAAAAAAAAAATCACCCAGGTAATGCACGCGATTATAGAATAAATGCCAGAAATACTCACTTGGTCAAATAAGCACAATGTCATCAGCTCACTGATTAATGCGACTGTACAACATCTAGCAGCATAGTCGATAACTATGCCATAGTCCCAAGCTATCGACTGATTCCGGGAATTTTTGGGTCCCCTTTCATAAATGAAGTTTCTTCCACACCCAGTTTTTATGCAGCTGCCTACCAGGAACAATGGAGTCAGGGATTGGTACACATTAACCAGTTTTTAATTTGCACACAACCAAAATCCAAAGCATTCAGAGTACAGTCCTAAAGTAGAGATCATTCAGTTTTGTCTCTTGTTGTCTGCCAGTGGGGGGTAAATAAGCATACATAAGCTCCAGCATTAAATCAAATTGTGTGGCATTGCCTGTGGTAATCAGAACAGTGAACCTGTGATTCTGCATGTGCCCTGTTTCAGAGCCGATGGCAGGTTAAAGTTTAGGGTCAACTAATCTGATTTGCTAGAAGAGTAAAATCACTTTAGCTTGCTCCTGATTAGAGTTGCGGTTTTCCTTCATACCTCTTTTTATTTGAACCTCTTCTCTCAGTCCTGCTCATTGACCAGCTCTCAACCTGACTGTGGCTGTAGGTCAGAATTAGCTCAATATTCAGAATGTAAGCCAGCCATTTGTCGTTCTGGTAATGGCATGTATGGCCTTGACATTTTAATAAATAAATGAAATAGTGGACACCATGTGGTAACTCCATCTACCCCAGTGACCATCTCAAATTTTTTTTTTTTTTAAACAAGGTTTTGCAGCCTTCATTTAATTTGGAATCAGTACTCAGTTTAGAATGTTCATTATCTTCTTTGAGAATGACCGTCTGGGATCCCAGAGTGTTTCCATGTCTGATTGCAGGGGCATCAGGGAGATCTGTCATTCACTCCTTGCAGTGGTTAAGTCCTGGTCAAGTGACACTCATTTTTATGCCAGCAACTAATATTACTCTTGTCCTTTAAGTTTTAGCCCCTCTCATGGAATGATCGAAGAAACCTGAAGTGTATGACCTAAAGGAACCTTGCTTTTAATCCCCCTGCTTCCCCTATACTATCCTCTTTGTTTGAGGATGGTGGATAATCAGCAGCCAGCTGTTATAAAAAAAAAAAAAAACAACAAATCAATGAAAGTCTGCATTTGTCATAATGGCTTTGTAGAAGAGAAGGAAGTCCCTGTCACACAATTAATCCTTCTGCAGCTCCCAGGTGGGGGATGTGAAGTGTTGGGTGGGGGCAGCTCTTATCAGGAAGTCTCACCTTCTGTATTAGTGCAGCCCTTGGTGGGTGTGGGGAGAGTTAGTGGATTCACTTCAGGACAAAGGCACTTTATTTCAGCACATCCTGACAATTTTATGAGCACTGCTGTTAGCAAGTAAGTACACCATCTAACAAGTGTCCTGTATTTGAACATATGTGAAAATTTGGCAAATCTGATTATTAATATGATATTATCAGTGGATGGAGGTGATAATCTAACAAGCCCCGCCAAAAGACTGCAATTGTTCATTTATCTAAAATCAACATGCCTGAAGAAGGGGCTTTAGCTGTCTCAAAAGCTTGCATATTGTAATCTTTTCAGTTTGCCAATAAAAGGTGTAATTTTGCTTGACTTCTCATTACATCTAAAAACAACCAAAATGCAATTTTCCTGGAACAGGAAAGTAAGCATTTTTGGTCCCCCACCTCACCTTCCGTTTTAGATGTAGCTATGACTTCTTTAACTGGAAGGAATTTCTGTCCCGTCTCCCATATAGAGCTGCTTTAAGACTGCCTCCCACCCCATCTCAGGATTTCAAAAAGACTTTAGATGCGACTTTGAACTCAAACCTATATGGCATATTGGTAAGCACTGCTGCAACACAGCTCTACAGTCTTCTTATTTCTATGTGGAGTCTGCACATTCTCTACGTGCATGCATGAGGTTTCCTCCTATATCCAAAAGACATCTAAGTAAAGTGAACTAGCAACTTTTCATTGACCCTGCATGGTCACAAGTTTGAACGGGATAAGTGGATTAGATAAATGGATGCATGCATGGCTTTGTGGATTAAGTTTGAGCATTTCAGGTCATTTGTAGTCCATCTCATTGACAGATGGCATCACATTCTGTTCCAGTATTCTCGGCTTCACTGTGGAAGTTGCTTTTGATTTGATGACCTAAAGATGCCTAGGTCTGGGAAATTAAAGGATAAGTTGGGTATTTTTAAAGTCTTTTAAGTTATTTCTTCACAAGCATGGTGTATAGGCATTTGACACATGAAATTGTGTTCTAAAGTTAAGTGCTTTCTATAAATTTTAAATAATATTTTGCCTGCACTGCACTTTACAATTGAGTGTATGGGGCATGGAGGAAAAGTTTAAAAACTTACCAGATACATCCATTTCAAAAGCCAAGACAATTGTACAATTATATTGTAGATAATTAGTTAAAGCTTGAAAATAAATGTTTTAAATTCCTTTGCAATTATGCTGTAATATTTCCTGGAGAAATGGCCTTTGACAATCTTTCTTCTTACTGATAATGATGGGATGCCCACTCACCTGTAGGATTAAGATCCATGCTTCTCATCTTGCTGTGAAGCTGAGCTCTTGATGTTACTTACTCTCCAATGATTCACTCCTCATTTTCTTCATCTGATATAAACTGTAAATCAGTTTAGGGAATGATTAATCCAAGGATTCTCATACTTTAAACACCACTGGAAATTGTACTTTGTATTGATTAACTGAATAAGATTACAGTCATTTAGTCACTTCGGCTAGATCAGGAGCTGTCATCGGTTGATAATGTTCAAAGATAGACCAGACTTCCATATGCTGACATGTTAAAAGATACGACTCTTTTCACTTACGTTCTTTAGTACTAGGGTGTTGTACTGTGTTAGCCATTATGAATGTAGTGAGAAGTCAACAAAATGGCACCTTTTATTGGCTAACAAAAAAGATTACAATATGCAAGCTTTTGAGGCAACTTCTTCAGGCAAGATGTACACTCACTACTTACTTTCTTATAGCACTGCTTTGATTGGTATCAGTGATAACACAGAATTAAAGTGAAAGGCCAGCTACCATTCTCCCAGTGTGACAGAGTAAAGAGGGGGTAACTGTTTTACATCATTTGTCCAGCTCTTTGTGTCTTACGATTTTGGGCAGGATAGCACAAATTTTGTTTTGCTTGTTCACCTCCACTTCTCCTCTGGCACTTGCAGCCCAGTGAAATTCCTTTTATGTCTTTTATGTCCATCAGAGATCAATTATATGTTTTAATTAAATGACACAGGACAGTCTGGTTGGGCATATGTTTCCTGTAATATTTGTCTTTAAGCTTTCCATTGCTTTTTGTATGTGTTTAACAGTAAAGTATTTACTTGTTCATTTCAGTTTGGTTTATTGTAATTGTACCGACATGTTGGCCATTGGGTAGTGTTTTAAACTTTGTTTTCCGCCAGATTCGTGGTTGGTAAAGAGTCTGCAGGTTCTTCTCATCTCAGTGTTGTTTTTTGTAGGATATTGTTGTTTATTAGTTTGTTAATTAGTTTCTCCTTTTAGTAAGTGGTATAATCTATTCTTGCATCTTGCCTGGAGAGTTGATGCAACACTCTGCACTTGGTGAGCAGCGCTGTGCACGAACAGAATTTGTACTATTGTCTTGTATTTCTAAGCTGACAGTGATAGATTGGCCCTCTAGCTCTGTGAAGAGGATTACTTGCGTTCTGTTTTGTATGTTGTATTTCCTCTTTTTTTGGCATATTTTGCATTCCCAACCCATCTTTCCAAAGATTTCATCCATTTTTTTTTCCCTTCAAGGGTTTTTTGGTGTTTTTTTTTTTTCTTGTCTTCTTAGGGTGTCAAGACTTGGAGGGCTGTCAAAAAATGGGGCCTGTTAAAGCCCATTGCTTGTGTAATTTTGGGGGGGGGGGTGTATACAAGAAATAAGTTGTTGTTGCAGGATAATTAAGCTTCTTCTCGCATTTCAAAGAAGTGGCTAATTGCCAATTCATATGAGTAGGTAGAGGAGTGTAATTGTGAGTGTGTACCCGGTCTAGGACTGATTGTTGCGTTGTGACTGGGGATGTCAAGATAAAGTCGTATAGTTAAAAAAAAGAGTCGTCAATAATTTAGTACAATGGATAATAAGCTATAACTGGCAAAAACAATATCAGAGATTCACATTGGATTCCACAAAGAAAAATATATTATGCTTGTACAGTAGATGCATTGTTGTTTGGTATTTACTTTTGGGTGTCATGTTCTCATTATCCTGAGTCAGGGTGAGTTCAGTTTGTGTTACTGCAGCTCACAGCCTGGCGTTGTGGATTGATGGGTGTGGTGCTTCACGCCACAGCTGTCTGCTCCATTGTGATTTTGAGTATTGACAAAATGGCTCATCTGTATTGATCAGCTGTAACTACAGGTCTGTGGGGGGTGGGTGCTGGCCTATAGGAAGAGACAATTATTTTGGTTTGGTTGTAGGGAGGATGGGTTGCTTCCTTTTGCCTTTCCTGATTTCAGGTTAATTATTTCTTAAATTGTCAAGCAACATAGCACACTAGATACTTTGCTTAACTATAGAAGTACTAGGGTGTTGTACCGTCTTAGCCATTATGAATGTAGTGAGAAGTCGAGCAAAATGACATCTTTTAACTGTAGAACACAAGGTAGTGTGTTCAAGTCAAAGTTTTGACCTTGAGTGAGTCTTTAAATCTTTCAGTTTTAAAAAGTGTACCTATAAACCCCTTTGGAATGGTGCTTCCTGTGGATGGACACCATGCACAATTATTTTTAATAACTTTAAAAACCATTGCCAAGCTATTGTTGATGAATTCAGCTGTCATTGGCTATAGGATGGACAGTTACAGTTATTTGCACATTTCTAGAGAAAAACTTAAACACTTTATTCCTGGCAAAAGAAAGCATCTGCAGAAGACATTTTTAATGGTGTGGCAAAAGCAGCTGTTGTCTTCAGGCTGTGGATCTGTTATTGAGTTTTCAGCTTCTGGAGTCTGGCCAGTGCATGTATACAGTACAGCCATCCTAGCACCCATTAACCCCCACACATTAGGTTACAGGAAAGAGAATCTCGTTCACAACACATATTCAGATACTGAAAATACTGGAGAGGGGAAAATCTTGAAGTAAGTGTCATCTCTGTCTCCACCAGGTAAGATCCTGTTGTGGCTCTGAGGCTAAGAGGTTGTGCTGGAGCCTATCCCAGCTAGCATAACATTAATTTTAACTAGTTTCAGTTAATGCCCTGTTGAAAAACTCATTTTAAAATAACAGCCTGGGTCCACTGTACTACTTCTCTTCATAATTTTAAACACTTCAAGCATGTCACTTCTTAACCTCTGTTTGCTTAAACTGAAAAAGTTCACCTTCTTTAATCATTTCTCATAGCTTATACCTCACTGTAGTGCAATCAGCCTAGTTGCTCTTTTCTGTGTTTTCTCTAGTACTGCTGTGCATTTTTTTGTAATTTTAGGCCAAAAATAGAAAGCATGGCAGATGAGGCATCGGTAGCGATTTATTTTGCAAAAGTATACCTTCTTATTCCATACAATGTGCTAAATAACCTAACAGCTTTCTAGCCTTCTTAATGGACAGTGTGCATTGTCTGGATGTGGATAGTGACATGTCCACTTTGACCTTTTGGGTCCTTCTCCTAAGGTCTTCTTTCAAGTTTCAAACCTTGTGTATTATAGTCTTAACATTTTTATTTGTATTAAATTTCATCTACCACATATCCCCTGGGGGATGCTAAATCTCGTACCCACACGGTCACCTGTGGGGTCCCACAAGGATCAGTCCTTGGGCCGACCCTTTTTATTATCTATATGCTACCCCTGGATCACATCATCGGCAGGCATGGAGTTTCATTCCATTGCTATACTGATGATATGCAGCTCTGTGTGAGACTGGATTTGATTTCTCTTACACCTCCATCAACCCTTTCCTCCTGTTTGGATGAGATTGAGGCCTGGATGTCCAAGAACTTCCTTAAGCTGAACAGCACCAAAACTGAAGCTCTTTTAATTGTTGCCCCCCCCACCCCATCAACTTGTTCCTTTTCTGGTCATACTATTACCCTCTTCCCCTCTGTTACAAATTTGGGTGTCAAATTAGACTCCCATCTGTCATTTGATACACATGTTTATCACCTCCGTAAAATTGCATTCTTTCATCTCCGAAACATAGCCAGACTCCATCCTTGCCTCTCCATTTGTGATGCTGAAAAGCTGATTCATACCTTTGTCTCCTCCAGGCTGGACTATTGTAATGCACTCCTCATCGGGATACCCAACAGGAGCCTTCAAAAGCGCCAACAAATTCAAAATAGTGCTGCAAGGATCCTGATGAGGGTGCGGAAATATGAGCATATTTCACCAATCCTTCGGTCACTTAATTGCTTTCCTATTCACCAATCCTTCGGTCACTTTATTGCTTTCCTATTCACCTTCGTATTGAATACAAACTCTGTTTGCTCACTCATCAGTGTAATAATGTAAATGCTCCACAATATCTTAAGAAACTCCTTATATTACAATCTTCTACAAGAAACATCCGTTTTGCAAATACCTACCACCTTTGCCCCCCTGTGACCAAACTTTGTACAATGGGTGACCGAGCCTTTGCAGTCGCTGCTTCACGGCTCTGGAATGCACTACCAGAGAACTTTTGAACACTGCAGATTGTGGGCTATTTTAGAAAACGGCTAAAGACTTTTTTTAATTAGAAAAGCATATTAACAAGAATGCCACAGTTTATTGTTTTATCTTGTTTTATCTTTGTTAAATATTTTTCTCTAGCACTTTAAGATTTACTACTAATGTAAAGTGCCTTATAAATAAAATGAATTATTATTAGTATATTCACTCCAAGTCCCACTATACTGATACAGCTGATGCTAGGTGATCTGCCATTTCACACAGTTCGAAAATAATCTAGATATTTAACCATCTTTTTTTTATAGTCTTATCAGGATCATTTTTTGTATATTAAAAAGAGTAGCCGCCCCAGCACTGAACCGCAGTGGACACTTATTTCTAAAAGATTCATCTAACTGTAATATTTTGCTTCCTGTGCTTGAGCAATTTTTACAACCGTCCCGAAACAGTGCCCACTTGTTTAAGTTTGACCACTGGCCTCTCATGTGATGTCTTGTCTAAAGCTTTCTGAAAATCAAGATACATAATATCACATGCACCTCTCTTATTATATGCTTTTGTTATTTCCTCATAGAATTCTGCCATATTGGTGAAACACAATCTCCTTGTCTAAACCCAGCTTCCGCTATTAATTTATCCATGATGTATGCTAAACTTACTTGACCATAGTTACTTGGATTAGTGTGATTATCTTTTTATATAGTCAGATAACATTTGCTAGATTTGCGTCTTTTTCTGAGAGTGTAATGATATTTAAAAAATATGAATCTTTTTAGTTCAGATACTGTTAATATAAGCGAGGCAACGCTTCATGTTAGTCCCCATCAGCTAGAATACCTGGAATAGACAATAAACACCTCATTAGTTCAGATACAGAAGAGAAAACACTTTACAGTAAGTTACATCTCTTTAGTGAGTGGCAATGGATCATACAGTACGTCCTGCTAGTTCAACTATAGGGAAAAAATGAAAGAGGACATGCTAAATAACTGAGCCCTCAGTTATTGGTCGATAGTGACTTGCCTGCTGGGAGGAATGAGGCTAGTAGTAGACTTCAGTTTGCAAAGCAGCTTTGAACGCAGTTCTCCTGCTCGGTCCGACTCGTTCTGCCAGCTGTGTTACATGCCTCTGGCAGACAGTACAAATAAAACACCATTGACGCAAATGAGAGCTTTCTAAGTAGGGTGCGTCTTCAGAGCTCACTCCAGAGATCCTAGGTGCATTTAAAAGTGAAATTTTAAGTTTCTTCAAACAGTGTCTAGTCAGAAATCTGTACTGTGTAGACTGAGATTGGGTGTGTGCAGATTGAGTTAAGTAAGCTCTGCCAGCTGAGCCGCCATAAAGGCCTGGAAGCGCAGCAGAGTGCCCATGGGCACCAGAAACCCTAGTAAATACACCTTTATTTTATATTGTGCCTTTCATGAGCAGAAGATTTCGGTTTAAAAAGCCAGAAAAGCGTTTCTGTTGCCATGACCCATCTGCTGTAGGTGCCACTTGAATCCTGTAGGGTTGCTGCTGTTCGATAGAAGAGATGGGCTTTGTTTCCTGACCAACCTTTTGTTAACCCATATAGTATGATGGGGCAGATTGCCTGAATCAGGCTGTGCCACCTTGTTCTTTGGGTGCAGAGGGATTGCTGGGCAGAGGAGAAGGAGGAGAAACAGACACTTGCACTTCCTTAGGCCATGTCTACATTGCCATATTTTCATTTAAACTCAAATGATCTCCATCCATAATAGGATTTTCACATGGTTTACAAAAGTACAACATTGTAAATTTGTCCAAACTTAAATGACCAAAAACACATATGCAGACATCTGCCTACGCTGGACATGTGCATGTCCAGTGAAAGAATCCTTGAGTGGACAGTAATGCCACCATCCATGGGATATATCACAAAGTTATAGCGACTAGTAAATTATTTTTTTTTACATGCATATGCAGAATTCAAATTGCACAAAACACAATTTGACTGCATACAAGTAAGCAACATAACACACACCATGGGAAACATCTTTTCTATGTCTGCTGAGTTGAAATATGGTTTCCTTCTACAAAGCGTGACAATTCAGTTCATGAGATATTGTAATGAGCAGTATCCAATCACAGAAGGGATGGATATAATAGTAAGCATGAACCATTTTCAAAAATATGCGTTTTCAACTAGCTACATTGCAATGCTGAGCTGGCATTTTCAGAAGTATGCAGCTTTCAAAAAGTTTTCAAAAGTCTCTGTTTTCAGGGGTTGAAAATGTCCGGGTAAACTGAGCGAAAGGTGTAGTAGTGTGGAATGGACCTTAGTATTAAAATGCTGAGATTACAATGGTTATACAGTGAGGGCATGAACTAATAAGAAGACTTTTATGACTAACCCTCAGTGCCCCTGGTGCCCCCAACTGACCACACAATTACTGAGATTGTAGTGTGCCTCATGTGTCCTGAGTGCTAAGCCATCATTAAAACTGGCTACAATTACTGACCTCTTGGTTAATGCCACCTCCTGCAAGTGCCAAGCCTCTTTTGTGCCTGACCAGCCTTGACTACACAGCGTCTGTTGTGTCTTATTGGCCCTGCATGCTAAGTTCCCTGGTTACTGGAGCTCTGGTGTGCTTGACTGGCTGTGAATGTTAAGGTCGCAGTGTGCCTAAATGGCTGTAAGTATAAAGCTCTCGTCAGTGTGGCCTGTAACTGCTAAATTCCTAATATGCTCGACCAACCTACATTGAGTCCTGATTACAAGAACTTTAGTGTGTCTGACTGGGCCTGAGGGATAAGCCCTTGTTGTTCCCATCTTGCCCTAAGTGCTGAGCCAATGATACGTCTGCCTGTCCATCTTCTTCAGAGATCTGCTGTCCGACCAGCCATCTTGGCTGTTTCTTAAAGACATAACTTGCTGCTTAACAAAGCCGTCTCTGGTTTGTACATGTTTCTGATGAGCTTGATTTTTCATCCACACTTTTAGTGAGTTTCCTGTTTTTGTGCTCATGTATCTTCCTTTGGAAAGACTTGGCTGGCTCAGCTGGATTCCACCTTGACACATCTGCTCACATGCTTGCCTGTTTCCTGTTTCCTTGATTGTGTGTTAGGGGCTGAGGTAGGGAGGTGGTGGTGATATTTAGGCTCCACACCTCAGCTTACATAATGTCTGTGCCTTTTTGGCCCATGATAGTTATTCTGTACTAGAAGATTCTCTCATGCTAGACCTCATTAAAGGCCGTCACCCGTGAGACATGGTGCGTGAGTCTGATAAACTCGGAGAGTACTGATTAGAAATAAAGGCTCCTCAGCAGTCTCAAGTGAGCCTTCATGAACGTGCAGTGCAGCATATTTTTCTTTCCCAGTTTGCATATGCTGATGACATGCTGGTGTAACTGGAGGAACTTTTGTTGTCTCTTTTGATCGGGGTGGCGGTGTGATCTTAAAATTGAAGCAACAACAAAGGTGAAGGCGGCAATCAGAAGGTTCTGGGAGTGCTTCTTTCCTCCAAATGTTTTCCATGCCATTCTTTCTTTTTTCCAGAAGGCACCCTTTAACTGTAGCTTCCTCCTTGGAATCTTTCTTTCTTTATGTTCACATCCTTTTTCCATTTTATTCCTCTGAGCCTCAATATCCTGCCAGCCTTGGTCACCACAGAAATTGCCTTTCTGTTGCATTCCATAAATTCTGCTATGACCAAGGCCAGATGTGTATACTTCACATGGAGCAGAGTGGTTTCTGGGTAGTACTTTCTTTAATTTCCATCCATAAAAAAAAAACAAAAAAACATTAAATCTGTCATGAGGGGGACTTGTATACATGAGGGAGAAATGTGTCTTCTAGAACAAAGGATCCTTTATTTAATTTGCTTGTCCAACATGTAAACCATTGGTAAGAAATCAAGGTTATGATTGTACCCATTGTGTAAGGTGCTATAGATCTATTGACAAATGGCATTTGATTACTAATTTAGAGTGCCGACATGCTGCTTGGCTTTTGAAGTTTTGCCTAACTGCAGCAGCCTTGGGGCTTGATTTTTGAATTTTCCTTATAACAAGTAGACATGAGGAAAATATTACTTAAATTTTGTAATGACATAGGAGCACCAGAACTAACATAAACACAGTGAGGCCAAGTGAGGCGCGCATATGTTAGCAACAAAAGGGTAGGAATTACATTGTATGAACCAAAAACAAAAATATGCATTTGCTGAACTTAAAGCTGGGCAATATGGCCTGAAAATAAAATCTCAGATTTTTTCACCAGAAACCAATTTATGATTTTATTGGATTTTTTTCTTTAAAAAAACTGAAAAAGCATATATTATTCAAATATGTTGTGTTTTCATTTTTTACGTTTTGTTTGAGTAGCTACAGTGGGTACGGAAAGTATTCAGACCCTCTTCAATTTTTCACTCTTTGTTATATTGCAGCCATTTGCTAAAATCATTTAAATTAAATTTTTCCCTCATTAATGTACACACAGCACCGCATATTGACAGACAAAAAAAAGAATTTTTGAAATTGTTGCAGATTTATTAAAAAAGAAAAACTGAAATATCACATGGTCCTAAGTATTCAGACCCTTTGCTCAGTATTTAGTAGAAGCACCCTTTTGAGCTAATACAGCCATGAGTCTTCTTGGGAAAGAAACCCAATTGAGCATCTCTGGAGAGACCTAAAAATGGCTGTCCACCAACGTTTACCATCCAACCTGACAGAACTGGAAAGGATCTGCAAGGAGGAATGGCAGAGGATCCCCAAATCCAGGTGTGAAAAACTTGTTGCATCTTTCTCAAGAAGACTGATTTCAAAAATTCTTTTTTTTTGTCTGTCAATATGGGGTGCTGTGTGTACAGTAATGAGGAAAAAAATTAATTTAAATGATTTTAGCAAATGGCTGCAATATAACAAAAATTGAAGGGGGTCTGAATACTTTCTGTACCCACTGTATATCACACACAACCTCCGAATCCTGCTCAGTGGCTGCCCACAGCTTGTAGTTGATCATAAAGTGTAAACCCAAGTTAAAAAATAAAACATTTACAATTGGAAAATAGCAAAATCAAACGTGAGGTGCATTTAATGTCCTTTAAAGATTTTTACAGTTTTTTGCAGTCTATACAAGCATCTCTACTGTATCTGGCTTGAGACATGCCCTATTTTATTAGGGTGGGACACAAACCAACGCAAACAGTTGATATTTGTAGAATTGTTTCTCCACAAGGCTGATTTTTTTTTTGTGTCCATTAGGGGTAGCTTACGTATTTGTTAAATTTCAGCCTGATTGTGTAACATTTAGAGGTGACTCCATTCTGAACATTTTATTTGTACTGCTACTATGTACATACACTTCTGTGAGGGTTAACTGGCTAAGTGATTGGTAAACAATAAAAAAAAGATGAAAAGGAGAAGATTCAAGTACTAAGTTGGAGTTTCAAGAACATTCTAGTATTAAGTAGAAGTTTCTGCTTTAGACCTTTATGATGACAGAGTCTCAGCAGAAAAAAAGAAAAACTTGAGGCGAAGCCTGCAGCGGGCACCGTTACAAGACAATCCTCAACATTGTTGGCGAAAAAATAAATCTGAACAGCTGAAGTTGAAGGATCTGGTAACAGAAAGAACAACATCCTTTGAAGGCATTATGGATAAAGGCAAAAAAAGTTCTTGGACGTTTCTAAAGAAACCACCAGAACAGTGGACTGATGATCAAATATTCAAGTATAATGATAATGAATGACACAGCTGAAAGGGGAATAAGTCTCATCGAAAAGTAAAAGGATACACTGACAAAGGATGAGGAACAGATCCAGTCACAAACCATCTCAAGAATTTTCCAACTCCATCAAAGACAGTTGCTAGTGTTGTAGTCCTATAAGTGCAGAAAGGTAGTCGGCTATTCAGTTCAGTTGACATAATGTGCCAAATGGAATTACCTCTAAATGTTTATTTTCATTAAAATTGTGTGTGTTTGTTATAAGAATTAAACTAGCCCTGTGGGCAACTTGAATCTGTTGGGGTTTTTTTTTTTTTTTTTTTTTGGACCACCCTTCTGCCATCTGTAGCATTTTACAATGCTCCCCACCAACACTTTAAAGACCCTTTCTGATTGGACACTTGTAGCACCGACAAACAGATATTTCTTGGCCAGATTACTGAGCTTTAGGACGTTTCTTTCATGGCGTCTCCACCACTGAAGTGGGAAAATGATGCTGCTATTGCTACCTCCTTTTTACCAGCTGTTTTGGGTTTGCCACTAGATTGCACATCTCTCTCACAGAGCTGCAGACTTCTCCCATTTGGCTGCGTGCCTCTGTCGGAGATGCTGGAATAAGTTTCTCGTGCTACCTTTACAGTAGTTGGCTGAGAATATAACGGACAGTGGTTTGATCAACATTGAACTTTCCATAATCAAATCATTTCAGAATGGCTGAGGAGATGTTGCTAGTTTTAGACATGAGATCCTCACTTGCTTATGCAGCGGTGCTGCCTTCTCACTACTGTGTATGTGTTAGGGGACAGGACGGTTTGACAGAGACCACCTTGTCCAGTGTTCTGTGGCTACCCAGGTTACATTGAGTCTACAATTTCTTTTTTGCACCTCTCCCTAAACCACAAATTTGAATTGATCAATAAAATTGATGTATTGTTCAGCTCTAGCTGAACCCACAACTAGAGGAAAGACTCCAGCAGCAGCATATATAGCCAGTCATAGCATGGTATGCGAATGGAGTCACCTATTTTAATTTATATCTGGCCAGATTAGAGTCTACAGTTACCTAGTTTGTAAGCCTTTGAGGGAGGTGTGAGGAAACTGGTATAACTCAAAAAACCCATGTGATCACAATTAGGGTTGGTAGTCTCCACGCTGACGGCGACTAGACCAGGTATTGAACCTGTGTTTCTATATGTGAGGCAGATTCACTCCTGGTTATACTTTCACCACCCAACCCCCATCAATATTTCTTATTCATAGTGGCGAGGAGTCCACACATATCTCATCAACAGTAGATGTAGAAAGGGGAAAAGCCATGGAAAGGTTGAAGTGTTGGTACATGCAACCACACTCCTACAATTTTTAGAGTCACTGATTAACCTTATGGACACATGTTTCACATTCACTAAAGGATCGAGCAGTAGTTCAGTTGGGATTTGTACAATGGCACAACAACACTACCAACAGTATCATTGTGCTCCCCTCTGTCTATACAATTATAAACATCTTAGATGACAACTCTACAGTCTTTCCACAAGTCAAATGCTCACTCCCAAAACCCTAGCCCTTGTCCCATCCCAACAGTGAACCATCTTCTACTTGTTACCCTCTATAAGCTGCCTGACCCTTATCCAAAAATAGTCTCATAATCTCCAGAGCTGAGCAACTTGTGGATACAGAAATGATACCAAAATTAGTAGTTAGACAAGGAATTAGTACTCTTCTGGAAACCATTTAGAATTCCGTCAGAAGAGAATTGCTCCTTGATGAGTCTCTGGGCAGCCTGTGTGGACCCAACTGTGGGTTAGAGACAGTGGCAATCCCCCACATGGAAATTAGGAATCTTCCACTTATTCATATGGCTGCTCCATTTGCTTCTCTGCTTAGTGATCTTGCATTAGGGTTCTCTTAACATTACCAGATGGGTTGAATGTGTTATTCTTTCACTAAGGTGGCCTTTTCTCTAATGTATATCATGGAAAATTGTTAATGGGGTTAGTGAATAGATTATGGATTTGATCCGTTTTCATGTATGCGACTCGCTTAGACTTGTGTCTGATTTGGCTCCAGCGTCCAAATGATGAATAAATTATGGGCCTCCAGTTTCATGCTGTGCAAAGGACAAAAAATAAGTGTGTGCAAGTGGCCTACAGGTTTTTGTGCTAGCATCACACCATTTGCTGACCAGGGTTTTTCTTTTTGCAGATATGCTGCCTCTTGTTCCTGTGCCTTTATATCCTGTCGTACACTATCATCACTCGATTTAAGAAGAATGCCGATTTCTCCTACGGTAAGTATCTCCATGCTAATTTCCTTTTACTGTCTTCTCTGCGAGTGGCATTGTGCAAGGGTCAGTGGAACCATCTGTCAAAAGAGCTATCTAACAATCGAGGTTGGATGGTTGGAGGATTGGCTGGGGTAGGGGCCAGTGTGTCTAGTTATAAGTGAGCAGTCTTTGCAGTTGTTTACTCCTGTGTAGAGCAGGTGTTGATTGCCACAAAAGGACTAAGCACTTGGTCTCAGTTCAGTGCCTGGATATTTTTTAACTAATTCAGACAATGAGTACTGTATTTTAAAAAAAAAAAATGAAGCTGCTGGTAGGGACAGTAGATTTTTTAGCTGTAGCAATATATAGAATATTCAAAGGGTAATGATCTTTGGCTCAAGATTTGTCATTGTTAAGGAAACAATCAGTTAGGAATGTATTAATAGATCGATTGATGATGTTTCTTTCCAATTCCAAATTTAGAAATGGATATCATGGATACAAAGAAACGTAATCTTTCAGTTTAGAAGTCAGTGTTGAAAGTGGTCATATGGGAAAAAAAAATAAAAGTATGAAATGGCAGTGGTGTTTACAATGCAGTTTTAAGGACAAAAATGAAGCCTGCTCTTGGCGATACTTCATGTAAATTTACAGTTAGAAATCAATGCCCAAATTCTGTCAGGAAATCAGCTTCCATAGATTCTGATTATTTCTAAACTATAGCAGCTTTCAATCTACTATATGATAAAATGCATCAGTCTGAGTGTGTGGCCGGTCATTTTGAGTTTGTCAGTTTCACTTGGGCTGCTGTGTTAAACATGACTGAGATGGGAAGTGCTGTTCAAAGAAGGTTTAATTACTTTTATTTTTACAAACAAATAGCATTTCAGTGACAACAAAGCAAATAATATTCCAAGCGATGCTGGGTACTACTAATGTGGCATAACCCAAGTTTCCCTCAAAGATGGGAATATAAAGCAGATGGGAGGTGAACAATGCACCTCAAAATAACAGTCTGGGAAGCAGGCTTTATGGGAATGAGGCTGAGAGAGGAATTGTCAGCCAAGACATGTTGAGACACACAAGGATAACAAGAAATTATATGATGAGCGCTTATGGTACACACAAGGCAAGAAATATCAAATGTAAAATATCTTTTTATTTATTCTATTACCTGTCTTTGACATGTAACTTAGCTAGTTATTCTACAATATCTAACTTAATCCAACACTTTGGTACTTCACACTCACCCGTGCTGCAAGACTCTCAAGGGATTTGATTTGCTTTAGCCACCTCTGTTCTCATTTAACTGTCCTATTGGCTAAACCTCTAGTTCATTCATTGTCCTTCAAAACTAGCAATAAATAAATCACTTGGTTCCTTTTCTAAAGTAATGTGCAAGTTAATTATTTTTGTTCTTCTTTGTCAAGTTGTCTTTGAGATTTGAAATATGAGCTTTTCCAGCTGTAGGTGCCGTGATCTTCAGCTGGATTTTACTCACATGCTTCTCCTGCTTAACTTTATTAAACAACTGTAACATCAGGTCAATATATCTGATTCTGCACTAACAGAGTATATTGATAAAGAGGATTAGACAGAATATATGAGTTGGTGGGGTTGAATGGGTTGTGGGGAATGCATATCAACATCATCTAACCCTAGGAACTGGTTAGTGACCTTCGCCATACCAAAGAGCCTGTATGTCCAATCACTATTCAGGGAGTGGATGTACAGGTGGTGCACTTCTACAAGTTTTTGGGGGATCCACATAAATGACAGGTTGGGCTGGTCTCATAACACATTGAAACTAAATAAGAAAGGGCAGAGCAGGCTCTACTTTCTCTGGAGACTGAATTCCTTCAATGTGTGAAGTGACATCCTTCACTTCTTCTTGAACTCTGTGATGTTCTGTGTGCAGTCGTCTATGCTATGGTGTCCTGGGCTGGTAACATCATTTCAGGAGAGTTCTAACAAAGCAACAAGTGAATTCCATGGGCAGGCTCAATTATGGGACACACTTTGGACCCCCTGGAGTTAGTAGGGGAGAAGAAAATAAAGGCAAACCTGGTTGCCATTAAGAACAATGTTGCGCATCCTCCCTTCGACACACTAGCAATTAAGTACTTTCAGCTAATGAATTATTCGATTGAATAAAGAAACTCCATTATACCTACAGCAAAACATCTTTATAATGTCTCACCGTGACTGCTCTTTTTCTCTTTAGCCAAGTTGGAAGTTTTTCTTTCTCTTTTTAGTAAATCTGGTGTTTGAGGGGGATGGTGTTTTGTTTATTTATTTATTTATTTATTGAGTTTCTGTAAAGAGGCAAACAGTTCTTACTCTCTACCGATTGATCAATGGATGCCAAGAGAAGCAAGTTGTACTGCAAATATTAGCCAGATTATTAGAGAAGCAGCACACCAGTAGTGTCCTCTTATAAGTAAGTGTGTGTTCCCTCCACTATATTAAATGAAAATGGCATTTTCCTCATACTCTCTGTGGTCTTCAGTGTCAAAGTATGTGCCATACCATGCTTCATTTTGTAGGATGCTACAACACGTGACATTGTTTGCCTCTGGAGGACTTTCTGATCACAGCTAATTGTTTTTGACAAGTCTATTAATTGTGGTGCCAGGGTGAATGGCAAGTTGTGTTCTGCTATAAAGCCAAATAGCATGCCCTATAATTAATAAAAAAGAAAGACAAATAACTTGTTGTTCTCAATAATGTCTTAATTACTTTGTGATATGATATGTACATTAAAAGGCTACACTGTAGTTTAATAATTTCTTCATAAAGTCACTTGCTATATTTGCAGTGAGCTTCTAGCTTAATGAGTATCCATTTTGTAAGTTCCATAGTTTTTTTACATGATATGAATGGTTAACGTCTTTTGCAATGTTAAAGCCATTTTAAATGCAATCTAAGCATGCTAGTCATAGGTAATGTTCCTCCGTGGTGATTATTGATAAGCACAAAATGACAATAAAGCATTGTGCATTATTTAAATGAATGATGAAATAATTACACTAATTGCAGGTAATCGCACAATTCTCTTTGATACCTACTGGTTTTTCCCCCCTCAGTCTTCTATAGCAATCGATGGTCTAGTTACCAAATCAGATTGTTAAACTATGCGGTGTCGCATTGTTGGTGGCTGAAAAAGCCACAGACAAAATGTATTGTATGTAACAAATTTTGTGTTTTTCCTTGTGCAAACTTCAAAAGCCTTAAATCCCCTTAAGGTGTAATTGATGAACAGAATTTGCATGATAATTTTCCAGGGATATCAGCTTTTTTTTGCAATAGTCACCCACGGTCAATTCAGTGTTCCTTTTCACTGAAACAGGTTTTTCCTGTCCAACCAGTCCCAAATACATTTTTATATAACTATCAGTGTCATTTAATTTACACCTGTTTTTTTCTTCTTTCAGATTACTTTTACAGTCATTCTTTTATTAATTGAAGCTTACTATTGAATGTT
Source organism: Polypterus bichir lapradei (assembly GCA_026402145.1). Lineage (NCBI taxonomy): Eukaryota > Metazoa > Chordata > Cladistia > Polypteriformes > Polypteridae > Polypterus > Polypterus bichir. The sequence goes on along the minus strand of JANRMT010062791.1, from coordinate 130,239,779 downwards.
TGCCTGGCCATTAACATCTTAGACGACAGCTCTACAGTCTTTCCACAAGTCAAATGCTCACTCCCAAAACCCTAGCCCCTGTTCCATCCCAACAGTGAACCATCTTCTACTTGTTACCCTCTATAAGATGACTGACCCTTATCCAAAAATAATCTCATAATCTCCGGACCTAAGCATGCAGGAATGATACCAAAATTGGTAGTTAGGCAAGGAATTAGTACTCTTCTGGAAGCCATTTAGAATTCCGTCAAAAAAGAATGGATCCTTGATGAGTCTCTGGGCAGCCTGATTGATCAATCATTTTGTATGTGGTGATTTACTATCAACCATTAAAGGCCATCCTCACTCAAACCATACATGTACACACAGATCTAATTGACTCTTGCAAATGATGCCTTTAAACCTGGGACGAACACAAAGCTGTGCATCTAAAGAACTATTTTGTCTCATTAGAAATACAAAAGTTGGCAGTGGAGAAAACTTTGCACGGGAGACCGAAAAGCAGCAATAGAACATTCAGTAAGTAAAGATCCTCGGCTTGAGATCACTGACTTGTGTTCTGAAGCAACTTGTTAGGAACAAATATCAATTTAATGAAAGGTAGCAGTTATTTAAAATTCCTTAGTGCACAGAAAAAATATAAAAAATAAATTTCACAGTAGAAATACTAAAGTTGTCAACACAATTTGAATAAAATCTCAGAGATGTTTAGCTACCTCCCCTCAAGGTTTAGCATTCATTATCAGTTAGAACTTCCAATGGGGAAAGGTTTCTAGCAAAAATGTGAAAGTATTCATAGTCCACAATCATTTCTGTTTAGTTAATAATTTCTAATAAATTCTGCAACAAAAACATGGGGACACATTTGGAAACTTGTTAAGGGTAGATGTCACACATTTTGTAAAGTTTTCCTTTTCTCAAAGAACCACAGGTACCTGGAATAAATTACCAAGTAACTTTAGAGACCTTCAGATCTTGACTTGATGTTCTTTCAGGCAGGCAGGCAGGTAGGTAGGTAGGTAGATAGAACTTTATTTGTCCCCAGGGGTAAGTTTTGCTTTTCAAAGAAGCTCTTTAAATAAATACTTGGTCTAAACACACACCAGATCACTACGAAGCAAGAAATCAAAAAGAAAAAAAAAAGTTGACTTGACTGTCAAGCGTTTCTTGACACCCTTCTGCTGAGTAATTTGTTGGCGGAAAGTCCTCAGTGTTGGCATGTTAGAGGATGTGCAGCATTGTTCATAATGGCACTTACATTTGTTTTAATTCTCTTCCAGAGTGCTTCCCATAACTGAGCTTGCCCTTTTAATTTCCTTGTTGATTCGGTGAGTCTCTCTTGAAGTGATGTTACCAGCCCAGCGCACCACAGTGTAGAAAATCACACTGGCCACTACAGAATTATAGAAGGTGTGAAGGATGTCACTTTTTGGACATGTAAATAAGATGGGACGAGTTTGTTGGGTTGTTCTCGTCAGTTTTTTTAATGCTCTAATTGATACTTTTCTTTGTGTTTTTTTTCATTTAAGCGTTTAGCCTAAAACATTTAACCCTCACCCTCTTTATTTTTTAGCACCCCAATCAGCTCAGTACACTTTTGTATCACAGTCACTTCAAGGTCGCTTCTTGTCACATGTGTTTTGGCCTTAATGCAATCATTTTATGTTTGCACCCTATTGGACAGAAGCCCTAGCTACGAGAAACACTGGTTTTTGATTTATCAATTTTCTTACTCTGCACCGCCTCATCAAGTTATTTCCTAAAACTCAAATGCATTACTGTTAGGCCTTGTGCTGAGATACTTTCCCAACACGGAACCAATTTTGGCACTCAGTGGACACAAGTAAGTAAATTACATATGTCACTGGTTATTTATTATTTTTCCCCCTTAATGGGTTACTTTTTGGTTTACACTTTCCAATTCAGGTGCCAGAAACTTGTAACTCTTCCATTTAGCAAACTACGTCTGACTGTGGTGTTGGATAAAAGTTAGCAACTCAACACCCTCCATATTTTATTTGTTGTGTCACAGTTTCCAGGGAGCACCAGTGTAAATCTGTGAATGCTTTCAGCTTTGGGATGGCTGTTTTTGAGCCTATCTCTGCTGACCTGTCATCATTACGCGTTATATAACTGCTTTGATTACATCAGCATGCTGCACATTGGCATTCTAAGACTTAAGCTCCTGACTGCATTGTTTCCCAAAGTGGAGGGGGTGCGGGGGGTTTAGTGTGTTCTTGGCTCCAAGCACCTCTGGATCAGAACTCTTTGTTCTGTTATTTCTGGCATAACACCCTCCCCCCAGTGTACAGACCCGTTGTCGCTCTAACTTTAGCGCAGTCTTTCGTCAGCTGTTGTCTCTAGTGCTCTACTCTCCTGGCAGTTGAGTTGTGTCAGCATTTTCCTCAGGATTCTGCTTTACACCTGTTTTACTGGTTGATGTCGGCACAGTACTTTGACATTGGATGTCTTGGCTGGCTAACTCGAGGGCTTCAAGGCTTTCTATTGAACTTCTTTTTCATTGACTGACTTTAATAGTATTTTCCTTCATGTTATGTCGGGTGATGAGGGGTGGCATGGTGGCCCAATTGTTTGCCTCACAGTACCACAGTCCTCTGTTTAAATCCTTGCTAACTTGGCATGTTCATGTGGGCATTCTGTGGGTGCTGCCATATACTGCAATATCTCAAGGACATGGAGGTTATGTACATTCTGCTCCAGTACTAGTAGATCAGATCATGAATGAATGAATGAACAGGGAGACAAGTGGTTTCTTTAGCATTAGGAGGCCTTTCAGATTTCTCTTTGCAGTGTCATAGGTTTTCTTTGATCTGAATACAGCCTCATAGGATTTGTCACCTTTTGCTTTTTGATGTATACTTCAGCACTGATGACAGACTGAGCTTTGTCCTCAACAGCCTTACAGAGAGACTTTCAGGGTATGTCTTGAGCTAGTGGGGCTTTCGGGTTTTCAGGTGGGATATAGGGGTGATTTTTAGCATTTATGTCTGGGTGCAAAAAGGCTTTGGGAGTTTGACCTGTGTTACAGGGGGCATATTCCTGGATGGTGAGGTAGGGTGGCAGAATGGGACTATTTCCTACCAGTTTTTTTACTTCCAGATGTTTAATCCCATTTATGAAGGCTCAATTAGGTGCCAGGGTCTACCTGACTCAGGTCAGGTCAGGTCAGGTTAGGGAGCATGCATTGGTACAGCACATTTCCTCACCCACCAAAACAGCTCAGGATCTCAGTCGGCAACCCCCCCAGGCAGACATGGGGCCCAGTCCCACCCTCTGGAAACGACCATCAATCTACTGCAGCCAGGTGTTACTTGGGCCCTCCCTTGGCCTGGTCCAGCCGCTTGGGTGCTCAACAATGAGGATTCTGTGAGCTGGATCACCCTCAGGGAATCGTGCCACATGGCCGTAGTGCGATAACTGACACAGCCTCACAATACAGGTATCATACATCATTCGGGACTCCGTGAGCAACCACTCATTCAACACAAAGTCAAACCAGCAGTACCCAAGGATTCTCTGAAGAGATACAGTACCTGAGGAGTCCAGTCTTCATCTCAGGTCACTGGATAGCATCCATGTCTCACTATCATATAGCAAAACTGGAAGCACCGGGACTTTAAAGACTTGGATCTTTGTCCTTTGGCAAAGATAATGGGAGCGCCGCACACTTTTCCAGCAACCTCATGACCCCCCATGCTCTCCCAATCCATTTACTGACTTCATAGGAAGACTCACCAGACACATGAATGTCTCTGCCGAGATAATTAAACCTCTTGAAGCGGTTGACACTCTCCCCACAAACAGTCACACTGCTGATGGCTGCGCCCAAGACATCATTAAAGGCCTGGATCTTGGTTTTTATCTAGGACACTCACAAGCACAGACACTCAGACTCCTCACTCAGCCTCTCGAGGGCTCCTATCAGAGCCTTCACCAACTCCAGGAAGATCACAGCATCGTTGGCAAAGTCAAGATCAGTGAATCTTTCTTTACCAACAGATGCCCCACAGCCAGCTGGACCCCACAACACTGCCTAACACCCAGTCCATGCAAGCATTGAGCAGGGTAGGAGCAAGAACACACTGTGGACAAACGTAAACCAACTGGGAAAAACACAGAGGTTCTGCCTCCACTCTGCACAGCACTCACAGTACCAGTGTAGAGATTGGCCATGACATCCAGCAACTTTGTGTGGATCCTGTGAAGTTTCAGGATGTCCCACAGGGCAGCTCAATCAACTGAGTCAACCAGACTACCCAGGGAAAAAACAAAATATGAGGAGAACCTGCAGTCTCCATGAAGACTTTGACTAAGAGAGGGGTTTAATACCAAGAGGACTAGAACTATGAGGCAGCAGTACTAGTCACTGCACCACTGTGGCACCACATGTTTCAGTTTTTATTGTACCGTACTTTTCTGCTTTTATGAAATCTGTGTGATTAGGTCAGGGTGCTTCATTGGCTGATTTATTAATCACTATTCTGTTTTTCTGTGTTTTTAGATGACAGTGAAGATGCCACCGTCAACAGAATTGTGTAAGTTTTAATTTCTTGTCTCTAATCTACTTCATCTTGGCTTCACCCATAGTTCGGGGTTTCAGTCTTGTGGTGTTTGAAGTGTACTGTAAATTAGAGAGTTACTGGTACAAATCCTACTGCCAAGTTAGTTGCTCCTTTTATCCATGCATGCCATCCTAAGAATTTACCAGTTTCCATGCAGTTTCCATGGGCATAAATTGGATCTAATTGAATCTAATTATGGTTTAACAAAGCTGTAAAACTAAAAGACACCAGAATCCACAAAGGTACAAAGCTTAGAGACGTTACTGTGAGTGTCCTGGTCATAAGAGATTTATGTGTTTAAGTTAGCAGCTAATTGTTTTTAAGTTCAGAATTTATATTGTGTTTAGTTGTGCAAGATTAGCTAATTGTACCCTATCTGGAAATTGGATAAATCTGACTCAAGGATGCTGCTTTCTTTCTGATTTTAAGAAGAACTTGCTATGCAAAAGTCTAAATGATGATTAATTTGGCTTTTACTTTAAGAACAGGGCTTGAGCTGTAGAGAGGCTCTTTTATACAACTGCCAGGGAGTCCTCTCCCTTGGATGATTATGCCAATTTAGGGGCCCATGTGGGCAGGCCAGTTGTACTCCATTTCTGGGGTTGGTAACCTGGTAATGCCCTTGCTTTGGTGTGTGAGAGTGACTTCTGGGTTTTATGGTGAGTGTGTTACTGCCCAGACTTTAATCATATAAAAGTTAATTTGTGTAGGAAAAGGACTGTAATTTTAAAAAGTCTTGTATGTGCAGGTTCCCATCCTTTAATCCAGTAATTCTGACATGGCACACAAGAAAACTTTGTTGGATTTTTTTTTTTTTTTGCTTAAGATAACTTTTGGTGTAGCAAGACATGCTCACTCCAGATTCCTCCACTTAATGCTTGCACCCAGTTTTCTGAAACACGTTAACTTTGCACTTTGTGACGTGGCTGTTATGTTGGCAAAGTTCTTTTGGCATTCTACGTGCTGTGTAACAATGTAGGTGCACTTTGGCCTGTAGCCGCTTTGTGGCTCTGCTTCATGCATACTTAAAATGGGCTCATCAGCACAATGTTGGCAGTGGCCCTACAGGGAGGAGTAACTGGAGTGCCTGGCTGGCACTTTTTAAATTTTATTAGCCGGTGGACTGCAGTGCTGTGTACATACAGTAGTAAGAGTGACTCTGTGGCTTTATGTTGCATGTAAACACAGCTGAGCTGCATTTGCGGAAGAGCCCACATAGATAGGCTCGCAGACTTCTAGCAGTTCACTCGTGACCTGTATGTCTGAACTTGTTTGTGTAGCTTCACAATGAAACCAAGGGATGAGGAGTGTGGTGTTGTGGCAAAGAAAATCGGACTTTAAACCTCAAAGCTGCTGGTTCAGCTCCTCCCTCTGATGCACTGTGTGACCCCTGAGCAAGTCTTTTATCCTGCCGGTGCTCCATTTGCAAATAAAATATGAAACAAATTGTGAGTGACTTTTGAAAAAGTTAAATTGCTTTAGTTCAAGATGTCAGCAAAATAAATAATAAAAAAATTTACCTCCCCAGTGTGCATCACTTCAGTTATTTTCAGTCTGCAGGAGAACTCTACAGGGAGAAAAGAGGTTTGCATTTTGTCTCCATTTTTAGTAGTGGAGGACCCACAAATTCCAATGTGCCAATGGATGAATGAATGTAAAACACTTTTGTTCACAAGAATAAATTAACATTCAAGCAATGTAAAGTTTTGTTTTTCATAACTCAAAACTTGATGCAAAATAAAATCGAAAGCAGCTGGCAGAACGTACTGGAGAAAGTAGGCAGCAAAATAAAATGCATTGTCAATCTTTACTATAGTTGGCATCTTTCATGGACTAACCTTGCTAGCTTAGTATTTATTTTACCCTTTTCATAGCATATCCCTATTAAAATATTGTCTAACCTACTTAGTGTAGTTCATGGGTATGGCAGGCTGGAGCCTTTCGTAGCAGCATTGAGTACAAAGCAGAAAATAATCTACCCGTCTCTGTAGTCATCCTCTGTCAAGCTGTACATTATTGAATGATTTAAGCAGTCTTCATGTTTTTAACATACAGTGCATCCGGAAAGTATTCACAGCGCATCACTTTCTCCACATTTTGTTATGTTACAGCCTTATTCCAAAATTGATTAAATTCATTTTTTCCTCAGAATTCTACACACAACACCCCATAATGACAACGTGAAAAAAGTTTACTTGAGATTTTTGCAAATTTATTAAAAATAAAAAAATTGATAAATCACATGTACATAAGTATTCACAGCCTTTGCCATGAAGCTCAAAATTGAGCTCAGGTGCATCCTGTTTCCCCTGATCATCCTCGAGATGTTTCTGCAGCTTAATTGGAGTCCACCTGTGGTAAATTCAGTTGATTGGACATGATTTGGAAAGGCACACACCTGTCTATATAAGGTCCCACAGTTAACAGTTCATGTCAGAGCACAAACCAAGCATGAAGTCAAAGGAACTGTCTGTAGACCTCTGAGACAGGATTGTCTCGAGGCACAAATCTTGGGAAGGTTACAGAAACATTTCTGCTGCTTTGAAGGTCCCAATGAGCACAGTGGCCTCCATCATCCGTAAGTAGAAGAAGTTCGAAACCACCAGGACTCTTCCTAGAGCTGGCCGGCCATCTAAACTGAGCGATCGGGGGAGAAGGGCCTTAGCCAGGGAGGTGACCAAGAACCCGATGGTCACTCTGTCAGAGCTCCAGAGGTACTCTGTGGAGAGAGGAGAACCTTCCAGAAGGACAACCATCTCTGCAGCAATCCACCAATCAGGCCTGTATGGTAGAGTGGCCAAACGGAAGCCACTCCTTAGTAAAAGGCACATGGCAGCCCACCTGGAGTTTGCCAAAAGGCACCTGAAGGACTCTCAGATCCATGAGAAACAAAATTCTCTGCTCTGATGAGACAAAGATTGAACTCTTTGGTGTGAATGCCAGGTGTCACGTTTGGAGGAAACCAGGCACTGCTCATCACTAGGCCAATACCATCCCTACAGTGAAGCATGGTGGTGGCAGCATCATGCTGTGGGGATGTTTTTCAGCAGCAGGAACTGGGAGACTAGTCAGGATAAAGGGAAAGATGACTGCAGCAATGTACAGAAATAGACTGGATGAAAACCTGCTCCAGAGCGCTCTTGACCTCAGACTGGGGCGAAGGTTCATCTTTCAGCAGGACAACGACCCTAAGCACATAGCCAAGATATCAAAGGAGTGACTTCAGGACAACTCTGTGAATGTCCTTGAGTGGCCTAGCCAGAGCCCAGACTTGAATCCGATTGAACATCTCTGGAGAGATCTTAAAATGGCTGTGCACCGACGCTTCCCATCCAACCTGATGGAGCGTTACAGGTGCTGCAAAGAGGAATGGGCGAAACTGGCCAAGGATAGGTGTGCCAAGCTTGTGGCATCATTTTCAAAAAGACTTCAAAAAGCTGTAATTGTTACCAAAGGTGCATCGACAAAGTATTGAGCAAAGGCTGTGAATACTTATGTACATGTGATTTCTCATTTTTTTTATTTTTAATAAATTTGCAAAAACCTCAGGTAAACTTTTTTCACGTTGTCATTATGGAGTGTTGTGTGTAGATTCTGAGGAAAAAAATGAATTTAATCCATTTTGGAATAAGGCTGTAACATAACAAAATGTGGAAAAAGTGATGCGCTGTGAATAGTTTCCGGATGTACTGTATAGATGGGAATCTATAATGTCTTTAAGTCAGTCAGATTGTATATTTCATGTTTCAAGCACCTTCTACAGCACATCTTCAGTTAATATCTGTCTTACCATATATTGCAGCTTTCATAATACACAATCACGAACTCCCAACTTTATAGAATCTGTTAATCTTTAAATTAGCCTTTCTTGTGTCTCGTCATATATATGCACTTTGTAATGATTTACCTTGTAAAAGGAGTTACATCAATATATATTACATTAATATAGTGCCTTACATAACATATTCCTAATAAATTAACATAAAAATGTTCTTTTATGGCCTGTACTCCTTTGACCTTTAAAGTGTATAGGGTGGTCCAGTTCTAATTATGTAATTTTCATTACGCTATAACTTATTAAGTTTATTACATAGAAAATCACCTGAAAAATCCTGGACCATTGAGAATTGTGCGAACTGACGACATGAAGAATCGTCTTCGCGCCAAACTGGAATCATCCCTGCATAAATCAAAGTCATCCAGACGATCTGAATCTTCATAATTAGATCTGGACCACCCTGTATAGTGCCTTTCACAGCAGGCTCTATTTCACACTTTGCAAAGTGACCCAATTACAATACAGGATTATTCAAACCATTTGTTTTATACAGTGTCCTCCATAATGTTGGGGATAAAGACACATTTTTCCTTGGTTTACCTCTCTGCTCCACAGTATACAATTACAAATCAAACAAGTTTGACGTGATTAAAGTACCCATTGCAGACTTTCATTTAAGGGCATTTGCATACATTCTGGTCATGCCAACTAGAAATTATAATGATTCTCCTACATGCCCCCCCATTTCAGGGCAGCATAATGTTTGGGACAGTTGGTGTGTTTTATTGCTTCATTAGTGCAAGTTAGGCTTTCTTCTACATATGGACTGCCTTTGGAGTCTGGAGTTGCCATTGTTCAACATGAGGACAAGATGTGTGCCATTGAAAGTCAAAGAAGCCATTATGAGGCTGAAACACAATAATAAAACCATTGGGGACACTGCTAAAAACTTAGGATGACCTAAATCAACTGTTTGGAGTGTCATTAAGAAGAAAGAACACACTGGTGAGTTCAGTAATCACAAAGGGATTGGTAGGCCAAGGAAGACCTGCACTGCTGAGGACAAAAGAATTCTCACTATGGTAAAGAATAAGCCCCAAATGACTGACTGACAGATCTGAAACAGTCTTCAGGAGGCAGGTGTGTGTGTGCGTGTGTGTGTGTGTCTCTCAGAGACGACTATCTGCATGAACAGATAGAAGAGGCCACACTGCAAGAAGCAAATGACTATTTAACCACAATAACAGGATGGCCAGATTAAAGTTTGTGAAAAAGTACTTAAAAGAGCCTGCATAATTCTGGAAAAATGTTTTGTGGACAGACAAGACAAAGATAAACCTGCATCAGAGTGATGGCAAGAGCAAAGTGTGGAGACGAAAAGGAACTGCCCCAGATCCAAAGCAGACCACCTCATCTGTTAAACATGGTGGTTGGGAGTTATGGCTTAGACATGTATGGCTGCCTCAGGCACTTTCACACTCAACTTCATTGGTGATGGAACTGCTGACGGCAGTTGCACAGCAAATTCCGAGGGGTATAGAAACATCTGCTGAAGCTCCAGTAAATACCTCCAAACTAATCTAATTGTGCTTCATCCTACAACAAGATATTGATCCCAAACATACTGCTAAGGTGACACAGGAGTTTTCAAAGCTGAAAAGTTAATAATTTCATGAATGACCAAGCCAGTCACATGATTTAAATCCAATTGAGCATTCATTCCATATGCTGAAGAGAAAAGGGGATAAGCCCACAAAACAAGCAGGAGCTGAAAATGGCTGCTTTAGAGGAGAGAGCATTGCCAGAGACGATTCTCAGCACCTGGAGATGTCTATGAATCGCAGACATTAAGTAGTCATTGCATGCAAGGGATATGTGACAAAGTCCTAAACATGAATGCTTTAATAGAACTACCACCGCAGTGTCCCTAACATTATAGTGCCCTGAAATGGGAGACCATGTAGAAAAAAATGTTGTAATTTCTACATGATATAACCAAAGTGAATGCAAATACCCTCAAATTAAAGTCTGCAATATGCACTTTAATTATGTCTAAATTGATTGATTTGTAATTTTAAACTGTGCGGAGGGGTAAATCAAGGAAAAATGTGCTTTTGTCCCAAACATCATGGAGGACACTGTATATACTGTACATAAGAAGAGATCAGTATAATGGAAATCCTAAATCTGATTCTTGCTGTAGGGCTGCTTAAAAGCCACAGACTGGAGCATTTTTAAAAAGGCCACTAACGATATTCATGAATATATAGAGACTGTGGGTGACTACATTAGTTGATGCACGTCCATATGTGCCCCTCCCAGGACTGTGCGTATGTTCCCCAACCAAAAACCTTGGTTTAATGGGGATATAAAACAGATAGTCAGGAAACGGCAGGAGGCCTTCAAGTAAGAAGATCAAGTGGAGTATAAGAGAGCCTGGTATGAGCTGTAGAAGTCTATCAGAGCAGCAAAAAGGCTCACTCACAAAATCTTGAAGGCTACTACCTTAACCACAATAAGCACAGCATGTGGCAGGGAATTCAATCTGTCACAAACTACAGGAAAACCAAAACAACTACAGACATCCGAGATGTCACCCTTCCAGACAGCTTTAACACCTTCTATGACAGGTTCGACAGGCTGAATACAGACACACCCTCAAAGTTCCCCTGTGACCCCACGGACACTGCCTTTCAGGTGACACACACACAGGTCCGGAAAGTCCTAAAGAAGGTGAACCCCCACAAGACTGTGGAACCCGATGGAGTTCTTCCCAGAGTTTTGAAGGACTATGGGGAACAATTAGCTGGCATGTATGCTGACATCTTCAACCTGTCATTATCCCAGGCCATAGTCCCCCGTATTTTTAAATCCTCCACCATTATACCAGGCCCCAAAAGATTGGATACATTTACTCTAAATGACTTCAGGCCAGTGGCACTCACACCAGTCACTATGAAATGTCTAGAAAAACCGGTTCTCATGCACATCAACCATATGGTCCCGGACACTGTTGACCACCTCCAGTTTGCCTACCACCCCAATCGATCAGTGGATGATGCAGTAGCAATAGCCCTACACCGCATTCTGCAACACCTGGAAAGTAGCAGAACGTATGCCAGGATTCTTTTCCTGGACTACAGTTCTGCTTTCAATACTATCTGCCCGGAAAAATTGATCCCATCCCAACTCCCACCTGCAACTGGATCCTGGACTTCTTGACAGATAGACCACAGGTGGTGAGAATGGGAGGACGGGTGTCTGCTGAGCTCACAGTCAGCAAAGGATCCCCACAGGGCTGTTGCCTTAGTCCCAGACTTTTCACTCTGTACACTTAATGACTGTGTCTCCACCCAGGACAACACCATCGTCATTAAATACGCTGATGATACCACCATCTTAGGGCTCACCAAGGGGGGGACGATTCAGGGTACAGGACCCTGGTAAACAACATTCTTGTCTATGGAGAGGAGAATGACTTCATCCTCAACATAGACAAGACCAAAGAAATAATATCGGACTTCAGGAAGAATCCTCCCCCTCTATAGCCTCTTATCATCAAAGGGACTGAGGTGGAGAGGGCCCACAGCCACAGATTCCTGGGATTGCAGGTTACATCAGACCTGAGCTGGACTATTAACACCACAGCCACAGTGAAAAAAGCCCAGCAAAGGCTATATTTTATTAGGTTGCTCAGGAAAGCCGGCCTGAACCATCGCCCTCTCACCCAGGCCTACAGAGGACTCACCGCAGGTATCACTGTCTGGTATGGGAACACCACACAGGCAGAGAGGAAGGCTTTGCAAAGAGTCATAAAGACTGCGGAGAGGATCATAGGGACACATTTTCCTTCCATGGACTTTATGCACGCACATCATTGTCGGAAAAGAGCAGAGGGAATTATCAGGGACTCGCTCCATCCAGCTCACTCTCTGCTCAGACACAAAAACTGTATGTACAATCTGAGACACAGCAGAACGGACAGCATCATCACTCACAGAACAAGGTTTTTCAATAACCTTTTCCCCGCCACAGTCAGACTGATGGCAAAACAAAATAATTGAATATGTGAAATAACCCCACACTACCTCATTTCACTTGTCACGTAAATGACGAGTGAAAAATGTGCAATATTTTAACTGTGCAATACCTACAATATATTGTATTTTTTGTGTGTGTGTAGATATTACCACCTTTCTGTATAGTGCTGGTATAATCTATGTTATTTATTATATTGTTTTACTGTTTTTACATTTTTTTAATGTTTTACTATGACTCGGACAGAGCTCTGCACAAGAATTCCAGTGTGCTTTGACTGTTGGTTTTATGCACAAATGGCAAATAAAAGAACATTGAACCTTGAAGGTATGTCTTTTTCACTGTAACACTTCTGTTTTCATTCACAGGCTGTGGCTCTGCACCTTCACACTTGCTGTGTCAGTCGGTGCTGTCCTGCTCCTGCCTTTCTCCATCCTATCCAATGAAATCCTGCTGTCCTTTCCAGAGAACTACTACATGCAGTGGCTTAATGGCTCCCTCATCCACGGTGTGTTGAAATTGTTCCCTCAATACAGAAGTCTGCAAATTAATTTTGTCTTCATAATATCAGAGTGCCCCCTGGTGGTCATATAATAACTTTTTTGATGGCTTGCCATAAAAACGTCCTGTAACTTGCATACATTAAACAGGAGCTTCCTCACTCTCATGTCAGTAACAAAACATGCTCCACCTAATTTCTGCCTGGATTAAAAATAAAAGGGGGTGGGGGATAAGTACTATCTTTTGTGCTCCGGCACGTCCGTGACTTAGTACTTGAGTGAACTGAAGGGTGCCTGGGTAGCTGTCTAACAGTGTCATCTTCACGACATATCAGGAGATTCCACCATTATTCTGACTTCTGTCTCTGATTCCATGTTATTTCAGGCTTGTGGAATTTGGTGTTTCTCTTCTCGAACCTCTCACTGGTGCTCCTCATGCCATTTGCCTACTTCTTTACGGAATCAGAGGGCTTTGCTGGCTCAAAGAAGGTAAGAACAAAGTGTGAAGATGTGGTACACAGCCATTTGCTGTCCTAGGCCGGACATTGTGAATTCCTCTTCTGCTCTGTTTCACACATTTTAAGGGTTAGGGTTTTTCTCCACCTTAGTTTTATTCTTATTGCTGGTGCACACAAAGATGAAAAGTTTATTCTGGGATTTGACATATTGTATTTATGTAACATAGAAAATAAAAGCCTTTATTTTATATAGTCATTTTCCTATAGTAAGCACAAGCTTGTGATCATTAAGGTTAGGTGACTCAACCAGGATCACACAATGAGTTTGGGAAGGAGATTAAACTGGAAGCCTTGTGGTTTAAAGTACATTACCTTAACCATTAGGCCACACTGCCTGAAAAATAAACAAAGTGAACTTTGCATACTGTGCAGCAAAGATTACAACTGAGAGATTTTGAAATGGTCCTAGGTCGTTGTAGGGAAATTATTTTGTTATCTATAAAAGGTCACACTTGTAACTGCAAAGTTTACAGTTTAGATGCAAAGAGCACGGTAAATGATAACAGTCAGTCGACATCTCTGCATGTATGGAGATAAGGCATAGCGAGCAGTACTGCAGCAGATAAACTATCCATGTTCTTTAAAGCTTTCACTAAGACCTGTAACCTGCTCAAGAGCGAAATGGTAACGAAAGTGTGAGTAGGTGAGGCATAGGAACCATATCCAGATGGTCCTAACAGATGATCAGACAGAACTGTAGGAAAACATTTTATGTAAATTTAATGCTGTTTTAGCTGCTGCCAGGTAAAGAATGACTGTCTTCTGTTAAACGATGCCATGGATTTAATAATTTTTATAATCGTCTTTAGCCACTTTGAAGCTGCAACACATTCAATCCACATCTTTTTTTTATGGGAAACAGGTCCTATCCATTAAGCACAAGGTAGGAACCAGGCTTGTCGACTGTACAGCCCACTCACACCTACTTTTAGACTGACAAATCAACCTGATACAGAGAAAGATGTATGAGGAAACTAGAGTACCTGGCAACATAACTGCCTTGAGCCTGAGAAAGGAACTATATAAATTGATTGTATTATTATTATTATTATTATCCATCCGTCCCTTATCCAACCTGCTATATCCTAACTACAGGGTCACGGGGGTCTGCTGTAGCCATTCCCAGCCAACACAGGACACAAGGCAGGAAACAAATCCCGGGCAGGGTGCCAGCCCACCGCAGGGCACACACACACACACACCAAGCACACACTAAGGACAATTTAGAATCGCCAATGCATCTAACCATGAAACCAGAGTACCCGGAGGAAACCCACGCAGACACGGGGAGAACATGCAAACTCAGCGCAGGGAGGACCCGGGAAGTGAACCCAGGTCTCCTAACTGCAAGGCAGCAGTGCTACCCACTGTGCCACCCTATTATTATTATTAAAATAATAACAATAATAATAATAATATGTCCCATGAAGACATGGAGAAAATGTGCATATTCCACACAGGTCATAACCAGGCTCTGGATTTGAACTTTGGATATGGGATCTGTGAAGCACCATTGCTGACCACTGTGCCACTACATCACATAATTAATAATGTGTAGTCAAAATAACAAAAATACATAATCTGAAGATACAGATACTGACAAATGGCCCTCCCCACCCAATGACATTCCTGAAAGCTGTGGTTAACTGTTGACTTTAAACTGCAGTATTTGATAACGTTATCAGTAGTTTAGACACTGGGACTGTGTATTGACTGTGGACAGATAACTGTTGTTTTTCATTTATGTTAATTAGTTTCTACTTTGTTTTGATGTATTTGATCAAATCTGTACCCTTATATGTGATACTTCTGTATTTAGTGAGTAGTATAATCTATTCTTGCATTTCGCATTGAGAGTTGTCACAGTGCTTTTTGCCTGCACTTGGTGAGTAGCGCTGTGCAAGAACAAAGTCGTTTCTACGGTTGTATTCTATTCTTGAGGTTGCAGTGATAGATCTAGCTCTGTGAAGAGGATTACTTGTGTTCTGTTTTATGTATTGTATTTACCCCGATTTCTTGACACTCATTGCATGCCTAGTCTTCTTGGAAGGGGTCTTTCTCAGAACCACATTTACCAAGATTTCTTCCATTTTTTTTCCCTACAATGCTTTTTTTGGGGAAGTTTTTTTCTTGTCTTCTTAGAGAGTCAAAGCTGGGGAGCTGACAGTAAAACAATACCTGTTAAAGCCTATTGAAGTTTTCTTTGTGTGAGTTTGGGATATACAAGAAAAAAAATTGTTGTTGTTATTAGTTTCATTGCAGATCCACAATACTTCTGTAAATTGTCATGTCATAACATTCATTTCACTGTTTGTAAAGCCCATAGTTTCTCAAGTGCACTCTGTATGGGGTTGTCCTCTTCTAGCTGGCAACAGGATTAACAGAGCAGCCATCTCTACTGTGTGGACAGGCGTGTTTAATACTAGCTGAGCTTCTGATTATTTTCTCTTTCTATAGGGTGTCATGGCACGAGTGTATGAGACCTCCGTTATGTTGCTACTGCTAACGCTCCTAGTGCTGGGTATTGTGTGGGTGGCATCAGCCATCCTTGACAACAGTGCTGCCAGTCGAGAGAGCCTTTATGGTGAGTTGGGGACATGCAAGGTTTAAAAGGGAAGGAGGGAAGGGTCACCTTGGACTAAAGCCTATACATGCTGGGGTTTATCTAATAGTAAAGCGTATAAGCAGGATACCATATGATGAGTATATCAAATTAATATATTTAAAGAAACAAATGACAAGGTAACATAATAACACTACATTAAAGAAAGTGTACATAAAGTGAGCACATTACTAATAATTGAGCAGGTGAAAATAGCTCAGATGTATAAGTAGAATAAATAGGAAGTAAATAAAATGAGACAATATTCCTATGATACAATAACAGAGAACAACAAAAAGTCCACATATATATGCATCTGTGTTGCATCACATTACAGTAAATAAATGAAAACAGGTAAATGGTAGATTGTCCATATAGAGAGGTGTTTATTTGGCCCTGAAGAAGTATTGCTATGTACCCCTGAAACGTGTTGGCCCCTTCCTTGATATTTCGAAGGCTTCATCCCCATATAGATTTTTACACCATTTGCACTTACAGAGAATCAATTTATAGAAAAAATTTGTGAACACTTGAAAAGGTTTTGTTCTGTTATTTGTAACCTTATATGGACAATCTTTTTGTTTCATGTGTTTATTTCCAGATTGTATTGATATTTTTCTGCCAAATATGTATGTCATATGTATGTTGTATTCCTTTATTTGAGCATATTTCTATTTACCTGTTTTTATTTATTTACTTATTTACTGTTTGTGATGCTGTGTGTGTGTATGCATGTATGTATATTTTTATACACATATACTGTATATGTATATATAAAATACGCGTCTTTGTATGTTTTTGTGTTTTTTCTTTTTTGTTTTATTGTAATATTGTTTCATTTTTAGTTTATATTTATTCTGTTTATATGTCTGAACTATTTTCACCAGCTTGATGTGCTCACTTTATGTGCTCTTTCTTTAATGTAGTGTTATTATATTTCCTTGTTGTTTTGTTTCTTTAAATATATTATTTTGATACTTTCCTCATATTGAATCTTATTACTGTTAGGTAGTCCTCATTATAAGCAGGCCTTTAATTTGCTTTGGTAAATGCTTTGGATTACACCACTAATAATATAGGAATGTAACTGCATTTCAGAAATTTTAGAACTGAGGGTCCTGGCCTCTTTGAATTGTGTTGAAAGGTAAAGTGGTGGCACCTTATTGGTAGAAAGGGAGGGACGCACTGGAAAGCCCATGAAGAAAGACGAATGTGGTCACACTAAGAGCTGTGCGTAGACTGTTGAAGTTCACTGGGGAGCAAGCAGGGCCTGAGTAGTGGGAATTGACGTGACTTTATTAGGGACATTGTGGAGACTGAGACAGTTATTGTGCCAGACATGACTTGAGCATCATCTGTGTCATGCAAGGCTCCTTACGAATTAAAACAAAAAGAACTTTGAGTGGCTTACATGTCCTGTCTGAACTGAACTGTCGAGTGTTCCCATTGAGTCCGACTTGAGCTCATTTAGTCCAGTGACAGTTATGTACTGAGCTTTAGGATGCTGACTTTCTCGGTGTTTCTTCATTGCAGACCTGTGGGACTACTACCTGCCATACCTCTACTCCTGTATTTCACTGTTTGGTGTCCTGCTTCTTCTGGGTGAGTATGGAATTTTTGCTCACTATGGGTAACTGTAGTATTGGAAGTGTGGCAGCCAAGTGTTAAAACACACACCTTTATAATCTTCTCCATTTAAAAATAGTTGATAATTCAGATCTGTGATAAAATAAAATGACTAAAGGGGGGGGGGGGGCCGGGGGGGGGTGTCAACAATACTTGTTGTTTGTTGCTTTTGTGTCTCTTGACAACTCCTAAAGAGATCCTGCAATTTTTAAAATGATGCGATTAGGCCAAAGCTATGTGACACAAGCATCTCCTATTTCTGGAATTATGTGAAAAGATGCAATTCTCAATTTTGGTGAGCCAACATTAATTTTTCAGATTACATGGAAACAAAGTATTAAAGATACATGATATAAAGGATGAAGAAAAGAGAGCACAAACCAGTCAGTGTGGTCATTAAAGCTGGTAGTGGCTAACTGGGTGCAGTTATGCTCTTGGATTTTTTAAGTAAATTGACAAAAGCTGGGTCAGTGTCGAAGTCACTGGGCATGCTTGGTCTAAGCAGTTAAGACCAGTTTAGGTTTCTTTAGGGGGCAGATCCAAATTCTCTGTAAATAAAGATTTAGGGAAACATTCAGATGACTAAAAATGTCAATTAAACATGGCCATCCTTACACACTTGTTGAAGCAAAGAGGTATTTTTAGGCCTCAAGGATCACAGGGGTGAATGGCTTTTATTCCAGCAAAGTGCTATCTCTGTTTAAAGTTGAGATGAATTCAAACAAACTTGAACTTTCAGCATTATAGCCAGGCCATATACAGGGTGGTCCAGATCTAATTATGCAGATCCAGATCATCTGGATAACTTTGATTTATGCGGGGACGATTCCAGTTCGGCGCGTAGACGATTCTTCATGTCGTCAGTTCACACACTTCTCGTTGGTCCGGGATTTTTCAGGTGGTTTCTATGTAATAAACTTAAGTTATAGTGTAATGAAAATTGAATGATTAAATCTGGACCACCCAATAGTTGCTTCTCTTAGTGTTCCTTCCATGCATATAACAAGGTGCATAGAATTAAGTAATATATGACACCATTGCAATATCATATATTGTAGTTAAAGTTTATGTACAAGTGGAGCCTGAAATCGGTGAAAATCTTCAGAGACACTTTTTTCACATTTAATACTGTACGGTATCTAGAAATAATTAAATGAAAAACAAATCCTAATTTGAAGCTCACAATATGAAAATTTACACTTTTGATGTTCAGTTTATAATATATTGTAATGTTATGAAGCAGAAAAGTGCAATGGAGTGGCACAATTTCCTTACAGTTTTAAGGACTGCGTTGCAGATTTTAGCCCAATCAGTGCCTGAGTATTGTTAGCATGCTTTCAGATAGCTAATGTAGGTGTTTTGCATGTCCAGTAGTGCACAGTTTAGCCTAATTTTAAACTCCATATTGACCAGGTATTAGTAAGTGTGGATGTGTGCTGTAATGTACCTTGTAAGGCAATGATGCTCTATCCAGGGTTCTCCTAATACTGCCAGGATGGTCTCCAGCAGTGCATGACAATAATGAAAAATGGCTTTGAAAAAGTGAATGGATAGGTACAAAGACCAGAAAGTATAAACATTATATATTTAGAACTGGTCATGAAGGTGGCATGGCGGATTGTGCCAAAACCGTGGATTGTCTAAATCCAGTGCCGTGACGTTATTCACGAGGAGTTAATATTTTCTTCCTGTATCTACATGCGTCTTTCTTCAGTATTCTGCTTTTTTTTTTTCTCCCACATTTCCAAGTGTGCAGATTAGGTAGATAGTCAATTTCAAATTGGCTCCTTTGTGAGTGTGAATGGGTCCTATGATGGACTGGCACCCCCGTCTAGGATTGTTTGTTGCCTGACCAGAGGAAAATCCATGCAGACATGGATATAACATGCACATTTCAGATGGATAATGATCAAAAAAGGGAATTTGATACCAAGATACTGGGTCTGTGCCACACACTATGCCTCCATATAGTATTCAATTGCCCATTCATTAATCCACCCTTCCATTATCTGTACTTGTTCTGTCCTAATTCGATCATTACAGCTGCGAGTGGCTTGAGTTGTCTGTACTTGCAGGGGGTACCAGTCATGGATGTGCCAGTTCTTTAATGTATATCGGAATAAAAACCCAGTGTGAATTCCACACACAAATTTACCAGGCTGGGATTAAAAGCTAAGTCGTTGAAGATTGAGGTAACAGCAGTAATCAATGATTCACCACACCTTCTTGTGTTCCATTGTATTGCATTTTATTTTATTAACGTAATGTGTATTGCTGCCCAATAACCCCAAGTAAGCTCCATTTTCAAGAGCTTAGGCAGAGTGAAGTCCACAAGCTACATCTGGTTGTGTTTCTCTTTTGATGGTTGTTGTGCCACTGTGTATTATATTTGTGAGGCAGACCTTCCTGCTTCCCCGGCCTAGAAGAAATGGACAGAACTCTTTGTGTGTGTGTTGTCACCCTTATTGCCTTTGTGTCTTTGTGGTTGGGTATTTATATACTCCTTTTTTCTTCTGCTTGTAGTGTGTACGCCGTTTGGACTGTCTCGAATGTTCAGTGTCACTGGGAGCCTCCTGGTCAAGCCGAGAGTAAGTCAGTTTGTCATTACTGGGCAAGTAGTGGTTGTTACCCTTTTCAGGTCTCAAAGTTTGCTTCCTAAATTCATTATTGCTACACAACTTTTAAGAAAAGCCTTTGGCTCATTAATGTGTGTGGTGTCTTCAGGCTTTTTTGGTTTGTGTTTATTCTTATTTTTTGGTTAAGATTTTTCCAAGACCCATGTATTGGTCTCTCTTCTAGCTTTTGGAGGATTTGGATGAAACTCTCAACTGCACTGTCTTTGAGGAAGCAGCTCTATCTGCAAAAATGAAAGGTGAGCAATACCTTTAGTCTTTCCCTCTTTTTGGTAGAGTTAATAATTTTCAACTTTGTTTTGACAAATCAGGCTTTTCTTTTTTGCTTTAGGTAAAGCGTCATGTTGGATTAATGTGGATATGGTGGCCTTGAAGAAGCAGTTTCTCACCATTAAAGCTCGCCGCCTAGCTCTGGGTAAGTGCTGAATGTCCTGTTGTTATTATGAACCCTCTGCAACCATTTAAAAAAGTACTGTGTAAAGGTGGAGTTTAATTTATAAAATATCAATCAGTATTTTATAGGGAACTTTCCCTGTTAATACATGGTAACAATAAATAAATACATTTTTGAATTTTTTGAAGAAGAGAGCTAATTATCTCCTAAAATTGATTTATTTGTTAAATCTCTTCTTTTCAGAGATGCGGAGAAAGGCGTCACCATGGCAACGCAATTTATGCTACCCGCTAGCCATGCTGCTGTTACTTGGGCTGACGGTTGGTTTAAATATTCTTTAAGCCCTTAATGGTGTTGTTGGGGATTTTGTTAGTGGTCCATTTGAGTAACTTCTGTTTTTCTCCACTAGGGGGTGTCAGTGCTGATTGTGTGTTTCCATGTGCTGGAGCTCTTAATTGATGAAGCGGCTATGCCTCGTGGAATGGAGGTATGAACAATTTCTCTTGTCCGACTTCCAGATAGTCTTTCTGGTTTGCCGTACTCCCATGGTAGGCTCAGACAGAAGACCCTCTCCTAGTTTTTTTTTGTTGTCAGGCTTCTCAGAGTCATGAAAATCTTTTTTTTCCTTGGTATGTAATTGAGTCATTCAAACATAAAGAAAACAAGCAAATAACTTTGTCTGTCTTTTCTGACTTTCCTTCAGGACCACCACCTAGGAAAGGCTTCATTTTCGGTGTTTGGATCATTTGGAGCTGCTGTGCAGGTCATCCTGATCTTGTATCCTTTTATAGCTCTTTGAAAAGGAGCCATTTTCTCTATGTCAGTGGCTTTACTGAGAGACCGCATTTACAGTCATGTTTAAGGGAACACATCCTTTTCTGGGCTGTAACATTTTGAATGCTGAAAGCCTGACGGAAAGTGGCTGCATCATGCATGCTGGGTATGTGATTACTGTACAACTATTGGAATTACTGATAGTGATTTGTAAATACCAAATTGAAAGGTCCACAACATGTGGTGTCTTTTGAAGTGCATTGCCTTTGTGGATGTCTTCAGTTTCTTTGGAAAACTCTGGTTCTGTCCTTTTTTTCCCCTGACATGCCCCTTTCTAGGGAGAATGTTGAAGGAAAATCCTGATTCTCGTATCTTTTTATTTGATCAAACACCACTGGCACAAAGTGTCTTTTTCAAATGTTTTCTCTTTGCGTTTGCTGTCAGGCAGTTGCATTTTTATTAATTGTTAATACAAAACCCCAAGACTTGCACAGTCTGTAAACATGCGACTCATTTATACACTTGACACATACTAATGCCAAGATCCCACAGTAGATGTATAAGTGCAATAAACTCTGCGCTGTCAAGGAAGCCTTAGAGGACCCTTATGTTGAGGGTATTTTGAAAAGTTTTGGCTGCATGGTTCAGTTAGTAAATAAATTCTTCGACTCCAACTCCTTAGTTTCCAGTACTTCTGACTCCACAGCCCTGGTATGGTTACTACCTGCCACATTCTCTTTTATAAAAATGATGATGAGTAGGGAGCATTTGCCTCCCCTACACTTATCTTTTAGGAGAAAAAGTGACTTTCCATTTGTTAATTTTTGTGTCAGTGGACACCTCCAAACTAGAATTCAAAAACCTGCGTTGATCTCATCTCATATATCCCTACATTTTTTGCCTTTGGTCAGTACCAGTAGGGTGTATTGTGTATTGTCCTCTTTACCCCCTTGATATGTTTGGATATAGCTATCCTCCTTCAGTTGTTTGGGCATTGAGTTTCACTTCGTTTCAAGACCAGTCTAAGGTGATCACAGCTCTTCCTTGTTTTCTTCGTGATACGCCCCGTAGTCCTAAAGAACGTAAAAGAGAGGAAAGGTGTGCCATTAAACCTTCTAAAACAATTTCTTGCATACTTTGTGCCTAGTAAAACTATGTTAAAAATAGAGTTTTGGTAAATATAGCCATACCACCTACACTTCAGCCCGGGTAAACCACTGGAAGCTAAACATGTTTGGGCCCTGCCAGTTACTTGGGAAGTCTTGGGGTATTATTGGAATATCTGGGGGCGCTTACCCTGTGGTGTATCTGTTGATCTTAACGCTCCAGGGCAGTGACGGGGACACTGTGCTGTCAAAAGGTTGAGACGTAAAAACATCCTGACTCTCTGTGGTCGAAAATTATCCCTTGGCATCTTTCAAAAAAAGTAGGGTGTTTCCTTATGACATGGCTGAATTGTCCAACACAGACTGGTCATTCTGTCCCTCTAATCATCCCCTGTGCCTCATCTTCTTCATTCCTACAACACCTACTTGCTAATGTGTGGTTTGTGTGCTAACACATAAATGGATGCCATCGTATCATCCAGGTGGATGCTGAACCTTGGTGGTGTTTAAAGCTCTCTTTGAGTAGCTAGAAAAAGCGTTTATGTAAATGTAATGAATGGATTAATTTTTTAACTAAAACTTAGACTGAATTTTTCAGAGGTGAAGTAATATGTGTGTCCAAAAATATTTCTCCAATAATTTTGAAGTTTTCTTAGTCCAGTTCAGGGTCATAAGAGGGCTGGAACCTAATCTGGAAGCATAAAGCAGTTACCATATCTGGACAGGGTGCCAGTCCATTGCAGGGCAGACTCACGCACAGTCCCTTTAGCTCACATTTGGCCAAGGTAGATAATAAACGTAACACACATTTGAGATGTGAGAAAAGACCGCCTGGTCATAAGGTAAAGAACTTGCAAAGCCTGGCATTTGCACCTAGTCTGTTTGAAGTGTGAGGCAGTAGTGCTTAGTTGCCCATCTTTTTCAATATGAATTAAGACCCCTTCATTTCCTAATTGGATGGCTCTCTTGCTCTCTCTCTCACACCTCTGCCAGTTTTGGAGATATGAGTTCTCAAGGCCTCCTGTATCCAGCAGTGTTTCCTAGGCCCAAAGCTGTGAAACAGTAGTCTAACATTATGGCACTCCTGCCTCCACACAATCACAGCTTATGTTCATTACAATATTTGCTGGGAATCTTCCATGTTTTTCTGATATCTCTTTTTCATTAGTAGTTGGAACAAGTGCTCTCTTGGGGTGGGATATCCTTTGACTGAATATATTAGCAGCTATGCAATGAATGAGTGCATCTGAGAATATTATTACAGTGCCTTGTATTTACTAGATGCTTTTTATTCAAAAAATCTTACAGATTTAAAGGGTCTTTAATGCTGAGTCTTGTAGAAGGCTCTGAGGGGAGGCTGTCATGAGCAAGATGTTGCAAAGCTGACAAGAGACACACTATTGTGTAGTAAGAAAGTAAGAATACTAGGAAGTGGTAGATGCGGTCAGCGATAGGCACGCAAGAGTCAAGCAGGACCAAATGGAGACCTTTTTCTCCCAGCCAGTTCATTATAGGGCTAGAGATTTAGTTGATGCCACTGTTAGGGCCGGTTTATACTACGTGCTCGGAACACTTATGCACACACCTCATGGCTGCCACGCGTTCCCAGCATTCTTTTGAAGCATCCTCTGTGCACATTGTCAAAAATTAACGTGATGTGTGCACGAGTTGCAATCCCAGCAAAAATACGGGTGGTGTGTGTGTTCAAGTTTTGGTATGTAACGTCAGCATTGTTGTTTACTGTCAACATGTGACAGCAGGCTTGCAGCTCTAACAGGATCAATCTGCGTGCTTCAGTGTTTAATTACTGTTTTGATGCAGTGAAGCAAATTGTCAAGCTTAAATACTGACATGTGAATGTATTCATAATACTTTTCTTCATCCATTTCTGGCATAGTCAATACAGATGTCACATATTCCCTATCGTAACGACGCAGTACATTTAAAGGTCTCACATACCATCTTCTGTGTCACTGTTGCAGTCAGTTAACAGCATCAGGATGCAAAGAATTTTTGTCTTTAACATCAAACACCATGTTGTGTTCTCACCGTGATGATTGCTCACACCACTACCTGGTGGAATCATCCAGATTTACTTAAAGAATGCACACAACAGTCAATGCTCAAGTCGTCCTCAAGTGTACGCATCGCATAGAGTTAAGTATATCCTCGGCCTTACACAACCGATTTCTTAGAGAGAATGAGACTGAGGCCTCACTGACAGCTGGTAGCACATGGTCTCTAGCTAAGGAAGCTGGGACATTGTAACTGAATATACTGTCCCTTTAAGGCAGTGAGCATATAGAAAGGTTACAGATATTTTAGACAAGTGGGGTCACTAGAATTTGCTAGAGGTATTTTATTCTGTTGACCCTTTAATAGGAATCATCCCGCTCTTAACCCAATAAGTGATGCCAGTAAGGAGTTTAAATTACTCCATATAACTGAGTCTGTAATCGGGAGCAGGGCTGTGGCAAAGGCAGACTGGCTGGAGGATGAAAGGCCTGCGAGAGAGAAACAGAAAACAGAGAGGAAGGTTGTGTGGTTGGATGGTAATCGAGAGGTGGGCAAGGGGACAAGCTGCCCACCTGGTAAATAGGAGTTCAGAAACATGTTAGGGTAGCTGTCATTTTGATACTTCAGTTCTCACTTGTGTGTTTATTATTTAAAATTAACAATAGTTTCATAGTTGTGTGCTCTTTCGCATTATTCATGATGAGGAGATATGCCACAAAATGTCCCCCTCTGTTCAAGTGAAAACACTCATGCAGCCAAATCCTAATACTTCTACTGAATTCTGCTTGTAAATCTAATTGTGAACCTGGTACCCTGTTTTTAGATTTGGAAACACTTAAGTTGCTGACAATGAGAACACAAGTCAGAACAATGACCCCGAGCTAGGATTGGTCTCGTCATGAGAGGTCTTCAGTTGTTTGTGTTTATACATTTGTTTGTTCCCTTAACTTATTACACACAGTTACTTGATGGTGTCATCTGTTGTTGGCTTCTACAGCTCCCCCTTTTTCACCAGGTTACTGCCCAGAAAGCAGGATACTACCATGACAAAGGTAAAAATGATAGATTGGATGTCCATACACAGCTCTTTCTCTTTCTGACAGTTTACTCTCACCACTTACCCTGGCTGCCTTCTCTCTGCAGATCATCGGTAACTGCGTCTCTCTGTTGGTTCTTAGCTCAGCTTTGCCTGTTTTTTCCCGGACTCTGGGTAAGTGGAGGTGTTTGTTTTATTAAAATGTGGCCTATAGCTTAGGTTGTCTCTTTGAATGCTACCATGCCCCTCAGTCTTCAGTGCCACTGCAGATATAGTGGGGTTGGGATTGGGAGATATATACAGTACAGGCCAAAAGTTTGGACACACCTCCTCATTCAATGTGTTTTCTTTATTTTCATGACTGAAGGCATCAAAACTATGAATGAACACATGTGGAGTTATGTACTTAACAAAAAAAGGTGAAATAACTGAAAACATGTTTTATATTCTAGTTTCTTCAAAATAGCCACCCTTTGCTCTGATTACTGCTTTGCACACTCTTGGCATTCTCTCGATGAGCTTCAACAGGTAGTCACCTGAAATGGTTTTCACTTCACAGGTGTGCCTTATCAGGGTTATTTAGTGGAATTTCTTGCTTTATCAATGGGGTTGGGACCAGCAGTTGGGTTGTGCAGAAGTCAGGTTAGTTGGACGATCATTTATTTTTCAACAGGACAATGACCCCAAACACACCTCCAGGCTGTGTAAGGGCTATTTGACCAAGAAGGAGAGTGATGGAGTGCTGTAAATGGTCATGAAAATAAAGAAAACACATTGAATGAGGAGGTGTGTCCAAACTTTTGGCCTGTACTGTATATATATTAAAAATATATATATATAAAATATATATACATATGTATGTATGTGTGTATGTATACTGTCTGTGTGTGTGTGTATATGTATGTATATATGTATGTATGTGTGTGTGTGTGTGTATATATGTGTATATATATATATATATATATATATATATATATATATTACCCGATGTAGTTTGTAGTAATGACTGAAAAATGTGTAATGTCATGTTTTCATGCACAACGACGATGTCAGTTTATAATAGAATAGGCGTCTTTGACGACCAACACTGGACAACTGTAAACAATATCAAAACTGTTCATGAAGAAAGTCTCATGCTGCTCATATGGTATATTCTACATATCAAGTCATTCAGCTATCTGCTCACAACATCCAAAACACATGTATGTTTATGAAAATATTGTTAAATAAACCACTTCTCGAAATTGCCCTTGAACAAAAATAAAATGCGCTCAGATGCAAACAAGCATTTGAATTGTAGGCCTGGCTGCTGTCATTACATTTAAATGTATCTCCTCAACTGGCGTACCTTGGGTTTATTTAGCAGCAGCCTGTGAAACTACATGGGTGAATAGACCTTCTGCCAGTTAAAGCATCTACGATATGCACAAACAAGGCAGCATATTCTCTTCCTGATAATGTTTTTACTCGCTTTTCTTTAACTTTTAAACTGCAGTTGTACTTGCCTCTCAGTGAGCTTTTCACAGCATTAGCTAATGAAGTAGGTGTTATTAGGCTGGACTCCATGACTAATGAATGAGGAGGAGAGATGGGTTTTCAATTCAAATGTTCAGTTGTGTTTCCATTTTATTATAGGAGAAGGTTTTCCGAAATTGGTTTATTTAACAATATTTTAGTAAAAATGCTTGTGTTTGTGACCTTGTGAGTGTACAACTGGATGACTTGACACGTGAATTACACAAGATAAAGTTAAGTAAGATTATTTCATGAACATTTTTGATTTATTTTTGTTGTTGTCCAGCGTTTGCCACCATAGATGCTTATCCTATCATAGACTTTCTTATCTATGTTCTGCATGGAAACATGAGATAAAAAATTTTCTTGGCCATGAGTACAGACTACATAGAGTAAGTAACATGTAAAACAAATATAATTTTTAGGTGGTGTATTCCTTTAAGTAATGTTTAATGCAGACATCAGGTCAGGGGAGAAGTGGGCTTTGTATTGTACACAGTACAGACACAGAAGGCATTTTGGTGCAGTGCTCCTAGGTTCAAATGTTGGCCTGATGAACCTTCTGGCAATGCCTGTGTTTGCCTTTTCAGGTTAATCTGACTTCCTTTCACATCTCAGAGATATGCAGGTTAGGATGATGTGACAACTTTATATTAGCTGGTGAGTGAGCGTGCAGCACAGTGTAGTTGACACTCTGTCCAGTATACCTGATGCTGATGGAGCCATGAATAAGCAAATAAATAATATAAGATAAATTAAGAAAGGGTAAAATGAATGGAAAAACAAAAGTATCCAAGAGAAGTTTAAAAGTGTGGCAATTTGTGCCACTAGAGGGCAGTAACATCAAAAGGAATACCCAAAAGGACAGTGCGAAAGCAAAAGTGTTGAGCACTTTGAGATGAACAGATTCATTTAAACAGCGATCTTCTACTTGTGGACACCAGTAGTGCAGTTCAGTTCAGCCCATCTGATCGTCAGGCTATGAGCAGATTTCATCAGCTCTGAATTCACTCATAATTTTCATTCACCACTAATATTTATTGTAAGACTTCATTCTTAGTACTTAAATGTTACCAGTATGACTGTGTATAGTGTCTGACAATTCTCTTTTATCTAAACCCCAGTGTAACCATTATGCCCCCATTGATACTTTTGCATAGATGACGAGTCATCTCAAAAGAGAGTCTCCAGTCTTATAGTGAATTTCAGAATCTCTGTGTTACCAACATAAACCACAGCTTCCTAGTCTTTGGTAATAATTCATTTTAGGATCCCAGCCTTCCCATTATAAATACAAGATGATGCTGACCTACATGGAGAAAATTCTGAAAAGGATTTAGAGTTGCCACATTATTCTCGTCCTACATGCAAAGTGCAGAGGATGAATAAAATATTAGATCATAAGAAGCATTGAACGTTGATCATAATTTCTCTTGATTTAAATGTATAATGCACTAATGAGCTGATTAAGAAAAACAAGAAGCGATTAAAAATGGCAAAAGTAGCTGCTTGACACCGAAAGAAGCAATTAAGAATTGTGAATATTAACTAAAGCTTTAGCTATAACTGCTTTAGTAGCATTAAGTGGTATGTAATGAAGAAACCGGGTTGGAGCTCAACCTTACAGCCACTGTGGCCCCCTAAAACTAAACTTGACAACCCATGGACTTGACGTAATTCCTGTATTCAGAGTTTGCAATAGAACTGATAAGCCTGATCCAGCAGACGTCTTTCAATTTGATAATGAATGATATGCTCAAGAAAACCAGGAGGAAGCTAAACGTAGGTGTGTTCAGAACAGATGCTACAAAGCATTTCTTCATTCAAAGGGTTGTTTAACACCTTTTATGGTGCTATTCATGACATTTCTTATATTCTTACTTTTATGACACCTAAGATGATGTTTCACCTTCCTAGTCTTGACCAGTGTGTGAAAGTCATCCTGTTGGCAGGACAGTGCTCACCAGGGGGCGTTCTTCTTTTCTCTGATCTGTTGCTCTTCTTTTCCAGGAATCACCCGTTTTGACCTTCTGGGAGATTTTGGCCGGTTCAACTGGCTTAGGAATTTCTACATTGTCTTCCTCTACAATATGCTGTTTGCCGGCCTGACCACCATGTGCCTTGTCAACAAGTTCACGTGGGCCGTGCAGGCAGAACTCATCCGTGCCTTTGGTAAGCCCACTAAGTTGTCTAACAACAGAGTGATAATTTTCAAATGTGTGGGGTGTTTAGTACTGCATTTGAGAGAGCTCCTTGGCTGATGTGAATTAACAGATAGTAACGATGAGCAGATGCAGGGATAGAACCGATTAAATTTAGAAAAAAGGCAGACACTCGAGCATCCTAACAGGACTACGTGTGCTGGAGCTGAATTGAGGGGTAGTGCATTTATGAAAATGGGTCTATGTGGCGGTGAGGCTGCATGAGGTAGGCTGACTGGTTTGTGTTAAATGGGGTGTTAATGTGTCACTGCTGGCTTAATGTGTTGAGGTCAATGAGGGGAAGTGTGCCGTGGCTTAGAGCAGGGGTGTCCAACTCGAATCCTGGAGGGCTGCAGTGGCTGCAGGTTTTCATTCTAACCATCTTCTTAATTAGTGAGTCGTTCCTGCTGCTGTTTAACTTCTTTTGCCTTAGTTTTAATTGACGTGACTCAGAACCCCTTAGTTGTTTCTTTTTCCTTAAATAGCAGCCAAACATTAATAAGACACAAATCAAGTGTCCACATGACCAGCTAACCTGAAAATTAAGAAAGGTGAAAGTCTCGGTCATGTTGGTCTGCTCAGGTGACCAAAACATCTTGACGGTGGTCTTAGAAAAAACAGAAAATCAGCAGTCTGCTGTGGCAGAATGAGAGCAGCAACAAGTCATGACATTCAGTAACAGCTTTAATTAGCAGCAAGAACTTGCTTCTCATTAAGAAATTGGTTGGAGTGAAATTGGCTGGAGTTTGACATTCCAGTTTAGCTGGTCATCTGTTGTCTCGTTTCACATCTCATTTCTGTTTGGCTGACATTTAATGAAGAAACAAATCAATTCAGAGGACTGAATCCTTAAAAACAGGCCTATTAAAATGAAGGGAAAAGGAGTTAATTAGCAGTGCAAACTGGTCAATGATTAGGAAAAAGGTTAAACTAAAAACCTGTAGCCACTGCGGCCCACCAGGATCGGAGTTGGGCACCCCTGACTTAGAGGATGCTACTGACTCTGTTTGTGAGGTTGGCTTTTACGAATGACTGAGGCTTTTACTACAATTGAGCAGATTTTTTTTTATTGAACTAGTAATCATCTACAACGTAAGATCCTAATGTTTGCACCATTTCCCCATGAACTGGGTAAAGTGAGAACTTTGCAACTAAATTATTAGTGGAGAGTCATCTACAGCCAAATTGTCACTTCACCATGGAGTTCTTAATGCTGTACATGTTTGTTGGCTTTCACTATTTGTCTTGTTACTTGGCCCATGCTGCCCACCTTCTTATCAAACTGACCGTGAAACACCTGCTCACCCAGCACATATACATCGCAAGTCTATTATAGCGCTTGCAGATTTCCCCATTAACAAGGTTTAGTGTTCTCGTGAGCCCCCCTCACCATCCACACATGGGACAACTCAGGCCGACGCAGCAGGCCCCATGGACCCGAGCTCTTGGCACCCATCCACCCAGCAGGCTGCCTGCCCTTCTTGGCCATTTCCTCAGATAGAAAGGCACACAATTCTCACAGGAAGGGCCTTTTTTCTTTTCTTTTTGAGGGAGGCTGAGTAACTGAGAGGCCCCTAGGGGCTCATCACTTGCAGAATCTGAACCTGAGGGTCCACCCTAACCACCACCAATCCTCCCCCCCCTCGTTAGTGGAATGAGATGACTTGCCCTTTATTTAAAACCTTGGTGCTTCCGAAGAAAAACATGTCGCCACTGAGAACTGTCCCACCCTCCCTGCCTAAGACTTAAAAAGAGCCACTGAGATAGCATCTTGGCACAAATGGGAGCCTGTAGGGCAGGGGACACTGCCTTGCTGACGTCACACACCATCACTTTAGGAGTGTGTAGTGGGTTAGAGGTAGGTGGGCACATAAAGTTGAGTTACAAACTAAATTAGAGGCTGACAACAGCTTGGCTGAATCTTTTCAGTTAGTCAGGTCCTTTCAATCTGCTAACAAGGCATTTTCAGAAATTCTGCCTTGTTGATTTTATTGCCCTGTCAGTTTGTATATGTTCTACTGTATTGTGATCTTGTTTGCTCTTTCTTAAATAAAGAGTGTGTGTGTTGTGTGCGTGTTTGTGCACGAGTGTGCCTTGTGATGGCCTGGTGCCCTGTCCAGGGCTGATTCCTGCATTACACCCAATGTTGCTCTGATAGGTACTGGGATCCAACCAGCCTGAATTGGATTAAGTGCTTTAAAAATGTTGAACTGAATTGGTGGAGCCGTGTGAAGCGCTATATGAACATTCTGTGCACTGCCGAGGTTTGGATCCATGAATGTGCCTTCAGTTTCTGGCAGCTTTACCTTGTCATGGAGTATTATGTGAAAAGGAAGTGACTGGCAGTACGGAGTAGTTGGCACACCTTGAACAAGGGATGCTTTCTAAGACTCTGTGAAGCGCCTTGAGCATGGGAAAGGCGCTATATAAATAAAATGTATTATTATTATGGTGTCCTCCAGTTTGCCTCAGATACCATACGACCTGCTTTAACCTGAATGCAAATCTCTGATTTGTCCACAGGGCTCCATAAGCTGCCGTTACCAGTATCCCGATCCCGAAACTTAACCAAGAGCATTACCATCTCTGGATCTTCTCCCATGCAGTAGGCCTTTTTTGTGCGTGAAGTGATGTTGAAGACGGAAAGCAAGGACCACAGCAAACCTAGTGCTACTGTTGAACAGCGGCCATTCCTGTACTGAAGAAATCGGGTCTGGGATTCAGTAGTGAGAATGATCCAATATAGCGCCTTTCTTATCTTAACCTCTGAGCCATAATATAAAGTGACTTCTTGCAATCAGAGCACAAAGAAGCGAGCGTCGAGCTATCATATTGGTAGGGACCACCAACAAACTAACTGAGTGGATTGCTTTGGACAGCTGGGTTCAGTGTTTTTGTTTTTGGTTTATTTTTGTTTGTTTTTTTTTTTTTGTTTTTTTCTGTCTTTTGAATATGAACATTTTTTTTAACCAAATTGTATTTTATGTGAAAATCCGTTTGTTACTTTTACTGTTTTTAACTCTGAATGCATCCTTTAAAAAAAAATCTCAAAGGCAGCCGCAATGGATATGCGACCATTGACTGGTCACTCTGAAGGAGAAACTGGACAACCATGAAAACTGTGAAACGTTTACATTGTTAGAGAGAAGTGCAATATGGGGGGCTCGGGTAATAGTGATTAGCTGTTTACAGTATTTGTGTGCTGACTGTTGAGTCTTTGCTGTGTCGTCGTCGTTCATCTCCCAAGTGTGCGTGAAAATAAACGTGTGCTGATGAGTAGTGATTTTTAACTGCAAGTGTGGCATCTTTGTGTTGCTTTGGCGGTAATAACTTAAGAGGTGCTGTGTTTTTCCCCAAATACTTTATTTTTGGGGAATCAGTGTTGCTTGCCATTTATTTCAGTATACACTTACGCCAAGCATTCACTGCAATTTTTAGAAGTTGTGGTCAAGTGACTACTCACAATTGTCAGAAAAATGACCAGCATGTCTGGTAAAGGTTTGGGGCAGCCACCCGTATAATATGCCCTGGCTACAAAAGGTTGAAGTTTTAAGAGTGTTGTTCACAATACTGAGTCCAAAACAGAACTGAATAGGTGGAGGTAAGATGGCGGCTTTAAAGGCCGGTGATGGAAGTGACATCATTGATGTCGGAAGTGATGTCATCACAATCACCGGGACCAGAAGTAACGTCTTCAGAGGCGCTGGAACCCGGCGGGATTATCTGAGAATGGTCTGCAAGGAACTGAGAGAGACGGTCAGCGCACTAAGCCGCCCCCTGGTCTGGTGTAAAATTACAGTTACTTAAGCCCTTTAGCTGCCTCCTACTCGCACGTGTGTGACACAATGTACGTTAGAGTCGCCAGTCATGTATGAGCTCAAACTGCACAAGCACGATTGGTCCAGTCGACCTGCCACAATGCCGGTGCTGAGACTTAGTTTACATGGCCCCGACATTTTGCAAGCTTTGCCCATTTGAAAAAACAATATGGCCGCAGGTTTCTCAAAATGTCAACAAAGGAAAGAGCTGCATAGCTTACTGTGTCTTCAAAACTAGAAAGAACAGAAAATGACGTAACTGGAAACACAGAAGGTTGGCAAGGCATGGATTATATGTCTGTCTCTTTTGCAGAGCGAATTGAAGGTATGTAATCTTATGTGTTTTAATATTGTATGTGTTTCTTTTTGAGTTTTTCCAGTAAACATTTCCTACGATACGTTTGTCATTGGCTATTTAATTTTATGTGTCTTGCTATGTGATAGTTAAGTTTTTGAAATCTAAAAAGGTAAAAGTGAGCATTACAGCAGCAACACTCAATGAACAATGCACACTTTACTGCGTTTGTAGCACAATGAATTTCAAGATGTTATGTGGCAGCATCAAAAATTCAGCATGTGTGACCGATCCCACTACAAGACAGCCAACATACATTTCTGACATGACAAGAATTCTTCTGATTGTAGGCCAGCAATCGAACATCACAACCGCACTCCTAACTGCTTTTGAAGTGTTGGTTGATGATCAGTCGATGACTGCAAATTGGACTTAAAATCATAATAAAATCGCACAGTGTATGCCTGACATAAGTGGTCACTTTACATACACCAACTCTATGCAAATATATTTTTGGGGCAACAAAATGATTGAAACATTTCCCTGGGATTTAGGTCTGTACTCATGTGATAGCATCACACAGTTCCTGCAGATTTTTATGATAGATTCTTATAGTCGCATTGCAGGACTCTTGTTGCATGCAGTCTTGAAGGTGCAATATTGGATTGAGATCTCAGAAGTGTGGAGGTTATTGTACTTATTGTTACGTCTGATTCATGCTGAGATGGTGTGTGCTTTATAACACTGGACGTAATCCTGCTGGAAATATCCACTTGAAGAAGGGTACACTGCACATGGTTGGCAACAAAGCTTGGATACACTTAGGCAGAGGAGCAGATTTTTAGACGTCTTAATATGTGCTACAGATGTTCTACACCATTGGACTGCCCTGCCAGCTTGTACTGTTGACATAAGTCAGGCTGGTTTGACTGTTTATGCTAAGTTCTGATCTAACCCCCTCTCATCTATCTATCTATCTATCTATCTATCTATCTATCTATCTATCTATCTATCTATCTAGTACATATACTGTACATCACATATAAAGTTAAGTTGCTTATTTATTGTCTGTGATCCTGCTCCTGAAGCAACTTCATAAATGTCCAAAAGAATTCCTATTCATATTTTTTGACAGTGGTTATAGAAGTGTGGATTACCGGTAAAGCTTACTTGAACTACACTTGCACATCTGTTGAAATTGAGAGCTTTCTTAATGTCTTCATGGACTTGTACAGTCTTCATCGTGCTGTGTATAAAAAGCTTTTATTCGGTGGCTCACTCAACACAATCTTCACTTTGATCACTAAAGAGCCAACTGGGCACACTGAGATGTGGCTTAATTAAACATTCTTATAAAGCTGGTTTAGCTCTGTAAACTTCAGCTGGGAGCAGTGATGGACAGCAATCTTCAAGTCCTGTCGCAAATATTCATTTGAATGTTGGCCAAGGATTCAACAAAGCCTCTCTACAACATA
Organism: Polypterus bichir lapradei; assembly: GCA_026402145.1. Classification (NCBI taxonomy): domain Eukaryota; kingdom Metazoa; phylum Chordata; class Cladistia; order Polypteriformes; family Polypteridae; genus Polypterus; species Polypterus bichir. Next base: position 130,204,871 of record JANRMT010062791.1, on the reverse strand, counting down.
TACATGTGGTCTTGAACCAAGCTGTAGGCCCAGTTGCTCAGAGGTTTACTGGGTGACTCATGAACATGAGCCTTTGAAAAAAGTTTCTGAAAGACATGGATGAGTATCTTTAGGAAGAGCTCCGAACAGGCTACTCAAGGACATGAACCACTGAAAGGAGCTTTGGTGAAGTTACCTTTATTCTTGGCCATAACTGGTGAACTCAAAAGTTAGCAACTTTCCTTTGTTGCTGTGGTTAGTGCTTTGATCAGAACACTCAGCTAAAACATGATATGTATGTATAATCTCATCCCTTGTTTTGTGGTGTGTATTCCCTTCTTCTGATTTAAGTAAGTACCAGCTCTTCTTCTAAACATGCTTCTTTGATGTTGTAGGTTCTACTGAGTCTTTAGCACACTAGTGTCCTCTTCTGCTTGTTCCTGTGTTGGAAGTGAGGTCTTTATGTGTCAGTAGGAAAGGCAATATTTTCTGTTTGTTGTGCTCACAGTAATCAATACTAATTTGAAGCAACTTTTCATGGTGGCCAGAGGTGCGCAAGCAAGTACACCAGGCTAGCTTCCTCCAGCGAAATGGTTTGCCAAATGAAGTTCTGGCAGATTGCTACTTGACCTGTAGAGGGTATCTGAAACTTGGGAGAACTGTGGAACGCAATTTTCCTATTTGGTGTTGCATTCAGAAAACTGTTTAAAGTCAAGAACAACACTGCATTGATTCTTGTTTAGCTAAGAAATTAAGCTTTTCCCACTTTTGATCCATTTTCTGAGCCATGATAATTAAAGGTTGCCTTTCTAGTTTGCATAAAGCCTGAAGTGAAATAAGAAGCCAGCAGGCTTCAGGATGTAACTTGGGGACACTCTGATGAAACCTAATTAACGGGGAGTGAGTCATACCATCCATCCATTATCCAGCCCTATAGCTATATCCTAATTACAGGGTCACGGGGGTCTGCTGGAGCCAATCCCAGCCAACACAGGGTGCAAGGCAGGGCACCAGCCCACCACAGGGCATACAAATACACACCAACCAAGCACACTTTAGGATCGCCAATGCACCCAACCTGCATGTCTTTGGAGTGTGGGAGGAAACCGGAGTACCCAGAGGAAACCCACACAGACACAGGGAGAACATGCAAACTCCACGCAGGGAGGACCAGGGAAGCGACCCCAGGTCTCCTAACTGCAAGGCAGCAGCGCTACCCACTGCGCCACCGTGGTGGATTATACCATCCCTAGAAAATGAACAGATAATAAGCCATGCTGACCCTGGGACATGGATAAGAGGAAAGTCACGGCAACGAATGGAGAATCGTTAATGGATGTACTGTAGTCAACATTTTAAACAATTATAATTAATGTAAAAAAGTATGATGACAGCAATTTTTAACCTATTTATTAGGTGTATACTCAGGCATCTTTTGCAAGGGCAGTCGATTGAACTCTGGGCAGAGAGAGAGAGAGAGAGATAACACCATGCTCATTGTTCTACCAGAAGCTTCCATCAAAGCTGAGAAAGTTGCCGCTCAGTGCTACTGGGTGCTTCTGTCTTCCTTGGCTCTGAATTATCCTGTGAAGTGCACTTGAGCATTTAAGGGTTTCACAAGATTAGATTATCTAATGCAACAGCTTGTGGCTATTGTGTTTGCTGATTTACAGTATCCGAGCTCTTGAGACGCCAGAAACAATGAAAGTGTAATTAAGAGTGCATGTATCACAATATGGGATTTGGAGTATTTAAGTATTACTGACTCCTGTATGCACTGCTTACTGAGCATAGTATGTGTCCAAGGGAATGCAAAGAGAGGTGCATATGTGCAAGGGGGTGTACTGTATATGGGCAGTGTCAACTCTGTCTGTCTTGAGCACAAAGGTGTGCAAATTGAGGCATAACTCATAGAGCTGTGCTTCCCAAACTCGGTCCTGGTGACCCACTGTGGCTGCTGGTTTTTGTTCCAACCAGATTCACAATCGGTGATAATAATCGACAACAACTGATCTCGTTTAATTAGCTGTTTTCATTTACTCTTCTCTTATTCTGCATTCAGAAAAATAACAGTATGATTTTTACATTTATAAGATGTTTTGAACTATTTCTATTTTTTTTTACTATAGCTGTAAATGCTTAACTCTCTTTTGTTGTTTTCCTGTTATTTTCCCCTTTTCCTGTGTAGTTTGCTCCCTTCATTTAACCCTAATAATGACAATTAACAACCAGCATAGCAGACACCCGGGATGATGAAAGCTGCAACGACTTCAATGTGAGATTAGTAAATAATAAAATAACCAGAACACCTGGAAAAGCGAAATGAAAATTAGGTTGAAAATACTGTTAACAACTTAAATAAAGCTACCTATTCCCCATATAGCGGCTTATTACATTTTAATAAAAATCTACCAAACATTAATTTCTACATTGCCTCCAAAACACAGAAACTGGGAAATGATGACTCACTTAATTAGGCTAAGAGTCCAATGAAAAACAGAAGGTGGTTGGAACAGAAACCTGCAGCCACAGGGGGTCCCCAGGATCGAGTTTGGGAACCAGTGTCATAGAGGAAGTTTCTTCCCATTGAGGGATAGGCCTGGGGTGACCTTTGCCATAGTTAAATTATTTTGCATTTACATTTATTTGCTTAGCAGATGCTATTGTCCAAAGTGACATACAAAAGAGGTCAACATAATTGAATAGACATCAGTTTTGGGGACTGTTTGGGAATAAGTGTTACAGGACAAGGATACAAAATTGATCATCACAATTGACAATCACAATGGAACAAAATGCAAGCCAGTTATAATTCTAGGTTTTAAAAACCTAACAACTAATATCAGACAGAAATACACCAAACAAAGAGATTCTTCATAAACATCTTAAACACATTGATGAATTCACATTAAGTCAGAATTTTGAATGGAGGTGGACAGCTAATTCCACCAGCACGGAGCTACACACATTAAAAGAGTGTGGATTTGATGCCAAGCAGAGGTGGCATCACCAGACACCATTCATCAGCAGACCTGAGTGGTTAGGATCTCACAAGTGTCTCTATCGATATTGGTGCTGACCCATTGACTACTCTGTAGGCAAGCATCAAGGATTTGAACTGAACATGTGCTGTTACAGGGAGCCAATGAAGTGATCTGAAATGTGGAGTGATGTGTGCCTATCATGGCTGGTGGAACACCTCAATTTGAATCATCTGCTGTGGCTTGGTGACACATTTCAGTATTCCTAAAAGCAGAGAGTTAAAATAGTCGAGACAAAACCAAAGATTGGAACAGGGGCTGAGTTTTATACTCTGTCAGATATGGTCCAGTTTTGCAGATGCTGTATAGAGTCTGCTAGGCTGAGTAACCATTGCATCAGTCAATGAAGGACTGCTAATCATCAATCATTACCCCAAGGTTGCGTACAAACTTGGTGGGTGTTATCGATAATGAACCCAGTTGAACAGAGGTGGGTTGCTGAATAGATAGGTGGGTGAGGTGAGATATCAAAAAGGCCCATCTTTGCAAGGTTGAGCTAGAGATGGTATTCCTCCATTTAAGTTGCAATATCGGTGAGACATACACATATTCTAGCTGATACAGCATGGCTTTGTGGAAGAAACAACAGGTACAGCTGAGTATCATCAACATAGCACTGGTTATAGAAACCATGGGACAGAATGATAAGGTCTAGGGAGAAGGTGTATGGAGAGAAGAGAAGAGGGCCCAGCACTGATACCTGGGGCACCTCGGTGCTCACCTGGCACACCCTTGACATCTCTCATCGCCAGGACACACGATTGGATCTTCCCAAAAGGTAGGACTCAAACCACCTTAGGATAATGACAGTGATGCCAAGGTTGGATCTGGTGGTTGATCGTGTTAAAGGCAGAGGAGAGATCTAGCAGGACAATGACAAATTATCTCTAAACAGAATCAAAAAGAACCCCTCAAATAATTCACCAGGACTCTGGAGATGTGAGGTAGCAGCACTAATCCCAGCACCTCAGTGTTGTGAATTAATCACTTGTGTAAACTGAGCTTTTTTTGGAGTGCAACTTTCAGTTCTCATGCAGTCAGTAGGCAGCCCTGAAGAAAGGGTGTCAGTTGAGGTAATGTGTTTGAAGTTATCATTCTGCCATTGTATTCACTAAGAAAATATGGGCTGATTAATTTAATGATTTGCAAAAGGTAGGGAATGTGGTTAATGATGCTGCCTCAGAGATCCACTCTTCTGGCTTTAAATCACATGCCAAGTCATTATTAGGTGTGGAGTCTGCATATTCGCCTGATGTCTCTGTCAGTTTCCTTCCAGCTGCTGCAATTTTTCTCCCACATCCCTAATAATAATATAATATAATATAATATAATATAATATAATATAATATAATATAATATCTGCGGTGGGCCGGCGCCCTGCCTGGGGTTTGTTTCCTGCCTTGCGCCCTGGTTGGCTGGGATTGGCTCCAGCAGACCCCCATAACCCTGTAGTTAGGATATAGCGGGTTGGATAATGGATGGATGGATGGATAATATAATATAATATAATATAATATAATATAATATAATATAATAT
>JANRMT010062791.1:130177844-130200304 GCA_026402145.1 Polypterus bichir lapradei | reverse complement strand
ATAATATAATATAATATAATATAATATAATATAATATAATATAATATAATGCTAATTGGTGACTCTAAATTCATTTTAAGTGAGTGTGATTGTGGATATTTTCATGACCAGGACTGGAGACCCATGAGGCAAAGTTGTTTCCTGCCTTGCACCTGATGCTCTGCAGACAGGCTCCCCTTGGCTAGGTGGGTGCAAGAATGTTGAGTGATTAGTTAATATTTTAGAATAAGAGGGGAGGCTTTGAATCTTTGCCTAGTAATTATCTATGTTGAGTTTTTATGTTCTCCATTTGTTTGAGTGTGTTATTTATCTGGTACTTTGCTCTTCATTCCACATCATAGTGGCATGCATTGCAGATTAACAAGCTAGAGGGAGGCAACATTTTCATGTTATATGTATGATTGTGGATGACTGAACTGTGCATCCAGGGTTGACTCACCCCTTGCACTGAGTTCTTCAGGGAGAGGTTCTGGCCATTATGAATCTGAACTGAATCAGCAGGCTTGAAAGTGTATGAATTAATGATAGATCAGTATGTAAGGGTGACTGGCAACTATAAATGAGCGAGTGTGGGCATCTGCTCCAGTGTGCCTTGAGATGAACTGGTGGCCAGCTCCATCCATCCTAGACTGGATTAGGCCTGTTAGAAACTGATGGTGGCTGAAGCAGTGTCTACTGCTGCTACCTCACATATTCAACATCCTGTGTTCAGTCCCATACCTGGTCATCGTCTGTCTGGCGTTTCCATGTGCTCCCCACATCTGCATGGGTTTTTACCCGGGTACATGGAGTCTTCTTCATTCTACAACCAAAAGACGTTCATGTCAGGTTAACTGGTTACTCTGAATTAGTGTGAGTGTGACTGCACTGCACTGGGTTCATTCTTGCCTTGAAGACTATACTGTAGAGGCAGACACCTTCTGTCCTAAATTGGATGAGGCAGAATTGAGAATGTTAGGTTATTTTACGAGAAATGTTAAGGATGGATAGAGATAAAAAGAGTGTTTAGACATTGTGCTTTTTAACAGGAATAGAAAGCACCTTTTCCTGCTGTCCAGTAGTTTCCATAATTTTATTGTTTATTCATTTTAACTTTATTACTGAATTAAATAAATGTTTATTTATAATAATCAGGGATAATTTTTGATAACCAATACACAGCTACTGCAATCTTTTGCTTCTATCCACAACTTAAAGGAAAACCATTCGGTCATTCAAAACCTAAAGGTTCAACTAACATGTTTAGTTTCATGTGAAGAAAGCTCTTGCTTCTCTTTGAGTTGATCATGAAAAAAAAATGTTCTTTAACCAGTTCAGGATCTAAGCTGACTTCCAGGATGACGCCTTCCCCACAGGTAAAGACTGGCCAGTAGGTGGCAGTCCTCTCTCTTCACCAGAGACTTCAAATCACTGCAGCCTCGGGGATGCTTGAGCACTGAGAGAGCCGAGTTTTCATATTTCACATTACTAAGATGACTAGACTTTCATGGCTGTTAGAGATCTTTTGCTATATAGTATGGGAAAGTGTCCACTTTTGATTCTTTTATAATTTGAAAAAGAAAAATGTATATACTTGGTAAAATTTCCTAAAGTGGTAGGTGGCTGCACTCTGTCCAGTGAGAGAATATCATTTTATCCTTATCCTGTAATAGTCTAATGGACAACGTGCATTAACATCATTAAATAAATACTTTCTGCAATTTTTTGGAAAGACAATGTGTGTTACTTTGTTAGTGGTCACATATGCCATACCATTTTCTCTTTGTGTTTGTGTGATTGTGTTCCGCCGACTCTTTTCTTTTCTTCAGCTGGTATTAGAGAAGCAACTTCTGCTTCAGCACATGAAAGAGAATGCCTGTCCCACAGCATCAGTAATGGGAAGTAGATTTGTTAAACTGTGTATGACTTTGATTTTAATTGAATTTAATTTTAATGAATGCAATGTTCTTACAATGATAAACCTCCTATAATGGATGCCTACCTCTAATACAGGGGTGTCGAACTCCAGTCCTGGTGGGCCGCAGTGGCTGCACATTTTCATTCAAACCCTTTTCCTAATCAGTGACCAGTTTCCACTGCTGATTATCTTCTTTTCCCTTCATGTAAATAGCCCTGTTTTAAGGATTCAGACCTCTGAATTGATTCCTTTCTTCATTAAATGGCAGCCAAACAGAAATGAGATGTGAAACAAGCCAAAAGATGACCAGCTGAACTGGGTTTTCAAACTCCAACCAATTTCATTCCAACCAACCTCTTAATGAGAAGCTCATTATTGCAGTTAATTAAACCCGTTATTTAATTCCACAGCTTGTTGCTGCTCTCATTCTGCTACAGCAGACATTTCTAAAACTGTTGATTTTTCTGTTTTCTCTAAGAACACCGTCAAGATGTTTGGGTGACCGGAGAGATCAACCTTACAGAGACTTTCACCTTTCTTTATTTTCTGATATTGTGTGATGAGCACAGGTGAGCTGGTCAGGTGGCAGCTTGTTTTGTGTCTCATTATTGTTTGGCTGCTAATTAAGGAAATAGAGACAACTAAGGGGCCTGAGTCAAGTTAATTAAAACAAAGGCTAAGGACGTTAATTAGCAGCAAAAACGGCTCACTAATGGTGAAGAATGTTAGAGCGAAAACCTGCAGCTACTGCGGCCCTCCAGGACTGGAGTTCGACACCTGTGCTCTAATACATTCTTCTCTTTATTCTGTCTGAGTAGCACAGTAGTAACTGTGATTAGCCTCTCTGTTTCAAAGCTCCTGGATTAGATTATGTGGGGTCTGCACATCTCCTCCTGTTCACAGAAATCTTCTCCGGCATTAGCATTATAATAAGGATGGTGAATCTCTTGAAGCTCTCTACTTCAAGGTGCATTGGTGGATGGACCCATTAATTGGCACAGGAATTAATGCAGTCTCTGTTTCCCACCTCATCTTTGAAGAAAAGGCCTGGAAGAAGAGCCCTGACGTCACTTCTAAGCCACCCAAGTGCCTCTCCTTTTAGTCAATTCAACAAAAAAGGATCTTTGTATAGTAAATGGGTGTCAGTTTCAACCAAGGCATTCAGAGACACACATCGCAAACCTGAGGCCAACATTTTCAGTCTTGCTGTTTAGTGTTTTCATTGACTTACCACCACAGCAATTAAACTGGGTAACCATACTGGAATTTCAACCCTTTTCACTTCTCTTGTTGCTATTTTTACACCAGGCTACTTAGTTTTTTTCAAATATATTATGCTGTATTCACTCTACTATGTTTTCATTTTAAAATTATGTTTTTAAATGAAAAAGGTCCACGCTGTTCACACTTGAGGTTTCACATCATTTGTGAAAGGTTTCTCTGTCCACACTAAAATGACGTTGACGTTGACCCATACTGGGTATGCACGCAATGCCAGAAAAATCCTTGAAGGGACGGTAAACACAGGATTTACCGTAATTTGAAAACTGCTGAGATGGGCATATTATTTTCCTTTTACATATACGTGCAGGATTACAACAGTACAAAACATAATTTAGATGCATACAGGTAAGCAACACACTATGGAAAGGAACTCTCTTCTGTGTCCACTATGTTGGAATATGGTTATCCTCCATGAAAGGTGACCAGTTGGGGAAAGTACATTACAATATCAAGCCAGTGTTTTCTGAAGTACAGTCAGGTCCATAAGTATTTGGACAGTGACACAATTTTCATAATTCGGCTCTGTACACCACAAAGCACTCATTATATGACTGACATGTAGACTTTCAGCTTTAGTTTAATGGGTTTACCAAAAATATATTATGAGCCATTTGGGCGGCACGGTGGCGCAGTGGTAGCGCTGCTGCCTCGCAGTTAGGAGACCCAGCTTTGCTTCCCAGGTCCTCCCTGCGTGGTGTTTGCATGTTCTCCCCGTGATTGCGTGGGTTTCCTCCGGGCGCTCTGGTTTCCTCCCACAGTCCAAAGACATGCAGGTTAGGTGGACTGGCAATTCTGAATTGGCCCTAGTGTGTGCTTGGTGTGTTTGTGTGTGCCCTGTGGTGGGTTGGCACTCTGCCCGGGATTGGCTCCTGCCTTGTGCCCTGTGTTGGCTGGGATTGGCTCCAGCAGACCCCCTGTGTTCGGATTCAGCGGGTTGGAAAATGGAAGGATATTATGAGCCATTTAGGAATGATGGCCATTTTTATACATGGTTCCCCTGTTTTCAGGGACTCAAAAGAATTTGGACAAACTAACATAATCATAAATATAATGATTATTTTCAATATTTCATTGAAACTCCTTTGCATTCAGTGACTGCCTGATGTCTGGATTCCATGGCCTTCTCCAACTGCTGCAGTTGTCTTCAGTGCTGCTTGTTCGTTGGACTTTCTGCCATCAGTTTTGTCTTTAGCAAGTGAAATGCATGTCCAGTTGGGTTGAGGTCAGTTGATTGACTTGGCCACTGAAGAATATTCCACTGCTTTGCTTTGGCTCCTCGTCCATCTGTACTGTGAAGCATCGTCCTATCAGTTTTGTAACATTAGGCTGAATCTCAGCGGACAGTATAGCCCTGAACACTTCAGAATTCATCCTGTTAATTCTGCCAGCAGTGATATCATCAATTAACACTGGTGACCGACATCCAGTGGCAGTCATGCATGCCTATGCCATAACCATGTTTCACAGATGATGTGGTCTGCTACAGATTATGAGCCATTCCTTCTCTTTTCTATACTCTTCTCTATCCTAGTATATATTGATCTTAATTTCAATTTTCCAAAGAAAGCTGTTCCAAAACAGCTGTTTTAAAATATTTTTGCCAAAGTCTATACTGTCCTTCCTATGCTTAAGGATTACCTTTTTTATACCTTGTGGTAAACCCTCTGTCTTTACTTTCGGGAAGTCTTCTCTTGATTGTAGACTTTGGTAATGACAGGTCTATCTCCCGGAGAGTGTTCTAGGTTTGACTAACTTTTGTGAAGGTTTTCTTTCTCAAGGGAAATATTCTGCGATCATACAGCACAGTTTATTTAGGCCTGATGTTGCTGAGCTTCTCTTTATGAATGTACTAGATCAGGGGTCTCCAAACTACGGCCCGCCAGTGTCATCAATCCGGCCCGCGACAGCTAATGACCAGTGTCATCAATCCGGTCCGCGACAGCTAATGGCTTATTGTTGTTATTGTTGCTGTGATAAGTTGGATAAAAAAACACAGAATGATAATAGCTCGGTTTTATTTACTTGCTAGGTAAAGCTTAATGACAAGTATAATACGCAGAAAATTTAACTTAAGCATAATAACCAACAAATAATTGAAATAATTCCCACTAACATTATAAACTAGTGAACATCCCGCGGTTTCACCCTCGGTAGTTATGTTGGGGTAAAGAGTATCGTATATGTATGTATATCGATGTTTGGAATGTACTGTATATAACCTGAATCACACATATGATTTTTTTTCTCCAGCCGTCTGGAGTTTTTTTTTTTTTTTTTCTGTCCCCCCTGGCCATTGGACCTTACTCTTATTCGATGTTAATTAATGTTGATTTATTTTGTTTTCTTATTGTGTCTTTTATTTTTCTATTCTTTATTATGTAAAGCACTTTGAGCTACTGTTTGTATGAAAATGTGCTATATAAATAAATGTTGTTGTTGTTGTATATGATTTTTATCCTGAAAATCCCTTAGGAACGGAAAAGCTAAATTAACGCGACTGAAACCACCGGGTGTCCACTTGTAAAAAATACTAATGAGATTTATGTAATTGTGATTTTCCACTGACAATAGTTTGTAGATGTGGACCAATTTTACTTGTACCAATTATTAAAAGAGATTTAAGATGCTCATCGGTTAACTTAGATCTGTAAACATTCTTTGTGTACTTCATTTTGGAGAATGTTTTCTCACACAAGTAAGCAGTACCAAAAACAGAAAACAGCCCATGAGCAAATTTATGCAAATTATCAAATTGTACCAGTGAAAGACTCTTATAAAATTCCAACAAAGATGAGTTTTGATATTTGTTCTTAATTATATCACTGCACTGTAAACCAATAATTTCCATTTGAAGTTCCGGGGCTAGGGTTTCAATGTCAGTATCAAAAAAAATCTTAATTTCATTTGCAATCACATCAAAGTCTGAGAAACGAGTATCAAAATTTATCTTCAAAGCACTCAAAGCTTCGATTGCAAAATCGATGGGAAACTCAGTCTCAGTAGTGTGCCTGAATATTTCACGTTTTAAAATATGTGAAACATTTTTTACGTAATTGTGATTGAAACAGTAATATTTTCTGCCGGAACGATTTGATATTAGTGTATAAATCAGGGAGAAGCTGGTTTTCTCCTTGCAATCTCAAATTCAGTTCGTTCATATGTTTTGTCAAATCGACATAGAATGCTAACTTCCACAGCCATTCGCTATTTTGTAATTCGGTAAGAGGGTAATGCTTTTCATTCAAAAAAATTTCGATCTCTGCTCAAAGTTCAAAAAAGCGCTGAGGGACTTTTTCGCAACTAAGCCAGCGTATGGCAATATGATATGGTAAGCCATTTTCTCCAATCTCTTCAATAAACTCACGGAATTGTCGGTGATTCAGCCCAGTGGATCTGATGAAATTAACAATTGATATGACTGGTTTTAGAACTTCAGACATATCCAAACATTTTCCGCACAAGGACTGTTGATGAATGATACAATGTAAGACTAATGGTTTTGAACCACCATCATTTTCTACAGCCTTTGACACAAGTGCAACCACTCCTTTATTTTTACCACACATGTTTTTGCCTCCATCAGTTGTAATAGATTTCAAGTTTTTCCATCGAAGGTTCTTATTATTAATGGCATTTTCATTAAAAATATCTTCCCCAGTAGACGTGCCGTGAATACTATCAATGTCAAGAAGTTCCTCATACACTTCATAGCTTTTATCTACTCCTCGAATAAAAATCAACACCTGAGCGGTATCTGACACATCCGTTGACTCATCCAAGGCCAGAGAAAACCATTTAAGATGTCCATTTTTGTCAGATAGTTGAGATGATATATTTTCTGCGATGTCTTGTACCCTCCGAGCCACGGTGTTTGCTGACAAACTGACAGTTTGAAATAAATTTACCTTTTCGGGGCACATTTCTTCGGCTACTGCAATTATTTGATCATTTCTCCATCGGTGAATGGTTTTCCATGTTTTGCGATTTCAAGAGCCACACGAAAGCTAGCACAAGTTGCAGCCCTTGTTCATTATTGACTTTCGTAAACAAAAATTGCTGCGATTTCAATCCGCGCTTCAAAGCTTCAAATTTTTCTGTCCACAAACTTCCTGTATATTTTGAGTAATTTTGAAAATGTTTCATTTCATAATGACGTTTAATGTTATATTCTTTGAGAACGGCTATGGTTTCATTGCAAATCAAACATAGCGCCTTATTACTGGACTCAATCACGAAATATTGAAAGTTCCATTGATCTTTAAATGTTCTGCATTCACTGTCTATTTTTCGCTTCTTTTCCATACTAGTAAATCACACCCAAAAATAACAAGTCAAATCAAAATACTGTTACGTATGGGCATTGGTCGGTTCGAAGATGTCTTTTAAACGGGGTTACGCCCTACTTTATTTCACAACAGACAGTTTCGCTTCTTTCGCTTTCCCTAGGCAGACTGACTCGCGGTCGCGCCGCTAGCCTTTTTATACTCCAATTACTGCCATCTCGAAGTGAGTGGAATACACCAGACCTTTCTCGAACCAACAAGGTTATTCACGAATGTTTAATTGTTACTGCGCTTTCGCAAGTACTACTAGCGCCATCTGTTAGCGATAGAGGGTACTACCACTACCTATTTCCGCTTTTGACCACCAGATTTCGTCAAGTGTCACGGTCGTAACAATACACAATAGTAATTGAACTAGCGAATTTAGCAAGCATATGCTCGCTCAGGGCGTGTACTCGGCGACTAGTCTAGAAATTATAGATAATGGCAGGAAAATTTAAATGGTTTTGGCCCTTGGAACTTATTGAAGTAATCAGTATGGCCCTAAGGCTGGAAAGTTTGGAGACCCCTGTACTAGATGGTTGATTTGACCACTCCTCATGTTTCTGCTATCTCTCTAAAGGATTTGATTTGTTCCCTCAGTCTAGTGATGGCCTGTTTTTACTTGCATGGACAGCTCTTTGGACCTCATATTGAGAGTTCACAGTGACAGCTTCCAAATGCAAATTCCATACTTGGAATCAACTCCAGACCTTCTACCTGCTTAACAGTTAATGAAATAATGAGGGACCCACCTGGAACAGCTTGTCAGTAAATGTTCAAATACTGCTGTGCCCATGAAAATAGGGAGACCATGTATAAAAATGTCTGTTATTCCTAAATGGCTCATACTATATTTTTGGTAAGCCCCTTAAATGAAATCACTTCAACTACATAATGATTGCTTTATTTCGAATCCATTGTAGTGGCACACAGAACCAAAATTATGAAAACTGTATCCATTGTCCAAATACTAATGGACCTGGCTGTATATTGCTTTGGAGAACATTTTAAAAATGTTAAAACTGCTGGGGTGGTGTGGAAAAAAAGGCAAACGGGGAGAAAAATGTCTGCCTTAGAATGACAACTCCTAACTAGCTTGGTTTGTAAAACAGATGGATGTATTCTTAACTGTCAGGATATTTGCATATTATATTGTTTAAAAATGTAATATTTATTTGTTCCATTGTGATTTTATGCTGATTACCACAAACAAAAAATATCAGGACGTGAAGGCAGCACCTTGGGACAGTGGTTAGACGTTCAAGGACACTGACGTTGCCATGTTTGTTAATTTTAGAAATGATGAAACCTCAGTCCCATAAATCTATAACACCCAAGGGCATCGTCTTTACAGGGTCATTGTACATGACCGTCAAATTATACAATTCATCAACTCTGAAAAAGTTTTCATGGTGATCTAGAGACTAGTGCTACCACCTCACAGCTGTAGACTTTTTGATTTTAAATACTAGCTAGTGTGAATTTCACACATTCTGCCTGTGTCTGCTTGGGGTTTTTTTCACTGTCCTCCATTTTAGTTGATTGATTGGTCACACTAATTTGACTCTTTGTAAGTGTGCCCAATATTAAAGCTGTTCTTGTATTGAATAGGGTGCTGCAGCCCGACGTAAACTTTTTACTGGATTAGGTTATTTCAGAAAATAGGTGCATGCATGTCAAAATGGTAACAACATTCTACAAATTCATTCAAATTATAAATAAAAACATTAAATAACTAATTTCAAAAACATTTACACCCCCATGCTGCTATTTGGCCTTTTAAAATAAGCCTATTCCAGCTTTGCATATCAGCATACCGTCTTTATTGCCCAATCCCTGGGCTTTGTAAAACTGAATGTCTCATGTTTAAGCCAGAGTTCCTCTGCTGACTTATATTTCAATTCCTTTTTTGTTCATTTTGGATACTTTAGACTTTAGATACTTTTGTTTATGTAAATACTGTTATGTGTATTTATTATTTGTCTTATGTAGTATATATCAATATTATTTTATTTTGTCATTATTTAGTTTCTATGTGTTGTGGTGGATGGCTGAGCCTGTTTTTTTCCTGGCCAGGACGCGTCCATAATGGAAGAATCAGGGAGGGGACATACACGGGACACTACCTCCCCGGAACACTAGATGGCAGCACTCCTCAGTTGTAATGGTGCCTCGGATTCCCACAGGGTTACATAGGAGTTGGAGTTGTTAATCCTGTTGGGTTCTGGGGGTGCTGCAGGAGCAATAGAATCCTACTACACCACACCTGATGTGCTCACGGGTGCAGCATAAAAGGGACCACCTCACTTCATTCAAGGAGCTGGAGATGGGAGGAAGCCCTTATTTGTACTGTTATTACCTGCTCAAAAGTCTTCTTGTCCTTTATGGGATTAACTGATTTAGAATGTGCATTTGACAGTCTGCCACAGAACTACATTTTGAATGCTGCAATTCATAAAGGTATTACACAATGTTATATTTTAAGAATGTTTTCTTTTGTTATTTGTTAAAACTTTTGTTTTCTTTTCTTTACATATTTTCTTAGTGAATATTTTGTTTTAAGTTATTGTCTGTGTTAATGAATGTTTTGCTGAATGACATAATATTATTGTCTTATGTTTATAGTATAATGTATATCTGCATTCTTTTTTGCTGTGTACTCTGCTCTCTGCAAATTGAGACTCCCAGGTTGGGAGCGGCAGGTTGGCCGAGGTCTCCAGGACTCTGGCCGTGTCTGACTTTGTCTTTGATTTTTTTCTATTACAATTGACTGTGGATTCTCCTGAGATTTATTTTCTCCATCGATGCTGCTGACTGGAGCTTTAGTTTTACTCTCCTCCATTGTCAACTGGTCGTAGTTCAATAATTAATTAGTGGACAGATATTGTTGTCTCCCAATTAAGTCAAGCTTCAAACTACTTTGTGTTTCTGTTTGTTTTAACAAATTTGTACAATATTTCTGTATTTAGTAATTGGTAAAATTTATACTTGCATTTTCTGAGATCTTTTCACATTGTTCTGTATCTGCACTCAGTGAAGAATGCTATGCAAAAATAAATGGAATTGATTTGAGCCCAAGGGGCCAGGGCCACCTGATACTACAGCTGCAGGACTGCTCTATCCCTATTTATGGGACTAGTAGACCACAAGGTGGTGGCTGAAACACAATTTATTAGCTCTGCCTTGATTTCATTTTTATTAATCTCATATGCTTTTGATTTTCTGTTTTTTTTTTTTCGTTTCGTGTTGCTGTGCGTAAGGATTTGGATTTTGGATTGTAAACTGGTTTGGTTTACTTTAAACATCACCATTAGGAAATTATTTCCTTCTTTACTGCTGTTTCACTTTTAGAATTTTTGTTAAGAAAGTGGTTTCCCTCTTTCCCTACTGTTATTGTTTCAAACTGTTTTTTGTTTTGGACTGTGCAGACCATTAAGGCTGTTTCTCTAGTTTGGGGTCAGGCTGATTTGTGTATTCAGACCGGTGTGAGAGTACAGGTCTGGGTTTCAAATTGGAGGTTACCATATTTTTTATGTTTTGTGAGCAGGTAAATCAGGATTAATCACAGATTACATCTTGCCTGAAGAAGGGGCCTGAGTTGCCTTGAAAGCTTGCATATTGTAATCTTTTCAGTTAGCCAATAAAAGGTGTCATTTAGCTTGACTTCTCACTTCACAGAAATTAATAAATCTAATCAAAGAGCCATATTGAGATCCTAACAGCAGAGCCTTGAAGCAGGTGAGTGTCAAAGGCTCCCTCAAGATTTTTAGTACAACTTGCAAACTGCTATTCTGAATAAATAAGAACATTAGAATAGATGAGAAGAGGATGTTTTTACAACAATCAGGTAAGAACTGGGCCACAATCATGATTGAGAATTCCTAATTCATAAACGGTATTACTGGGAAAGCTGAAAGCAATCATAGAACATTAGCACAAAACAGCTTTAAACCAGAGCAATGTCTCTTAATTATTGATTTGAATTAGAAAATTAAGGTCATACGGTATTGCCAGTTCTAGACTTAAAGCAAGACAAATTTTACTTTGTAGTCTTAGAATCCGATACCCTAATCCTTGTTCCTAATGTCATGATCTGACTTATAATTTTATATTTTTCTGTCTGTTCCTCAGTCTGCTCATTTTCTTTTGATGTTTTTTTTTTTAGATTTTGGACATCAGGGAATCCACTTGTCACATTTTGCGTTTCAACACATTTGTAACAATGGTAGAAATGAAATGTGTTTTTCCTGTAATGCCTTTTGGTTTTTCTCATGGGTGCCGCCATTATATGCTCCCAATGCCACGACAAAACAATCAGATGTTAGAAGGTATGTTGCTGGAGGTCACGTTGTATGACATTATCATCATGAGCATATATAAGATGGCTCTGTGCTGGGACTCTTTGTCCAAGATTGTGAATTCAACACCATCTCCTTTAAGCTTGTTATTTTGTCTTGTTTTGACTTTTCTGGTTATAAAAGTTACCACGCTCATTTCTGTGATTTAAGACTTATGATTTGGCTTTAGTTACATGCTCATTTGTTTATTTATGAATTTCCTTGCAACATTTATGGACTATAATCTCTGTTACACATCAGGATGATCTGCTGTGGCAACCCCTAACGGGAGCAGCCGAAAGAAGAAGAAGAAGAAGAAGAATCTCTGTTACACATCCTGAGCTTTTTATTTGATTCTTGTCTTCCCAGCTATGACTTTTTGCTTATTTAAATTTTCAATCATCTCCTGATACGATTTTCATTCAAAACTGCTACCACCCTGTACAGCCACAATGCCTGCTGGGAACAGACAGCACACACCTTACCTTCATCCTTTGACATCTTAATTCTATCTCGTGTTTAACAAATCTCATTCTCTGCACAACCAGTTCTTTTACATTTTGTCTTTTTAGTTTTCACTGACCAGTGCTTGACTGGATTCTGCACTCCGAGGCCTGTAATTCTGCAGTTACTACTGAAAGGATTCACGTAAGCTCATTTTCTTCTTTTACATTTGCTGAAATACACAAATGAGTAAGTGAAAGGGCTGTGTGTTAATTCATTTCTTGTTTTAAAATGGGCCCTTTTTTCTTTGATTAAAGAATTCCTTCAGTGACCAGACGTAGAATTTGGATGGTTTTGCTCTTGTCTGTCACCAAAAGCACTTTACTGGGAGGTGACCAAGGCGCTTTCTCTCGCACGGGGGACACGCGTAGACAAAGCTGAAGAGGATGTTTCCTTGCAATCTCTGATTGTGCTATTTGCAGATAATGTTGAGAAGCGGCAAGTGTTTGAATCAGTGCCGATTTTGTTTATTTCCCTTTATTCTGCTTCAAACAGGAGAGGAAATGAAGCTAAATAGAACAAATCCTGGGCGCTGATTTGAATCTTTTTTTTTTTTACTGTCTTTAATTTTATTTATTCTTCAGAATGACCAAATGTTCCTGTGACAATAATAAAGAGGAACAAGAGATTCGTGCTTCTAAAGGCGCACCCTGTTATGTGATTCATAAAAAGAAAAAAATACTCACAGTGAAAGCCAGAGGCAGAAGAATGAACACAGTCCTCCCTGTTAATCTTTTCAGGCTGAACTGCAATGTTTGGTTTCTTTGTTTCGCTTGTGAAAGACAGAAGTTTGAGATTTAAATTTAGACTGTACTGGAACAAATAGGTGCCGCTAGTAATTAATGAAGATAGCTTTATATACATGAGTGTTAGGAGTCCAGTGTGGCTTAAGGGTCCGTCAAGGTGCTGGTCAATTTCCTAAGGTGATGTGAAAATGATCAAGCATGCAGCTACTGTACATTTATTAACTATCCATCCTTCCACCCATCTATTCATTTCCTGAATCTGCTTTTTCCATTACAGAGGATAGGGAGCCAGAGTCAATCCCATTGGTTCACGTTTATTCATTTAGCAGACATACATTTTGTAAGCAGCTTACAAATCATACTCTGTATATAAGGGAACCATACAAGACCTAAACCACAGGTAATGAGTTGGAATTATTCCATAAATAGTTTTCCTTGAGGTTTATCAAAAGCTAAGTAAACACAAGGATGAAGTATGACACTAAATTCACAAGTAAAACCAAGTCATTTTGAGCACTGGTAAAATAAACAAGGACTTGAGTGGTATATTTTCAGTCCATTTTGAAAACTGAAGTTGAAGACTGTTGCACTTGTGTAGGTTCAGGGTTTAGAAGCGTTGAGAAGCACTTTTGAATAATGAATACTGCAACCAGATATATGTTTATTAAATATACAACACAGACTGGACTGGGCAGTCAGTCTGATATATAGAATAACTACAAACTCTCTCACTCTTTATCCGAACATGTGTTCCTGGTTTCCACTGTAAACACCAGGTCTATTTTGGTTGACATGTGTGTCAGTTGTCACCTTCAATGGCAACTAACCAGGACTCTGTGAAGCAGCCAGTCATCTTCAGGTCTGATTTTTGGGCATATGTGTCAAACAGGTGTCTTTATCAATGCTGATATGAGAGTGAAGCAGCTAGCTGTTTAAATAAATGCTCTGGACTCTGTTGCATGCAGAAGTTCAAGTGTGGACCTTTACTTGCCCATTAAAAAACTTTGATTTCTTCCTTTCTCAGCCATTCAGTTTAGATTTGCCATTCTCCTTAACATGTGTTGTATGATTAAATTTTGGCCAAGTTTTATCTGTCTGACTCATGGCTTTCTATTTACCCCTTGTGTAATCATTTATAAACAGGAGTTCATGGTGAGCCATAGCTTTTGTAAGGTGTCCAGGTCCTGTGGCTTTAAAACTATCACAATTTATCACCACCATGTTTGATGCTTAACATAAGGTTCTTCAAGTAACATGTTGTGCTTTTTTTCCACTAAACACAACACTGGGCATAATGAGAAGAAACCTAAAGAAATCTACTGCTGAGCCATTTGTTTCAGAAATGTTAAGGTTCAAATGGATGCAACTTTGCAAACCTAAGTCATGTTACTGGTCTTTTTGAAGAGAAGATACTTTCTCCAACATCCATGCTTCTTCAGTCTTTCTAGTAGGTAGAAGGTTCTTGTTCTGTAACATTTACTTTGTTGACAGAGGCCTGTATTTTTCTAACTGTAGCTTTTGGGCTCCTAACAAATTCCTGTACCGTCATACGATGTGATCTTTTAGTGAATTTTAAGAGATGCCCAATAATCCTTCTCACTGTAGAATGATAAACTTCAAATTGCACAAAATGACAACAGCAGTTGCTTCTTTGAGGTTATTACGATGCCTTTTGTCCTTGTTTCCACCAGCACAAATACTCAAGGTGGTAGCTCTTCCTGATTGTTAACCAATTTTTTACAGATGACCCACTTGAAAGATAATACTTATGTAGGTCATTTTGGTTTCCTCATTTTCTCATAGAGAGAAAGAAAAATGAATGACTAGTTTGAGTTTTTCTTTAAACTTTAGCACTAGCAGTTTAGCTTTAGCACCATTTTAGCAATTTAACTTAAGCATTTTTTAATGTTTTCCACTAAGGATCTACTAAAAATGAGTTAAATGCAGGAAATGTGTGAAATGAAAAAAATATCAGTGATATAGTGGGATTCCATTAGTACAAGTCTGGATTTGCTGTACTTAAGTTTTGTTTTACAGTTTTACAACATCTATTTTTATGACTACTATTAATGATCCAGTTCAGGGATTGTCAGAGTTTTGCACCGAGGATCATCAAATCTAACAGCAGACCACTTGAATCAGACAGTCACCTGAAAGCAAAATTCTGTTTCACATTTCGCAAATTTATTTTACAAAATGCACTTATGTAAAACTAGGAGGCTTTGCCCCCTGCTTGCTTTGCTTGCCAACCCTTTTCACCCCTCTTAAATGGTGATACAATGGGAAACAAATACATTTTTTTTAACTCCTCTTTGCTCGAGCAGCTGCTGGCATGCTGCTGCTGCTGCTCTAACACGTGACCTGCAATTCGCTTGCCTACCCCCCACCAGTGATAGGCACCGTTGTGAAGAGGGGGACTGAGCGCACTCCAAGGAGACACAGCCGCTCCTCCAGAACACCTCTTAAATGGTGATACATTGAGAAACAAGTACCAGGTGTTTTTTTCACCTCCTCTTTGCTCGCAAAGGTGTGGCCAATGATCTGCATTTCATGCGGAGCTTCGAATGTTTAAAAGCCTGTACAGCACCTGAATATTCAATCTCTTTTCGTTGTTCTGTTATTTCCCCGAGTAATATTTTCAGATTGTTTGTGCTAATGTGATTTTTACTCTCATTTTTTGAGTCTTTCAAATTTTCCTACTTCCATTATCTCTAAGCTGCTCTGCATGTGTATCATGGGACTTGCATTTGAAGATTGTAAGTAGGACATGACTTGTCCATCTTGTGGGAAATGAAAGTGTCTCTGCCTCTCTGTCTTTCTTCAAAAGATCACATCTCGTCCCCGGGAAAAAGTCTCGTCTCGTCGCAAGTTTTTTTTTTGTTTTTATAATAGGGAGATATGTTAAGAATCACTGTTGCTAGGTTTTTATTTCATAGTTCCATAGTTCCATAGTCCCAGATTTCAGCCAGTCATCCATATTAACTCATGATAAATTAAGAGCAGACAGCCATTCAAACACTGATGCATTAATTATTGGCAGCATGGAGGTAAAGGACTGCCTTGGCTTGATGTGGTCTCTCCAGGCTGACAACAAAGTGAGTTTAGAAGTAAAACCTACAGAGCGACCGAGATTGGCTGGACTGGGGATAGATGGAGGCATGTATGTGAGAGAGACAGAGGGAAAGAAGTAGAGGAAAACAGGATGTTACATGTGTGTTCCATGGTGGAAGTTTTAAACCTGCTTCTCATGTATCCAATTATACTGATTTAATAGATGCTGTCACGCACGCGCGCATGGGAGGCAGCTAAAGGGCTCGAGTGAAGGCAGTTCTGAGGCATGCCGGGATGTGGCAGAGTGCACTAACTCTTTTTCTCACTTCTCTGTAGACCAAACCCGGGAGGCTCCACCTGGCTCTCTTGACATCACTTCTGGGACCGAACCAATGGAAACAGACCTTACCAGCTCCGGCCCCCCTGATGTCACATCCGGGCTTGATCCAATGATTGATGAACACGTGCCCAATCCTTATGACCTCACTTCCTGTCTTCCCCTTTAAAAGCCTACCCTTTTCCCTTCTCCCACAGTCTGGTTTTGGACTCTGTTGTATTCACTTCAGTGCCAGTTGCGTGAAAACGACTTTTGCAGCCAGGATACCAAATTATATGGGTGGCTGCCCCAAACCTTAATCTGTCTTTGTCTCGTTTTGTGACAATGCCCATGTTGAAATAGCAGCCTTGGTTTTTACAAATCAATGTGTATGTTACAGACTGACATACCTGAGTGATTCAGAAGTTGGTTTGCCCTAATGATGTCAGCTTGACTTAACTCACACATGGGAACTATTGGTGGTCTGTAGGCCACACTTTACAAACCACTGATCCAGTCTGAACTTGACCTAATTTGTTTATTTTCAATCTGTGGAATTATTATGGTCCTTTTTGTCTCAGATGGTTACTCCTTTTCATGAAACAGTGACAAGCTAAAGCCCAATTTCAGTGTTGCACAAGCAACCTTGTGTTTCATTTTGAAAACAAAATAAGTCTAATACATTCACACTGCAATTCAATTTTAGAGAAACGTGATGAGAAAAAAATGTAATGGAAGCCCAAGCTCTCACAAAAAAGTATCTGCTTTCAAAACCACTGTTTTGCATCAAATACCTCAACTTCTCGCTGCCACAAGTCCTGCCATGTCCACAGGATTTTATGGAGAGATATGGCACATGATAACCACACTCAAAACAATAGCTATGATTTTCTGTTTCCTTTATTTCATCCTTGCCATTATAAACTGAAAAATGGGCATAGAAAGTATGTGAACCTGTGCAGCAACCATCATCTGTCTATTAGTTTGCATCTGTCACACAGAATTGTTTTTATTAATTTTGCCCATGTTGAGGGCACATTCAGGATGGATATCCGTACACATTCATATCAGATTTGAATCCCTGACAAAATCTGAACAGTCACAATCCAGTCTGAAAAAACACAGACACAAGACACAAATAGAGTTACTTTTCTTAAATGTCAACCACAGCTCCTAAAAAATGTCACCTGCAGGAAATCGGTAAATATGAGAACTTTAAATTTCCATAATGTATTTACTGTATTTTAATTTATCAAGAAAACAGTGAAATCTTAGACCAGGGACTGCGTATTTTTGCTTAGATTTTTGGATGACATTTTGGCAATCGGGTGGAGTGGTGGCACTGAGGCTGGGGTTCTGTGCCAGTAATTGGAAGGTTGCAGATTTGAATCCCATAAACACCAGAAGTGACTTTACTCAATTGGGCCCATGAGCAAGGCCCTTAACCTGCAATTGCTCCATCCTGGGTATGGTGTTAATCTGCATCCAGCCAAGCAAACAGGTCCTCCAACTTGTAGGGAAAACTTGAGGGTTGTTGGCAGGATTGGCACTCCAGCCACTGTAAAAAAAAACAAAAAAACACACTGTTCAGTGTGGTGCTGAGGTGTCACCCATTGCACGGCTGCACTCAGATCTCATTCCGGGTGGTGTGGTGGGTGCAGCAACACATGCTCCCCTACTTCAACTTCTAATCCATTTATTTCAACTATTATTTGTCTCTCCTGTTCAATCTATTTTCATTTCTCAGTTCATCTAATGAAAATTATTTTTTGACTAGATTTTTTTCCTACAATGACAAATGCTGAGGCACCCAAGAGCCTTTATGTTTCCCTCAGGTGGCTGCAGCTCTATAAGCTGCAGCTCACAAATTGAAGACCCCACCCTTGGATATACAGTAGCTTGATATGTTGAAACAGGATTATCTAATTAAAAACTTTAGAGGAAAATAGGCAAGAGAAATATGTAAAACAAAAGACAGTGAATATTGTACAGTATAAGCGATACAAGTGTAATGTATTATGTACCACTTGTAGAAAATCAATAAAATGTGTAAAAACAATGCGCATGAAACAGCTCCGGCTCTGATACCTAATTTAGAAAGTTCTGATTGTTACATAAGACTCATTTATATTTGTACAAAAGTTAATGTTTGTCTTACCTTTCTGTGATCTTTCACTGACTCATGATTGTATGGCTGCTTACAACTCTAAAACCTCTGTTTTTTTCCCAGTTGATTCTCGGGATAGTCAGGGGTGTGTTGTTTCTCCTACTCTGTTCAATTCTTGCATTGACTGGGTGTTTGGCAGGGTTGTGTGGTTCAGCGGCTGTGGGGCATCTGCTGGTGAAGAAAGATTCACTGATCTCGACTTTGCTGACAATGCTGTGATGTTTGTAGAGTCAATGGAGGCTCCAATCAGGGCTCTCGAGAGACTGAGCGAGGAGTCTGAGCGTCTGGGCTTGTGAGTGTCCTGGATAAAAAACCAAGATCCAGGCCTTTAATGACCTCTTAGGCACAGCCATCAGCAGTGTGTCTGTCTGCAGAGAAAATGTCAACCTTGTCAAGAGGTTTACTTACCTCGGCAGCAACATTCATGTCAGATTGTGAGAGCATGGGGGGTCATGAAGTCACTGGAAAGTAGTGTGTAGTGCTCCCAATATCTTTGCAGGAGGACGAAGGTCCAAGTCTTTAGAGATCAGGTACTTCCTATTTTACTATATGGTTGCGAGACATGGATGCTATTCTGTGACCTGAGACAAGACTGGACTCCTTCGGTACTGTGTCACTTTGAAGAATCCTTGGGAACCACTGGTTTGACTTGGTGTTGAATGAACAAGTTCTGAATGAGGCACTTTATCTGCATTGTGAGGGAGCATCAGTTACAGCACTTCGGCCATGTAGTGCAATTCCCCAAGGGTAACCCAGCTCACAAATTCTCATCGTTGAGGACCAAAGCAGCTGGACCAGGCCAAGGGGATGACCACGTAACACCTGGCTGCAGCAGATAGATTGTCATTTCTGGAGGGTAGGACTGGACCTCATGTCTGCTTGGGGGTTGCCAAAAGGGATCCTGAGCTGTTTTATTGTGTGGCGGATGTAGCAACACACTGTACCGGTGCATGCTCCCCAACCTGACCTGACCTGACCTGATACAAATCTAACACCATTGTTAAATTTGTGGATGACACAATGGTGGTGGATCTCATCAGCAATAGAGATGAGTCAGCTTAAAGAATGCAGATGCAACGATTGGTGGACAGGTGCAAGTGCAACAATCATTCTTTTAATGTGGACAAGACGAAAAAGATGATTGTTGACTTCAGGAAGGCCCATGCTGTCCACACCTCACGACACTTCAAGTGTTCTGCAGTGAAACTGGTCAAGAGCACCAAATTCCTTGGTATGCATTTGGCATTGGTATGACAATAAAGCCACATGATTTGACTTGACATGCTATAAATATTTAGATGTTCTTAAACTTACACTTTCTTAATTGAAGCTAGTATTTGTTACTTCAGTGCTATATTTTGACATGTTAGAATTTTTCATTGGCAGTTTTTGTGGGTCCAGGAACCAGGAGTACAAGTGGATGAAAGCGGAAAGCATGCAAATTGTATGTAAATACTACATAGTCATGACATTCTGAAAATGATGACAGAGCACCAATATTTCCCTGCACAAGATGTAGAAAATGGCCTTTTTCTCTTTGAGCTCAATGTCTGAACTGGTTGCGGAGCTTGTCTTTATAGTTTCATAGAATGGAGGAAATGTCAGTTTAATCTTAGGTGATGGACAAACCGTGATATCCACTATGGGTGATCTCAGTAATAAGTTTTAAATATATAACTCTTATAAAAAATACATATCTTTGAAAATTTGGAATCATTACACAAGTGAAATACTACACTAATTGAATAAAATATTAAGCACATGGTAATCACTAATGAACATATTTATTGTGCTCTTTGTTATCATTATAGCACAACTACTGTCTAGGCGTTAGTCTTATCATGTCTGGACTGCTGCATCTCTCTGCTGGCAGGAGTAACAGCATGTATCGCCGAGGTGCTTCTGAGGATTCAAAATGACAGGCACATTTCATTCGTCTTTTCAGATTACTACATTTGCTCCCTGTAGTGACATGGATTAAGTTCAAATCCTTGATGCTTGCCTACTGAGTAGTCAGTGGGTCCACACCTAAATGTACAGTATATGGAGACATTTTTGAGGTCCTATGCTCCTTCTCGCCAACTTAGGCCTGTTGATGAATGCCATTATTTGATGGCACCTCTATGTGGCATCGAATATCAACTCAGACTCTCTTCACGGGTGGCTATTAGCTGGTGGATTAAGCTGCCCATTTCCATTCAGACTTCTGATTCCATCAATGTGTTTAAGAAACTTTTGAAGACTCTCTTGTTTGATGAATTTCTGTCTAATTGATAATGGAATTGTTAGGTTTTTGTAACCAAGGAGGAGTAGCTAGCTTGTATTTTGTTCCAGGTGCTTCACACACAGACTGATGTTTTATCTATTATGTCGACCTCTTGTGTAAGACAAGGCCATTGCTTATGCTCAAAGCAGCTACCCCCCGATCCTAAACTGGATTAAGATAGCCTAAATTGGATGGCTAGATAGATGTACTTCTCAGATTCATTTCTGAAAATATTTCATTTTAAAGGTAAGAACCATTCTCTCCATGCTGAGAACTCTGAAGCTTGCATTCTGGAACTTGTTTCTTTGGGAGATAGTACTTTGTAACAGCTACATCTTTAGACTTCAAAACTTGAGGTTACTGGTTAACACCTTCCCTCTACTCACTGTGTGGCTCTGAGCAAGCAACTTAAAAATTCATATAGAAAGTCAGCTATGAAATTTGTAAAAAATCTCATAGAAACTACTGAGCGTATTTTTCTCTGAACACTGTCTAATTTTGAATTGCAGCAAAGGTTTACTTTAAGGCTTTCTTCATTCTCAGTTTTCTGAATTGTTAGCTTCTGGTGCCCTGATCTGCTGGTACATTGTAATGTAAATATCCATGTTAAATTTACTGATTGTGAATTTGAAGCTGATTAGTGTGCATTAATCTTAAATACAATATAAATTGCCTTTTGTTGCATTGCTAAAGAAACCATATACTTGATCTTTTATACTCAGGTATTATTTTCCAATAAATATTTCCCCACCTTTTTGTTTAAACTTTTATTATGATATAAAATTTCCAGTACTGCAACTGGAATGCACTAAAGTGTGCATGTTAAACTAATCCTTAAACAATGGGAAGTGCAGCAGCTAATATTATTTCCTTATTTTCAGGGACTAAGACTCTGAAAATACAAAACATGTCTGACTGGCTGCAGTATAGATTAAAATCTTTTCTTGATTAACCATATAATTACATTTATACTTACCTTGAATTTGTACAGCAAGTATCATGTTAATATAGACTCTTCACAAAACTTCTAATTTCTATTAACAGAGTAACCGAACAAGGAATATCTGCTTATGAAGAACTACAAGTAATTTCCTGCTGTGTCACTAATTTGAATTTCTTTTTAATTAAATGTAATTCTTTTCAGAAGCTTTGAGAAACTGAATGATTATTTTCAAAGGTGCAGATTAGATGCATTTAGGCATAGTGGTTAGCAGTGCTGCCTCACAACATTGGAGTCCTGTACTCAGAATGGCTCCTAGGAATTGCACTAAAAGTCTGACTAGGATAAGACGTTCTTCTGCTTCAGAGTAGACCATGAGAAATATTTATAAAAATGTCCTGCACCTATTCCCAGCTAGGAGTATGAGCTCACATTTGAGAATGAATTACGTCATGATTTTGCAACACCCCAAGCTGCAAAATAGCACTCATGAAGGTGTTTTGTAGTTTACTTGAAATCATTAGAATGTTTTGTAGTTTTTTGATTCTAACACTATGGCTTCACCACATAGATAATAATAATAATAATAATAATAATAATAATAATAATAATAATAATAATAATAAT
>JANRMT010062791.1:130145424-130168567 GCA_026402145.1 Polypterus bichir lapradei | reverse complement strand
GATAGATAGATAGATAGATAGATAGATAGATAGATAGATAGATAGATAGATAGATAGATACTTTACTTATCCCCAAGAGAAGATTAAAACTTTATAGAAGCTGCTGTCATCTGATAACATGCTTATAGGTGGGAGGAAGATGTAGTCAGATCTGCCCAGTGATGCCAACACAGGTTTACATTGCAAGGCAATAACATTTGGATAGAACATGCCTAGCTTGTTGTGAACACAAATTGAACTTGCTGATAGAAATTTGTCTCTGATTGAATTATCCATCGTTAAGAGTGTTGGTAACAGAATGAATCATTTCTGTTGTTGAGTTAATAAACATAAACAAGGATGATGTAACTTATAGCCTTAGATAGTAACATGGACAATTTCAGTCAATGTTTTAATGTCTGAATTGCATATTTTAAGTTCTAATTGTGATATGCTCCCTTTTTTACCATAGCTCATTCACATAGATGTCCAGACCCCTTTTCCACACTGACCAATCATATTAAATAAAACTAATCAAACTTTAAAATAGCATCTGAAATAAGAAATTTAAACCAGTTTTCCAGAGTACCTGAACTTGCTGTGAGTTACCGTGAAATTTAGCATCCATCCCAAAGTGATGGAACATTCTTCATTCTTCCCATATGGGTTAGTTCCCACCTGATGCCCAGTGCTATCAAGTCTGACACCATGCTTTATGACCTTAAACACCATACAGCTTTAGCATATGGACAGACTGGTGTGGAGTACTGCAATCAAATAAAGTAAAGAAGCAGCACCTCTTCCTACTGAGCTGTGATTTGCATCAGGCACATTTAAACACATTAAGCCTAAGTTCACAGCTGATCAGCGATTTGTTTTGATATGTTAGAACTTTTCAATAAATACTTTATGCACATTGTGTGGCTGCTAGTTCAATACAAGCCCAACTCCATTTCACTGTTAGAATTGTTGCCTGGGCACAGGCTGTGTGGTATTTGCACATTTTCCCTCCTCATGTATAGATTTTTGGTTAATTTTTAGCTGTAATGTGAGTGTGGATGAATGCATTAGATTACTATGTAATGGGGTAATACTCCATCAGCGGCTGCCTCCTGTCTGATGCCCAATAGTGTTGGTATATGCTGTGGCCTTTTGTGACCCCTAAATGTTAAAAATAGGTAGGAAAATAGATGGTTGAACATATGGTATTTGTATGTAGTGTAGAATGCAGAGCTTATGAGAATAAATGTAATTTATTACAATTGTGGTATTGTATGAGGAAGTCGGGAGTGGCAGAGAAGTATGTAAGAGTTGTACAGGATATGTACAAGGGAAGTGTGACAGTGGTGAGAACTGCAGTAGGAATGACAGATGCATTCAATGTGGAGGTGGGATTAAATCAGGGATCAGCTCTGAGCCCTTTCTTATTTGCAATGGTGATGGACAGGATGACAGACAAGATTACACAGGAGTCCCCATGGACTATGATGTTTGCTGATGACATTATGATCTGTAGCGAGAGTAGGGAGCAGGTCGAGAAGACACTGGAGAGTTAGAGGTTTGCTCTAGAGAAGAGAGGAATGAAAGTCAGTAAGAACAATACAGAATACATATGTGAGAATGAGAGGGAGGTCAGAGGAATAGTGAGGATGCAGGGAGTAGAGCTGGTGAAGGTAGATAAGTTTAAATACTTGGGATCAACAATTCAGAGTAACAAAGATTGTGGAAGAGAGGTGAAAAATAGAGTATAGGCAGGGTGGAAAAATGATCGAATATTACATATTTGTGAGTGGCAAAAGTATGTGAACCTTTGCTTTCAGTATCTGGTGTGACCCCCCTTTGCAGCACTAACTGCAACTAAACGTTTCCGGTAACTTTTGATCATTCCTGCACACCGGCTTTGAGGAATTTTATCCCATTCCTCCGTACAGAACAGCTTCAACTCTGGGATGTTGGTGGTTTCCTCACATTAACTGCTCACTTCAGGTCCTTCCACAACATTTCGATTAGATTAAGGTCAGGACTTTGACTTGGCAATTCCAAAACATTAGCTTTATTCTTCTTTAACCATTTGTTGGTAGAACAACTTGTGTGCTTAGGGTCGTTGTCTTGCTGCATGATCCACCTTCTCTTGAGAATCAGTTCATGGACAGATATCCTGACATTTTCCTTTAGAATTCTCTGATATAATTCAGAATTCATTGTTTCATCAATGAAGGCAAGCTGTCCTGGCCCAGATGCAGAAAAACAGGCCCAAACTTTGATACTACCACCACCATGTTTCACAGATGGGATAAGGTTCTCATGCTGGAATGCAGTGTTTTCCTTTCTCCAAACATAACTCTTTTCATTTAAACCAAAAAGTTCTATTTTGATCTCATCCGTCCAGAAAACATTCTTCCAATAGCCTTCTGGTTTGTCCACGTGATCTTTAGCAAACTGCAGACAAGCAGCAATTTTTTTTTGGAGAGTAGTGGCTTTCTCCTTGCAACCCTGCCATACACACCATTGTTGTTCAGTGTTCTCCTGATGGCGGACTCATGAACATGAACATTAGCCAATTTGAGAGAGGCTTCAGTTGCTTAGAAGTTACCCTGGGGTCCTTTGTGACCTCGCCAACTATTACATGCCTTGCTCTTAGAGTGGTCTTTGTTGGTCGACCACTCATGGGGAGGGTAACAGTGGTCTTGAATTTCCTCCATTTGTACACAATCTGTCTGACTGTGAATTGGTGGAGTCCAAACTCTTTAGAGATGGTTTTGTAACCTTTTCCAGCCTGATGAGCATCAGCAACTCTTTTTCTGAGGTCCTCAGAAATCTCCTTTGTTCGTTCCATGATACACTTCCACAAACACGTGTTGTGAAGAGCAGACTTTGATAGATCCCTGTTCTTTAAATAACACAAGGTGCCCACTCACACCTGATTGTCATCCCATTGATCATCCTAGAGGTTCACATACTTTTGCCACTCACAAATATGTAATATTCGATCATTTTCCTCAATAAATAAATGACCAAGTATAATATTTTTGTCTCATTTGTTTAACTGGTTTCTCTTTATCGACTTTTAGGACTTGAGTGAAAGTCTGATGATGTTTAAGGTCATATTTATGCAGAAATGTAGAAAATTCTAAAGGGTTCACAAACTTTCAAGCACCACTGTATATGGTTTGGAGGCAGTGGCACTGACCAGAAAGCAAGAGGCAGAGCTGGTAGTAGCAGAGTTAAAGATGTTAAGATTGGCATTGGGGGTGACGAGGATGGACAGGATTAGAAATGAGTGCATTAGAGGGTCAGCTCAGGTTGGACGGTTGGGAGACAAAGTCAGAGAGGCGAGAGAAGGTTGGTTTGGACATGTGCAGAGGAGAGATGCTGGATATATTGGGAAAAGGATGTTAACAACAGAGCTGCCATGCAAGAGGAAAAGAGGAAGGCCTAAGAGAAGGTTTATGGATGTGGTGAGAGAGGACATGCAGGTGATGGGCGTAACAGAGCAAGATGTAGAAGACAGAAAAAAAATGGAAGAAGATGATCTGCTGTGGCAACCCCTAACAAGAGCAGCTGAAAGAAGAAGAAGAAATCAAACCGGTTTACATTCATAGTAGATATTTTAGAACTAAAGATGTCAGGGTGACCAGACATCCTGCATTTCAAGGAATAGTCCTATATTGCAGCCCCAGTTGAGCTTCCCAGAGTTTATTTGTCACATACTTTAGACTTTGAATATTTTTTGTAGTTTTTTATGTAATGGACAGAACCAGGGCTAGATAAGGATGAGAAGACACCATGACTAGGGGCCACCAAGGCTTATCCAAGCTCCTCCCCTGTGTTCTTTGATTGTATGTCAGTGTATTGCATTACGCGTGACTTCCAGCAACCTCACTCCCTGATTGGTCTTTAATGTCATAAACTAATATGAACACACTATGACGTCCAAAGGTGACTGACTCCTAGATGGTATGTAATAATACTGTCACTGGGCTCCTACCTTCAAGAGGAATCTTAGATACCATATAATATCATACTAATATCAATTCACACCTACCTACCTTCAAGAGGACACCTCCAACTCAATTAATACATCATATAAATCTAATAATTCATCAAGAATCGGGACAACACAAGGACTAAGAGGGTGCCATTAATTGATATGGCCTAGGGGTTATATACCTTTGAGTCAGTCCTGAACAGAACATAATGAAACAGAACCCTTTCAAATGCAATGAATATAGCATGTATAATAATACTGTATATTTCAAAGAAATTCCATCCAACTCAGAAGTCAACTGCCATCCAACTGGGAGAGCTATACAAGAGAGCTCTTTCTTGAATGATTTTTTTATTTAGGATAAAACAGCAAATAAAATAAAAAGGTTTAACACAGCACAGGTTTGGTATTCTTACTTTAAAATTACATTAATGAGTCCTTGCTAAATTCCAAAAAGAATCTGAATAGATCCTTATAAAGTGAATTATATTTTTTTCAGTTTTAAATAATATAGAACATCACCTTTCCCGTGAATTTTAGAAACTGGATTGGAACTTATTGTGTTTGTGTAAGTAGTGTGATATAGGCTATCACAACTGATTTTGTCATAGCACACTTCTATCCCATCTATACATGTGCAACATACACTTATGAACACCAAACTGGTTTGTTACCAACTGGCATTCAGTGCAGTTTCATGATTTAAAACCCATGATTATGATTTGTATGACAAAGAAATTATTGATGTCCATACTAAGAGCTTGGGTGGTTTTATTGTGAGTGACTATTACACTTAATTTATAAATTCATCTATCATAACCTTTTCTCACCAAATTTGGCTGTGCACCCATAATCAATGAGTATCTTGTTTTGAATGTTACATGTCTATCATACGCATGTAAAGTGGGTCTGCGTACTCCTGCTGCTATCAGACAATGATGAATAAGAGGAGTCCAGAAAAAAAACAGTACATTTGGCATTACTGTGAAAAAAATCAAAGATTGATGTCGGAATCATCATCTTTACCTTTTTGAGCTTTTGAAATCTCTACATTATACTGTAAGGCATTATAGTTAGGAAACATTTTGTGACACAGGACTTAATAATATTTTAAATGATATTTTTCATCCAAGCATTTTTTAGATATAATCTCGTCTCAATTCCAGACATCAAGGTTTTTACACTGTCAAATTGCCTTAATTAGAGCATAGCTTGTCTTGACTAAAATAAGTGAAAATCTTTGAATGATAGCGCTGCATCCAACCTCAATGTCCCCCTTGAATACATCCTTTAGGTAGTAGTGGTTTTAGCTACAGAAATCAAAATGATTTACTGACAAACTTGAGAGAGCCTGCTTTGATGATATGAGTCAGTGGTGTAGACTCACATCTTTTACAGGAAATGCTCTCTGTTTTGCCTGTGTTGTCATAGAAGAGACTTTTAGCTCTTGTTTTCTTTCAGTAGTATTCTCATAATAGTTTGGGAGAGGAGTGCAACACTTTCAACAAAATGCAGGAGGAAGTTTACCACTTGTGTTGATTGCTCTTCCTCTGCAATCTCATTCTTATATTGCTCAGCGTGGTACTGCGTTTGAATGAATTAGGTTTAATCTCTATGTCCAAGTACCGCTTCCACAAGCGTAAGTGATGGGTTTGTATTGGCAAGCACAAAGGTGTATCAGAAAAGCTAGCTATTCTCTGTTATGCATGACAGAGAATGGACACCAAATCTGGAAAATGAAAAGGCAATAGCTACAAATATGCAAACCGTATCACATACTTTCATTTTTTTTAACTCTATTTATTATTAATTATTATTATATATATTATTATTATTAATATTGCTGATGCGGCTCGAACATCTTGTTGGGCTTAAAGGGGCTGCTCTTAACTGGTCCAGGTCATATCTAACTGGTAGACACTTTTCAGTGACTTTAAATTCCTCTTTTTCATCTACTGTTCCTCTTAAATGTGGTGTCCCTCAGGGATCCATTTTAGGTCCTATTTTATTCTCTATATACCTTCACCCTATTGGAGCGATTTTTAGGAAATTTAACATTTCTTTTCACTGCTATGCTGATGATACTCAGGTTTATATTCCCGTCTGCAACTTTGCAACAAATCAACTCCACAACTGTCTGTCTGAACTAAGATCCTGGATGGCCAATAATTTTCTTGATCTAATCAAAATAAAACAGAGGTGCTTATAGTGGGTCCACCAGCTAAAGCCCAAATTGGTCTTGGACTTCTCGGCTCTTTCTCTGCCTTTTCCAAACCTCAAGTCCGCAATCTTGGTGTTACCTTTGATAGCAACCTCTCTTTTGAGAAACAAGTAAATTCTGTTGTCAAGAGTTGCTTTTTCCAACTTGGTCTATTAGGTAAGATAAAACCTTTTTTATCTTCTAAAGATCTTGAGAAAGCTACTCATGCTTTTATTTTTTTCTCGCCTCGATTATTGCAATTCGCTGTATTCTGGGATTAACAAATCTCTGATACACAGGTTACAGCTGGTCTAAAATGCTGCTTCTCGCCTTCTGGTTGGGGCAAGGAAGTATGACTCTGTTTCTCCTATTTTAGCTTCTTTACATCAGCTGCCTGTCAGTTTTCGAATTGATTTTAAAATCTTGCTGCTAGTTTTTAAATCGTTACATGGGCTTGCTCCTGCCTATTTATCTGAACTGTGTGTTTTACACCAGCCATCCAGAGTGCTTAGATCTTCTGGTCAGTTGTCTCTTGTTGTCCCTCGTACCAAGTGTAAAACCAAGGGGGACAGGACCTTTGCAGCTGCTGCCCCTCGCCTGTGGAACTCTCTACCTCATCAAATTAAGGAGTCGTCTACAATTGAACAGTTCAAAACAAGATTAAAAACTCACTTCTTTTAACTTGCATTCAGTGACCTTCAGTAATACTGATGGTTTTCCTCTTTGTGATCATATAACATCATTTCTATTTATTATCTATCTTATTTTATGTTCATATATTTTATTACTATTTATGTTTTATTGTTTATTGTTTTTCCTTTTATTCTATTATTGTAAAGCACTTTGGCCGCAGCATTACTATGTTGTTTTAAATGTGCTATATAAATAAATTGACATTGACATTATTAAGAATTTCTAAAACAAATTACATCACTTTTCTACATAGTCACCTTTCTTTGCAATGCAATATTCCCAACATTGTACCAACGTTTTAATGCCCAATTACTACTTCTCCCACCCTCACTGTTTCCAATGAAAATATAAAAGTGTGGAAACTTTTTGAACTTTCCTCGTATATATACAATTTGTATATGTATATATGTACAGGGTGGTCCAGATCTAATTATGCAGATCCAGATCGTCTGTTCGACTTTGATTTATGCGGGGACGATTCCAGTTCTGCGCGAAGATGATTCTTCATGTCGTCAGTTCGCACACTTCTCGATTTTTCAGGTTATAGCGTAATGAAAATTGCATAATTAGATCTGGACCACCCTATATATATACTGCAGTTAGTTTAGTGCTATATAAGCATACATCTTCAATGGAAAAAAAGTTAAAAGTTAATTCGACACTGAAAAGGAAAGAAGGTAAAAGGCACAACATTTCAGTTGTAAAGCCTTCATCATTTGTGCAACTGAACAGAAAAAAGCAGGTAAAATAAATAGGATGGAAAGGAGGGAACAAAGGCAGAAAGTAGTGCTGTGAGGCAGAAATGATAGCCCATGCTGCCTATGTAGAAACATCTGTACTGAACTTAGTAAACTTCACCCTAATTAGACATAGGTGAACTGGAGTTGCTAAATTGACCCTGTAGGGTAGGTGGTGTGTGTGTGTGTGTACAGTATGTATGTTTGTGTATGTTCAGCCTTCGATGGACTGGCATCCTGTCCAGGGATTGCTACTGCGTTGTGTTGATCCGATGACTGCTAGGATGGGCTCCAGCTGAACAACGATCCTGCGCTGGATAAAGTGGTAGGACACCTCTAACATCGGTTTAGTTCTCATCATTTTATAAGATGCTACAGTATGTACAGTGCTTGAAGTGGAAACAAAAAACTGCTGGTACTTTCTCTTTTTGGAGACTAATTGGTCTTCCTCATGATGCATTTCAAATTTTACCCAGATTCCTCCCCACGTGAGGCTGGACCCCACTTCACAAAGTCCCAGTCCTCTGACATACCTACCTAAATTCCTAACAGAGCGGAAGAAGTATATTATATTGAAGACCGTGGGCGGAGGGCAGAGTGGGAAGGGAGTGTCTGCTGTCACAGTGTGAGGTGCTGCAACCTTTTACAGAAGGCACTTCACTACTGAAACAGAAAAATTAATAATTTAATAAAGCCCAGGCTACATATCTGCTCAATATTCTCTCTCACCGAAGCACATGCATACTTTAACAATCCAGTGGCAACACGCAGAATCCTTCTGGAGTAAAGAATTAAGTTTCTGTATAGTAAAAGAATATGAGTGAATTTGTGAGTTTTTTAGTTATTATTGTCTGGTTGTCCACAGACTGTAACTAAGTCAACAATTCACATCTGGGCATCAGCATTCATTGTCAATAATGGAGCATGATAATGACTTTCTAAGATGACTCCACACTACGCTAACCCTAAAGCATGTCACCTTAATCCGAAGGAAGACAAACAGGGTAGTAAAGAGCACAACCAGTCTCCTTTTAAAATGGTTGAAACTCACAAGAATGGTTGGCTTTTTTTTAATGACATGGATAAGCTGTATTGTAATTTGTTTGTAATCTCAAGATTTGGATTAATACTCAATAACATTTTTATCTTGAAGAATGGAAGTATTTGGTTAAGTTTTTCCAACCACATATGGACTCATTTACCCTAAAGCCATGTTGTAAACTACAGGAACAGAAAAGGTATTTTTAACATTTATAAAAAAACCTCACTTTAGAAAACAATTTTAGGTGGCAAATTAATATACTGTATACCACGACTGTGAAGATACAACTTTGACATGAAAAATGCCGAACTTATCCTTTAAAGTTTTTGAATGCACCTCATTTGCTACTTTTTTTTGGATCTAAACAAATAAATAAATTAATTAATAACTTCATTCTCTGGTCAGCCACAACATTAAAACCACTGACAGGTGAAGTGATCGATTATCTTGATTCAATGGCCCCTGTCACAGGGGTGGGCTTTATTAAGTAGCCAGTGAACAGTCAACTCTTGAAGGTGATGAGTTTGAGGCAGGAAAAATGGGCAGGCGTAATGATCTGACTGGCTTTGACAAGAGCCAAACTGTGCTGGCTAGATGATGGGGTCAGAGCATTTCCAAAATGGCAGGTCTTGTGGGATATTCCCGGTATGCAGTGGTTAATGCTTATGAAAACTGGTCCAAGGAAGGACAACTGGTGAACCTGTGACAGGGTCAAAGGCAGCCAATACTCATTGATGCGTGTAGGCACCAAAAGCTAGCCCATCTGGTCCAGTCCTCCAGTCCAAAAGAACTACTGTAACACATACTGCTGCAAAACGTAATGCTGGCCATGACAGAAAGATGTCAGACCACCCAGTGTATCACAGCTTGCTGACCCATGTCCAATGCCAAAAGTGCCCTGGAATGGTAATCATTAATTTTCAAAAACACTGTATAAAATACATTTTGAACATTACTAATTTACTTAGTGAAAATATTTGAACTTTGAAATTCTGAAAGAAAAATCTATACAGTCTTTAAAGAAACCGACTGCTTCATATAGCCATATTGACAAAGAAACCCCATCTCAGCATTTTATTTGGACAGTACAGTTGCTCTACATTTCTGCTGCAGCTCTGCCAAGTAAGATGACTTGCTCTGGGTACGTCTGTAGGTAAAGAATGGCCTTTAAATGCATATACTTCATGCTTAGTACATATTACGACAAATAAAAATAAATTATGAAATGAAAATTTCTAATGCCTTAGTATTTTAAGACTGAAGTCAAGTCAGACTCCAGGAAGGCTTCATAATAAATAGTGATGAGAGACTAATGACCTTGCATTTTACGTGTTTTACAGACAATCTTTTGACCAGTTGCCAATAATGTTTTAATAGTATCCATTTTTAAATAAAACGTGAAACAGACATGCAAACTGCACCAGAAAACTTTACACATTCTTAAAAAAAAAAAAAAGAATACTATAAAGCCACAGTCGCATGCTTTGTTCTTTTTTCTTAAAAGGAAACAGTTACCTAATAAAGTAGCCTAACACCTAGATTTCCTTCAGATCTCATTCCTGTATTATTTTGCACACACTCGGTATAAAGTACTTGATGTTGGTCTGAACAGCCTGCTTTCATGACAACTTTTGCTTTAAATTTGTTTTAAAAATAACATCGAGCAAGCCTCTAGCTTCTACTATGGCTGGCTGCCCACATTGACAGATTCTGTTTTGGTAAAAAGCAAAGATTATTTTAGAGGAAGGATAGGAAATTCACTGTCCCTTACATTTCCTGAGCAAATGGCTTGCTTTCTTTACAGGTTCGCTGTTCACTTTTATGTCAACAGTTTCTTAGCTGAAAAAGAGGATGTGGTGGCAGTAAATACTGTAAGTGAGTCAACAACTGGATGCCATAGAGAGGCTATAAACTAGACACAGAGCTGAATTCAGAGGTCAAAAGAAAGAAAAAAATAAAGAAAGTGTGCAGATGTAACTGGAGGATGAAGAATTAGACTGCACTGCAAAAAGTTAATAGTTCAGTACTCAACAAAAAAAATAAAAAATTGTCACTTTAACTGGGATAGATTCCGATCCAACACAGAAAGTTTGCCACAGGTGAAAATTTGTGCAGATATAAAACCCTCAGTTATTGGTGACCTAATTCAGGTTTTCAAAATTCTCAAAGGCATTCATGAAGCAGATCCAGCTGAATTCTTTCGGCTAAGGGGTGAATCTCGTACTCGAGGATAGCAGTAGGAGTTAAGGGGAAGACCACTGAGGACTGAAGTCAGGAAGAACTTCTTTACACAAAGAGTTGTGGGATTCTGGAACAAACTACAGAGACATGGAGTTGAAGCAGAAACCTTGACAATCTTTAAGAAGAATCTGGATGAGATATGGGGCAGCTTAGCTATTTGCCAAACAAATGGGCCTGATGGACTGAATGGTCTCCACTTATTTGTTAAATTTCTTATGCCCTTACATTTAGTGGCATAATGTGTGAGCTTCAATGAGTTACTTCATACAGAAATGAATGTATAACACAGTAAGAACTGTGGGTCGCTTAAATATGTAGATCAGAAGGCATGTTGATGTGATGGTTGGCACTGCTGCCTCACAGCTCCCGAGCGTATACTGTAGTCTGGGTTCTGCCTATGTGAAGTCTGCATGCTCTCTCCATGTCTGTACGGGTTTTGCTGCTACATTTTGGCTAAACAGTGACTCTAAATTGCCCCTGTATGAGTCCTGATATGTGAAGATACTTTACCAAGGCTGGTTTCATTCTTTGCAACCCTTAATTGGCCAAGCAGGTTAGATGGATGGATAGATAATAGGTGTTTAGTGTACAGATGGTAGCCAGATTTACAGTAGCAGCATTTACAAATCAAGCAGCCCGTCCATTTATCCAGTAAATCACTAGGAGCATATAGACATCTACTGGAACTAGGATCAAATGCTTTTCATTGTACTTTATGTAAGGTGAGCTGAAACAAAAGCTAGAATTTGTGTAAGTTACTTTATTTGGCCTAATTTTAGTGACACGTGGGCAGCAAGCATTCATTAATTCAGCATTTCTCAACCTTTAAGTATTTGCGACCCGAGTTTTCAAAACAGTTTTAATCGCACCCCCCCTAACATTTTTTTGAAATGTAGATGCATATTTTATTAGACCTATTTAACTTTTATCGACATTTATCTAACTCTATATTTATTGTTCTAGTATCAGAATGTAGTTTAAGTTAATTTGTTTTGGTTTCAACAGATTTTTTTTACTATTTTTGATTCTTGTTTTCTTTTTTTCACATCTTCGTGCCCCCCTTTTTGTTACTTCGTGCCCCCCTAGGGGGGCCCGCCCCACAGGTTGAGAACCACTGCATTAATTTGTTTCTCATAGACGTGTCTGCATATTGGCATCAATCAGTTAGAGTATATTTTCAATAGAATATTGTACACTGGGCTAACAATTATGAATTAATGTAAATTTAAATGCTTTTTGTCCATTTCTCTAGTATGCTAGTGTGTGCATAAGGGTAAAAAAGCACAGATTAATTTATTAGTTTTAGCATTGGCTGTCTGGCAGTTTTCTTTGTGACTGTCTACATCGTGATTGTGCCAATACATGGATAACAGCTTATACAGTCAAACAATCCATCAGTTAGAATCTATATAACGCCTTTACCACTACATAATATCAGAAGTTACTTTCCAAATAGCACAAAATTTTAATTTAAAGCATCGAGAAAACTAAGGGCATCACATTCATTCATTAATTTTATGAGCCCCTTATTCCAATCCAAGACTGCAGGATAGGCAGTTCCATATAATCTAACCTAATCTTGGTACAATACAATACAATTTATTTTTTGTATAGCTTAAAATCACACAAGAAGTGCCGCAATGGGCTTTAACAGGCCCTGCCTCTTGACAGCCCTCCAGCCTTGACTCTCTTAAGAAGACAAGGAAAAACTCCCAAAAAAACCCCAATAGGGAAAAAATGGAAGAAACCTTGGGAAAGGCAGTTCAAAGAGAGACCCCTTTCCAGGTACGTTGGGCGTGCAGTGGGTGTCAAAAGAAAGGGGTCAATACAGCACAATACAATACACAGAACAAATCCTCAATACAGTATAAAAATAAAAATTTTAGAAATACGTAGCAGAATTTAACAATGGATGACATCACATAATATGATTTGGATTTGTTTAGAGTCTTGGTGGAGACCTCATCCATCAAGCTGCCTCCCCCATTTGGCCATTTCACAGCTGAAACAGT
This sequence comes from Polypterus bichir lapradei, assembly GCA_026402145.1. NCBI lineage: Eukaryota > Metazoa > Chordata > Cladistia > Polypteriformes > Polypteridae > Polypterus > Polypterus bichir. The sequence goes on along the minus strand of JANRMT010062791.1, from coordinate 130,155,675 downwards.
GCTGGGCCAGCCAATCCGATGAAAGGACCCCTTTACCCCACGTATTCCTGCGATCTTCCATCAGGGATGACTTTACCTTAGGCAGGCAAAACAACTTGGCAGGAGGGCAGTGGCACCAAGTGCCACATTTGAGTACCAAGAAGAGAAACAGAATAGGTGAGGGTTAGTATCCAATTATAACTATCATGTTACTTATGTTTTAATGCTAATGACTAACAACAGAGATGCAGTCTGTACAATTAATCAGCAGCTCTAGTCAGGATATGCTAAACTGAAGTAGTGAGTCTTCAGCTGGGATTTAAAAGCTGAAACCGAAGGGGCTTCTCTTATAGTAGCAAGCAGACCATTCCACAGTTTAGAGGCCCTGTAACTAAAAGCTCGAGCTCCCACTGTTATTTTATTAATTCTTGGAATCATAAACAGACCGGCATCTTGAGATCTTAATGTGCGCTCTGGTTTGTAAGTCATGATAAGTTTAGGCAAGTAAGCTGGACCTTGGCCATTTAATGCTTTATATGTTAAAAGGAGGATTTTGAAATCTGCCCTAAACTTAACCGGGAGCCAGTGTAAGGATTTAAGAACTGGAGTTATGTGTTCAGATTTTCTTGTTCTTGTAATAATTCTTGCAGCAGCATTTTGGATAAACTGGAGGCTGTATAAAGAACAGTTTGAATATCCAGTGAACACCAGTAGCATCGGGTGGTGGCCAGGAACCAATCGTTGATGGGCTGCTAGTCTATTACAGGACCTTCTTGATATACACACGTGTATTCTTTACACCAGGCCAATTCAAAGTCACTAAACCAGCAAGAGTTTGAGATATGAAAAGAAAATCTTAGCACCTAAATGAAACAATCCTCAGTGCAGTGCAATACAAGATCTTTCAAATACACGATAAATCAAAGGGATGTGAACACAAAGAAGGACCTGACTAATAAAAATCAACTGAAAAGGAATAGACAGAAAAAAAAATAAAATAAACAGCACATTGCATCAGACTTGTAGGTACATAACAGTCAGTTAGAGATTAAATAAATACACATGTAGCCTGAATTGCATGAGAGAGAAGTTGTATTTTTAAATGTGATTTGAATGTCAATATAGGCAAAACTTGAAAGAAAAGACATACAGAAAGAATTCAAGAGAGTAGGTGGAGCATCCACTAAGAGCTTTGTTACAAGACTGTAGAAAAAGTTGTCAACCACAAAAGATTTCAGGAAACAACAGTTACTCATTGCCTTTTTATTTCAAGCACCATCTAAAGGCAATTTACAAGTACCGGAGATCCATAGTAAAATACACATTTTTCTTGCAGGTGGAATGACTGGTTTTGGGCAGCACAGAGCCAATGGAAGGGGCTGAACCATCAAGTGTGCAGTTAAGGATCCAGTTAATCAGCCATTATACCACACTGCCTGAAGCAGTGTAAGCTATGATAACATTCAGACTGGGACATTGTCATTTAAAGTCCTGTACAAGCGCACCCGGAAAGTATTCACAGCACATCACTTTTTCCACATTTTGTTATGTTACAGCCTTATTCCAAAATGGATTAAATTCATTTTTTTCCTCAGAATTCTACACACAACACCCCATCATGACAACGTGAAAAATGTTTACTTGAGGTTTTTGCAAATTTATTAAAAATAAAAAAATTGAGAAAGCACATGTACATAAGTATTCACAGCCTTTGCCATGAAGCTCAAAATTGAGCTCAGGTGCATCCTGTTTCCCCTGATCATCCTTGAGATGTTTCTGCAGCTTAACTGGAGTCCACCTGTGGTAAATTCAGTTGACTGGACATGATTTGGAAAGGCACACACCTGTCTATATAAGGTCCCACAGTTGACAGTTCATGTCAGAGCACAAACCAAGCATGAAGTCAAAGGAATTGTCTGTAGACCTCTGAGACAGGATTGTCTCGAGGCACAAATCTGGGGAAGGTTACAGAAAAAATTCTGCTGCTTTGAAGGTCCCAATGAGCACAGTGGCCTCCATCATCCATAAGTGGAAGAAGTTCGAAACCACCAGGACTCTTCCTAGAGCTGGCCAGCCATCTAAACTGAGCGATCGGGGGAGAAGGGCCTTAGCCAGGGAGGTGACCAAGGACCCGATGGTCACTCTGTCAAAGCTCCAGAGATCCACTGTGGAGAGAGGAGAACCTTCCAGAAGGACAACCATCTCTGCAGCAATCCACCAATCAGGCCTGTATGGTAGAGTGGCCAGATGGAAGCCACTCCTTAGTAAAAGGCACATGGCAGCCTGCCTGGAGTTTGCCAAAAGGCACCTGAAGGACTCTCAGACCATGAGAAATAAAATTCTCTGGTCTGATGAGACAAAGATTAAACTTTTTGGTGTGAATGCAAGGCGTCACGTTTGGAGGAAAGCAGGCACCGCTCATCACCAGGCCAATACCATCCCTGCAGTTAAGCATGGTGGTGGCAGCATCATGCTGTGGGGATATTTTTCAGCGGCAGGAACTGGGAGACTAGTCAGGATAAAGGGAAAGATGACTGCAGCAATGGACAGAGACATCCTGGATGAAAACCTGCTCCAGAGCGCTCTTGACCTCAGACTGGGGCGACGGTTCATCTTTCAGCAGGACATCGACCCTAAGCACACAGCCAAGATATCAAAGGAGTGGCTTCAGGACAACTCTGTGAATGTCCTTGAGTGGCCCAGCCAGAGCCCAGACTTGAATCCGATTGAACATCTCTGGAGAGATCTGAAAATGGCTGTGCACCGACGCTTCCTATCCAACCTGATGGAGCTTGAGAGGTGCTGCAAAGAGGAATGGGCGAAACTGGCCAAGGATAGGTGTGCCAAGCTTGTGCCATCATATTCAAAAAGACTTGCGGCTGTAATTGCTGCCAAAGGTGCATCGACAAAGTATTGAGCAAAGGCTGTGAATACTTATGTACGTGTGCTTTCTCAATTTTTTTATTTTTAATAAATTTGCAAAAACCTCAAGTAAACTTTTTTCATGTTGTCATTATGGGGTATTGTGTGTAGAATTCTGAACAAAAAAAATGAATTTAATCCATTTTGGAATAAGGCTGGAATATATCAAAATGTGGAAAACGTGATGCGCTAAGAATACTTTCTGGATGCACTGTAAGTCAGTAACAGAATGTTAAATTAATATTGGAGGGGAAACCTATGTAGTTGATTCTGTTGAGGGTTGATGCGTTTATTGAATTTGGTTCTTGCAAGAAAGCTGGCAGGAGGATGTTGTAGCTCTTGTAATGTTTTCATGATCCCAACAGAAACACTCTAAAAATGACCAATGCTATAATCCAGCCAGGTGCTGAAGGCATGCATCAAAGGAGGAAAGTGATGGGCAAAATCTAGTACTACAATCTAGGACACTGGAAAAACTCTGCTGGAGTTATTCCAGCAAGATTATGATTTGTAAACTAAACTGAACAACTCACCAGAATCGGTTCCAGACTGCAGACACCCATGGCCTTACATCACTGAGAAGAGACAGGGACAAGTCAATGTGTATTTAGAAGTGATTTTCACATAGTGCTCTACATCATCAATATATGAACGGAACATGAGGCCAATCATATGCCCCAATGGCAACTTAGTGGAAATGAAGAAAGGTATACCAAGTACCAACTGTTGGTGGATAGCAAAGGGTGAACAATACAGAGGGCTCATCTCACCACCTAACACAACCAACAAGGCACTGACAGAAGCAAGAAAATGTTCAGGAACTGGATTTTCACTAAATCCAATAAATCACTTGAGGCATTTAGGAAGGTGTGTTGAAGACAATAATCAGGTCAAGGAGGAACCGCACAGTAAGAATTAGTATAAGTAGTAAGGGGAAGACCATTCAGAAAATGAAATAGAGCTGACCTGATTTTTAGGAGTCCAAGTTGGTAATCAGGTAATGAATAAGCAGAGAAGACACAATGCATTCTAGAGGTTTAAATAAGATCTGAAATGGTGCAAAACTAGAAGAGTTAAATATCTGATTCTTCATTACATGGATTATTCTAGCATACATGGAAGTATCAGGAACAAAACCAGCTTGAAAGGATACATACTGTAAATAATGAGCATGAAATATGGAGTAACATCAAAAGAGCAGTATTTAAGAGGACATAAAAGGAAGGGGTTGGTCTTAAACAGTACGTCAGACACACAAGACATAGAAATATGCAAGAAGGTGGGGAGCAAAATGAGGAGAGGAAAGTATTCATTTACAGTATCTTGTTATATAGATGCACAATCATGGTAAGTTAAAGAGAATAAAGGACAAGTCTCTTTTCCACATTTCAAGGGTCTGGTCAGGATTCTTGAACAAGACGTTAGGATTGCCTTACTCCTTCCTGATAACCTCAATAATTTACTTTGTCTGCAACAAATGTTTGTGTCAACAGTAGAAAACAAGATTTGCTTATAAACAGAAAGACAGGAAAATCCCCATTTTAACACAAGCTTATGGCCAAGAGATTTAAACTATGAAAGATAAGCAGTGTTTTGGGGTAGAGTTATTCCTCAGAAGATGCTCAGTCTTGACTAGTGCTACAAACTCAGAGATATATGTCAGACTGGGGAGTACAATTGGGCACTGGTCCTTCCAGTAGAAAATGAAAAGAAAAAAAGGGAGAGTAAAGAAGGTAACATAAGGATTAAAAAGTATGGAGCAGAGAGAAGATCTTTAAAGTGGAACAGGCAGAGGAGAAGGGAGAGGAAGAGGAGGAAGAGATGATGGAGGAGTAGCCCCAGAGCTGACAAAATGGCCAGAGACTGTCAGGTGCAAAGTTCATATGAGAAATAATTCCTCAGAAAGAAAGCAGAGCTTGAGGAAGAGAATGAACTGAATGATAGAGTCTTGAGGAATTGAGGAAAGTGAAAACACACAGGAAAACTGGAAGGATGGCTGATATGATTATTGAAGTCACTTAAATGATACCGATGAGTCAATGTGCTCATTTGGAATAGAGATACAGATAAAGAAAGAGTTATAGTGAGAAAGAAGATACCATCCATCCATCCATTATCCAACCTGCTATATCCTAACACAGGGTCACGGGAGTCTGCTGGAGCCAATACCAACCAGCTCAGGGCGCCAGCCCACCACAGAGAGCAGATACCATCATTTCATAATCAAGCACTTCTCTGTCAGTCTATCTATAGTGATAGTGGCTATTGGTGGGAAAGGATAATTTATTCTGATTGTTCGTTATCAAACTCACTTAATCCAATTCAGGACCTTCAGACTGGAGTCCATAACAAGAACTGTGGCACAAGGTTGTAATCTATTTGAACCAGGTGCCAGCACATCTCAGGGAGCACACACACACACATGCACACACACACACACTGGTCCAATTTACAGTTGGCAGTTAATCCAGAGAAGAGTGACTAGGCTGATTCCATGCATAGAGGGGATGAATTATGAGGAAAGATTAAAAGAACTGAGCATTTTCAGTTTAAGCAAAAGAAGATTAAGAAGAGACATGATTGAAGTGTTTAAGATTATAAAAGGAAATAGTACAGTGGATCGAGACTGTTATTTTAAAATGAGTTCATCAAGAACATGGGGACACAGTTGGAAACTTGTTAAGGGTAAATTTCACACAAACATTAGGAAGTTCTTCTTTACTCAGAGAACCACAGACACTTGGAATAAGCTACCAAGTAGTGTGGTAGACAATAAAACTTTAGGGACATTCAAAACTCGACTTGATGTATCTTTAGAATTAAGGGGATACGGCTGACCACCTTTGTTGGGATGAATGGCCTGTTCTCATCTACCTTGTTCAAATGTTCTAATGTTCTAACCCACTTGTCTCTAGAGTCAGGGATGGAAATCAGAGAACCCAGAAATTAGGGTTAGGCTTAGGGAAGGGAATATGCAGAGAAGGGAATAACAAGCATAAATTCATGGAAGCTGACTTTTGTGATACGATATAAAATCTGTATTATTTTCTAAAGAAGGAAGATCCATACTTTGACAATACTTGGATGAACAGCTCTTAAAGAGATTTGCAAATATGCAAGGAGATTGCTGTCACCAAAGAAATGCATCGCTCCTGTTGGTGAAAAATGCTTGTACTATATTTACTGACACAGACGTGGATACGAAGCAAACCATAGAAAGCAGGCTTAACAATTTCCTCTTCACCTTTGATGATCAGTAACTCAGTTTTAGGTCAATCCAATTTTAATCAATTTTCAAATAACATTGCACAACAAACAAACAAACAGAAACTCCTAACCTCACATTTTCTGCCTGACTCGAGTCTTTTGTAATTGGCCTTGAAGCTTGAATCCTTAGTTTTACGTTGAGAAGATCGGTTCCCAGAAAATTGTTTCCCTAAATATTGACTTTCACTCACTCACTCACTTGCGCTGTACGAGTAAAAGGGGATTTTGTGTAAACAGTAACATTTAGCACAGTCAGAGACATATAGCAGGTCCAAAATGGAGACTGAAATAGCAGAAATACACCTAAAATTCCATTTGACCACTCTCCTTCTGTATGAATTTTGTTGTACTGTAAGAAACTAATGCTACACAAGTGGCTCCAGACAAAAAGGCATACTTTCATGTCCTGTATTGGGCATGCCATTCGCTGTTAACCAGTAGTGTGGTCCTCTATCTGAAGCTCTATCACACAGCTCAGTATACCAAAACAATAAAGGCTCACATTAGCTAAAAGAGCTGTCACTTTTCTGTGACATACTTACAGTAAAGAGAGGGAAAGGATAAGGCAGGATGTATTATTCTTAAATATGCTCTACTACTACATTATGTCATAACCCACACAGTACAGCCAGTTCCACCTCAGCTGGAGAGGGATTTATACCTTCATGATTTGCTCCTTCAGTGTTCATCTCTTAGTCGTTTAAGTTTTCATTTCCTTTCTATCCATCTGCCTAACTGAATTTCAGGATTACAGGGACCTAGAAAATATCCCAGTATGCAGAGACCAAAGTTGGATCAGGATTTAAAATCACTCTGATGGAGTTATGAGGCAGCTGTGCAGTGGTACCTAGCAGCACTCGAAATGTTATACTGAAGCAATACTGTACTTGCACATTTAGAAACTTCATATGCAACAATGAAATAATTAAAATTGAATACATTTATTTGTTGAATGGCTCAACTAGATGTCCCCTGCCACCCCAAATTCAATTTACTCACTTACTGTACTGTTCTGACCTATTCTGGCCAGCAGTGACACCCGTACCCTCCTCCTTACTGGAGATGCAAGTACAAGGAGGGTGGGACTGTATTTGTAAACTGCTTTTACCTTACTTTTAACCCTGAACTTGACTCTCACCCCTTGTGCTCATAATTCTGACTCCTGAAACGCTGCCTCAGTCGGATCAGCTCAGCCACACGCCACCGGTGTCAAGCTGATAACAGTCGGCCTGCTCTGACAGCCTCACTGCTTCCTGTTAAGATATGGAGGTTACTGAGCCTGGCTTTCGCTTTCCTGAAACCTCTTCCCCTCCTTCTCCCGCTCGCGCAATGCAGGAAATAGCTGGATGCAAAATAATAAATGATCATGATACGCTCTGCGCCTTGTGCCCAGTGACTCTCATGCAGTCTGTTCTTTGTTTTTGTTGTTTTTTTTACAGCTGCATTCCCAATTTTTCACTGGACAATATTAAAGTATAATGAAAAATAACTCTGCCTTCAGGTTTTGAAAGTGATGGATAAGGAAGATGGTTCTAATCTCTCAGGGTGCTTTGCAGGTTTTGTATCCTGTCTCCCCAGAAAGTTGCTGACAGACTCACCCATTATCCTCCCGGGCACTTCCTCCAATCAGACCACCAGTGATTTGATTAACAAAAAGATGGGGAGATGTTGTTTAATCTAAAATCTTTTAGGTGTTTGAAGTTGTTGTTTCTGTTCAGTTGCTCATCATAAGCAACCTCAAGTAGTTTCTGAACAGTTTATAGGTTCTTTATACTGCCATTTCCTCTCACATCATAAACATGTGTTTGTGAGGGTAATTGGTATCTGTAGCCTAGCTGAGTGTCAGGGGTATTGGTGTATGGGTGGCGGGACCTTGTAATGGGAAAGTGTCACATATGGGGCTGATTCTTGTTTTGCACTCAGTAATTGAAGAGATTTGCTTTGTGACAGTGCAATGAACTATGCAGAGACAGAACATTAATGGATGGACTTCATAACGCAGTTTAAGTGTTTTGATATATTATTTTAAATTAACTGTGAATTGAAAAGGGATTGCAGTTGGGATCAAAGTTTGTTTTTATGCTGACAAGATTGGCTGCACATAATGGTGTTGTCATAGGTAAAAGTACATGTTTAGAAAATGGACAAATAGGTTTAAAATGGAAATGGAAACATCTGTACAGTGTGAAAGCAAATTATGATAATTATTCATTTTGCTCAGAGTGAGTATGAATGTGTAAAATATTTATTATGTATTCCAACAGATTAATATACCATATCAGCCTTGATATTCATATTGTAAAATGGAGAAAGCAAGTGTTAGACATACAGAGATAGATAGATAGTACTTGATTTGTCCCCAGGTAGAAGTTTAGCTTTTGCAGAAGTGAAATAAATAAATAAATAACAATGATGCAAAAAAGAATGGATTGATGTGACAGATTACACCTAAGTTCTATTTGAATTTATCAACGGCCTTTAACTTTAACATTTCACTTAAAGAATTGCTGATGCTCCATGTTGTGCATGCTAAATTACAGAGAGGTGGAGTATTCCCTCAGATGTTCGAAGGCACTCTGATGTGCTCAATTACATTGTGACAAGGGGGTGGGTCCTCCATGGAGGTGCAAATGGACATATTGTTTACATAAATATGGATTTCTAATGTGGCCTCAACTGACTGTATGGATTGGTACAGATACGTTAACTATCAGGACTCACAAGGCAAGAATGGGGAAATTCCAGTACAGTGTACCAATGCATTGTGGCCCACTTCAAACACTGACTTTACCCCATGTCCTGGTATAAAACTAATCCCAGCCAAATAGGGCTTAAAAATGACAGAGGTCCTGCAACAATAAATATTTTACCCCACCTCCTAGTCTAAAACTAATTCTGCCTGAAAAGGGCTTAAGAGAAAGCTAGGTCTATGTATGATCTGTACTAACGGTAACATTTCATGAGGCATATTATATAAAACCTGAGACTTAAATTAGATAGTATATTCATCAGAGTTCAGTAAAAATCAAAATTGACTGATAGGAAGGAAAACTACCACCTAAGAATATTGCTTGACAGTCCAAGTGGATGATAATAGATTCCAAACACTTAAGGACGATGTCTGACAGTCAAAGATCATATTCAAGTCTATGGAGAAGTTTGGGGTGGTTAGTTACATTAATAGTTTTGTTGAAGTACAGCTTAGACAGATAATAATTAACAGTTCCTTTACTAGTCCATACTGGTACTTCATTATCAGCATAAGTTAAGGATACTCTTTCACTCTGAAAAGAATTAAAGTGAGACAGATATTTTACAGGTAACCTATACTTTTGTTGAAGTACACTTTTATCTGAAAGGCTACAGTAGTAAAGGTAAATATGTATTGTTTGGACTTTACGTTCCTTCTAATTCTGCCTCAAACATCATATGGTCTGTGCTTAAGTCTGCCTTTAGGCAAAGTTACTTAGAAATTTGCTCATACTCTTGTTGTATTTCATACTCTTATTACTAACCTACAAATCTATACTAATAAACGGCAAAGCCCTCACTCACTCACTCACTCACTCACTCACTCACTCACTGACTGACTGACTGACTGACTGACTGACTCATCACTAATTCTCCAACTTCCCGTGTAGGTAGAAGGCTGAAATTTGGCAGGGTTATTCCTTACAGCTCCCTTACAAAAGTTGGGTAGGTTTCATTTCGAAATTCTACGCGTAATGGTCATAACTGGAAGCTGTTTTTCTCCATTTACTGTAATGGAGATGAGCGTGAAACCCGTGGGGGCGGGGTTTCGTGTGACATCATCATGCCTCCCACGTAATCACGCAGTAGGTAGAAAACCAGGAAGAGGCCCAAAAAGCGCTGAAGAAAACATGCATTATATAATTGAGAAGGCAGCGAAACAATAAGAAGCGAGCGAGTGACATATACAACCATATTCATGAGTTCTGCTACTTCGGAAACAAAGCACGATGTAAACCTAAACTTTAAATTAAGTTCATAGACAGGCTGCCGCTAGCGTTTGTAATTTAGTGCCTGCCCATATAAGGCCGTCCGTCAGCGGCAATCCAATAG
>JANRMT010062791.1:130092528-130122733 GCA_026402145.1 Polypterus bichir lapradei | reverse complement strand
CCCAAGGGGAAATTCACATACTCCAGCAGCAGCATACTGATAAAAAACAATATTAAATTAAAGAGTGATAAAAATGCAGGTATAACAGGCAGTAACTTTGTATAATGTTAATATTTACCCCCCCCCCACCACCACCAGGTGGAATTGAAGAGTCGCATAGTGTGGGGGAGGAACGATCTCCTCGGTCTGTCAGTGGAGCAGGACAGTGAAAGCAGTCTGTCTCTGAAGCTGCTCCTCTGTCTGGAGATGATGCTGTTCAGTGGATGCAGTGGATTCTCCATGATTGACAGGAGCCTGCTCAGCGCCCGTCGCTCCGCCACAGATGTCAAACTGTCCAGCTCCGTGTCTACAATAGAGCCTGCCTTCCTCACCAGTTTGTCCAGGCGTGAGGCATCCTTCTTCTTTATGCTGCCTCCCCAGCAGACCACCGCGTAGAAGAGGGCACTCGCCACAACTGTCTGATAGAACATCTGCAGCATCTTATTGCAGATGTTGAAGGACGCCAGCCTTCTAAGGAAGTATAGTCAGCTCTGACCTTTCTTACATAGAGCATCAGTATTGGTAGTCCAGTCCAATTTATCATCCAGCTGCACTCCCAGGTATTTATAGGTCTGCACCCTCTGCACACAGTCACCTCTGATGATCACAGGGTCCATGAGGGGCCTGGGCCTCCTAAAATCCACCACCAGTTCCTTGGTTTTTCTGGTGTTCAGGTGTAAGTGGTTTCAAATCACACCATTTAACAAAGTCCTTGATTAGGTTCCTATACTCCTCCTCCTGCCCACTCCTGATGCAGCCCACAATAGCAGTGTCGTCAGTGAACTTTTGCACGTGGCAGGATTCCGAGTCGTATTGGAAGTCTGATGTATATATGCTGAACAGGACCGGGGAAAGTACAGTCCCCTGCGGCGCTCCTGTGCTGCTGACCACAATGTCAGACCTGCAGTTCCCGAGACGCACATACTGAGGTCTGTCTGTAAGATAGTCCACGATCCATGCCACCAGGTGTGAATCTACTCCCATCTCTGTCAGCTTGTTCCTAAGGAGCAGAAGTTGGATGGTGTTGAAGGTGCTAGAGAAGTCCAGAAACATAATTCTTACTGCACTACTGCCTCTGTCCAAGTGGGAGAGGGAAAAAAAGTGTCTTAAATGATCAAAGGGATTACAGTACAGTGACTGAAGCTCAAGAACACTTCTAAGCAGATATGTACATTTGTGGTTGCACTCAGCTTGGGTACAGTGGATACGCAGGAAAAGACAGTCTGTCCCTAATCCCATCAAACACCTCAGGTTTACCAGTAAAAGATATAGCAGTCCCTATTTTTTGCAAAAAATAAGTTTTTATTTACAGATTACAAAATACAATCTACAGCAATACCATTTTACCATATAACTTACATCACTTAACTGAAACTCTCATCCCTCTAAAACATGGGACCAAACATTCATGCTGCTCACATATGTTTTGGTTTAAATTCAATTTCCATTAAAGCCTTATTCCCCATTCCCATATATCCACAAATCCTTCCATCTCTCCTTAGCAGCTACAAAACTCCACTTCTCAATATCCTTCTTTATTTTTCTTTCAAGCCCCTTTACTAAAATCTTTTTTACCCATAAACCTCCTTATCAGGATACACCTGGCATCTCATATGTACTTCTTTGCTAGACAAATAACACGCCGTATCAAAAAGGCTTCTCTTGAACTTCTGCCATTTCCAGCTGGACCTTCCCTTTGAAAATTAACCCACGCGACAAAAATCCTGAATCTGTTACCATCATCAATAATCTTTTCACATTTGGCCACATTTCTTGTGTCCACCTGCACTCCCAAAAAACATGTCTGATTGTCTTCAAATGGGCACAGTCTGGTCTTGGACATGTCCCTGTCTGTGTCAAACCTTGCCTATACATCCTCTCCCTCACACATAATCTACCCCCACACCATTTCAAATCCTTTAAAATAATTTCCACCCTTTTGGCCATACTACTGTCTGTACCCCCACTTTAGACTTCATTGCCAGACTCTGCCCCTCTTGTACAAATCTTTCTGATGCAGCACAAAGCAACAATTGTAAAATCCCCGTACTTCATTTTCAGTTTTATTCATTACATCCTGGTCTTTCCTCTGCCCTTGGTGTCAAATTTGTCCTCATCTCTGATGCAAACCACAGAGCCACAACATATTGAAAGGCCGAATGCAAAGCCTTTCTTTAGTTGAATGTCTGTGACATCCCTACCTCCATTTTCCACACATCATTCCGTATCAAACCTTCTTCCTCTCAAGCCTGCATCCCCATACAAAAAAAAACAAACAACTGATTTAACCTTAACACCCAATTAACAAGGTAAAGTAAAAACCATCCCCAGAAACATACTTGAGGGCAATATCTCCGTTTTCACCACTAAGGCCTTACCCACAAATTCCTTCCCACAAATTCAGTCTGTGTTCTACCATTTTTATTTTGTCTTCCCATTTTCTTTTGTCACTTTCTGTCCTGTAGAAATTAACTCCTAGGATCTTTATACAAGTCTTGGCAACTGAGAGTCCACAAAGCTCTTATGGATACCTTAGACAGGATAGCAACAAGGTCACAAATGCTGATAAATTAACAAAATAATGCATTACTATTTAGATTTGTATATATACTCACACATATGGCTACCAGGGTTATGAAATTATAATAATTCATCCTTTTTAGAATTTGCATTTTCAGTGTTCAGTGTGTGGGAAACTGGTGCAGAACCCTGCGGAATTAGGTATAAGGGCAACTTGTTCATTGCAAGGTAATAATAAAAATAGTAGTAAACTGGTATCCAGTTCAGCATTGCTCCTTTGCTCTGAGCTTGATGCTACTGGGAGAGGTTTTGGTCCCAAAACTGGATTAACAGGTTGGATAACAGACGGATGGATACTACTGAATACTAACATTCATTCATAAAGAAATAAAAGTGTGTAGCAATAGTACAGATCTAAATGATCAAAAATGTTTATCATAAGGCAAAGGCACTAAATCGTAATGACCACTGAATTAAGGATATTATCAGAAGAAGGCATGACACATAACAAAGATATGACTATCCTCATGATCATGCCATTAAACAATGGGCCTGCTTTCTAAGCTGTCTCTTATTATGATAACTACTTTTTACACAATGAGGTCTACAGAATACAGGGTGTGCCACTGAAAAAAAAAATTAAAAGGAAATACAAAAATGAGGCACAAAAAACACACAAATGAAAATATCTTGGTGACTCTTTCCCTGAATGTTGCAGCAGTAATATTACAAATGTTTCAAGCTTGGTCTTTGCTACACAGTCAGGAGAAAGACAGAAGAATTGAATAGCTGTGTCAAATGATAATAAGGTCTTACACACATTGGTTGGGTGCTATTAATTCCAAGTATTGGACTATAGCAACTTAGGAGGCAGGCAGCTTTTGGGAACCAATGGGGTCCACAAGATAAAACAAAGGCTCATTAAAATTTAGCAGTACAGCATGAAGACCACATTCTGCACAATTCCAATTACTGAAATCAAAACTTTGTAGCCCTGTTCTATTCGGAATTCTAGGGGGCTCGCCCACCCCCAGGTTTGGTTTACCAGATATACAAATTAAAGAGATTGTTATTTTCATGGGAATTGTTACATATGCATTATTTTCACTTTTACTTTAAAACTTTAGTAAAAACAATATTTGGAATTAACTTTTCTTCAAGATTGCTTTGAATTTTGATTCCGTGTTTGGACTTACATCGTGACAACGCAACGTATAACTGCCTGTGAGTGAATATCGTTTCTTTCTCTTTAATAAATAAAATGACTTTTTCAAAAGTTTGTCATCTAGAATGTATAAAATGATTGTCCTGATAAAATTTATAAGAGCTGAGAGTGCAGGGTGTGTCTGTCAAAAGCATTCACATGACTAAGAGCTCAGAGCTTGAAAGAATCTCATGTTAAAAGGCTCCGTCTCACAGGACTTCATACCGCACCAACGTTTTTGGAATCTTTTAATTCTCGCTGGCAACACGAATTAGACGATCTACAAGTCTCAGACTTAAAGTTTAAATCTGAACAATATATTCAATCTCTTTTCGCTGTTCCGTTATTTCACTGAGTAATAATGTCCATTTGTTTGCGCTAATGCTATCCTTTTTTTTGAGACTTTCGAATTTTCGTACTTCCATTATCTCTAACCTGCTCTGCATGTGTACCGCGCCGACGTTGAATTCTTTACGATGTTCTACTTTCTTATCTACTCTTTCTCCTTTATTTCCTGCCCTGGGCATGGATAAATCTCTTTCTCGCGGGATGTATAAGTGTCTCTCTGAGAAAATAACGTCTCGTCTCCTTCCAAGATTTTTTTTTATAATAGGGAGAAGAGATAAGGAAGCACTGGCTAATTTCAATGATCAGAGAAAAAAATAAAAAGCAATTTTGCAGCAAAGACCTTCATCAAAACCTTGTTCAGGTTAAAAATGGTTTAGTCTAGAGCAGGAATGGGTTGAAGTCTCTTCCAATTAATATTTACTGTGGTAATATCTTTAAGACATTTTGGTGTCTACCTACTTTATATGCTGTTGAGGAAGAGATTTTAACCAGTCTTCAATTCAGATTTACTCCATTATCCCCAAAGTTACCTACAAAATGGATTGCAAATTTTCTAATTATACAAAATATGTTAACAGCTTTGAGGTCTAGACTTTCTGGTGCACTCAGACATTAACATTTTAATTCCTGACCATCTCAAAGTCCTCTTTTCAGATCACCACATTGGCACTCTGCAGCAACACACATTAAGTTTAAATCCTTGATGCTTCCCAGAGAATAGTCAATGGGTCAGAACCTATCAAACTATGGAGACACTTGTGATGTCCTATGCTCCTCCTCGACCACTCAGGTCTGTTGATGAGTGGCATCTGGTGATGCACCCTCTGTGTGGCATCAAATCTCAATCCAGACTCTTTTCATGTGTAGCCCCCAGATGGTGGAGTGAGCTGCCCATCTCTTTCACACAGTACTTCAGACTTCCTCAATGTATTTAAGAAGCATTTGGAGACTCTCTTGTTTGGAATATTTCTGTCTGACATTAGCGGTTAGGTTTTAACTAGCTTGCATTTTGTTCTGGGCTCTTCTCTTTTGTAATCTTGTCCTGCAACACTAGTTCCCAAACAGTCTCCCACACTACTGTTTACTTCATTATGTCGACATTTTTTTTGTAAGTTGCTTTGGATAAAAGCATCTGCTAAGAAAAAAACATATAATGTAGTATAAACGTAATTCGAGGTCTGTGATCTGTGTTTTTTTATCCCTTGACTATCCCTGTTTTGGCCACACATTCCATATGTTCTTCGCTTTTGGTTATGCTTCTCTTTTAAAACTTTGCACAGGTGCCTGCAACTTCAGTCACTGCTGTTTTCTTGAACTATTCATGTCTCTTATTGTTATACTGTTTTGCTTTTAATTTGTTTTATTCATGAACTTTGCTTAAGATTATCAACAACATTTTCATTGTGAGAATTTGCAACTGTTTTTTTTTTCCTTTGGATTTTGAATGTTACCTTTTTTAGTACACGTTCATCATATTTTTGCTTTTTTTTGTTTATCAACAAGCATATCTTCATCCCCTAAGTGTCACATTAATTTTAATCCACTCTTTAATAATGTTTTAATCCCCCATGCTTGGCCATGTACTCTGTGGTCATAAACAGCTCCTAATTCAATGCAAAGCTAACCAGAAGAAGAGGTAAACATGGGCCAGTAACAATGAAGTATAATTTCACAAAAGGGCAAAAAAATACATTAGACTTGTTCCTGAAACAAATTGTAAAAACAAAGGGAAGCTTTTTAAATGTCACAGTAGAATGAACAGTCGTGAATTGAACTGAGAATTGTATGAATAATTCAAGGAGCATACCAGTTTCACAGAGCTGTGTGAAAACATCAATCATCTTTACTCAAGGCCAAGTACACATTCCTTAGAGTATCTTTGGGTTGGCAATGATTAAAGTGTTAACTTAAAGTGCTAATGTTCAAATTTTGGAAGCATAACTCGCACCATACTCTTCTCAGGAGTGTTTTCCTCATGCCACGTGCAAGTCTAGTAATATTGAGGAAAACAGAAGGATTAACTTGTGTCTCTTGGTATAAAATAGGCGTGCCTCAGAGCTGCAATGCTGTTTACATTATATTTTGCATTATGTTTTTCCCCCAATCCCTTATTATTGTCCTGTTTTCACTTAATCCTGTATTTTTTTATTGTTCTCAGTTTTCATACCTTCAATTGTGTTCAGAGTTTGCATGGCAGAGCCTAATCCTGGATTAGGACTATCAGGTAATGCAATTATTACGGCCGCAATTACCTGACACAGCTTTATAAAATGCTTGGTGCATTTGCCAACTTTTTAAACTACTGTGTATTTGGCCACCCTTCTCTTTCAAAAGTAGTTTTTACAATTCTAAGAATAATTCTCTATATATATATATTTTGGCTTGGTTTCACCCTTTCATTTACGGCATTTAATTCTAGTTGGCTGTTTTGGATTAAATAAATTATTTATTAGTTAATTTACTGTTCAGGTCAAGTTTAGAGTTTTGATTTAATTATAGTTTAGACATATTTTTTTTTTGGTTTAAGGATTTGAAATTGCCCACTGTTTTGTTAATTAAAACTGATTATATAATGTATATAATGTGAAAAACACCTGCTGTGGTTGCCATGTTGGAATGTCCATCTGTGTGTTTTCTTGAAACAACTCAGCTCTATATTGACCCAGAGCAGGACAGAAAGGGTTTTTAATGATAATAATCAGGTTTGTCGAGAGGTTTACTTACCTTGGCAGTGACATTCATGTCTCTGGTGACTTTTCCTTCCTATGAAGTAAGTACATTGATTGGGAGAGCATGAGGGGTCATGAGGTTGCTGGAAAGGGGTGAGTGGCGCTCCCAATATCTTTGAAAAAGTCCTGGTGCTTCCTGTCCTGCTATATGGTTTCAAGACATGGATGCTATCCGGTGACCTGAGATGAAGACTGGACTCCTTTGGTACTGTGTCTCTCCGGAGAGTCTTGTGGTACCACTGGTTTG
Source organism: Polypterus bichir lapradei (assembly GCA_026402145.1). Taxonomy (NCBI): domain Eukaryota; kingdom Metazoa; phylum Chordata; class Cladistia; order Polypteriformes; family Polypteridae; genus Polypterus; species Polypterus bichir. The sequence continues at coordinate 130,115,646 of JANRMT010062791.1, read as the reverse complement.
ACTTTGTGTTGAATGAGTGGTTGCTCATGGAGTCCTGAATGAGGCATGATACCTGCATTGTGAAGAAACATCAGTTACGGCACTATGGCCATGTGGCATGATTCCCCAAGGGTGATCCAGCTTGTAGGATCTTCATTGTTGGGGACCCAAGTGGCTGGACCAGGTCAAGGGGTCACCCACGTAACAACTGGCTGCGGCAGATAGAGGGTAATTTCCAGAGGGTGGGACTGGACCGCGTGTCTGCCTAGGGGGGTTGCCAATCGGGATCCCGAGCTGTTTTGTCATGTGGTGGATGCAGCAACATTCTGTACCAGTGCATGCTCCCCAACTTGACTTGACTTGACTTGATCAGGAGATGAAATGTAAACAGGTCAAAAGTGAAAGCTAAAAATGAAGCCCATCTGCCATCACATTTTAAATGTTATCCAAAATTCAAAGTAACAAGAGTAAAGAGAGGAAGCAATTCACCAAAGTGATTTATCTGCAGACTTAAATGATAAATAGTTTTAACTTATTACATCGATGATGTCAATTGCTACAACCTCCATGACCACACATTCAAGCAACTGTCTTAATGATGGGACTCACGTTTACATTACATTTACATTTGTTTGCTTAGCAGATGCTTTAATCCAAAGCAGCTTACAAAAAAGGGCAATGCTATCGAGTAACCACCAACCTGTGGAACTGTTTGGGAACAAGTGTTACAGGAGGACGATACAACATTGATATCACCAGTAAAGAGTTCAGTTAAACAGAAATTCACCAAACAAAAGAGTCTTCAAAATACATCTTAAACACTTTGATGTAGTCTGAATTTCAAGTGGCGGCATGCAGTTTGTTCCACCAGCTAGGAGTTACACATGAAAAGAGTCTAGATTGAGATTTGATGGCACACAGATGTGGCATTACCAGACAGCATTCAGCAGCAGACCTGAGTGGTCTAGAAAGAGCGTAGGACCTCACAAGTGTCTCCATATATATAGGTACTAACTCACTGACTACTATATAGGCAAGCTTTAAAGATATGAACTTAACACATGCTGCTTCTGGGAGTCAGTATAGTACAGGACAGACATTATCCTTGTTTAGCTATGGCTAGAAAACAGATCCTGGCTTAAAAGCCAGGGACAGGCACTCTTAATGCCAGTATGCAGCCTCTGTGGCTTCACTGATAAGATGATTAATACCAGGTCATGCAACATCCAGGCATGTCTTTTGAAGGCACGAGCTGGACACCCAAGTTCAGAACAAACAACCATAAATCAAGAACGAGTAACATTAAAAGGACCTTACACCATTGCTCAACCAAGAGGAAAGGTTTATGTGCACCCTGGAAACCAATAGCAACACCTTTATTTATTCCTTTAATAATCCATTTAAGACCCCAAATCATAGCTTCCTCTGTCAGCAAACTTCTCGACCTGGCTATAACTTCTGCTGTATTCTAGAGAGCCTGGTGCTTAGGGTGTAGCTACAACTAAGTTGGAATGATCCCTTCTGCTCCAAAAGGGTAACCGGGGCTGCCCTGGAAAAAAAAAAAGGAATTTTGTTCATTACAGGAATTGCAACAGTGGTGTCAGTAGTCCAAACCTTGCCTGACCAGAAGAAGACCGCATATGTTAAGCCATGTGTTCACCTTGCTAATGAGGCTAACTGAGGCTAACTTTACTAGCAACCAAGGACACTGTGCGTGTATAAACCTTGAAGAGATGCTTCAGTACCACCAGTAACCTGAAGGTGTGACCAAGATGAAGAAGGAGACAAACTCTTAAAACAAATGAAAGAAAGTATACTGAAGAGTCCTCCACGTGTCTGGAATAAGCGGACCAGTAAAGGAACAAGGCATTGCTTACCTGAAGCTTACCTGAAGCCATCAAACATTTTGATTCAGAGAACTACTACTATTGTTTTTTAAATAAATTGTATTATTTTGTTTATTTCAATAAAATATTTTTTGTTTATTTCTGGAGTCCTGGATAGAAAGTGAAGAAAGTGAAACAAAAATTCTGCACTCAACCTACATTTAGGTTGGGGTTCCTTAGGAGGCATCTTGTTGATTATTTTGATTAATTACCAACATAGCCTATGTAAAAATGATAATTAATTAGTTAATTGAGTGATCATACACCTTACTCCATAATATTGATCTTTAAAAAGGAGTGACATGTGCCGACTTCAGCTTGTTGAACATTGCGGTTTGGTGACACATGCTGGTGATCCTGTCAGCAGAGATTGCCAAAGCCGTCATCCAAAAGTTTGCTGCATATTTTGATCTTCCAGATGTTATATATAGTAAATCTTCAAGACCAAGAGACCATTGCAACACATTTGGTGAAGGACACCTGGGGCCTCACATATAAACGGTGCGTACACACAGAAATGTTGTGTAAGAACGTTTCCACGTTCAAATCACGATATATAAAACCTAAACTTGGCGTAAAGCCACACACATTTCCACGGTACCTCATACCCTGTCGTACGCAAGTTCTGTGCTCGGTTTTGCAGACTGGCGGCAACCAGCGTCAAAGCAGTGCTACTGTTCCTGTGTGGTTATCCTTTCTTTTTAAGATCAACATCCCTGACGCGGCTTTATAAATACACTGAAATTAACCGCATATTGTTTATTAGTTTAATGCGTCTGATTGTAATTGATCAGTAACAATATAATGGTCCATGGAATGGTCAAACTATTCTAAATACAATAGCTGCTTTAGCGTTGTTACTCTCACTGCAACTTCTTCTTTCAGCTGCTCCCGTTAGGGGTTGCCACAGCGGATCATCTTTTTCCATATTACTCTCACTGCACCACTCGGAGTATTTATATCACTGTATCTGAGTGGGGAATCAAAGATCTACAGAAGCTGAGAAAGAGAATTATCAGTATACAGCATCAAGCACACGCTGCCTTAGCCATGCTGTCTATTGAACTGCTTCTCACACGGCAAATGCTTCAGAGCCTTTCCTGTACGGACCTCGCGGTTCAGAAAGAGTTTCATCCCAAGAATTATAAACGTACTCAATCAAGTGTTCCTTGTAGAACTGTCTGTAATTATAAGTACAATTACCTCAATGTAAACTTGCACTACAGTTAGAATATTGCACAACCTGAGGCACTTCATAAAATGCATATTTACATATGATGACGATATCATTTTTAAGATGAAATGAAGCAAAATATGTTTATTTTATTATACAGATAAAATTAATTTAAACAATCTATATTGTTAATACTTAAACATGCCGGGACATGGTGCCGCAGAGCTAGCTATTAGCTTGCGCTCCGTTCATGGATTGTTCCTGCCTCGTGCTGTATTCTTACTGGGACTGGCGTGACACTGGAAGGATAGATGGATAGAATAATTAAACATGTACTACGAAGATATTTCAATGTTCCTTAAAAGTTTTGAAGAATCGGCGTTCTAAGCTTACAGATGGCTTAACATCCATTACAGAGCTGATTGTGTGGCGATTGGGTATTTGGAGAAAGAAAAGTAAGGGCAGGAATTGGAGGTTAGTACGTTTGAAAGAGACAGTACTTCTGTACTAAAACATTTCATTGAAGGTCGTGCATGGCGCAGCAAGCATCTGAGACATGAACAATCACTGCACCACCATGTTCCCATGTTTAATAACATGATTTAACTCCTATCATCGTGAAAATGATATCACGTATACATCTCAGTATTTTAATTATTCAGAGAGCTGTAATATCACGAATGTAATGGATTCTGTGTCCTGTTGGAGGAAGAGAAAGCTTGTTTAAGAAGCACATAGTGATTCACACACTTAGGGCACATAGAAAAACACATACAATACAAAGTATTTAATGTGCTACTTTAGTTACGAATGGATTTGAGAAACTAGTAAATTAAACAATTTTAAGATGAAGTTTATGATGTTCTACTTTAATGACAAAATAAACTACGTGATTAAAGTGGAAATTTCAAGATTAAAGTTTACCTTGCGTGCTTTTTTTCCACCGTGTGCCTATTTTTTTTTTCTCTGTACCCTAATAAGCTTTCATATGACACTCAGCCGGTGGGCTACGACTCGCTTTTCACGGTGACTATGATATGTGACAACTTCTTTTTTATTTTGGGCACTGTGCGACTTTGTGAACTTGAGCTTTCGAGTTTCTCCGACACGCTATGTCACTCGATCAACTTCCTTTTGTTGTTTATACTATTGTTTAAACCAACAAATAGTATGTTTTTCCTTTGCCTCCACTTGATATTCGCTGAAATTCTTATATTTTCCCCTGTGCTTTTCCCATTGTCTTTTCACAGAAGGCTGATCTTAATGTCTATTTATATTGATTTGCATATTCAAAGAGGCATAATTCTGGGAGGAGTTGGGGTGGGACAGCAGGCGCGTGAACGAGCGTTACTTTTCATGCAGACCGGTATTTATATAGCGGAAGAATGTGGAAGTTGGCGTACACACAGATTTCTACATATGGAATTTTTTGTGCGCAAGCACATTTCAGCTTTTGTGCTTACGTCATGTTATAGTGCGGATTCTACGCACAGCGTTATGCATGAAGCCCCTGGTCTTTGATCACCACTACAAGGTTACGTGCAGACTTCGTGGGTATTAGTGCTAATGATGCCAGCTGAACAGAGATGGTGTGCTGAACAGATGGATGAGCTGGAATAATAAGAAGGTCTGTCTTTGCCAGCTTGATTCTGGAAATGGTGCTTCTACATCCAGATATCAATATCAGTGAGACATGCAGAGATTCCAGCTGACAGCATGTGGTCCTCTAGAGAGAACATCGGGTACAGCTAAGCACTGCACTGATGATCGATACCTAATACAAGTTATTGAAATGCTGGGTGAGATGCTCGTAAGCAAGCCATTTGTACTCCATCTCACTTCTCTTGCTACTTGAGGTTAAAAACTCACTTATCAAGAAAGGAATTTAAGAAAGAAGGAATTATGTAGAATTATGTAAAAACAATTGCATGGCTGCATTTCAGGCAAATTGTACTAATTCAGTATCTCTCTGACACTATAACTGATTGACAAAGCTCCAGACCTGCTCACCATCAGTGGTCCAAAGCAGCCAACAATTTACCTTGAGACATCAACAGACATATTAACTCTACATTGGATATTCTTTTTCAAAAATGTTACGCTTAAGAAATATAAACTATAATTAGACAGACCTCGACAACCAACAACTAACAATAGGACATCAACTGCCATTTTTACATCACTTGCATTGGAATCTCTTGTCTATAAAAGATATTGAGCCACCACAAGCCTATTTGGGCCATGTTTTAACTTGCATTGTATTGTTTTCTCATTATCTTTTCCATTTTTTTCAGATTATGTTCTGTCTATTTAAGTTTAGTTTGTAAGATTTTGTTTTTGACTACATTTTTTGTTCTTGTTCTGTGTTACTCGCTTATTTTGTTGTTAACTTAAGTATTTATCAGTTGAGTATGTTTTAAGAGGGTTGTAATGGTTTTTGCCTTTCTGCCTGGGATTGATTGTAACAGCTAAAAAACTGATCTACAAAGAAGTCCTCAGATGGATCAAAAAACACATTTCGAAAAAATATAAGCAAACAGTTCAAATAAAGTAGATACATTACTTACATATTAGAAAACAATCAATATCAGAAGAAATGAAGAGCTTACCCAATTTTGTGCTAAGTCCACCCAGATGTCTTACGCTGACACTTTTGACCATGATTGCCATGTACCACAGTTATGTCCATTTATTAATAATGTGTCATTGTGGGATCCCAGGAAACAATGGAAGATCACCAGCTAAATAAAAAATAAAAAAAGCAAATAAACAAATATTACTGAGAAACAATGCAAAAATGCACACAGTTGCCACCTGAACATTCTTGCCTGGAGTACATGAATGTTGGACCTTTTTGGTTCTTATTTTTAATACAAGAGAAGGAGAAAGAGAAATGTTTTATTAGGAAAGGACAATACCTTATACTGTGGATTACCTTCCTCATATATTATAAAGTACACTTCCATTTGTCACATTTGCATACAGATTTTCTTTTCCTCATTAACACGGCAACTAATTAATACCTTTTTTGGGATTATTTCTCTTATTGACATAAAGATAAATAATTTATACATAGTGGATTCCACCTACATGCAATTGTTTTTCCAATTAGTTATGGTGAAATTGCACAGGGCTTACATAGACAATGATGACACATCAAAATAGGAGTTGTTATAAACCTGATCATTTCTGGATATGCTTCACTTTCACAAGTCATTTTAATTAATTTGCTTGTTTTGATTTATTTTCACTTATTTCACTTTATAACAGTGTTGGCATTCCCGCCCCAATTTTAATCAGTGTTGCCATACATGCTGCTGTTGAATCCAGGCACCAAGGGAATAAATCAGCCCAATCTGGTGCCTGTCCGAAGCAAGGGCAAATAGAGAGAGTTAGTGTCAGGAAGGGTAATTATTACACTACAACATTTAATGATACAAAAACAACAATTTATTTATTTCTTGTATCGTCCAAAATTAAACATGGAATTCCTTAATGGGCTTTAACAGGCCCTGTTTTGTGACAGCTGCCCTGCCTTGACGCTATAAAAAAACAAGGGAAGACACCCAAAAAAAAAAAACTTGTAGACAAAAAATGGAAGTAGTTTTGGGAAAGAAAATTCAGAGAGAGACCTCCTTTCAGGTCGTTTGGGCATGCAATTGGTGTGAAAAAAATGGGGTAAACACAATACAAAAAGCAGAACACAAGTAATCCTCGTCACATGGCCAATCTGTCACTGCCACCTCAGAAATACAATACAATAGTAGCAACAATAGATACAAAAATATATTGTACCACTCACTAAATACAGAACTACACTGCATAATGGAATGACAATTATGATAGAATTAATCCAATTAGTTTAAGAAAATACTACCCCATAAACGATGCATAGAGGCCTAGCCTGACCCCTGTGTGAAGTGAGCAAGGGCTACATGTCCAAGAGTGGACATGGCTAAAGAAGTTAGTCCAGAAGAAGAAGACAAGGAAGAGAAAAGAAAAGGATAACTTAAAGGTAAGAGTGAGGGCACCGAATGTTAGGACAATGACTGGGAAAGGAAAAGAGTTGGTAGATTTTATTTACAGAAGGAAAGTGGGAGTGTTTTGTGTGAATGAAACTAGATGGAAAGGGACTAAAGCAAGAGAATTGGAGGGAGGTTGTAAGTTGTTGTGCAGAGAAGCAAATGAGCAAGCGAGAAATGGTGTAGGTATAGTAGTATCCAAAGGATAGTCTCGTCATTGTGGATAGGAAGAGTGATGGGATGATGACTATCATGTTGGGCCTTGGTGAGACTGTAATTACTGTCCCTTATGCATATTCTCCTCAGGTGGGCTGTGAGGAAGAAGAGAAGGATGTTTTCTGGGAACAAATGTATGAAGAGCTTAGGGCAGTACATAAATGACAAAAGATAATTATTGGTGGTGATCTAAATGGTACATGGGAAAGAGTAGAGAGATGATAGTGAGGGGGTACATAGAGGATGGGGAGTAGGGGAAAGAAATGGAGAAATTCATTAATAGTTAAAGTAAATCAGATTACAGTAGTGGAGGAAAAGAAAGCCAAAACACTTTTTAATGTGTAGAACATCTCATTTAAAAGATAAAGAATTGGAAGGTCATAAATGGATAAAGTGTGACAGAGTGTGAGAGAGCATAGTCAGTAAGAAAATAAAACCAAAGCAAGCAGCAATAAGGATAAATGTATGGAGATTAAAAGAAGAAGGGCCTATTAACAGCTTTAGAGATAAGGTTTTAAATGAAGTGCAGTCACTTGTGAGCGTGGAGGAATGGTAGGAGAAGAATAGCAAAGTTGTGTTGAGAGTAGTTGAAGGGGTGTTAGGTAGGATGACAGGAACAAGACAACCTGGGGACAAAGAGGAGTGGTGATGGAAGAGAGAGGTGCAGGATGTGAGGAAGGCTGAAAAGGGGGTAAAGAAGACAAGATACCAATCAAGGAGGGAGGGAGGAAAATAGTGAAATGTATAGGTAGATAAACAAGGTGGCGAATAGGACAGCGTCAAAAGCCAAGGCATGGACTTTGGAGGGGGTGTATGAAAAAGTGAACACAAAAGAGGGATAGAGAATGATTTTTAGAATACCAGTGGCTAGAAACAAGGCCAGGAATGATTTTAGTCAGATAAAGCAGATGAAAGATTAGCAAGGTGTGGTATTGAATGAGCATGATAGGATCAAGAATAGATGAAGGCGTTACTTTTAAAAAGCTGTTGAATGAAGAAAATCAAAACATAGTATTTGGGGATGGAGTCCAAAATGAAGGCTAGTACCGAGAATAAGGAGGGAGGAAGTAAATTAGGCACTGAAAAGAATGAAGAATGGAAAGGCCACAGGATAGGATGAAATACCAGTTGAAGTGTGGAAGAGTTTAGCAGAAGAGGGAGTAGATATTTCATGGTAGCTAATGCAAAAGATCTATGAAAAGGAGAGGACACCAGAGGAGTGGAAGAAACAGTGTGATTTCGCCTATTTATAAAGAGAAGGGAGATATTCAGGATTGTGTAAACTATAGAAGGTTAATGCATACAATAAAAATTTGGGAAATGGTTATAGAGAAAAGGTTTAGGGAAGAGACCATCGTAGGAGAGGTGCAGTTTGGTTTTAGCTAGGGAGAGAAACAATTGATGCAGTCCTTGAGTTGAAACAGCTCATAGAGAAGAATTAAGAAAAAACAAAATGGTTTATATAGGTTGTTTATTGATTTGGAGAAAGCTTGTGATAGACTGAAGTGTCAAGAGGTGTGCAGGTGCAAGATTGAAATTATAGGTTTGTCCAGGATATGTATGAGGGAATAAGGACTCCATTTTAAAAACAGTGTTGGGGTAACAGACAAGATCCCAGTTACAGTAGGTCTGCACCAGGGCTCTTCTTTAAGTCCTCACCTCTTTGATCTGGTTATGGATGATTTAATTTGTGGGATAAAAGACAAATCTCCTTGATGCATACTTTTTACAGAGGAAGATGGAAGAATGGAGAGGATTGAAGATAAAGAGAAAAAAGACAGAATATCTTATGTTTAATGATGATTAGAGTTCAGAAGTTGACCTATATGGAGAGCTTTTGAAAAGAGCAGATAAAATTTAAATATCTAGGATCAGCAGTAGCCCAGGATGGAATATTAGATACAGAGATAGCCCACAGAGGTGGAGTACAGATGGAACAATCGGAGAAAGATACTGTGTCAGGGGTATTGTGTGATTGATGAGTTAAGGCAAAGGTTTTTAATATAGTGGTAAGACTAGCAATGATATATGGATCTGAGACATGGACAGTAAAGTGAGCACAGGAAGAGACGTTGAATGTGGCAGAAATTAAAATGTTAACATGGATGTATGGATTTAGAAAAAAAGGACAGAATAAGAAACAAGACTATCACAGGTTCAACAAAGTGGGAGAGACATCTAAGAAAGTACATAAAGTAGGTTGAAGGGATATTGATATTTGATGAGAAGAGACAATGAATGTGCGGGCAAAAGAGTGATGAGAATGAAAGTACAAGAGAAGAGAAAGTGAGGGAAGCCAAAGCAGAGGTGAATGGATAAATTAAAAGGAGACTTGACAGAAATGAGTTTGACTATTAAGGAGGTGCAGAACCAAGCTGTACGAAAAGGTTGATCAGAGACGTCGACCCCACACTGAAGTGAAAAAATATGAAGAGGAAGAAGAAGAAAAATAAGAGTTGCCATACAAGTTGCTGTTTCTTACAAGTCACTCAATCGATTATAATCATGTAACAGTCAACACTGCATCTCATAATTTCAATAGAAAGTGACATTTTAAGATGGCAATGTGATATGCTAACTGTTTTTGCATGGCTTCATGTTGACTTTTGATTCCTGTTAGTGCAGATTCATAAACTCAGCTAGATTATATTGACTATGATTGTCTCTTGCACTTAAAACTTGTTTGCTAGTTTCATTCGCTTTCTGGTTCCAGATCTCCTTATCTCACTTTATTTGAGATGCTTTTAAAGCTTTTTTCTTCTCCTTGTTCTTTTTCTCTCACAATGATCTATTGTACTTAATAGGGGCTACCTAGGTGTATCTCTTAGTGAGTTATTGCTATGTAGAGCAAACCCTAACTTATAATTTTCTTTTAATAAGACAGAACATTTATGTGTTGAAAACACTATTATATAACAAAACCTTAACAAAAGTTTGGCTTGTCTTACCTTTCAATATGTGAATAACAGATGCACTGGAGCAAGGGTTTAAAGCCACTCTTGTAAAATGTTACTAAATAAATTCAACAGAGTGTTAGAAGATATAAAAACATTGCATTAGACTGCCTAATTTTCTCTCCTAGTTTTCACACTGTAATACTCTTCACAAAGAATAAAAAGATAGAAAATGGGTCAAGTCCCTTTAGTTCCTGGCTCATTTACATTCTTGGTTTTCTCAGAAGCCTCCACTTAGTGCAGTTATAAAGTGCATCATGTACCATTATCCTACATTATCTAGGACTGAAGACTGAATGATTTATATCAAAAATGTTCCTGTACATGAGGAAAAAGTTAATTATAGATATTAGAGTAGTTCTACACTTGATCTGTATAAATGAGTTTTCATGTAAATGTTAAGTGTGCTTGCAATGGACGGGCATCATGTAAATGGCTTTTGCCTAATTTGTGCCCAATGACGCTGCAATAGACTCCACACAGCACTGAATCATATTGGGCATGCAACGATAATTAATAAATGGATGGGTGTATATTCTATAATATTTCAGAGGTCTCGTCAGGCCAGAATTTCTGTAATTTTTAAATTAACCAGTCCTGGTGTTGATGTGAAGTGTGGGTAATAGTCCTGGCACACGTTTCATGGATGTTTTCATGGACTGTTCAACATCATTGAGATGTCAGGCATTCACTCCTGAAATGTCTTTGATATTTACAGACAGGCCTAAAATTCATGATTGCATGAACCATTTGATGATCTTTCAAACAAAGATAATCAGCAACTTCCATCATGCATATGACTGTTACATTTGCTCACATTGCTAAAGAACATAAGACTACTCTTAACCTTTTTGCTGGGGCCAATAAGTGGATTGTTCCTCAAAACTGGGAAAACCAGGATCCTGTACCAAGATGTTTCTAACCAGGTGACCGAGCCCTTGGCAATTATTTTCTGAAGAAACACTTTAATCTGTTAACCAGTTTTGGAAAGGAGCATCAAGCATCAAGAATGAAGTTCAACATCACATCACCTGTTCAGGCATCCACTACATGAAGCTACTGTATTGGATTTTAAAAACCAATACAGTAAGAAAGAAACTAAGCTAGCTGTCTAGGGGGCTTTTATGTCACTACACAACGATCCTCCAAACAGAAACATTGTGAAAAAAAATTCTTTCCTCAAACTTTACTCGCACTGTTTGTTTGCCGTTTTTGTTTTTGGTGGTTTTCAGTGATACCTTTTGCTTATTGCTCGTCAAAATTTGAAAAACATCCATTGGAATTTAACTCATTGTCACCCTTCTATAGAAACGGCAGACACGAAAAAACGATAACAGTTCATATTAGAAAAAAAAACTTAAAATTTTTGCAGCTCTCGATTGCGGCAAAAAGAAAAATGACGTTGCCAGTGAATTCGAAATATCGCCATCGACACTGTCAACTTTCTAGAAAGACCAAGCAAAAAAAAGAATAAAAATCTCGGGTTGCAAATGTATGCTAACTACTGCATTTGAAGACGTCAAAAAAGTTGTTTTTATGTGGTTCAGTGATGCTCGTTCAAGAAACATTCCTATTAATGCGGCACTCATTCAAGAAAATGTGAGGTTTCTAAACTCTCTTGGGACCTCCCCTAACTGGACGACACACTGAAGAGCGTCCCGAAGTGCGATCACCACGTCTGTAGGAGACTGTTTATATGTTGCCGGGGCAACAGCAGGCTCACAGCTCTGCTGTGTCTCTCTGCCAAAGAAAACTCGATGGGTGATTCAAGGAACATTGTAAATGCAAGGAACAGGATTACTTGGCCACTAACCTGGCCATGACCCTGCCTGACTGCTGTGTCTGTTTATAGGAGAGTGGCAGATCCAGCTGCAATAAATAACCGTGCTGTTCCTGTTTCAAGATGAATAAAGCTGGTTTTGTTAAAGTACTGAGACTCAGCCTCATGTTTTGGGGTGTAAGACAGGGACTTATAATGTGACAGCGATCTTTTAGGATTCGCTTCTGTGGCGCCTCACTGCCCTGCCCCGGCAATAGACAAAACAATCTTACACAGGCGCAGCAATTTTGCTTCAGGACGCACTTCAGCATGTCATTCCCGTTGGGTGTGGAGTTGGGGGGATCCTAAAAGAGTTCAGAAACCTCACAATATGAAGAAGAAAAGGATGATTCGGCTTCTGACTGATAACTGTGCTGCCCACAACATGCTTCCACATTTAGAGAATGTTTTCATTGAATTCCTCCCACCCAATTGCACAGCAGTGCTTCAGCCACTGGATATGGGCATCATTTGCACCCTGAAAGTGTATTATTGCAAGGAAATGCTGAGAAAAATTTTTGTCAGCATAACTTGTAGAAAGGAGAAGATTAAAATCAACGTGGAAGAAGCTATTGAAATGGTTGCAAACGCCTGGATGCAAATTAAAGAAAGCACTATAGTGATAAATATGGAATCTAATTACTACAAAATTTTCATTACAACAAAATATTTTTTAAGTCCTTGGCAGTTCGTTGTTACAGAATTTTACCTGTATATATAGAGTAGATATTAATGCAACCAGAACTGACTTTTATACCATTGCTGAAACATATTTCTTAAAAAAAATGAACGAGTCTAGCAACACATTTACCTTTTTAGAATTGCTAGAGAGAGAAGAAGACTGTCTCTCTCTCTCATTTGATATGAACATGAACCATATAGGAGAGCAATTTCCAGAATATTCATTGTAATACATTACAATACAATTTATTTTTGTATAGCCCAAAATCACACAAGAAGTTCCGCAATTGGCTTTAACAGGCCCAGCCTCTTGACAGCCCCCCAGCCTTGACTCTCTTAAGAAGACAAGGAAAAACTCCCAAAAAAACCCTTATAGGGAAAAAATGGAAGACACCTTGGGAAAGGCAGCTCAAAAAGAGACTCCTTTCCAGGTAGGTTGGGCATGCAGCGGGTGTCAAAACGAAGAGGGTCAATACCATACAGTACAGTACAATACACAGAACAGAACAAATCCTCAATACAGTATAAAAAATACAAAATGTACAAGTATGGAGCAGAATTTAACAGTGGATGATATCACATAATATGATTTGGATTTTCTAATGATTGCAGCATTTGAAATTCAAATTTCAAACTTCATATCCTGAAGTTCTCTACACCACTTTTGACTTATAGACCAATGAGAAAGAAAGAGGAGCTGAAAACACTGCAGTTTACATTTATGAGTAAGACTTGGTGTAACGCAGGTTGATTTCATTTAGTTTGTTTAACTGCTTCTATTCCATTCATGAATGTGAATATCTATATATATAATTCACTAAGGCAAGACACCCATGGAAAGCTCGCCGGAAGGGGCGTGGATTCACTAAGCTGCCGACAAGTAAGACACCTATGGCGCACGCAGGAAGGAGCCACGCCCACCATCACCAAGACCATTGGATACAACGACAACTCGCAGAGCCACGCCCACCAACTCGGACGCGACGACACAGAAAAAACGACGTCATTTATATTCGTCTGTCGTAGAGGCCACATGCACCTCCGAGCCACGTTGACTGTTCATAGAGGCATGTTTCTCGCGGAGGTGAATTGCCATATGCAGCGTGTAAAACGGTTTGCGAGGGGTATCCCATGGGATCCTTAAAACAATCCTTTACAACTGAGGTTAAATCACAATGAAGTAAGCAGTCTTTAAAAACCGAGTTTTCGGTTACGACGCACGACCGCGTGCACCATAGCAAACTGTTTTACACGCTACATACAGCAATTCGTGCTACTACTGTGGTCGGGTGTCTTGGTGGATTATATATAGAAAAGCAGCCAAAACCGCACAGAGCAATGAAAAGTCTACGTGAGTCACAGGTGCATGTGGACTGTGCAAAGACGACAACGACTCAAGTGATGAGTTGGAGGTGGGCACATGAGCAGGCAGGGCGCGATGGCGGTCCGCCAGTTTTCAGTCACAGACAATTGTGTGTTGGTTCGTTCCATGCATTGTTACAATGTTGCTTTTCTTGCTGATTTATTACATTACCGATTTTTCAAATGTTAATTTTCTCCCTGTGCTTAAAAATCATTAAAAAACCGGCCTGATTATGCGGCGTATGGTACGCCACGGGTTGGCTAGTATGACATAATAAGACAAAGGAGCTAGATGAGCACTTTATCCTGTTTCAAAGTCACATTTCACACTGACACATCTGCCACAGTTTTACACCATAAAACCCAGAACAACACTGTCAATTCTAAACTCATGATTGCAAATTTGCTAGTTTCTGTTAGATTGAAGAGTTAGGGTTAGATGAACTGGTGACGATGGCAACTCCAACACATTGATTCTTGGGATCTCAGTTCTTTTACCCATTCAGTTGTGGACCAGTGACATTACTGATCCAATCATTTATGAAGCTTTTATTGAAAATGGCTGCATTCAATCACACTACAATTTTTTCAAAGATGCCACATAAAGGACTTTTAGCTGTTAAAAGATAGTAAAATGTGACTATTCCCTGTCAATGCCAAGGGTTCAAGGATAAATCAATAGTAAAAATGTCAAAAAAAATGGTGACAATCCATTACATCCAACGCCACACCACTCTGCTGTATTATGCTAGCACACACATCAGCCTTTCTACTTCTATACTAGCCTCTGGAAGAGCTGCATTAATTAAGACAGTTACATACTTTAAGCACACTTACTGATGAAAGATAAAGAGTGATAGGTGTGCTGAAGCAGATGAAGTCATCCTACACAGACGTTAAGTTTCTACTGCAGCCAAACGCCTAATCAGGGCTAATTACGCGTCTTTTAGTGAACATCTTTTTTTGTCTCTATCTTTCCACTCAGACTGAGAATTACTAATACTCAGCCATGTGGCTTTTGTTTTTTAAAACATGAGCTGAATTAAAAAAAAAACACTTGGACTAGCCCCTTAAAAAACTGGATGAGGACATCTTATAAAAATGTTATACAACTGGTGGCACAAAATAATAATAATAATAAAAAAATCTCCCCTGCCAACAATTGCTACTGCTTCATTTTCTGGAAATAGCAATCCTTCTAGATCCGAGTTTGTATAGAGCAATGCAATAAATTATGAGCAAGCAAGTGCGCTTATGTTCTACAACTTCTGTGAAGAGCAAATAGTATTTGCTGTAGTTCAGGAACAAATTTGCATAGATGTTAGTTGTGCCTACTTGACGTTAACTTTATTTTCATTCGTGCAGCCTCTGTAGTGAGATTTCATCTTTTGGCCAAGTAAATTCTAGGAGAGGAAGTGTTAAGGGTTTAATATGTTAGTTTAATCTAAATGTTCACTGCCTCACTTTCTTTGCCTGAAAGAAAAAAAATTCTTCTGGGTCAACATAGTTGTTGCCTATGAAAACACTTTTAATTCCTCATGTCTTCCTCTGAAGATGGAAGAAACTTAGATTCCAAAACTTGTCAGACTAGATGATGTGCTTTAGTCCAGGGAGGCACTTTTCAGCCTTCTCTGAACATAAAGCTATCAATGTAGGCAAGGGTTGCATCTTTATCCTGGTGAATTGTCAAACTCCAAGACCAAATGTAATGACCATAAAATGTCATTACAGGCTTACAGAAGTAACTTCCTTAGATATCTTCACTTGTTAAATTTCAAGACTCATTGAGCATGTTGCTCGACTTACTTTAGATTAAGTTTTACCAGTCAAAGATCTACCAAAGATGTGGTGCTGATGAGAAATACACTCAATGGTCACTTTATTAGGTACACCTTGCTAGTACCAGGTTGGACCCCATTTTGCCTTCAGAACTGCAGTAATTCTTCATAGCATAGTTTCAACACAGTGCTGGAAACATTCCTCAGGGATTTTGGTCCATATTGACATGATAGCATCTCACAGTTGCTGCAGATTTCTCGACTACACATCCATGATGTGAATCTCCCATTACACCACATCCCAAAGGTGCTCTGTTGGATTGAGATCTGGTGACTGTGGTGGTCATTTGAGTAGAGTGAACTTATTGTCATGTTCAAGAAAACAGTTTGAGATGCTTTGAGTTTTGTGACAATGCGTTATCCTGCTGGAAGTAGCCATTAGAAGATGGGTATACTGTGATCATAAAGGGATGGCCATGGTCAGCAACAATACTCAGGTAGACTGTGGCATTTAAACGATGCTCAGTTAGTACTAAGGGGCCCAAAGTGTGTCAAGAAAATATCCCCTGCATGATTAGACCACCAGCACTAGCCTGAACTGTTGATAAGTCAGGATGGATCCATGCTTTCATGTGGTTGACACCAAATTCTGACCCTACCATCCAAATGTGGCAGGAGAAATTGAGACTCATCAGACCAGGCAACATTTTTCCAGTCTTCTGTTGTCCAATTTTGGTGAGCCCTTGCGAATTATTGTCTCAGTTGCCTGTATTTATCTGACAGGAGTGGCAGCTGGTGGGGTCTCTTGCTGCTGTAGCCCTTCTGCTTCAAGGTTCGACATGTTGTGCAGTCAGAGATGCTCTTCTGCGTACCTCAGTTGTAATGAGTGGTTATGTGAGTTACTGTTGCCTTTCTATCACCATGAATCAGTCTGGCCATTCTCCACTGACCTCTGGCAACAACAAGGTATTTTCTCATTTTTCTGGCAATACTCTGTAAACCCTAGAGATGGTTGTGCTGTGAAAACCCCAGTAGATCAGCAGTTTGAGAAATACTCAGACCATCCTGTCTGGCACCAACAACCATGCCACGTTCAAAGTCACTTAAATCACCTTTCTTCCCCGCTCTGATGATGGGTTTGAACTTCAGCAGGTTGTCTTGACAATGTCTACCTGCTTAAATGAAATGAGTTGCTGCCATGTGATTGGCTGAATAGATATTTGTGTTAACAAGCAGTTGAACTGGTGTACCTAATAAAATAGCTGGTGAGTTTAAAATGCTTTTGACAAAAAACATTTTTTATGCTAGACATCTTGATGCTCACATTAAAATCTAGTTGAAAATATATAGAAAAGCAAAATTTATTTTGCTTAATGAGGTATGCAATGCTTTGTTTGCAATTAACAAAATGTGACTTGCTTTATGAAGGAAAAGTGATTTTTTAAAGGATATGAAAATCTGGCTCAGAGCTTTGCAACACAACCACAGTTTTATTAATCATTCAGAAAAGCCCAGGCGGATCCTGTTCTGATTTGAAAGGCCCCCCAAACACTTTTATTTGTCAGGGTGTGGGTCGGCTCGCTTTAGAGTTCAATGGTTTGTTTTCCTGTCTTGTTTTTCCTGCTTGCGCTCTCTCCATGAAGGTGTTGATATGAACTCTCGGCGAGAATGTTTCACAGCAATGCCAGTGTTGAGTCTGAGAAGGTCCTGTTTACCATTCCCTGCCTGACGCATCCTTGTCTCTTTGTGTGTTAATGCATTCTTATCAGACGGCCCATCGGCTGGCCGGCCTCCACACTGCCGGCACTGAAGATAAGAAGAGTTTAATCGCCCCTCTCAACTGCCACCACATTGTACATTAGATTGGTTTTACAGACAACTCATTAATATTAATTTCAGATTTCCTGATTGTAATCCTGGACAATACATTAGTCATGTTTTTTTTGTCAACTACCTCAAAAAAGTCTCTACAATGTGCCAATGTTTCGTCCTGACTTTTACATTGAATGCACTGATGCCAGGACAGGCTTCATCCATTAAGTCCTTGTTTGGAAAAGGAATGAACGAATGAAAAAATGAAACAAAAGTCTCATTTTCATGCTACCTAAACCCAGAGCTATCTTTTCGGTTATCAACACTTATAACGAATGTATTTCCATTTTATAATTTGAAATATTCAGGGAAATCAAATTGAAGCTTTCTAGCAAAATTTTTACATTTTTCACTTCACATACACCTATCTATCTATCTATCTACACTACAAAATGCAAGTAAAATTTGCTTTGGTAAATCAATCGTTGTTATACTCTATAATGTATAGCATCTTTGACTGTCATCACCTTAGCAAGGTACTTTACAAGATGTACAACAACAACAACAACATTTATTTATATAGTATATTTTCATACAAAAAAGTAGCTCAAAGTGCTTTACATGAAGAAAAATAAAAGACAAAATAAGAAATTAAAATAAGACAACATTAATTAATATAGAATAAGAGTAAGGCCCGATGGCCAGGGAGGACAGAAAAAACAAACAAAAAAAAAAACTCCAGACGGCTGGAGAAAAAAATAAAATCTGCAGGGGTTCCAGGCCACGGGGCCTCCCAGTCCCCTCTTGGCATTCTACCTCACATAAATGAAACAGTCCTCTTTGTATTTAGGGTTCTCACGGATGGACTTGATGATGATGGTCATGCAGAATTCTGGCTTTTAATCCATCACTGTTGGAACATCATGGTGCTTTGAGCAGATGGTGGTGGTTTGCGGAGGACACCGGAAAAAGAAACAGAAGAGAGAGTAGGGGTTAGTACAGATTTTAGAGCCACCATGAATAGTTATTATAATGAATTGAAATACAGAGTATCAGGATTAAATTAAAGTGAAGTTATGAGAAGGCCATATTAAAGTAATGTGTTTTCAGCAGTGTTTTAAAGTGCTCTACTGTTTAGCCTGGTGAATTCCTATTGGCAGGCTATTCCAGATTTTAGGTGCAGAACAGCAGAAGGCCGCCTCACCACTTTTACGTTTTGTTCTTGGAATTCTAAGGAGACACTCATTTGAGGATCTGAGGTTACGATTTGGAATATAAGATGTCAGACATTCCGATATATAAGATGGGGCGAGATTATTTAAGGTTTATAAACCATAAGCAGAATTTTAAATAATTCTAATAATAGTAATAATGTAGGGTGGCACGGTGGTGCAGTGGTAGCGCTGCTGCCTCGCAGTTAGGAGACCTGGGTTCGCTTCCCGGGTCCTCCCTGCATGGAGTTTGCATGTTCTCCCCGTGTCTGTGTGGGTTTCCTCCGGGCGCTCTGGTTTCCTCCCACAGTCCAAAGACATGCAAGTTAGGTGGATTGGTGATTCTAAATTGGCCTTGGTGTGTGGGTGTGTGTCCTGCGGTGAGTTGGCACCCTGCCTGGGATTGGTTCCTGCCTTGTGCCCTGTGTTGGCTGAGATTGGCTCCAGCAGACCCCCATGACCCTGTGTTTGGATTCAGCGGGTTGGAAAATGGATGGTTGGTTGGATAATAATGTACAAGAATACTCCACCAATTAACACACGATATGGCAAACTGAGTTACAAAAATCCTTCATTAATACAGACTCGGTGATACTATCTACTGAAGACACACATTTGAAAGTGTATGGTTATGAAAGAAATCATTCAATGCCTTTTTTGTTAGACACTATTTTTACTGTTTTTCCTAAGATAAAATTAATAAAATTTAGAATTGTACCACAGGTGAGATTTGGAATCTTCTTAAGAGTTTCTGCAAAGGGCCTGATGGAACCTGTGGTTTTGGATTTTACAAATGCTTAAGTACAATAGGATATGCTGAACAGTGTAATGCATAAGAGATTTGGAATCTCAAGCTCAGTTTTACATGAATCTCATGACTGTGAAGTGTCAAAACATCTTGACTTAAATGAGCTGCAACTGTCCTGAAGTGTTTTTACTTTTCAGATTACTTTGGAATGAAGGGTAATGGCAGACTTGTGGTAAGCAACTTCTTCTTTTGCAGTAATGGTTAAATGACTATCAAATATAAAAACAAACAGAATGATGGGATTATGTTTTTTTTATTTGAAGAAACTAAAATTGCAAACAATCAAATCGAACTTATACAACAAATCAAATCGAACGTATACAACAAATAACTTCATATTGAGAACGCTAATACAGTTTATGAATTCTGACCACAGACTTCTTGTTGTTTAGGTTCAGTAGGCTACCACCTACTAGGAAAATGAGGCTGGACCTGGCCAGACTCCAAGACCAGGCTGTTTCTAATGAGTTTGCACGCAGTTTGTGTGAGGAACTTATGGATTTGGGTGCAACTGCTGATCCTAATGTGATGTGGGAGACCTTCCGTGACAAGACCTTGAAGTAGCTGAGAGGGATGTGTTTGTGTTACTAGTTTTCCCAGAAGGAGGTGTTTCATCTCGCAGGGCACTCTGGATATCATTAAGAGGAGTCTGGACCAGGAATTGAAAAGGATGGCTATGTTGGCTTTGAGGGCTGATAAGGAGGTGTTTGTTAGAGGAATCTGTGAGAAAATGAAACACCATCTAAGGTGTAGTGACACACATCTGAATCTGTTCCTCGGAGAGTCGCAGTCAGGGCGGCTGATGGAACGGTCCTTATGGATGACACTGCAGTTGTGACCCGCTGGGCTGGCTACTTTGAACAGTTGTTTAAAGCTGATCCTCCAGCTAGGACGTTGGATATCTCTGGTTCCACAGTTTTTGAGGCTGATCCTCCAATTAGCTGTGAACCACCCAATCTCACTGAGATTGCACAGGTGGTGAACCAGCTGAGGGGAGGAAAGGCTGCAGGGATCTGTGGTATCCGGGGTGAACTTCTCCAGGCTGATAGTAAGGCTGTCCTCCTTGCATTGCTAGCAATCTTTGCTTCCATTTGGGAGACTGGCATCATCCCAACTGACTGGAAAATGGGACTTGTCGTCCCTATCTGGAAAGGGAAGGGTGATCGCCTGGATTGCAGCAAGTACAGGAGGATAACACTGCTCTCGGTCACTTGCAGACCTACCAGCAATCAGAGCAGTTTGGTTTTATGCCTAAGAAGTCTACCATCCTGGCACTGAGAGTTCTCGTGGAATGCAAACGTGAATATCGGCAGAGCGTTCAACACTGTAGATTGAGCTGCTCTGTGGGACATACTGAGGCTACACGGGATCCCCTCAAAGTTGCTGGATATCATGGCCGGCCTGAAAACTGGTAGTGTGAGTGCTGTGCAGAGTGGGGGCAGAACCTCTGCATTTTTCCCAGGTGATTCTGGGATTCATCAGGGGTGTGTTTTTGCTCCTACTCTAATCAATGCTGGTATGGACTGGGTGTTGGGCAAGGTCATGGGGTCCAGCGGCTGTGGGACATCTGTCCCTGGTGAAGAAAGATTCACAGAGGGGGTTCTCGAGAGTTTGAGCAAGGAGTCTGAGTGTCTGGGCTTGCGAGTGTCCTGGATAAAAACCAAGGTCTCTAGGGCACAGCCATCAGCAGTGAGTCTCTTTGTGGAGAGAGTGTCGACCTTGTCAAGACGTTTACTTACCTCGGCAGTGACATTCATGTCTCTGATGACTCTTCCTATGAAGTCAGTAGACGGATTGGAAGGGCATGGGAGGCTCTCGATATCTATGCAAGAGGATGAAGGTCCAAGTCTTTAGAGTCCTGGTGCTTCCAGTGTTGCTATTTGGTTGCGAGACATGGACGCTATCCAGTGACCTGAGATGAAGACTGGACTCCTTTGGTACTGTGTCTCTATGGAAGATCCTTGGAAACCGCTGGTTTAACTTTGTGTGAATGAAAATTTTCTTAAAATGAACGTTTCCACGTGCTTCCCTATAGCCTCTGTAATATTTGCTAAATCCTAAAAACTACTGGATGGGTTGGACCCATTTAGGTTTTCAGAAAAACACATTCGGTGCTAGTAAAACCCTGTCAGAAATTCCAAATGATAGATTTTAATTTAATTCTATTCACTCTAAATAAACATTTTTTTTCTGTTTTTATTCTCATTTTACTGTATAGTACAGTGTTGGGAGAATATACATGAATTTATATCTGTATACCTATGTACATAATTTCAGCACTTACAGTTAACTTTTGATGACAATAATATATCTCTATTTTAAGAACATATAACACGTTAGTCTCTAAATGGTTAATAACCAAAACAGATTATTAGACAGCATTTAATTCAATGGTAATGAAACTAACCATACGGTGACCCCTACTGGCTAGAATCAGCAACGTAGTATTATAAAGTTATCGCCAATGACGAATTCCGAACAAGATGAAATTGTTTGTCATCAGGCAATTGAACGTACTTTTTTTTTCATTACCTGAAAGTTAGCATTTACGGACAAGGAGGAACCAGGCACGGACCGCCAATTTCTGGAAACACGTCTGAAACGTTAAAGGAGGTATTTGGTTTGCAGCAGGATATTTAAATACATACATACATACATACATACATACATACATACATACATACATACATACATACATACGCTGATACTAACAGATCAAGCAAACACGGCACGGGAGACATGGGATTCAGCCAAGAGTTAAAAGGCTGCGGTGCTAAAACTTCTCCATCATCTTTACCCTCGAGAAAGCGCAAATACTTAAGTTTTAAAGAATACAATATTTCTGAATTAAATTCAAAGGTGAGGGGGTAAAGTTCAGATCCACACATCTGTTCCATCTGGAGGAACAGGGTTTGCGCATTCTGAGTTGGTTTTTCCAAGGGATCTCAATTAGTTTAGCAGACAACTCCAAATTGGACTGGTTTGAATAACGTAATAGTAGCAGGAGTAGAAATCGAACTGTTACGTTTTACAGAGTACGGTGAAGTTAATACTTGCATGTTTAATCAACGTGTAACACGTCTCCACTCTCCTTGATATTCAAGGTATTTATGATAATAAATAAAAACACTGTATATCTGTTGCAGAGTGTCAAGTACAACATTTACCGGTGCACACATTACACTTTCAGTGCCTCCATTTCTACTGTCCAAAAATATGGTCTCTCAGTGAGTGCGCCCTATTTACGTTGCATTTTTGCCTTTTCGTCCGTTGCTTCTGAAATAAACCATGTATTCTGCGACCGTCAACTAAATAAAAATATAGTATAAAACGTTGATCGACGAATGGGTATAATTGCTATGGCAATTAAATAATAATAATAATAATAATAATAATAATAATAATAATAATAATAA
>JANRMT010062791.1:130062116-130085412 GCA_026402145.1 Polypterus bichir lapradei | reverse complement strand
GATCGCTTGCAGTGTTGCCAGTCTCATTACTTTTCTGCCACACCTCGTACGGTATCTTATTATATAGGGTTATAGTGTCATTATTGGCAAGTGTACAGAGCATAGTGAAATTACTTGAAGTGCTAATCAACAGTCAACAAGTCACCATTCTATGGTACAATGATCAAGATGTGCCTTTATGTTACTGGCTATCTAATTTAATAATCATTTTCAAGCACCACTGAGCTAAAAAGAAAGGTAAACAAAATAGCTTATATACCGAATATCCTGTGAAGTAATGTAAAAAATGCCAGAGTCAAATTGTCATTTAAGCCTGATTTATTTTCCCTGATAGTCAAACTTGGACAAGTGTTTCTATCTTAAAAAATAATTGTTTGATTCTGATTAATTCACTTTTCTTTTTATCTTTAACTACTTCCAAGTTTTTATTGGTTTGTTTAGCTGTGAAATACTCCATGTGTTGTTGGATTAATCTTATTTTGTATTGCACTTAAGTTACTTAGGTTGGGAACCTGGGTGAATTCCTTAAGTTTGAGATATTAAAAATTCAAGTGCTAGTTCACTTAGTGACTGCAAACAAGGCAACTAATGTGGCTTGACACATAACTGCATGACTGCACACCTCTGCGAGTATTTGTTACACTGCTCTCATAATGCATTTTGCTACAGAACTGCCTGAGAAAACTTTTATATAATACATTTTGATACAACTTGTTCTAAAGGGGCACAAGTTAAAACTTCTCATCACCTTTTCTGTCCAAATAGTGACTTGCAAGGCTTAAAAAAACAAATGGTGAAGCAATTATGTTTATACGGACAGACTGAAGATACAGCGAGTGCTAGATGACACTCTCCATGTACTCGTTTATATATTTTCTGCATTTACTCAGTCTGTGGTAGCTGGGGACCTCATGTCTATGGTAGGAGTAAAATGGGCACCAGTTATGGTGGGAACAAACCCTGAATGGCAGACTACAAGGTGATCTATAATCATTACACATCAAGTCTCATTTCCATCTTCTTCTGAAAGAAAATAATGTAGTTAGTCAACCAACTGTAAATCAAAATAGTCAATATGTTCTTTTTTGTGATGGTATCTCTAAACAAGGGCTACAATGGCTACAGGTTAAACTTGAAGATAGTCTCCATCTGACATATATGCTTTAAAAGGATTATTTACTTCATTTGCCTTCTCTTTGCTTGCCCATTTTTGCAATCAAATTATAAAGTAGCTGGTGAGTAGCTTTCCAATTCATCCATCTATCCATCATCCAACCTGCTACATCCCAACTACAGGGTCACGGGGGTCTGCTGGATCCAATCCCAGCGAACACAGGGCACAAAGCAGGAAACAAACCCTGGGCAGGGCGCCAGCCCACCGCAGAACCCATGCAGACACAGGGAGAACATGCAAACTCCACACAGGGAGGACCCGGGAAGTGAACCCAGGTCTCCTTACTGTGAGGCAGCAGCGCCACCACTGTGCCACCGTGCCGAGAGTGGCTTTTCCATAAGAGGTTGATGCATATTCGAAAATTTAACAGTTTTTTAATTTCAGGGCTGTGTACTTAGTAGTATCTCTTTCTGCATGATTATTTATCTTGTCACATTATAGAATAAATAATTAATTTGTAGAGGTACAAGCTACTTCCTAAATCTAACAGAAAAAAGAATATTGTAAAGTAGAATAAATGTATTTTCTGTACACTGGTGATACAGTGGTTAGCATGGCATCCTTACAGCCAGCCTGTGGAGTTTGAACGTTTTAATTGAATCCAACAAGAGTACATGTTTGGTAAATCTGAAAATGTACACTACCTTGATCTGAGTGATGGCTGGCGCCTGCCTTATGCCCAGTTCTACCAGAATAGCCATGCCCAAGGAAGCCATGCAGTAGAAAAGTAGCTTTAAAAAATGGATGGAGGGATATATATTTGGAAGACCTAAGTAAACTAATAAGCTATAACTTAGGCAGCATGTCAGCTAGACAGGATAATTTACGAATACACAGAGTGGTATAATACTGGATTATTTGTTATAACTAGTCCTCGGTAATGAGATAATTGGAGGAACATCTGCAAATCAAAAATACGAGATCAGCTTCAAACTGATAATAGACCAGATACCATTCAGTGATTATTGCAAAATCTAGTGAAGAGTATTGTACAATACTTGCCTTAAAATACACTAAAAAAACATGCAAGATGGTCAAGTTGTAATTGAAATGTGTCATACAGGAGTGCAAATAACTGATAATATCAATTTGATAAGAAATCTGTTTAATTACAAAAAAACTATGTTTTTTAAGGCTACCCAGTGGCCTTCTTTGTTAATATATGGTTAGAAGCCATAGGATTCTGAACTTACTACTTTTTGTCTTTCCTAATATATGTATGGATAGGCCCTCTAATAAACCATATTTTCTGATTTGGTGGGGTTGCATGGAGCTAAATGCAGTAGCATCAGGTACAAGGAAGCAGCCAGCTCTGGATAAGGAGACAGATCATTTCTTGCCGCACTCATGCATACAGTCGCACAACGTAACTCAACGTGTACATTAATGTAAGCATGAAGCAAAGGTGCAAACACAAAACAATGAGGCCTAGGAGACGAACCTCTATCTCTGGAGCTGTGAGACAAAGAAAGGTCATACAAGCACTCCACAGACAAAAAGTAGGTGTGAGGTTTGAACTGAGGAGACAGGATCCTTGAGACAGTAGAACTAATTACTGCACCAGCTAATATTATCATCATCTCTTTTCATTAGTTGTTAATGCAACTCATGAGGCTTGTTAAACACTTCATTTAGACTCTCTGTCTAATGTAATGTGCTGGAAATTAATGCTTAATATAGTGCATATACTTGCAGTTAGGAGACTCGGGTTCGCTTCCCGGGTCCTCCCTGCTTGGAGTTTGCATGTTCTCCCCATGTCTGCGTGGTTTTCCTCTGGGTTCTCCGGTTTCCTCCCACAGTCCAAAGACATGCTGGTTAGGTGCATTGGCGATCCTAAATTGTCCCTAGTGTGTGCTTGGTGTGTGTGTGTGCCCTGCGGTGGGCTGGCGCCCCACCCAGGGTTTGTTTCCTGCCTTGCGCCCTGTGTTGGCTGGGATTGGCTCCAGCAGATCCCTGTGACCCTGTAGTTAGGATAATGGATGGAAAGATAGTGCATATAACAATAACAACCACCTCAGTTGTGTACTTTATATAGTACCCTGCTAAAATGAAGAATATTCCAACACTCAGACTTAATAAAATAACATAAATAAAATGTGCGACAAAAAGTAATTCCAGTAAGCATTAGCTGTCCAACCTGTATTGAATATGGCAAGGAAGATCATTAGGCTCAGAACTACCACTACATGTCCATAGATTAAAGTCATTATGAAAAGGGAATAAATGGTATTTGTGAGGTAAAGGTGAAAATACAAAAACATGCATAGGACGTACGGCACTCCCAGCAATGCATAATCAATTGTATGGACATATGATTGAATTTATTAAGGTTAAAATCCTTGGTAATGATGCAGTGTAGCACATTTTGATGCTATCAACAGTGAAAGCGGGAGGACTTTTATAAAAATAATTACAAGGAAGCTCTCACAGTCACTGAAAAAAACGGGAGGCCAAGAGGACACACAGCAGGACTTGTGGATTGTGCATCAAATCAAAACTTCACAATTATCAATACTTTTTTTCTATCTTGAGAAGTATGGTGTCCACCGTGAAATGTCACCTCAGGATTTGAACCCACATATTTCAGAGCTAAGAATATTTTTCCAATATCCATTTTCACATCTGTTACTGACCGTTCATCATCACTAAATTTGTCTGGACTGGTGCTGGGAATCAAATAGTCTGGACAACCATTGACGAGCATCAGGTCATCTACAACACTGAGCTGGGATGAGAGGTGACACTGCTACAATGGCAGGTGTCATGATGTGGGACGTGATTGGTTTAATCCCTAATTGAATATACTTGTTAAAAGCAATTTGACAACCCAGTACGTATATCAAAGAGATCGTGTAATTCAGCACACAACCTTTTGTGGCTGATTTAACGGTACAATTGCTGACTACATATGGCTGCCACAACTCCAGAATGACTGCCTGATGTCATTTCTTTTCTCTATCTCCCACAAAACGTATGTGAGACATTTTAGGATTCCATCTAGAGTCCTCTCCACACACCATTACATTGTCGGAGTAGCAACTCATACTTATTTATTTATCAGACACCTTTACCAAAGGCAAATTATAAAATCAGTGTTCATTACAAATATATTAAAAACTCAGGGTGTGCCCCAGAAGTGAGGCTGTTAAACTTAATGCTTAAGACAACACAATAAAAAAAACAATATTTTAAATAGCGACAAAGGCACTTAATAGCCCAACTCTATATATTTCTTCAACTGGATCATAAGCAGACTAAGTGACTTATTCATTCATAGTTATAAAGATGTCGGGGGAATACTAGAACAGTGCCTGCTTGGATGTAACACAGAGCAACTTTAAGTCTCCATTTTGCGATACATGGCCACTTAGGTCACTACTACTAATAATAATACTTATAATAATAATACTAATAATAATAACTTCCTCCCCCTTCACAATTCATCCTAGACCAATTGCTATTTCCCTCACACGTCACTCTCTGCATTGTGATATTCATGCAAACTAGACCACTACCTATGGGTGCACCTGTCTGCTTCATGCAGTGTACACATTTTGTTTTCATCTAATTATTTTTTCTATATTTGGATTGCTGGAAGGTTAATCAGTTTGTTCAGGGTCAAACAGTGAATCAGCCAAGCAACTTTATGATTAATACTCTAATGCTTTATCCAATAGATTATAATATTATTAGGCAATCAAGCTTATAAATACAGTATCAAACTGCCTAACTCATAAACTTAAAACAAAGTGTGACTAGAATCTACAGTTGACAAAAGTTGAACCTGCTAAAGACCTGACATGAAGAAAAAATATTAATGATCTGTGAAAATGTAGAAGGGGAGGTATGGTGGTGCAGTGGGTAGCGCTGCTGCCTCGCAGTTAGGAGACCCGGGTTCGCTTTCCGGGTCCTCCCTGTGTGGAGTTTGCATGTTCTCCCCGTGTCTGCGTGGGTTTCCTCCCACAGTCCAAAGACATGCAGGTTAGGTGCATTGGTGATTCTAAATTGTCCCAGGTGTGTGCTTGGTGTGTGTGTGCCCTGTGGTGGGCTGGCGCCCTGCCCGGGGTTTGTTTCCTGCCTGGGATTGGCTCCAGCAGACCCCCGTGACCCTGTAGTTAGGATACAGCGGGTTGGGTAATGGATGGAAAATGTACAACTCCGTAGAAGCAATCACAGTACATCAAGGGGATTTCAGAGAATTGGTGATGGAAAACGGTTTTTAAAAAGTCAGCAAAAAGATCTGATTCTTCATCCTATATAAATGCTTTACTTGATGGAACCTTAGTATAGAGCTCTACGTGCTCAGTATGAATAATCACTGTGAGTTTGGGAGTAAAGCTTTGGGCTTGCAAGAATAATTTAATTTTCTCATACATTAGCACAAGGATCCACTGAGCTGGAAATGGACTCTTCTCTAGCTCCTGTCTTATAACAAGATATCTCATTTGGTTTGAGAAAATGACAGAAGGTGAATTAAGAAAGATAATGTGTATCTAATTACACAAAAAACACCTTCTCCAACAAACTCCCCATTACAATGGCAGTGATCTATACAAGAAAATCTAATTTATTCTGCTCTCCATTGTGCTATTTATTTTGTAATGTATCCTGCAATGGTATAATCTGTGAAACATGCTATTGTATATATTGTAGAACAGTTTCCATTTCCACTGCAAAAATGTATTCACATTTGCTAGAATCACAAAAAAGAAGCCAGGATACTGGGTTAAATCCCAGTGAGGCCTGCATGGAGTTTGGACATCTCCTTATGCACTTCTGGGCTTTATCTGTGTACTTTGGTTACCTCCAGTATTCTTAAAGACATGCGGTTTTTAAGTTAACCAGAAACATGATTGTTCAATGTGAGTGTGACTTCTTGTGGGCTGACACCATATTCAGGGCTGAACCTATCCTTGCACCCAATGCCTCTGGAATAGAGGCTGGTCTGCCATTTATTGAAATAAGTAGATGTTGGAAAACGATTCAATTAAATTAAATGAGTCAATTAAAACTTGTTCACATGTATCCAATCCAAAGGTTTCGATGGTGCTGTTGGATCAGGATTTTTCATAGGTGAATTGAAATTTATTTTAATTAATTTATGGTTGGAGAATCATAAATTTAGTATTCACAAAAATACAATAAATTGGACTAACTGAATGCTCTGGTTTCCTGACATATCCTAAAGACAATAACCCAGACAGACATCAAGATAACAATACAAAATTCACATAGAAGGTGGCCAGAAATCAAATCCAGTTGCTTAGAGCTGTCAGGCAGCTTATCTAGCCATTAGGCATCCATGATGCTGTAAGCAGTTCAGGTGGATTGGCTACTTCAGATCAGTCCAGCATGAGTGAGTATGAGTGTTTGCTACAATTAATGTCCAGGGCCGATTTCTGTATTTCAACGATATTGGGATGTAGTATGCCACTTGCACCCCAAAACTGGAACAAGCAGGTTTATAGATCATTGATTAAGGAGCTGTCAAGGAGATTGATACATTATGAATCCTTTTTTCTGCCTTTCGTTTCCTCTTTGTAACTCTTGATATTGCAGCTACTCACAGTGAAATTAAGAAATGTAAAGACATTTAACAGAGGCACCTCATGGGAATGGTATTGCTTTGCAACAACACCTGATGCTGAGTAAGAGATGCTAGAAAGCCCTGTTGGAGACATGCCACTGGGTGACAAAAAACCTCACTCCTTTGAGTAAGTCAACTGACCTGCAGGGTATTGGAAGTCGTGTTTGGCGCCTCTGTTATCTCTGCAGTAGGAATAGCCTTTGTGTTTTTAAAGATCTCACACTTCCTGTGCTGCTCTGCAGCTGAGACAGGGACACACACTCAGAGGCCGAGCTCCTTTCTTTCTGAGAATTTTCCTACGTCCTGAAGGGGCTAGCTTGATCACATGAGATGCATTTCAACAGCCAATGCGAACTAATGATTCTAGAAATGAAAACCTGAACTAAATGGAAAGGGGGACAAAGACTAGCTATATCATGCTAGGAATCACTTGTTTGCAAAATGAATTTTGGGAACATAAGGCTGAAAAATTCTGCATTGAAAATCAGATGAATTTTACTAGTAGTAATAGTAGTATTAGCATGGCGACAGAATACAGAAGAATTCTTAGCTACATGTCTAACCTACACTGAGAATCAACAACACTGCCTTCTCAGAGTGAGCAGCACTAGTCCAATATTGTGACATTGCAATGCCTCAGTTATTCAAACTAGTCTGTGAGCTTTAAGGTTGTTAGTTCAATTCCTACAAATAACTCCCTGGGCAGCTTTCTTAAAGTGCATCTGTTCTTTGCTTGATATAATGGGCAGTATGGTGACACAATCGTTAGCATGGCTGCCCCACATCTGAGGGGCCTGGGTTAATTCTCAGCATGTTTATTGGATGTAAAAACCTGGAATATTATCTCCTTTTTTCACTCCGTGGATGGAGAAGGGCAAAGTCAACCCTGAAAAAAATGAACACAAGGCAGATTGGATGGCCAGTGCATAGTGAAAATGAAGTGGGAATAACGGCAGTCTTCTGTCTGGATTGTCACGCTTGGATTGAGGGAGCGATCTCAGTTTTTATAGGGGAAGAGAACAGGAGCACCATACATTCTATAGGAGATTTGTAATTCCAACAATTCTAGTTCTTTGTCCTCCTAAACTGTTTTACAAAGGTTTTTGTGCTGAATGGTGCCTAGTAACGTTAAAAAGATAATGGTTCTAGCTTTGGAATATGCAATCAAGCATACTTTTATCTCAAGGCAGGTCACCATTTTCCATCTTCCATGTCTGGTTACCACAATGGTGCCTGTAGAGTTCAGAATACTTCAGCTTTTTCAGTTAACCATCACTGTATGTTTAGTCACTGCACATGCCTTCAAAATGGGATGATTTCAGTTAAAGCAAGTCCAAATTAGTTCCAGTTAAAGAGTGTTTTAACAATCTGTGCATTGCCATCAAACTTCGCACACTAACTAACCTAACATGTTATGTACATTTTCTGTAATCAGCACACTCTCTAGGCGCTAGAAGTACTGAAGTAATGTTTGGTTACTTATTTTCTTTGTGCTTAGAGTACAAGAACACTGTGCCTCTTTCTTAATGGCCCATACCCACCCAGCACGCCCCACGTGTGAAAACTGACATGCGCGTGGCTTCATCGTCTCCCTCTGCTCACACGCCATCCAGCCTGCAAATTTTCCAAGTGTCTCTTGCCTGTGTTAATTTTCAGAAGTCAGTGGCAGCTTATCACAAAACCATAATGATGCCCTCTAAAATTAAACATAAATAAAGGAACAATGAACCGCAGAGAAACAATTTGACGGCCTGTTCTTCAGACTGTTGCTAAGATATGCATTGGGGAGAAGTGGAGATCGTTAAGTTCAAGGTAATGCGTACATTTAAATGAAATACACTGTCGCCTTGCAGACTTAAATGATTCATCTAAACAAATCCCAAATTTTTTCGCAACTGAACTAAATAAACATGGCATTCATCAGATGTTTTAAGTGTTTTATCAAATTCATAAAATTACCAATTGACAAGGCATATTCTATATTTTGTTGTTAATATTATGTAAATGTTGGTATTTTTTTTTTATTGTATTTTGAAACTGATATTTCAAATCTTTACGAAAATGGTACTTTAGGTGAAATAATTCTTTTGAATAATTTCAGATTTTGACTGGAAGCAGCAGCCTTTTTACAGTTAAATAGGAGGAGGAAGAGGCTGGGAGCATGCACTGATACAGCACGTTAAAGAGCTTCTGTAAAAAGCCAAATTTCCCCCTAGGGAAAAAAAAATTAGTTAGTTAGTTAGTTAGATAGATAGATAGATAGATAGATAGATAGATAGATGATGAAGAAAAAGGGAATTCAAATAGATATACTGTACATTGTAATCATCAAAATATGAACAATGGCCAAAAATAAAACAAATGTAAAAAGATTACAAATATGTATATAGAAAAGACATTAATATTCACACATATATGGACAAATAAAACTTCAGGTAACATTGAAGAGATATTTCTTTCAAAGGTAATTTATCAAAGTTCTCTTAAACTCTTAAAATGAAAGATAAAAATTGATGGAAATTTCAGCTGTGTTTATCTGCAATTAGTAGACAAGTATATCTCATTGTTCCTAGCAAAATTATTCAGTACATCCATCCAATTATCCAACCCGCTATATCCTAACTACAGGGTCACGGGGGTCTGCTGGAGCCAGTCCCAGCTAACACAGGGCGCAAGGCAGGAAACAAACCCCGGGCAGGGCGCCAGCCCACCACAGGGCACACACACACACAGCACACACCAGGGACAATTTAAAATCGCCAGTGCACCTAACCTGCATGTCTTTGGACTGTGGGAGGAAACCGGAGCACACACGGGGAGGACATGCAAACTCCACGCAGGGAAGACCCGGGAAGCGAACCCTGTTCTCCTAACTGCGAGGCAGCAACACTACCCACTGCGCCTCCGTGCCGCCTATTCAGTACATTTACATTTAATTGCTTAACAGATGCTTTTATCCAAAGGCTTACAGAAGAGGTCAATGAAATTGAGTAACCTCGGTCTTCAGACGGTTTGGGAACAAGTGTTACAGGACAAGGATACACAATTGATTACCACAAGTGAAAAGCTCAAAACAAAATATAAGCAAGTTACAATTTCCAGATTTGCAAAACCTAATGTAGAGATTCACCAAGCAAGAACAGACTTCAGACACTTCTTAAACATATTGAGGGAGTCAGAGTTTCGAATGAAGGTGGAGATCTCTTTCCACCATCCAGGAGCTATAAATGAAATGAGTCTGGACTGAGGTTTGATACCACACAGAATTGGCATCACCAGATGCCATTCTGCAGCAGTAATGAGTGGTTGAGTAGTAGTATAGGATTTCGCAGCTGCCTCCATATATATATAAGTGAAGATCCAATGACTACTCTGTAGGCAAGCCTCCAGAATTTGAACTTAATATGTGCTATCTATCCATCCATCCATTATCCAACCTGCTATATCTAGAATTAAAGTGTGTTACACAGTCTGGTTACTTTTGGAAACGAGGAGTAATCTATTGCAATACTATCCATCCATTCATTATCCAACCCGCTATATCGTAACACAGGGTCACGGGGGTCTGCTGGATCCAATCCCAGCCAACACAGGGCACAAAGCAGGAACAAACCCTGGGCAGGGTGTCAGCCCACCGCAGGACACACCTACACACACACACACTAACCACACACTAGGGACAATTTAGAATCGCCAGTGCACCTAACCTGCATGTCTTTGGGAGAAAACCAGAGCACCCAGAGGAAACCCACACAGACACAGGGAGAATGTACAAACTCCATACAGGGAGGACCCAGGTAGTGAACCCAGGTCTCCTTACTGCGAGGCAGCAGCACTACCACTGCACCACCATGTGCAACTTTAAGAAGCCAATGGTGATCTAAGCAGAGAAGTGACATATGCCCACCTTGGCTGGTTAAACACCATATGTGATGTTGCATTTTGATTCATCTGCAGCAGTCTGGTCACACATTTTGATGATCCTGCCAGCAGAGAGTTGCAGTAGTCCATCTGTGACAAGACTGATGCATGGACCAGGAGTTGTGCTACTTAGTTTGTCAGATATGGTCTGATTTTGTGGATATTGTACAGAGTGAATCTCCAAGACCAAGAGACCATTGAAACTCAGTCCTTGAAGTGCAGCTAGTCATCAAGCACTACATCAAGGGTGTGTACCAAGATGGCAGGAGTTAGTGATAATGAACCAGGCTGAACAGAGATAGGTTGCTGAATAGATGGAGAAGCTGAGATAACAAGAAAGTCCATCTTTGTCAGGTTGAGCTAGAGATGGTGTTCCTTTATCAAGGTTATAACATCAGTGAGACATGCAGAAATTCTAGCTGATACTGTGTAGTCCTCTGGAGAGAATGATAGGTATAGCTGTGTATCATCAACACTGCACTGGTAAGAGAAACCATGGGACTGGATGATAGGGACTAGTGAAATGGTGTATAGGAAGAAGAGGAGAAGGCCCAGCACTAACCTTTGGGAAACCCCTGTGCTCATCTGGTGTACCCTTGACATTTCTCCATGCAAGAACACACAGTAGAATCTGCCAAAGAGGTAGGACTCAAACCACCTGAGGAAGATGGCAAGGGTGGCAAAGAGGAGTACCCAATATGCTGATGCATTTAATCCTCTTCTTAAAGACATTCCTTATCTTTTTTATAAATTCAGATTTTAGAGCATGATGCTCAAGTTTACTTTACATTATTATTTGGGCTTCGAAGATTCAGGGGAGATTTGGAAATATGGCTGAATGAATGCTTATTAAGAGGTGACGTCTAAATAGGAAATGCAATTCATTCACTTAGATATAGAATGCAAACTCCCTTTTGTGTTATAATAAATTCATAATACTGTATATATAAAGCACAATAATTAAGTTTTTAGTATTTGCCCTTCTTTGAACAATGAGTCTTTGCCTTTTTAACACAATCAATTCATTTAACTCTGGCAACTTTAGTGTGTGGTACTCAAACTACATGGTGGGATGGACTGTATAAGAGAAGCCTTCCATCACACAAAATATTTTAACTTACACACTGTACTCTTACATTATTATATCACACAGTACTGTATTTGTTTTTTAAACATCTCAGCTTTGAAGAGTCTAACATAAAGCTAATTGCTGGCACTTATTTCTTACTTATCAGCTTCATTTTTCTGTTGGTCAGCTCTCATATTTATCAGTAACACAATAGAACTGTTTTAAGTTTAATTGATTTCATGCAGTGTTGCTGTCTGCCTTATCTGTCTCAGTATATATCAGCTGTGAACCATGAAGATGTCCTTTTAGTTGGTTTGAGCTTGAGACAGTGTGTTGTTTCCTTACCCGTGTGCTCAAACACACATTGTATTTTGTAAAGAGTTCTTCAGCAATGTTTCTCATCTGCTTCACCAACTTGCCTTGCTACCTGTGTTCTATTTTTTTCTTTAATTTGCTTAAGCACGAAACACACAAAAAGACACAAACACAGAGCGATCCCAAAATCACACCCATCCCAGCATTCTATCTCTGCTACAGCCTTCAATCTGTTCTTTAAACTGTTGAATTGTTAAAGCAGTTGACTTTGACATTAAAGTCATTTGATGTTACATTTGTTTAAAGGTTCCATGTTTTTTCGAAGCTATGATATGTTTTCTAAGAGGTGCAAAAAATACCACCTAATCATCCATCCATTCATTATCCAACCCGCTATATCCTAACTATAGGGTCACGGGGGTCTGCTGGAGCCAATCCCAGACAACACAGGGCGCAAGGCAGGAAACAAATACCACCTAATCAATATTATCAATAGCATTATATAAAATTGAGAAGTTTTTTTTTTAACTAGCTTAATTTGTCAGAGAATCTATTCATCTGGTAACAATGGGCCTTGGTACATTTGCAGCTTGCAACCCTTGTATATGGAAATACACTGGCATGTGCTGTAAGGTTCGCAGTTTAAAGATAAGCATGATGGATGAACCATTGGCAAAGATTCCATACCAAATAGATGGAAATTATCGAAACAGTTTCATTTGCTGACATTCTTCCAATTGCTCACTTTGTTGGAAAATATCGATAAAGTACATGTTATACAAAATGCTGTCGTTTTCTCATCTTCAGCTCCTTATTTGTTCTGCCCTTATGTACAGGTTACTTTACTACCTAGTTTTCTAGTTGTGATGTTTAATGTAGCTGCTTACTGTTTCCAAGCTGTTTAAGTTCAATGGTTCTTTGTAATCTGATTAAACATTTAGGTTGGAAGTTTGTTCTAGTGTTCAGTTTCCATTGGCTTTGTTCTTCTCCTTATATTATAAATGTCTCTTCTGATTTGTTGAGCTATTTGCTTTTCTGTCACAATGTCCACGGGATCTCCTTATATGGTACAAGTTGTCTGGGTTCCCTACTTCTTTATAACTAAGCCGAGTGTGGCTCTTGCTCTTTAGCTTTCTGAAGCTTTCACTTTCATTGCAACCTCATGCATTGGTGTGGATCTTCAGCTTCCTTTTTGGCATTCATGGCTAATTCCACATTGTGAACACATACAGTACATCTCAGTCGAGTGTTGAAAGGCTAAATCAACTGATGACATAATAGGAGGATTTATTCATGTAAGAATGATAACCAGAGGATAAAGATACAATAGCAAAAATGAACCACGTTACTGTACATAACCTTCTTAGGCAAATTAAATACAAAAGTGTTAGTGAAACATGCACAACATCAAAAACATCAAAGTCAGAACAGCCAAAAACATGAGAGATGTGAAACAAGAACCTAAAGCTGTCAAGCTTAATGATCGAGTGTTTAACGAACATCCGGAGCCAGTTTATAAACAACACCGATTGCAAACAGCAGTGGATTACAGTCAGGTTTCATCAATGGCAGGGCACATTTCATGGTGTTCTCTGTGCCTTTTGTAATTTCTTTCTTTCTTTCTTTCTTTATAAATGTATGGGCACTAACAACAGTATCATTCTTGGGTCCCATTTCTCTTCACTATAGAAGTCCTGCATGAGAGTAAGATCAGCTTTTTCAAATTTGCTAGACTCTTTTTTCCATTAATTTATTGACAAATTTAAGAAAATTTTCATTTGTACCTATGCACAATAATTTTGCTGACATTTTGTTGTCTGCGATGCCTCTTTTGCTTGCTTATTTTAATTTTTTCATTCTTTTACATTTGTCCATATGCAGGTAAATGAACTGATCAAGTCCTTTCAGGTTCATTTATATAGTCTTTAAAATTAAGTACATATTTCCAGCCGGGCACTGGAGCATTTTAGGACTTTCAACACCATGTTTCTTTGTATAATCAGTCTACTTGTCACCACTAAATTCAACTGTGTCTCAGCAGCATGTTCTATGCATAAAGTGGATCCAGGAAGCATTCAGAACCCTTCACTTTCTGCACAATTTATTATATTGTAGATTAGTTTTAATTCAGTCTACACTCAATAACCAATAATCATAAAGTCAAAAGTTTGTAAATACAGTAATCCCTCGCTACTTCGCGGTTCACTTTTTGCGGATTCACGACTTCACAGGTTTTTAAATATAGTAGTAGTATTTCCTAGTCTAAGAACAACAAAACAAGTTCGGTGACTAAGTGCATTGTAACATAGGCTATGATTGGTACATGGGAGGGAGACGACAAATCACAGCTTCCCACTTTCTAATCGGGCCCGTGATTGGTGCTTTGACTGATGCCCAGATCCCACAGCATCTCCCCTTGTCTCTCTGTTGCGGCCATTTCGCTTCAAGCTTTCTCGCCGAGCAGTTTACTTTACACTGTACTGTGTGTGATTTTTTTGTGGTTTCTTTGTGTTGAACTTCGCTTCAATTTTCACCCCCTGCAATGGCTCCCAAACGTGCTCTTTCTTCCAAGGCTGGTGCTGAGCCTAAACGCCAACGAAGAATGATGACGATCGCTGAGAAGGTGAAACTTCTGGATATGTTGAAGGAAGGGAGAACGGTCGCGGCTGTGGCCCGTCAATATGGCAAAAAAGTACCAGTTCCTACTACTACTACGGATACACCTTTGGAAACCGTGGAAGAGGTGCCCCAGGAAATGGCACCGCCGTCTGAAGAGACGTAAAATACAGTCATCGGCTGCGCAGTAAAAGTCATCATCACCTTCATCGTCATCATTTTTACTGCACAGCATATTCATCACCATCATCACGTCATATATAGCTACGTGTACTTCGCTAAACAGTAACTGTAAACTTATCTACCGATTTCATATTGCTTAACAGTTGTCCCTGTTATTAACAGAGTAAAGGGTGGGTTGTAAACAGTACAGGGAGGGTTTAAAAATGTCCAAATACACGTTAAATAATTAAATAAATATGGTGTCCCTACTTTGCGGAAATTCAGTTATTGCAGCCGGCCTTGGAACCTATCTCCCGCGATAAACAAGGGATTACTGTATATTAAAAATAAAAAAACTGAAATCTCTCATTCACCTAAGTATTTTGATACCAAATTCAGTACTTTGTAATAGCTCCCCTGGCAGCAATTTCATCTTTGAGTTTTCTTGGCTAAGTCTCTTCAAGCTTTTGCACATGATGATTTGGGCAGTTTATCCTATTTTTCTTGGCAGATTGTGGTGACGTGAGTAAAGGGTCCATGGCAGTGTGTGTTTGTTTTTAAAATTAAAAACAGTGTGGCTCAGGTTTGATTGGTGCGAGTGCGCGTGGTAACACATGTTGATGAGGAGACTGGCTGATTGCACATTCGTGTGCAGACGCAATCAGTTCAACTGGCTTCCTATTTAGTACTCTGTGGATCATAATTAGATAGATAGATAGATAGATAGATAGATAGATAGATAGATAGAAGGCAGGTATAACGTTTACCGCCCCTGGGTAGAAATGAAGAGTCGCATAGTGTGGGGGAGGAACGATCTCCTCAGTCTGTCAGTGGAGCAGGACAGTGACAGCAGTTTGTCGCTGAAGCTGCTCCTCTGTCTGGGGATGACACTGTTAAGTGGATGCAGTGGATTCTCCATGATTGACAGGAGCCTGCTCAGTGCCCATCACTCTGCCACGGATGTCAAACTGTCCAGCTCCATGCCTCTAATAGAGCCTGCCTTCCTCAGCAGTTTGTCCAGGTGTGAGGCGTCCTTCTTCTTTATGCTGCCTCCCCAGCACACCACCGCATAGAAGAGGGCACTCACCACAACCATCTGATAGAACATCTGCAGCATCATCCAGCTGTACTCTCAGGTATTTATAGGTCTGCACCCGTTGCACACAATCACCTCTGATGATCACGGTGTCCATGAGGGGCCTGGGTCTCCTAAAATCCACCACCAGCTCCTTGGTTTTGCTAGTGTTCAGTTGTAGGTGGTTTGAGTCACACCATTTAACAAAGTCCTTGATTAGGTTCCTATACTCCTCCTCCTGCCCACTCCTGATGCAGCCCACGATAGCAGTGTCATCAGCGAACTTTTGCACGTGGCAGGACTCTGAGTTGTATGGGAAGTCTGATGTATATAGGCTGAACAGGACCGGAGAAAGCACAGTCCCCTGCGGTGCTCCTATGCTGCTGACCACAATGTCAGACCTATAGTACCCGAGATGCACATACTGAGGTCTGTCTGTAAGATAGTCCACAATCCATGCCACCTGGTATGAATCTACTCCCATCTCAGTCAGCTTGTCCCTAAGGAGCAAGGGTTGGATGGTGTTGAAGGCGCTAGAGGAATCCAGAAACATAATTCTTACAGCACCACTGCCTCTGTCCAAGTGGGAGAGGGATCAGTGTAGCATATAGATGATGGCATCCTCCGCTCTCACCTTCTCCTGGTATGCGAACTGCAGAGGGTCGAGGGCGTGGTGGACCTGTGGCCTCAGGTGGTGAAGCAGCAGCCGCTCCATGGTCTTCATCGACTTGTGACGTCAGAGCGACAGGCAACAAGACGTGATACCTTTGGGACTGGGATGATGCAAGATGTTTTCCAAAGCCTCGGGACTCTCCCTTGTTCCAGGCTCAGGTTGTAGAGGACTCCCCAAGTCCAACGTACAGGCCTTCAACAGTCGTGGCGATACTATGTCTGGACCCACTGCTTTGCTGGCATGAAATCTCCTCAGCTGTCTGCTTTACCTGGGCTGCTGTAATTGTGGGTGGGGGGAAACTCTCTCCTATGCTGATATCAGAAGAAAGATGGGTGGAGGATGCAGTACTCTGAGGTGAGAGTGGACAACTGCATCTACAATTGTATAAAGCTGTCTGAGCAGAAGAGAAGGGAGAGCAGACCAAAAATAGGAAAAAAGGAAGGGAGTAAATTCGTGAGAAAAGAGGAGACAGATGAGAGCTAGCTAGTGCAATAGACGGGAAGCTTGGTGGTCAGGAGTTGGCTGTGCGGCAAGTGAAAATTACAATGCTTAGCATCTAGACAGCAGGTGTGAGCAAAGTGCTTGAGGAAATCATTGTTTAAATGCCTGAGAGAGATGGTAGTGGAAACGATGGAGCCAGGCTTGGGCATCCCAGCAGTGACCGGCTGAGGTAGCTGGTGCGCAAGTCAGTTTTAAACTGTAAAAATAACACACAATTTTGTTTGTATGGTTTTATCTTTGTTTTTATATGTCTGTGTATAATTTATTGTAGATTTTAACTCCCACATAAACACTGCTGGATTTTATGGACCTACTTAATAGGATTATTTATTTATGAAGCACTGCATTTTGTTTGAAGTAAAAAAAAAGAACTAAGCACTGTTTTGCACCACTATTGTTGCTGTGAGTCCTTAATCGTCCTAGTCCATCTCGGTTCATGACTACTGATATCTAGAATCAAGATGAAAAAATGCCAGCTGTAGGCAACTTGGACATCACATATATCTCCTCAAGCTCTGTTAGATTGGATTGGAAGTGTCTGTAAACTGTTATTATCAGGTCACTCCACAAATGTTCTACAAGGTTTAAGTCTGGGCTTTGGCTGGGCCACTTAAGGACAGTCAGAGACTTGTTCCAAAGCCACTCCAGTGTCTGTTGAACTGTTGCCCCAGTCTAAGGTATGGAGTTTTCTTCAAGGACTTCTCTGTATTTGGCTGCATTCATCCTTCTCTTAGTTTCTGTCCATGCTGCTGAGATGCTGAGAAGCACTCCCATAGCATGATGCTGCCATCACCATGCTTCACTTTACAGACGATATTTGGCAGGTGATGAGTATTGCTGGGCCTTTTCCAGAGATAGTGCTTGGAGTTCTGGCCACAGAGTTCAATTTTTATCTCACCAGACAGGAGAACTTCTTCCCTCATGCTCTCAGAGTCCTTTAAATGTTGTTTAACAAACTATAAGCGGGAGTTAGCCACTCTGCTATAAATACCTGATTGAAGGAGTGCTGCTGAGATGGTCATCCTTCCAACAGGTTCTCCCGTCAAAGAAGACTTGAGAAGTTTTGTTAAAATGACCATTGAGTTTTTGGTCACCTCCCTCACAAAGGCAATTTTTGTCCGGTTACTCAGTTTGGCTGGACAGTCCCAGAAGTTTCAGACTTCTTTCATTTCACAATTATGAGGCCATTGTTCTCCTGGGAATTATTAAAGCTTTAGAAATGGTTTTATATCCTTGCCCATACACAGTTTTATCACAAAGGTATACAGAGAGTTCCTTAGATTTCATCACTTGTTTTTTTTCCTCACGTGCAGTATGAATTGCACAACCTCATTTATACAGGAGTGTACCTTTCTAAACAACATCCAATCCATTTGATTTTCCATAAATGGACCCAAATCAAGTTCTAGACACACCTCAAAGAGTAAAAAAGCAAACATGATGTACTTGACCAAAATTTGGAGTGCCACAGCAAAGGCTCTGAACATGTATATGGATTAGAAAGTTCAGTTTTAGATTTTAATGGCAAAAATAGGAAATAAATCTGTATAAAATTAAATATACAGCACAGTACAGTGTACAGAAAGTAAGTGTCTGAATACTTTCTGAATACACTGTATATATTGAATATACTGTAATATTTTTTTAATGTGGCTACTTGTGACAATAACTAGGTAATTACATTTTCCAGGCAATTGGGTGGCATATACTGTAGATGTTGTAGCTAGAGTCCTGGTACAGTAAGTTTTAGAGATCTAGGCTTGACAGTTGTGAGTTTCCTCACTGAGCACATATTGTCTCAGTTCTCCGTTTTTTTATGTTTGTGACTGTATCTTCATAATATGATTCTGTGTCAATGTATTAATTTGACATGATGCTCAACTCTGCTTATCTTTTTAGTTTTTATGAGTTCTAATTTTTTTGATAGTTGAGTAACAAGTGACTTTATCTGTCTGTATTACTGTCAATCCATGGGTGATTAATATTACACAAGCCCTTTTATTTGCCTGGTTCCTTTTGAAGACAAAAGAGGCATTTATCTAATGTTTGCTTACTTTGTATGCTTCTTAGCAGATTTTTTGATTTTGAAAGTTTGGGGCACACCTTTTTAGTAAACTTACTCAGTACATCTTTTTGTTCAGCCATGTCCTCTCTTTCATTCCACCCCTTGTCATCATTAGAAGATTCTATTTACTTGTGCACATAGATTTATAGAAATATATCATCACATTGAAGAAATTAAGGCCTTTAAGTTTTCAGTTTGGACTGTTATAAGAAGCTTGGTTCTCAGCTCCATCCTGTGACCCTGTTCACCTTTATATCTCAAAGACTTCTTTGTTTTGGAGAGTGACTCTGCGGGGTCGCATGCCCAAATTCTCGCTTGCTTAAGTAATTCATTAATTGGAAATGCCCTTATTGTTGTCCTGACAATGGCCCAACTCTCACTGAAGTACAAGAAATGTATGAATTTTCTTTCCTTTTCTTTCCCTCTTTCTCTCTCTCTGGCACATTCCCTTACCTTTGTATGCAGTCCTACAATCTGCCTCAGCCCACTCTACAGTGACCGCTCGTGCTTTTAAAGCTATACTGTAACATTGTTATTTTAATGTGTTTTGTTGTGTGTGTGATAGTCATGGATTTTATTTTGGAAAGATGCTTCTGTGCAGGAAGTGAAGAGGCATGAAGTACAGGGTTCTCAAAAGGACATGCAGTTACAGCTCTTGAGTTTAATAAGGTGTATCATGTGAGACACCTGAGCTGGAGGCAAAATAATCAATCACTTTATGTGAAGTTAGCCCTGCACAAAAGGTTGGTGATCATACAAGATGAGAGGAGAGTCCAATGCATGTTTAAATAGCATGAATGTATGTGAGGGTGGCTCCCATAATTATCTGTAAGGATTCAACATTGCTTTGGGTTGCCATTGTCCTCTAGACTGCCTCAGATATTATAAACACATGATAATATGTAATCCACTAAGCCTATGAAATTCTAACTAACTGAATTAAGTTTGCTGACTGCCTGTATCCACAGCCTCTTTTGTAGTTTCATAAAATGACATGAGCTGGAGCGGGGTGCATTTTGAGCTTATATTCATTAAGTCATTTATTCTTTTTTCATATCTGCATATTCCAGAATAGGGTTACAACAGCCTATTTCCACAGCATCAGGGACAACGTGGTAACCAACCCTAGATGGGATACTAGTCCATTATTGGCCAAATTACTTAATCACCTCTTTTCTAAGTTAATCCTTTTGCAGATTTGGGAGAAACCTGGAGAACTAGGACAAAACCTATGCAGAAGCAGATTGTCACAGAGTATTTGAGCAGCATTCAAAACTACTCATCAGTCTTCAAATATTTTTACCCTGAACAGGTATAAAGATTTGATAAACTGATGCACAGTCTTAGTTTTCCGTGCTCTGCCACCCACTGCAAACTTTTTTTTATTTGATATACTTTATTAATCCTGAGTGGAAAATATCCTTTTGCATGACTTTTGGATTTCAGAGAGCAGGGTCAGCCATTGTACAACACCCCTGGAGCAATTTTCAGGTTAAGGGTCTTGCTCAGGGGCCCAACGGAGTAGAATCCCCACTAGCAGTAATAGAATTTGAACTGGCAACCTTCCAGATACCAGCACAGATCCTTAGTCTGAGAGCCACCACTCCAACCTGTTGGAGAACATCAAATGTCTATCTGTTACATCAAAAAAATCCTGCGATGAGACAAGACTTTTTTGAAGATATTTTTTCAAGTCCCATAAGATGAGACTTTTGACATAAGATTGTTTC
Organism: Polypterus bichir lapradei; assembly: GCA_026402145.1. Taxonomy (NCBI): domain Eukaryota; kingdom Metazoa; phylum Chordata; class Cladistia; order Polypteriformes; family Polypteridae; genus Polypterus; species Polypterus bichir. The sequence continues at coordinate 130,064,524 of JANRMT010062791.1, read as the reverse complement.
AAGTCATGCCCTCCTCTCAGCCATATTCAAACACGCACACAGTCCACTCACATCCCATTCATGTGAATGCTTTTGACAGACACATTTCCTACTCTCTCAGCTCTTATAAATTTTTATGTTTTCCTCACTTTAAGTTCCCAATTAAAGAAGATGTATCATGTCCAAATTTTACTGATGAATTTCATCATGAAGGTATATCAACAGAAGAAATGAGTACACGGGCAATCCTAGCACAGAGAAACGAAGAAGTCAAACAAATTAAAGTGAAAATTGTCGGTTACACAGCAAATTGGTTAAATGCGTATCAATAGACTATGCTAAAACAGTTTGTGGTGATCGTGCGGAAGATGAAAGCATCAACTTACAATATCCCAAAAAATATCTACAACTGTTAACAACATCCTGTCTTCCACCACCTGAATTACTGTTGAAAGAAGGATGTATCCAAGAAAGGTAATATAGTACATCTTCCCTGGATAACATTAGACAACAAAGGAGATCTTGATATGCCATTCGTTTTAAAACATTAACTGTTTCCCATTAGAATAGATTTTGCAAAGACAATTAAAAAATCACAGAGACAAACATTCGAAAAAGTCAGTTTATTTATTAGAGAGAAAGAAACAAAATTCTCTCACGGGTAGTTACAGTATACGTTGTGTTGTCACGATGTAAGTCCAAACACAGAATCAAAATTCAATGCGATACTGATGAAAATTTAATTCAAAAAATTGTTTTTACTGAAGTTTTGCAGTAAAAGTGTAATTTTAAAAAATATTTGTGTGTTAATTTCAAAGCCAAACAGAATTAAATCGTATAACGCAATGAAAAACTCAAACGCAACATGAAACATAATTTACTTTCAAATTATTATGTTTTACTATTTTTTAATATGGTTAATTACTTGCTGTAATGTAAAATAGTTCTATTATGCATATGTAACAATTCTCATGAAAATAACAATCTGTTTAAATTGTACTTTCACATCCCCATACACGAGCGACAGAACCGCAAAGTGGCTAGCAAGTAGTGCCAGCCTGGGGGTTGGCGAGCGAAGCGAGCAGGGGGCAAAGCCGCCTAGTTATATTTATAATAATCTTTTCTGTATCATACTTTAACAAAGGATTTCACAACCGCTTGCAGTCATATGAAATTAAGTATAAGTCCTTTCAGCTCCATGGCTTTACATATTAGGGCATAACTTACAATCCTGTAGTTTTCAGTCCACGGAAAAATTGGAAAAATCTAACCTGAAATGACAAACAATATGTTAAATATTTAGTTTATTATGATTTATCCATCGAAAATAAAATAAAATACAGAGGCCATGCATGAAAAGCTGAAAAACCTTTACTTAAGAACATAAGAATTTGACAAATGAGAGTAATAACTAAACTATCCCAATATCTCATCCAGATACTTCTTAAATGCTGTCAAGGTTTCTGCTTCAAATACATTTCATGGTAGTTTGTTGCTGACTTTAACAACTCTATGTGTACCGGCAGTTACATAAGTAACCATTTTCTCATTGTTCTTTATCAGTTTTTTGAACTTCTGCTTATAATACTACTTCAGTTCATAGATGCTTGAAGGCAGCCATTTATTGTGGTCACAGGGAGCATATGGGGCAAGGCAGAAGCCATCCTTAGTAGTCATTTCATAAAAAATCATACTCACTCATACCGAAACAAATTAGAACTACTAGTTACCAAATGGCACGTTTTTGGAGAACACCAAGTAAACCTGTGAGGATGCAGGGAGGAGGTAAAAATCCCACACAAACATTGCCTGAAGCAGAATTTTAAACCAAGATTATGTAACTATGAGGCAGCGCCACTAATGAATGCACCATCTGGTCACACTTGTTTACAAATTATTAATACAAAAAGCAGACTGAAAGGCAAAGATCTGTTTCTGTCATAGACAACAGACAATACAAAAATGGTAAAAGGCTGAATTTTGGATGAACTCTACCATTAAACAGAGTGAGGAAAACTAGTTAACGTGACATATGAAGAAAAAAATGAGACAATGAGTTATAATTTTTTGCAATGAATCTCAGTGACAGTTGCATGCCATGTAGCGTGTTTAACATATACCAACACAGTGACAAATAACAGCTAACACTGGAATGTGTAAGTATGATTGCATACACATGTAGTCATCAGTAACTATTATGTTTTATTTATCTGTTCAGTACAAAAGCAAATCTCAGTCTAATACTGAGTGACATCCAAACCATTAACGAAACTGCAGCTTGAGCAACCAACAATCTATTAGTAGGCCCTGCACAAATAAAGTAGGTGAATACAGTTGGTGAAGCACAAGAAGAAATAGGAGATGCTGCTAGCAAACCTACCTGATAGATAGATAGATAGATAGATAGATAGATAGATAGATAGATAGAT
>JANRMT010062791.1:130038254-130062106 GCA_026402145.1 Polypterus bichir lapradei | reverse complement strand
GATAGATAGATAGATAGATAGATAGATAGATAGATAGATAGATAGATAGATAGATAGATAGATAGATAGACGCTTTATTAATCCCCAAGGGGAAATTCACATACTCCAGCAGCAGCATACTGATAAAAACAATATTAATTAGTCTATAGCCTTGTATAATATTAGCGTTTACCCCCGGGTAGAACTGAAGAGTCGCATAGTGTGGGGGAGGAACGATCTCCTCAGTCTGTCAGTGGAGCAGATCAGTGACAGCAGTCTGTCGCTGAAGCTGCTCCTCTGTCTGGAGATGATACTGTTTAGTGGATGCAGTGGATTCTCCATGATTGACAGGTGCCTGCTCAGCGCCCGTCGCTCCGCCACAGATGTCAAACTGTCCAGCTCGATGCCTACAATAGAGCCTGCCTTCCTCACCAGTTTGTCCAGGCGTGAGGCGTCCCTCTTCTTTATGCTGCCTCCCCAGCACACCACCGGGTAGAAGAGGGCGCTCGCCACAACCATCTGATAGAAAATCTGCAGCATCTTATTGCAGATGTTGAAGGACACCAGCCTTCTAAGGAAGTATAGTCGGCTCTGTCCTTTCTTTTCCTAAAGTCCACCACCAGCTCCTTGGTTTTGTTGGTGTTCAGGTCTAGGTGGTTTGAGTCACACCATTTAACAAAGTCCTGGATTAGGTTCCTGTACTCCTCCTCCTGCCCACTCCTGATGCAGCCCACGACAGCAGTGTTGTCAGCGAACGTTTGCACATGGCAGGACTCCGAGCTTTATTGGAAGTCTGATGTATATAGGCTGAACAGGACTGAAGACTTTTGTCTTTCTTTTGGGTATATGTCTTATTTTTTCTATAACTCTACACTAATTGCTGCACTGTTCATCTGCCTTAATTTTTCACTTTAATGATTTAACACTACCACACACTGCAAAAGATAGCAAGTCAAATATTTATTTAACTTACTGTAGTTACCACTGTGAATTGCAGGGCACCATTTACTGACATTATATGATATGTAGTTAGCAGTCATTAGAAAATGGCCAGGATAGATCTAATACTACCCAAAAGGTAACAGCAATAGCACATTGTCCAACCTTGGCATGCACCTCAACTTTGGTGATCCACCCTGAGTCCTTAGAGAAATGATAATCCCAAAAGCCATTGACCTTTGAGACTTGATGTAGATACGACTAAGAAGAGAATTCATTAATAGTAACCACAAGTTAAACACTTAGAGGCATGCTCCATGGTACTAAATTTTACATACCAGAGATGCCAGTGTCTAAGGTCTACATCATTTGCCAAATGGTTCATCAACACCAGGCAACAGTGTACAAGCTATCGGGCTTGTATCATATTATAATGTATATATAACCTATGTGATACAGTAGCATTTGGGTCCTGCCACTGTTTTATTATGCCTAAAAGATTTCTTTAAATCTGTGTTACTTTCTGTTATTACCTTGATAAACACCATAACTATTATTTCATATTCATTTATTTTACTTCTTTTTGCACAGCGCTGTAAAGACTGCCTGAATTCACTCGCCATAGCAGTCATGAACCAGTGGCCTAGAGTGAAGTTGCGGGTGACAGAAGGTTGGGACGAAGATGGACATCACGCACCAGATTCATTGCACTATGAGGGACGGGCTGTTGACATCACTACATCAGATCGTGACCCAAGTAAATATGGGACCCTGGCGCAACTGGCAGTAGAGGCAGGATTCGACTGGGTCTACTATGAATCAAAATCACATGTCCACTGTTCTGTCAAGTCAGGTAATTCAGCTTTTCCATGAAATAAAATACAGGAGATGAATATTACAACCAATTTTAAAAATTGATTAGATAAATAGATAAGTCAAGAGAAAAGGGGAGAAAGGAAACTGTCAGGAAAAGTACAAAAAAAGACACCAGCACAACCACTGGACCAGAAACAAAAAGCTTGAGGAAAAGGGAAAAGATTAAAGAGCCCTATGCTGATGGCCAATAGCCCCCTAGTAGATAGACACTTCCAGATATTACAATGGGATAAGCCATTATTCTCCAGTAAAGAAAGTTCGACAACCACTGTATCATAGAAGAAAGACTTCAGAAAAATTAGAAAATGTGAAATCAGGGATTTTCCAGTTAGACGTCAATGCCACCTTAGCTGTATTGATGCACAAGGAGAAAAGCCATCATTAAGTGAGAGAGAGAGAGAGGGAGCAGAAAGATCCAGGACACAAAAATATAGGATGAATTAGAGATATCGAGAGAAAATGCTAAAAACAGACAAACAGACAGACAAGCAAAAGGTGGAGGCAGGAGGACAATTCTACAACATGTAGAGTAAAGAGGAGACAGCAAGAGTCAGTAGCCATTCCATAATATTAAAGTTCAGGATTATGGTATAAATATAAAATGTAATTTATTGGTGATATGGGTAAATGGAAAATATTTATATAAAATGAAAGGTCTCCTATTTGTACTAGTACTGCATATATTTTTTGATAAATATATTCCCCAACATAGCAGATATTTATTGAAATGTTATTTTAAATTAAGCTGTTACTAAATTATCCTGAAATCCTGAAAATAAATTTTTAATATCAGAATTGAGATATTACTGATTGAAGATATAATTTTAGCATCCGAAGCACAAGGGTGCCAACTTCAATGAAAAATTTTTCTTGGCAATACATAGAGGACAGAGAAAACAAGGTTCAAATAAGCCCCTTTTGGTAGAATTCTGGTGTGGCATAAGTTATCAAATTATTGATTTCTGTAACAGGTAGTTTTTTGTCAGTGGAGAACATTATTATTATTATTGTTGTTGTTATTATTTCATGCCTTTATTTTAGGTAACCTAAACGTTCAGAAAAGTATATTGCTATTTATAGTTAATTTCCTCAGGGTCACACAGTAAGTTAAACTGATATAAATAGATAAAAGTTTGCATGAAGAGCAGTGTACTGCTGCATGAACAGCTCAAATGAAACAAGAACCCATTAGACAAGATCTTTCTGAAAGGAAACTGAATCTGATAGAAGGCAAAATACAGAAAGAGCCGAATGCTTCTTGTACTGACATAAAAAAGAAAGAATTGGGTAAATTTTTGGCAAATGTAAATAATTAGATGTTGGTAGTCAAATAAGATTACAGAGGTGAATCTAAAAATAAAAGTGCAGTCAAAGCCAAAACCAAAATTTTTGTGAAATGTAATTTCTCAACTGCAAAATGATTTAGTTTTTTTTTTTCTAAACCCTTTAAAATGACATGTTTATTATTTGTTACAGGTCATTGACAGTTTCTTATTTCATAGCCAATGCTTAAAATGTGATTTGTCCTTAACCTTATAGTCACCAGACTGTACTTTCTCAGAGTATCCATTTACAAGTCCTGTTTTCCAACAGCAGACTAATAGTACAATTATCAGAATAAGGAGTTTTCCTTGACTTACATTTTCTGCATGAATTTCACCCTACACTGCCATGGGGAAACTGAACTCCGGTTTCAGGTTATGGGTTTAACAACCATTCAACACAAGTAATAATCAAAGTTAATCATTCATTTACAACTAACATTCAGTTAATCAGAAAGTGTACTGTTTATTACAGTACTGTTGCTTCACAGCTCCAGAATTCTAAGTTCAGTTCCCAGCTTAGTTATTATCAGTGCAGTTTGCATGTTCTTACCACATATATGTGGGTTTTCTGAGCACTATGATTTTCTTACACGTCACAAAAACATCTTTCTTACACAATATGTAAAATGTTGTGTAATGCCACTGGAGGTTTCACCCTGCTGTGGGTGCACGGGTGAGTGTGCCCTGCAGTAGAATGGTACAAAGTTCAGGGTTGGTTACTGACATGCATCTGGAGTTTTCTGGATAGACTCCAGTCTTAATTAAAACATATTGGACAATGTCACTACAAATACAAAGTCCTTAATTAGCTACTTATTTGCTGTATGTCAACAGCAATATAATTCTTATTTGTACAGTAATTGCCCTCTGTAAAGCAACCAAATACACAAGACATATAAGACATGCAATGCATACAGTAAACACCGATAGAGCATAATACATAAACTATGTTATAAACATATTTCACAACTAAAGTACAACATCAACAACTCAACAGTAATGAATGAAATGTACTTTATTCAGCAGACAGGTTACTACGAGGTGAAATCCAGTGCAGACTGGATTTTATATGAAACTTTAAAAGCTTGGTTCTTGAAGTTCTTCTTGCTGGGGAGTCTGAACTGATTCACAAGAAACCAGACAAAATTAATTAACAGTTTTTAAACCAGATGTCAATGCCACGTCACTGGTACAGCAACAGAAGTCATAAATGCCCGATATGTGCTGCAACTAGACGATTGACTCTGGACAGAGAGTGTGACATACATTCAGTCAAAGCAATATATTCCATCAAATCTCCAGTGGCATAAACTGTGCTCTTTGACTAAGTAAAATTTGATCCTGCACATTTGTTTGTATTGTTGCTGAGATTAAGCTTTTAGAAATCAGTCATCTTCAATTTCTGAACATGGTGTATCTCCCTCTTCCATTGACATTTGTGACGTGTGTGTTATATGAAGATATTCAGAATACATACTAAATAAAGAAGCACTATATATACAAAAAAAAACCAGACCAACAGTCTGTTTTCTCTGCCATTTTGAACAAGGCTAGTTCATCGCAACCAAAGACTGTTAAGCAGCATATTGTTGTCACTGAAAACTAAACTAGGCATAACATACAAAGCAAAACAAAAACAAAGAACACTGAAAAAGCAAGATACAAAATGGTAAACTGGCACCATCTTATGAGAAATAAATATAATTTCCTAAATACTGTACAGTATGTGTGTATCAGGATGATTGCTGGCTCTAAACTGTTCCTCAGTGACTAAGGGAATGTATTTTTCAGGTTGGCTCCTACCTTAAGCTAATTGCTGCTTTTATCCTGTCTTTAACTCACTTTGATTCTCCGATGGAATAAGAGCATTTGGGAAATGAATGAAAGGAATTTTCCAATATAATCAAATTAAGTTAATCATTTCGATGCTGTACTTTTTCTCTCTCTTTTAGACTTCTTTTTCATTCATTTTTAACAACACATTGTTGATGACATCATCATAGCACCATTTTGAGGTCCATCTCATGCATTTTGCCACATTTCTGTCTGCAGTGACGCCCGTCGCCACTAAAAGGCTTTGAGGGTAGCACTATGTGTTACATCACAATTGCCAAAGTTCTTTAAGAGGCTGTCACATTGACTTTAGTGTTTATGGATATTTATTAACCTCCTTAGTATTGCATTTTATTCCAAAAAAACATGTAAAAAGTGTTGTATTTTTTGGCATGAAAAATTATATTTTTATTAAATCTCTAAAATATAATAATGATAAAGAATAATAGTAATGATAAATAAAAATAATAATATGAAATGAACAATAATAACAAAAATAATAATTACAGTAATAATAATACTACTAATGATGCCAAAACATTATATAATCTCAGAATGAGTCCTTTGTGTGGTAAAATCTTAAAGCACAGTGAAAGACACAATCCAACGTCACAGTCAGGACAACAATAGTGTGGTTCTTTTTGAATTTTCTTTCCAGATTTATCAGTTTTTGAACAGCACACTGCACATGTACGAGTTGGATTCTGTTTTTTTCTCCGTTGGAAATATATAATCAATAGAATGTCTACCAATATGATGCTCTGCACTGATCTGCGATGTGTTGGGTCAACCGCATCTCTTTAGTGGTAGTGTTGAAGGTGGATGTGCAACAATGGTTTGTTCTACAAGTTGGCATGTAAAGTCTACATGAGATAAGTCTTGCCAGCTTTTTGTTTGTGTAACACGAATGAATTCCAAATGCACTGTTCAACCAGGTGATGGAATATATTTTTGTAGTATTTCCTTAGTTGCCTCCGCATAACGGGATAGAAAGTCAATTTTTGATCTGCGCCAGCATTCGTGCTATTGTAATTGACCACAGCACAAGGCTTCATAACCTACTTGTTGCCTTTTGCCTGTACAATGACTGTAGCTGCATTATGTAAAGTGCTAAGAAGACAAACATCTTTCATGTCCTTCCACTTCAGCACAAGCACTCCAGCAGAGCATATATCAAAGTCGGCACCAATGACATAGCAAAGCCGTACTGATTGTATTTCTGAGCAAACATTAACCCTTTCCCTGTGTACGGAACAAATTTCCAAATTTATCCTGTTTTAGATCCAAAAAGTTTGATAAGCTTTATGCCAAATCTTGCTCTTTATGGCGTGATGTACTGTATTCATGACAGTGTGCCCTTATAAGCCACGAGATGCTTACATCGTGGTTTGGAATGTAAACGCTCCGTAATTTTACTACAATCGGCTGGTACATCTCACAAATTTTCTCCAGTTTGGGTGCTTAATGGGTATTCTCGTCTTCATTGTTGGTAAAGTGCAGATATTTCAGAATTAGTGAAAACCTACACTCAGACGTAATTTCTTCCAAAGAACGGAAGCACTGACAGCAATTTTACAGCCTGAGTAATTCTCTGTTCTAATGCTTGAGCAAGACGCACCTGTCCAGTTATCCAAGTGACACTCAGGACTAACGCTTTTAGCATGTTTTTCGTAGCCCAAATAATGCTTGGCTCTAATGCTAAGGAGGTTAAACAAAACTGTTACGAATAGTTATTTAAGGAAGTATTTTTAAGTAGACAGGATTTTGGCTTTGTTCTTTTCATATACAATTTTTGCTGTTGACTTTTTAAAGTTCAGACAATTGCTATTTTTGAGTTCCTGGTTTAAACCTACTACCTGTTTTTGACTATTTTTTCATTTAGATTTCACTGCACCCTAGATTAAAAACATACTGTCAAGGGAGAACCTAATGCCTGGTTAATGCCAAACTCTGTCTTCTAAACAACTGAATAGCTACATCTGTCTATTTCATGGTGTGAGAACCCATTGGAGTCCAATTGAAAATACCAGCCTCTGAAAGTAACAAAGAAGAGTTGAATTTTCATTTAAATCAATAGGTGCATCTGCAGTTTAAATTTAATTAAACTAAATGTTAACAAAGACACGATAAAAGCACTTCTTCATTTAGCACTAAGACTCACACTGGACATATTTTTCAGATGACTGAATTAAATTTTAATGGTGTTTGAAATAGGGAGAGATCATGGCAGAATCAAATAACTGACCTTAATTGAAAATAGTAGTTTTCTTGTGAGGTTTTCACTCCAAAATACTACACCTTATCAGTGCAATCCAAGCGACAGAGATATACAGTACATCTTACACAGTCACAACATCAACAGATGAAGTTGCTCATCTCAATTTCAGAGGCACATCCTCTTTTACCATCCACATTGTAGCATCAAGTTAAAAACTTTTCCTGGTATCTTTCAGAGAATAATGCATAAAGTGAGCCCCATCTCCAAATAAGCAATCAGGGAACCAGTATTTAATCATTTATTCTATGCATGCATTTCAAAGACAGATGTGTTTAACTATGTAATGAGGGAGCAAGAAAAAATGTATCAGCTCAAAATTTTAAAATAAAACCATTTTAAACTTGGCCAACGTGTACAATAAACTTCAAACTTCCTGTCATTGTATCACTCATACCTGTAGCCCACACCCAGCCCAAATGTGCAGACACACATCCTTGTAAAAACAGTAAAATGCTAAGCGTGCTGAGCCGGAAATGTGCAGTGTAAACTGGCAACAAAAGCAGAACAGCTGGGAACCCACAGATGTCAGCCTAGAGCAAGCTACTTTGCCTTATAAATTTCAGTTTCAGCTGGGGATTGGTGTATGGTAGGTAGCTCTATGGCAGGAATTCTATACAAACAGAATATTTATGATTTAGTATATATATTATTGGACGGCGTTATACATTTTGCCATGTGTAACACATAACTCTTAAAGCTTAGTGTCTGATTGCTTTGTGAGATCTGTTTTATTGTAATACCTATATTTTGGCACATAATTAAAAAACAAAGTAGAAATATGTGGACTGGGATAAATCACTACAGAAGAGAACAATTACATAAACAGACTAAAACAAGAAGAAAATCTTTTTTTTTTTATCAAATCTTTATTAAAGTTATCAATTAAACAAAAAAATTAGACAAGGAAACCATCCATATAATAATTAAGTAGCTGAAGTACCTAGTGTTTGACGGGTATAAATAAATGTGGAATAAACTGTCTTTGGAAATTTAACAGGGCTAAACACAACCCCAGGATGAGACAAAAAGATGTACTCTTAAACAAAAGCCGTAATCCACCACATCAGTGAAATTGTAATCCAGGCTAGTTGAGAAGAAAACACTGTACCTGTGGTCTTAGATGAGATCCAACTTTGTCCACTACATACCTTTGGCATGCTGAAAACAATGTCCTCCCATTAGCCTCCGTGCTTTCTTGCTGTCTGATGGGAATCATAGTCCCACAACTGGTTTTTGTGTTGCCCCCCTATTGAAACCCCACTCCCCGATATGCCATATAGACAATATTTGAAGTTGAACCAATTGCAGCGTCATCAGTTCAGCATTTGTTGCATGATAGGCAGACAAACAGCTCACAATTTTATTTATATAGGTAGGAAAAATGCCAACCCACACTCTAAAAAATAGTGTTTCTGCAATGGCACATGACTGGGTTGTTTGATAAAGAACTATTTTGGGAAGGGTTTATTGCACATAAAACTTGTTCTTTGGGCTTTGAAAAGATTCCAAATATGTGGACAAAGTTTTTAATGTATAATAGGCTACCTAGCAATGGTTCGAGAAAACCTGAACTTCCCTACGTTATTGTCCTTTTAAAATACTGAACCTATTGGCATTTCAAAAATATGTTATCATCTATTTGTGGCTACTTAAGTAATCTGTTAAAGATCTAAGTAAAAAAGGGTTCTTGATGGAACCTTTATGTGAATGGTTCCCCTATGGCATTGGTGTGAAGAATCACCTTGGCATCTTCATTTTCAAGAGTACACCATTAACACCTTCACCCCACCTCTTTCTCAATTCAGCCCCAGGAACAGCCCATTGTACGGGTCACGTTTAAATGTGAAGCCCAAAGCAACTGAATAGAGAGAAATACCTTGAGACCAATCAGAAGAAACATGGAAGTGATTCTAAATTAAAGATTAAGGATGCTGTGATGAACAACAAGGAACTGAGCTGGGGCCAGCTGTATTGTTTGTGACCACTTTTCAATGTGTTAACCTGACACATCATTGATTCTCACCATGGAGAATCCTAGGCACATTAAGAAAGGGGACTGAGAAAGTGAAAGGGAATCAGTGGCTTTCCATCAAGAGTGAAATTAGAAAGATGAATGGAAAAAATGTGCAGAAGAAAGGGAATGTTAAATTAAAAAAGGGATACCAGATAAGAAAAGCTTTGAATGTATGCCTGTGTTTTAATGTAAATTCAATTATACACATTAGCACTATAACATTTATTGTTAAATTCCCAGTAACAGCATTAATGATGTGTTCCACGTTATAAGCGAGTGTTGTAAAAGTGCTTTTAAATGATTGTCAAATTAGACAGCAATATTTCAATTATATGAATCAAAATTATTCTGCTGAAAACCTTCCTTAAATAAAAGAGTGCTTTTTTTCTTTTAAAAATTTAATTTACTGCTATTAGCACTTAATGAACCATGGGCAAACTGTCAACACTGTACTGAATTAGACTTTGCACATGCTATCTAACTGAAGCGGAGGACTAGATATGATCACAGAATTCCATCTTTGTGACAGAATACCTACTATAGTAAAGACTGTGCATGTTTTTTATTACTTTGATATAATCAAAGCCAAACCTTAAAATTTATTGGATCATTTTTTTAGCCATCCATATGTTTACTGAAACTTGCTTGTCTAAGTCAGGTTGAAGTCAGGAACTATTCCAGCAATACTTAACATAGACCAGAACCTTCTCAGACAAGGCTCCACACACAAACATCCACTAATTGAGAGTCATCAGTTAATCTATGAACCACACATACCATTGGGATGTGGAAGGGAAACTGTAGTACACTGAGAAAATCCTACAGAGTCACAGGGAGAACATGTAATAGAAAGTGGCAAGAACAGAAGTCATTCATATACACCCTCTAGAAGCAGTAAGATATCAAGATGTCTCACTCAAAGCTTTTTTACACTATATATACACAAGCCCCATGGCAAGCTTATGAAATGCTCCCACAACCAGAATACTTTTGCCCATGCTCATTGTCTATGCCACTTATGTGTGACTCATCCTTTCTAAGGTGTCAACCACTTTTCCCAAGCTTTATTCAAAATTCAATTTGTTCCACTGCAAAACAAGGATTAATCCATTGTGAGTGACAACTCAGGGACTAAACAGAAGTTAATTTGACCACTGATGTACAATCACAAGGCCTTGACTATGACTTTGCACCTTTATATTATTCCTACACAAAATGGTACATGTGCAATACGTTTTTAACATTTTTCAATCAGCCCTCATTATACTTATAATCCTCTTTTAAATCTAGACAATGGACAATGCTAAATACAGAAAATGGATCAATGATGGCTAAGATAGATTACAACTAACTGGTCAAATGTCTGCAGGGATACCATTGAATTTAAATGGCCTGAGTGCTCATGCAAACCTGAGGTGCAGTTGTAGAGGAGGTTCTGTTGATAGACAACTACTTCTGTTTGCATTCTTTACAGTCAGAATATTAAAATTATGTGTTTTAGTTTTCATTTCAGGTGACAGCTGGTTCAGAATATATATGTATCTGGTATATAGGACATTTCTAGCAAAACAGCTACTGGGATTCTATTAATTTCTAAAAATCTAATTTGTGCTCATTTTGTTTTACAGATCATGCTGTTACTGTGAGAAAGGGCGGCTGTTTCCCTGGCACAGCTCAGATTTCCTTGTCTGATGGTCGACAGGTTAGTCTTTCATCTCTACAACCAGGAGAACAAGTGCTGTCAGTGGACAACTCAGGAAAGGTTGTGCCTAGCCAGGTTTTGCTGTTTTTGGACCGGGACACCAGCAGAAAGGCCCAATATGTTGTACTTGAAACCAAGAAGGCTAAAATTAGACTGACACCTTCACACCTCATTTTTATGTCTCCCAACTGGACTACAGATACCAGTCTGTATCAGGCTTCATTTGCAAGCCAGGTCCAGGCAGGTCACTTTGTGCTCACTATACAAGAAGGAAAGCTTCAGCCTATCCAGGTGACAACTGTTTCAATGGACCATGTGGTAGGGGTGTATGCCCCACTCACAGAGCATGGCACCTTACTAGTGGATGGTATGTGGGTGTCCTGCTATGCCTTAATTGAAGACCATTCACTAGCTCACTGGGCTTTTGGACCCATTCGTTTCCTTTACCATCACTACTACAGGTTTGTGTCTAGTATGTACCATTTAGGAAATCATACTATGGAGAGAACTGAGGCAAACTGGGATCAGGGTAGACATGATGGGATACATTGGTATGCCAAGATTCTCTATAGTCTTGGACATCTGATTTTGGACCCAGATAGATTTCACCCTTAATAGAGAGTAGTGTGAGCCTGCATTTGGATAACACAAAGTGACTGCACTAGAAGACACCTTTCATACCAATTAAAAGACAAACTAAGACCATTAAAATGTGCCATAGTACTATCTTAAGGATGTCAACATTTGTTTCTGGCCTAAGAAATGCTGCATCCTATCTGCATGAGGTGAAGAGAAAGGAAGCGGAAGCAGATTTAAGATTGCAGAGTAATGGTGAACACTGTTCAAGATGCTGGAAGAGATGTCTTAGGAATCATAAAATTCTGTGAACATTCATTTGGCCTCCAACCCTTCTGGTGCTCATTACTCACTCATTCTGATTTGCACTTAACAGAAGCACTGGGAGTGGGAGGTTGTGGGCCTTGTTGATTAACTGAGCATTCAGCAACATCCAATAAAGAGTCAGTTCACCATGTGGTAGATCCTTGCCAAACATCATCACATCTTCCCAGCAGGGTAGAATGTGTGGATTGTCCCCAAATGGGAAACATTACTGTTTCCTTTAGAGCATGCACTGTAAACATAGCCTTCTGTAGAAAGAAGGGCAGTCACTCAGAAAAACATTGCATTGATGTAATAGAGAATTTAAGACAAAGCTTTATTGATTAATTTTATCAGAATGGAAATATTTACAGGAAGAGAGTTGAGTATAAAACATGGAAAAATTGTCAAATAGAGCCTGGCTGTCATCTGCTGTGGTTTAGATTCTAATGTTAATATTGTGTATACAGCTGACCAATAATATATATATAAAAACATTTTAGGTCGAGATGTGATCATCTCGGGGAGACACTTTGAAGTCCCGCTAGACTTCTCGCACATCACGCCCTACTTACAAACAATTTCTCGGAGACACTTTAATAATGATTTATTAATGAACTTTGTGCTTGTAAAATGTAAGTGAGATACGGTGTTTTCTTTTAACTTAACACAGTCTTCCTTTCAGGATGGTGCATTACCACCTCAAACTAACTGCATATAAACTACAAAAATGAAATGCTCATCCAATCAAGTTAAAAGAACATTCTTCCAGCTTAAGTGTCTACTAGTTATTTTTTTTACTGTGAGGGCTATGATATCAATAGTTACATACGCAACCACAAGTTTAGCTTGTATACATTAAAATAAGTGCAGTGGTTAATGCTGCTCCCTGACAGTTTGAAGTTTCTATAGACATCTTACATTGTCCTTGCGTCTTTGTGGGTTTTTCCCTGGGCACTCTTGTTTTCTTAACACATCCTAAAGCTGTGTATGTTAAGTTACTAGATAACTTTAAATTGACTTGATATAAGTAAGCATGGTCTTCAATACATTGGCATCCAGGACTGTTTTTTGATTTGTGACTGCCAGAATGTATATTAGGTCTTTAAAGCAGAACTCAAGGATATTGTGCTATAGTGTGGCAAGATATTATGGTATGGCAAAAACATGCAGTCTCAACACAGATACATGACTGTAAATTATCCCGCTGTATCCCAGTGGGTTGGTTGGTTCCAGCCTTATGTAAATGCTGTCTGGCACCCATTTGTTTCAGAACCTCGATGGATGGATAAAAAAATTGAAATCATGCTGCTTGTGTATAATTAAGCATCATTCTTGATGGAGTTAATTTGATTTCAGTTCCCCTCTGGTTTCTTCCTGTCAATCTAGCACTTGTTCACTTAAATCCAGACACTTCAATTCACATTGCCAGATCTGGTCTGACTAACCAGCAGGCAGCCATCTCAAGTGCGATTTTGAGCTCATCCGTGAAACTATTGTTTCTGTATCTATCCATTTAAGCTACCCTTTTTTGGAACACACTTTATCCAAAGGACACATCCAAACAGCATTGTGCATAAGGTAAGAACTATATCTGGGTGGACTGGTGGTAGTTCATTATAAAACAAGAAAGGGGCTAATTGGGCTCATTTAGAGTCAACCAACTAAAATGCATGCTTTTGCACTTGATAGAAAAACTGGATTGTTCTGTGGGAATCCATGGAAACAAAGAAAGAGCATGTAAAGTGGCGAGAGAAGGTGCCTAGCCATAAGGTAGCAACTCTGATAACAGCACCTTCATATCACCTTGCTTCTGCACGCTCTAAACCAGAGTGTTTTCTGTAATTTGTAATGATTTGTTTGTACCAAAACATGTTTTTATACATCATTTGAGATGTTCTGTAAATAGTCACAATCCAATCAAGAAAAGTAAAGGTATAAAAAAAAATGTGTATATAATAATACAACAGTAATCATATAATTATGTTTTTAGTTATTAGTATGTTATGTACTAGTAAGTGTTACTTTACAGACTTGTTTTTTTAATTTATTTAATTATTTATTTAATATATCTCTCATACAAACACATTTGAAATTGGACATAGTGTTACAAAATATTCTTTTAACAGTGAAAAAAGTGTTATTTTGATTTGCTATTATTTTTCTTGAAAAATAGGTTTATGAGCCTGTAAAAGTCCATGAACCCCTCTCCCAATTCTCTCTCTCTCTCTAAATATATATATCATTTCAATTGCCAAACAACTCATTAGTCATTAATGTCAAATAAAAGCAAAATCCTGATATGCAAAAGAGTGTGTCCTATAACAAAACTCAGAAAATGTGCCAATTGACAAATCTATTCAACCTATACAAGATTTGCATCTTGAGGCCTCATGTATAAACAGTGTGCACGCATAAAAATGTTCCATGCTCACTTCGAGATGTATAAAAACTAAACTTGGCTTGAAGCTATGCACATTTTCACGGCAGCATCACACCATGTGTAGGCATTTTTCTGCTTGGTTTTGCAAACTGCCAACACCCAGCGTCAAAGCAGTGCTACTGTTTCGGTGTCATTTCCCTTTCTTTTTTAGATTCACATCCATGGCTGTATCAAATACATTAAAATTAATTGCATATTGTTTACAAATTTAATGCACTTGATTGTAATCTTATATATATCAATATATTCAATATAATGGTGCACAGAGTGGCCAAACTATTTCATCTACCATAGTTGCTTTAGAGTTGTTAGAAGACATTTCAAATGGAAGAATTAGAAGAGAGTGCATATTTATAGATGACGATGATGACTGGCTTCTAAGTTGATTTCCAAGAGCTATTCACTTGGAGGTTTGTGCTGAACTAGTGCTGGCTTTACAAAGCCAGACTTTGAGGAATTGTGCTCTACCTCCTCTTTGAAAGTTCTGTCCACTTCCAGGTGTTTTGCCACAGGAGCTTTTCAATGTGAACTTGAAGACTGATTGGGTATTTCACAGTCATCACTGAGGCGCGCCATGCCAGCTGTATGGGATGGTATTATCCACTTGTCATTGAGCTATATAAGATTCCCTTACACTGTGGTTGAACTGGTAAACATCAAAGCACAATTCACAGCAAAATTTGGTTTTCCAAATGTAATTGGAGTGGTCAACTGCACATTGCTATTGTAACAGCACTGGACAAGTTACATCAGCCAGGGATGAATCACTGAAAGAATGAGCTGCCATTACATCATCTATAGTAGGAGAGTCTATAAAAATGGCAACTCTGCACAATCGCAGGTGTTTTTTCCAACTAGTGTGGCAAAAAGCAAGCAGTCCTGTTAAGTACAGTGAGTCACCTCAAAGAGCCATGTACAGAGAAGACAATTCATTTGTTGTATTGCTCAGTGCCGATGCTACACTATAAAGGTGCCTACATAGAATGAATAAAGTGGCACACAATTGTGGCTTGCTTGTACCTGAAGAGATGTGCTATGATGAACATGACCCTGACCCACTAAATGATCGGCCAAATCGGACAGTGCTACAAATTAATTTTAATGAAATTAGCACAATGTAAAAACAGGTAATCAGATGCAGCATTTATTTTTTAACAAATTCATTTAACTTAGGGTCAGTATCCCATAGTACAGCCCTTATATTCTTTAGTTCATTGGCTACATCTCTTACAGCATCCACTATTGCATTTTATGACACCCAGCAGTTTCTGAGGCAGAGGTGTGTGTACAGCCAGCGTCTGAAGATGTGCTGGGCACAGCAGCATCATCACCACCTAGAGTCATGTCTTTGGCAAGGGAGTCAGCTTTTGTAATATTGTCAAAAACAGAGTAAACAGACGGTGGGCTGCAACTCATCTTTTTACATCAATTTTGATATCTGAAGACTTCTTTTTTATATCGGGCACTGTGTGACTTTCTGAGCTTGAACTTCGTTTTGTTGCTTAAACCACTGTTTAAGCCAACATATAGTATGTTTTCCTTGCTGCCACTTCACATTTGTCGAAATTCTTCTTTTTTCCACGTGCTTTTGCCATTGAACAGTAGGGGCTATTTATATTGATAGGCAAAATTCAGGGAGGAGTCGGGGTAGGACTGTAGGTGCGTGCATGTGCGTTAAAATCCATGTTGATTAGGATTCATAAAGGGAAAGTGCGAGGAACTTGGTGCACGCCAGTTTTATGCATCTGAATTTTTTTGTGCATACGCACATTTCCAGTTTTGTCCGTATGTTTTAATGTGAAATTCTATGCACGGCATTATACATGAGGCCCCTGATTATTAAAACATGATTGACACCTGAATCTTGGATATCACATACCAGATTAAATTTTTAAAAAACATGAATATGTTTTTAGGTAGTCTGGTTGATAAAACAATATGACCATGTTTTAACAACTTGGTATAAAGTTCTTGCTTACTAAAAGCATCTGCCAGTGACAGATATAGATGAACAATAAAGAGAATGCAATGGCATTTTAATAAGTAAACATCTTTTCATCCATCCACCCTCTAACCAGCTTATTCAGTTCTCCACATTTAAGAGTTGTTTTGAAAACAACATAATGAGTAGGTGCTAATATAAGCATACACATCTAAGGATATCATTACATGAAAAATCAACATATAATTATATATTAGCAGAATCATAATTAGCATGTAAAGGCAGGTCAACAAGAATAGGCTTTCTATGCATTAGAGGAGTGGATCACTACTAACATCACATCACAAATTCATGTCTTTTGATTAATAGTATATATAAACAGACAACTGGTAAGCTGAAGAACAGCACTATGATGTAGTGCAATGAAAAAAAAAATACACTTAATTTTTTAACCCAATTATACAATACAGAATTGTGGGAAACTAGAAGCCATCTTAGAAGCATTGAGCGTAAGGCAAGAGTCAAATGTACATGGGATGACATCTCAATGCAGGGGACAGTCATTCACACACTCACACTCATTTACACTAAACTAAGGTATGCGTTTCAGTCAACATAAACACATTTATCAGAAGGATAGTAAGAGAAAACGAAAATCATATTTGAACAATACGAGAACAACAAAGTTTTAAGGAAACCCACATGAACCAAAGGGGGACAAGTAAACTGCAATTAGAAGGCATCCAAGCTTGGATCTAAATCTACAGTATAAGATTTGTGCCAGCCACAGAATATATGTATTAACTAGAATATGTTTGGAACAATTATATATTACTTCATCTTATGTTTAGAAAGATGAGAATCAGCAGGCATTGTCTGAATAGAAAGAACAGAATAAGGCAGTCAGAACACCTTATAAAGGATAGTGAGAGCACGTAACTGAACTGTGAGAAGTGAAGGAGCAGGTATTAGCAGGCATCTCTGGAGGCGTACCTGAATCACACAAACTGAACAAACAGATTCATCTTTACTAACTGAATTATAACATGACAAACACAAACTAAAACCAGAAAGTAATAACAATACAGTGAAATAAAGGACTATGAATGACTAGGAAATTCTTGACTTTCCACTTACTTCTAATGTTAGGTTTAAGTCCCGCTAAATCTACCTGGGACAGGCAATTGGAGAATATCAGGACATAAGAAGTGTAATGCAGAAAATGACTTGTGAAGGATGAAGAGGAGCATAATAGCAAAGCAAAAGGGCAATGATCAATAAATAAACATATGAGCAGTTTTCTATATTGTACTCTTTCACAGAGATTCCTTTAATGATTTATTTGTTTATAGATGCATTTTAATATATGTGTATAACTTATTATTTTGAATTTTAATGCAGAAAATGTCTTCTGAAATATTTTTACGTGAAAAGAACAAAATATTGTTTGGGCTAGCTCCAAAGAAAGCTATATTTTTCTACATATTAAAAGTGTAATATAATTATTTCAACAAGATCCTAAAATTTTCTTTGGAATGTATACAGGTTAACATGTAAGACAATAATAATTTAATTATTATTTAATAAACTAATGTGCTTTGGAAAACTATAGATTTGTGAGAGAATTGTTACTGTAGTGAATTTCAGATTGTGTGAGACTCTAAAGAAAATGCTGATTGTTTTACTTGCCAGAAAGGAAAGACTCCATAATAATAGTTTTCTATTAAAGACTGATGCTGTTGCCACACTATGAAACAGTTATAATTCCATGTGCTTGACTCTCATTGGCCTCTATTAGCACAATACCTCTGCGCTACTTAACAATGGACAACCCAAGTACTTGCGTTTACTTATCTCTGACCATAGTTTACATTTCCAACTTTTAAAGGAAACAGTTGATTACATTTGAAAACAAAAATTGGATTGAAACAAAGACAAATAAATCATTGAGCCTTTTGTGTTATGTAATCCCACTAAAAAGAGAGTGAAACTGTCATAAACCTGGCTGACAAACAATATTTTTATTATTTATTACATTGAAGAGTTTTAACATGAAAACAAAATTCAAAATGCAAAGACCTAAATCAAGAAATTTAAAATCACAATACCATATCATACCTTTTCCTGTGCCCACTGAATTGTGAGCAGGGTCACAGGGCCTGGAGCCTATCCCAGCGAGCTCAGGGAGCAAGACACAAACAATCTTCAGAAAGGGTGCAAGCCCATCACAGGGTGAACACACACACCCACACATACTAGGGCCCTTTTAGCAATGCCAATGCACCTACCTGCACATCTTTGGACTCTGAGAAGAAACCCATGCAGGCACGGGGAGAACATGAAAACTCCACTCAGGGAGGGCAAGGGTTGTAAAACCTAGTCTGCTCACAAGGAGGCAGTTAGAATCAAAATTCAATGTCAAAAGAAAAATGCAAAATACAAAAAACAAATAATCAGGTATTTACAAGAGCAAAAATAATATTTCAAACATAAGAAAAAATAACTGAACAAATAATATGAACTAAGCCAAAGAAATCCACATCCTAAATAAAAATCCCTCCAAAATAGGGCAAAAAACTCAAAATCATTAAGCTAATATCAGAAAGGTCAAAAGTCTACCAGACCTACAAAAAGATATTAGGGAAATCAATAGCAGAGGAGCAGAAACACTCTAACCACTCTGTTGAGACAGAAGCTGAGGTTACACCCACACTATTATGGTTTCATTTAAAAATGGTGTTTTTAAATGAAAACTGTCTCTATCCTCACCAGAACTACTGAAACTGTATTTGACTTAGCCATTTGCCTATAAGGGGCATGTGAACATCAGCAGAAAGAATGGCCGGTAATGCCACCGGCCAGTGGATTTTTCACAACACTGTGCATTCACACTGTACAAAACCCAATTTAGATATGTACTGGTAAGCAACACAACAAGTGCCATGGAAAGCAACTCTTCTTTGTCTGCTGTTTTAGAATAAGGTTTTCTTCCATGAAAGGTGACTAATCAAAGAAGGAGACATTGTAATGACCAGGATCCAGTCCGGTAAGGGCCATTTAATTAGCACAAACCAATCAGAGTGTGATTAGTGTCTGTGTCTCAGAAATCTTTGTTTCATCCATCCACATTACAACTCTGAGGCTGCTTTGTCAGAATATATGGCTCTGGAGAGTGATTTTAAAAGTGTGTTTTTGATGGGTTCAAAATGCCAGGGTAGTGTGGATGAAAGGTGAAAATGCATACTAATGTCTGTGTTTAAAAGCAAAAACACAGTAATGTGGACAGAGCCTGAAAGTTCATTAAATAAAAAGGCAAAAAGGCACCTGGGGCTTGCAATCAAATTAGGGGTCAGACCACCCCCCCTCATCAAAACAACAATTAACATAATTAACAGAAGGTAAAGAAAACCTACTAAAGGTTACTGAAGAAACTAAAGAAAATCAACAATAAATTACAAAAATTGACATCCGCAAAAGAATTTTACATTTTGTTAAAACATTTAATCCATTATGTTAATTCAAGAAGAAATGTACCTAGCATATTGAGAAATGAGCATATACTGTATACAGCAGTGGATGCCTCTTACACAAAATTAACTTTTATGGTCTCAGCGTTACATGGTTCACCTCCCCTGAACTTAAACAAAGCTTCTGAAAGCACCACCAAGCCAGTAAGTCTGCATCAACCCTTCTCCTGGTGTATCATGTCTGGCTATGCTTAGATACTCTCGGTGTCTATCTTGTACATCCTCAGCTCTCACATGCTCTCTCGTTAATTAGCTGTGTACGCTAAAGAGTGCAAACCTTAGCATTTTTTCTGTATATGCTGTGGATGCTACAGTATCATGGCTCTTAAGCATTCAGCACCACGTGCTTCTGATACCCAGATGAAGCGGCAGTGACCCGTTTCCATGGTAGGTCAAAAGTTTGAGAATTTTGACACCTTGTAAAGCAGCAGACAGTGATAGAGCCACTAAAACCTCATCCAGCAGCATATATATATATATATATATACAGCAACAGCATGTATATACTGTACATTGTAAGATGTATGCAGTGTATGGTATGCATAGTCAAACAAGTGACTAATCCAATGGATATAAGCAGAAATCCAACCATTCATCCATCCATCCATCCATTATCCAACCCGCTATATCCTAACTACAGGGAGACGGGGGTCTGCTGGAGCCAATCCCAGCCTACACAGGGCGCAAGGCAGGAAACAAACCCCAGGCAGGGCACCAGCCCACCGCAGGGCGCACACACACACACACACACACACTAGGGACAATTTAGGATCGCTAATGCACCTAACCTGCATGTCTTTGGACTGTGGGAGGAAACTGGAGCACCCGGAGGAAACCCGCGCAGAGACGAGGAGAACATGCAACAAAAACTACATTTATTTATATAGCACATTTTCAAACAAATAATGTAGCTCAAAATGCTTTACATGATAAAGAAAGAGAAAAAAAGACAAAGTAAGAATTAAAATAAGAGAACACTAATTAACATTGAATAAAAGTAAGGTCCGATGGCCAGGGAAGACAGAAAAAACAAAAAAAACTTCAGACAGTTGGAGAAAAAATAAAATCTGCAGGATTTCCAGGCCATGAGACGACCCAGCCCCCTCTAGGCATTCTACCTAACATAAATGACCTCAATCAATCCTCATTGTATTCAGGGTTCTCATGGAAGGACTTGATGATGACGGTCACGTGGACTTCTGGCCTTTAATCCATCAATGTAGGGACATCATGGTGCTTTGATTAGGTGGTGGTGGCGCAGATCGCCACCACAGAAAACCGGAAAAAGAACAGAAGAGAGAGTAGGGGTTAGTGCGGATTTTGGAGCCACCATGAATAGTAATGATAATGAATTGAATATACAGAGCATCAGGATTAAACTGCAAACATGTAAACTCCATGCAGGGAGGACCTGTGAAGCGAACCCGGGTCTCCTGACTGCGAGGCAGCAGCGCTACCACTGCGCCACTGTGCCGCAATAAGCAGAAATATCAAATTATTTTTTTTTTTTGCTCAAGAAAAAGAGATTTCTCAAGTGGCTCAGATTAGACCATAGTTAACACTAATTAGGGTGTGGTGGTGTGTGGAATGCATTATGCTGATGTACCTCATGTTAGGAAAACTTGACCCTCTGTATGTTGTCTGAGAAGGGTTCCACTGGAAAATGTCCTCCCCATAGTGCCCAAAATGAATATCCAGGACTTCAAAATTTCCTGCTCCCTGTGCTGTATATTCAGTTGTCCACATGAAGAAATTCTTTTCAATCTTTTGTGCTAAATTTCCCCTAAGGTCAATTAATCTGTGCATTTGTGTTTTGTTGAAGAATC
Organism: Polypterus bichir lapradei; assembly: GCA_026402145.1. Taxonomy (NCBI): domain Eukaryota; kingdom Metazoa; phylum Chordata; class Cladistia; order Polypteriformes; family Polypteridae; genus Polypterus; species Polypterus bichir. The sequence goes on along the minus strand of JANRMT010062791.1, from coordinate 130,040,543 downwards.
AATTCTAAACATTTACACTAATGACACCTTTTAATCCCCAAAAGCTCAAGCTGGGAAATGGATCAGATTCTTCTGTCTGTTCTCATAAGTCATACCCTTCAAATCTGAAACTGGTCCTAATGCTGCTATGCCTTACTTGTTAACATGGGGGAAAATACTACACAACCGAATTCAGATGAAATGCTACAAGTGTGCTTATACTGTATACACTTGACAATTATTCTCTATTTTGAGCTTTTGTATGACTTCTGAACTTTGTTTTTATGTTCTTGGAATGGTTCTTAGAATCAAATACTGATAATTACACTGGGACACAATGTAGCTGGACATTCCCATGAGTCTGGGGAACAGGGGTGGTTGCTCTTCCAAAAAACAAAGAAACTGGGAACAAAGGAAGAACAACAACCTCCAAAATTATTATTAGTACACACACAAAAAACTTCTGTTGTATTTAAATAAAATTGCAAAACTGTTATTTTGTTTATTTTCTTAATTTTAGGGACTTGTGGCTCTGGATTGAACAGTAGACTTAGAATAAGTCAGTTCCTTTCTGTTTTGTTCCTCAAAGCTGTCTAATTCTTACTAAACAGTGGCTATCCAGTTCTTCAAAATTTGTCCCTTCTGACACTAAACAACAGCTGTCCAGTCCAGTAATGTGAGTTATCTCATGGAGAGCCCTGGCCAGGTCTTCTTTTGCTAAAGCAATCATCAAGGAAGGATGTCTCTCTTTCATGCCCATCCAGCACTCAGACTGCTGTTCTGTTAATGTCTGATGACTTATCCAACAATGAGGCCGTAACCTTATCTGTCCAAATAGAAAACTTCTATGCAGCTGTTTTGTCTGATTACTGAACCAGAGAAGCAGCATTCGGTTCTTATTTTGTCAGACCATCACATCACTAGATTATTGTCCTTCTGCTTTCAGGCAGCTATCAAATTAGGCAACATCTGCCTATCTAAATGAAAGACAAAGACATAACTACCTGTTTTGTGCTTGTTTGTTCATCTCAACCAGCAGCTGCCATGTGTCTCTTTTGCATTCTTCAGCTATACAGCTACTTCCTGGTGAGACTGTCTGGCACCTTGCATTTATGTCACAGTCTGCTGTCCAAACTATGCGCTAACAGATGCATTGCCAAGTCAGATCATCTCTCCTAGCGAGAAGATGATTTGCTTTAGGTCTGTCTTCTACATCCTTAAAGGTGGTAACTGATTTCATAACCCAGGGATCCCAGTTGGTTCAGAGTCCAGGGGCCTCATGTATAACGCCGTGCGTAAAACTCAAACTATAACAGGGTGTAAACACAAAAGCGGTAATGTGTGTATGCACAGAAAAATCCCGATACATATATCTGTGCATATGCAAACTTCCACGTTTTTCCGTTACATAAATCCCGGTCAGCCAGAAAAGTAACGCACGTGCACGCGCCTGTTGTCCCGCCCTAACTCCTCCCAGAATTACGCCTTTTTGAATATGTAAATCAATATAAATAGCCCTTAAGCTCAGCCTTCTGTGAAAAGACAATGGGAAAAGAACAGGAGGAAATAGAAGAATTTCAGTGAATACCAAGTGGAGGCAAGGAAAAACTACTATTTGTTGATTTAAACAGTGATATAATCAACAAAAGGAAGTTGAGTGACAGAGTGTCGGAGAAACTGGAAGGCTCAAGTTCACAAAGTCGCACAGTGCCTGAAATAAAAAAAGAAGTTGTCACATATCATAGTCGCCTTGAAAAGGCGAGTCGTAACCCACCGTGTGAGTGTCATATGAAAGCTTATTAGGGTACAGAGAAAAAAAAATAGGCACACAGTGGGGAAAAAAGCACAAAATGTCAACTTTAATCTCGAGATTTCCACTTTAATCACGTAGTTTATTTTGTCATTAAAGTAGAACATCATAAACTTCATCTTAAAATCGTTTAATTTACTAGTTTCTCAAATCCCATTGTAACTAAAGTAGCACGTTAAATGCTTTGTTTTGTATTTAATCTTCAATGTGCTCTATGTGTGTGAATCACTACGTGCTTCCGTTCTTTCCCTTACTCCGACAGGACATAGAATCCATTACATTCGTGATATTACAGCTCTCTGAATAATTAAAATACTAAGATGTATAAGTGATATCATTTTCATGATAAAAGGAGTTAAATCATGCTATTAAACATGGGAACATGGTGGCGCAGTGATTGTTCATGTCTCATGCAAGATGCTTGCTGCACCATATGCGACCTTCGATGAAATTCGAGGTGTGGCAGAAAAGTAATGAGACTGGCAACACTGCAAGCGATC
>JANRMT010062791.1:130002840-130037854 GCA_026402145.1 Polypterus bichir lapradei | reverse complement strand
CGAGGTGTGGCAGAAAAGTAATGAGACTGGCAACACTGCAAGCGATCTGGCAACGCTGCGCTGTTGTCCTTGATAGAGCACGTGTATTAGTACCCTCCCATAGCTCAGTGCGAGTTTCAACTCCTTCCGTTAACTACGTGATTTTTGTGACTGCTATTAGCGAAGTTGTGTTTTTGGTTGTGCGTCACGCAAAATGGAACAGCGGAATTTGGAGCAACGTTGTGCCATTAAATTTTGTGTTAAGCTTGGAGAATCGGCAAGTGTGACGTTTGAAAAGTTAAAACAGGCCTATGGGGAACATTCTTTATCCCGAGCTCAAGTTTTTCAGGGAGGCCTTCAACTTCGAAAACCAATGAAAACATCGAACGTGTGAACACTCTTGTGAGATCAGACCGTCGTTTAACATTAAGAATGTTAAGAGAACAATTAAATTTGAACAGATTTACCGTTCATCAAATTTTGACTGAACATTTGCACATGCGAAAGGTCTGTGCCAAAATGGTGCCGAAAAACCTCACAATTGAGCAGAAGGACAATCGAAAAAACGCATTCCTGTGGTTCCCTAGCCCCCTTATTCACCTGACCTCAGTCCGTGTGACTTTTTCCTGTTTCCTAAACTGAAAAATGTCCTCAAAGGACGTCATTTCGGGACTTTAGAAAACATCCAAAAGAGTGTAACGGACACGCTGAAGACCATACCGGTTGAAGACTTCCAGCGCTGCTACCAACAGTGGGAACAACGTCTCCATCGGTGTGTAACTGCCCAAGGGAACTACTTTGAAGGGGATAACATTGATGTTTGAAAAAAATAAAAACTTCGGTAAATAAAAAATCAGTCTCATTACTTTTCTGCCACACCTCGTACTTTATTGTAGCAGCAGTGTCTCTTTCAAACGTACTAACCCCCAATTCCTGTCCTTACTTTTCTTTCTCCAAATACCCAATCGCCACACAATCAGCTCTGTAATAGACATTAAGCCATCTGTAAGCTTAGAACGGCGATTCTTCAAAACTTTAAAGGAGCATTGAAATATCTTCGTAGTACATGTCTAATTATTCTGTCCATCCAGTATCGCGCCAGTTCCAGCAAGAATACAGCACGAGGCAGAAATAATCCCTGAACGGAGCACCAGCTCATCAGTACCGCTGTCCACCATGTTACAATGGCACAGTCCAAAGTCCACACCTGAATTAGATTTAACTGCAGAAATGCATAAAGGAATGCCTGCAAACCTCAATGATCTAAAGCAAACTTGTAGAGAAGAGTGGGCCAAAATTCCACCATAAAGATGTGAAAGACTGATAAATTCATACAGAAAACAATTACTTCAAGTTATTGTTGCTCTTGAATCAAAAGGTATACTTACTTTTTCACAAAAGGCTTCTCCATTTTGGCAGCATTTTTGTGCAGTAAATAATGACAATGCGGAATCTGTCGTGTGTTGTTTAATACCTGAGGTTTGATTGAAATAATTTTAGAACCTGGTAAGGACCAGCTTTTTTTTATTATTTGCTGATATGTAAAACTATAGAAATGTAAGAGGGTTTACTTTCTTTTTCACATGACTGTATATTTTACTTATCTATATACAGTACATATGTAACAATTGTAGTTTTTGATGCCACCTTTTTTATTGCTCTAAATTTATATTGTACAACACTTGGGGAATGCTGTTTGAACTTTATGCAATACCCATAATGTAGTTCTCACCTTAAATTTACTTTTCACAATTCAAATCCATACTTAACAACAAGCTGTTCTCTATTTAATTTTCTTCCTTTACTTTACCCTCTATGTACATAGTACACTGTCTTCCACTTTCCACTACTGTCAGCATAGTACATGTTTAATTATTTTATCCATCTATCCTTCCTGTGTCGCACCAGCACAAGCAAGCATACAGCGCGAGGCAGGAACAATCCGTGAATGGAGCGCAAGCTCCTAGCTAGCACAGCGGCACCGTGTCCTGGCATGTTTAATATTAACAATATAGATTATTTAAATGAAGTTAAAGTTTTATCTGTAAACATATTTTACTGCATTTCATCTTAAAAATGATATCGTCATCTCGTACGTAAATACATGCTTTATAAAGTGGCTCAGGTTGTGCAATATTATAACTGTAGTGTAAGTTTATAGTGAGGTGATTGTACTTATAAGTACAAACAGTTCTACAAGGAGCACTTGATGGACTGATTGAGTGTGTTTATAGATCTTGGGATGAAACTGTTTCTGAACCGCGAGGTCCGTACAGGAAAGGCTTTGAAACGTTTGCTGTGTGAGAGCAGTTCAATAAACAGCATGGCCGAGGCACCATGTGCTTGATGCTGTATACTGATAATTCTCTCTTTCAGTTTCTGTAGATCTTTGATTCCCCACTGAGATACAGTAATATAAATACTCTGAGTGGTGTAATGAGAGTAATATGGAAAAAGATGGTTCGCTGTGGCAACCCCTAATGGGAGCAGCTGAAAGAAGAAGAAGAAGGTGCAGTAAGAGTAACAACGCTAAAGCAGCTATTGTATTTAGAATAGTTTGACCATTCTGTGGACCATTATATTGTTACAGGTTAATTACAATCAGATGCATTAAACTAATAAACAATATGCGGTTAATTTCAGTGTATTTATAAAGCTGAGTCAGGGATGTGGATCTGAAAAAGATAGGGTAACCAAACAGGAACAGTAGCACTGCTTTGACATTGGGTGCCACCAGTCTGCAAAACCGAGCGGAGAACTTGCGTACGCCAGGGTATGAGCTACCGTGGAAATGTGCGTGGCTTTATGTCAAGTTTAGGTTTTATACATCGCGATTTGAGCATGAAAACGTTCGTACACAACATTTTTGTGCGTACTCACCGTTTATACATGAAGCCCCAGGTTACCACCATGAGAAAGTGCTCTGAGTGTTGTTCAAAGTTTTTGTTTCACCTGTACTGTTCATGACACTGATTACCTATTCCTTCAATGGTAATTGTATCTAAAAAGATGTTCACTTAAGATCCCTGTTCTCTTTCAGCACACATCTTCTCAAGTGCTTTGAATGTTCAATGTTACAACTCAATGTTCTGCCTTAGATAGACAGGAAAGAGTTTTACTGATGGCAATGAGAGGAGACATAAAAAAGATATGCGCTAAGTTTGCTAACCAGGAATCCTTTTAACAAATCAGGGAGGCAAAGGAAGAATAAAAGTCAGAAAGTGGAAATGACTCAATGTTTTTATGCAATATTACATAATGTGAAGTTGGACTTAACTTTTATGCGGTCATGTTAAAGATTTTACAAGTTGCACAGCCCCCAGAATTCTGGGCATATAACCATGGAAACCCATAACACAAATTTAAGAAAAATAGCGATGCCCAAAAGAAAATCAAAATGGCACCAAAGCATAACATTAGCATTTTTTAAACTCTTCCAGGATGTTTTAAAATAAAAAAACAAATGCCAAAATTGGGTTCCTTAGTTTTGAAAACTCACAGATGGAGATAAACTCTTCAGGAAAAACAGAAAAAAATTAAAGATGGAGACCAATCATAAAATGCCACCAGCAATCCAAACAGAATGAGTAATGTGCCCATATTGATTTGAATTTCATATGGTATGCTATATAAACCATTATCATATTAGCCTTGTCCATATAGTCTGGTTGTCAACAAATTGTGAGTCCTGTGGGTCCCTCTAGAAAGCTCTCAATATGTGCTTTTGCACTGCAGGAATTTGTTTTAAGGAGGAGGACCTTTTTAGAAACTCAGGAATTTCTGTAGCATTCCCACTACAGGAACTTGGACCATTTGTAGTTCCTGGCAGGTCTTTCTTGGTACTTTTATTAACTCCTACTCCAGTGTACGCACTTTTAGTTCAACCAAAAACTATTATTGGTGGGGCTCGGGTGATAAATTGTCCTGAATGGTGGACCACAAGTGCTGGTACCATCTTACAAATCTGTTCATAATTTGGACTTTGGAGACTTATCGGTGAAGATGGAGTGCTGAGGCACGCCCCACATTGAGGCAATAATCTCCCCCATGAACTCCCAATTGCACTACACTTCATGTTCTATGAATCTGTCTTGCTGTTTATTGCCATTTTATGTTTTCTGTCTGCAAGGGCACATGCAAATTAGCATTTTATTGTACACAGTACTTGTAAATATGACAATCAGAGCCGGATTTAGATGAAAAGAGGCCCTAGGCTATTTCACTTATGAGGCCTTTTCACCTCCCATTTTTAAGTTTGTTCAAATTGCTAACAATTTGAATGTAGGCCCCTCTTGATCTTGAGGCCCTAGGCTGAAGCCTAGTTAGCCTATAGGAAAATCCGGCCCTGATGACAATAAAATATTCCTATTGTTATTCCTTGTGCTGAATGATAGTTTTTACTATGAAGAATTCACTTTGTGGGATTTAAGCTGTTTTTATTATTTGGATGAAGTTTCATTCTTATTTTGGTCGTTATCATCTTTTGTGTATGCAACACGTAGCTTGTGTCACGTGATCACGAGCGGCACATCAAGCAGCGTATTTGTAACTGATAAATTCTTTAAAATAAAACCATCTTAGTGCAGTTAGTTTATTTCCCAAGTAGTCCTAGCGCTAAGTTTCATTTCGGTTCAGTCCCTGGCTTCTTGTTCGATTTGTGTTTTGTTCGCTGGTTACAACTATGCTTTTGGTTTCTTTGCGTGTCCCTCATTACGAGTCTGCCTGACGTGATATCTCCTGGTCTCCTTGGGATGTCACAATAATTTGTGGAGATGCGGTCACAACAATTAAGTCTCCCCAGTGAGATTCTTAAAACTCCATGAAGTGTATTTTTGAGGTTGTGTGAACAATAATACAGATACAAAATTGTGGAAAAGCAGACATTGCCATTTTTGATGTTTTGCTTCTTGTGATTTTTGTGTTGGTCTGTCATCACACCCCCACCCTGTCATTTCCACTGAATCACTAACATGGACTGTGGCATTCACTGTAAATATGGCCAAACCTAAACAACTGGAGAAATTCATTACCATCAACAGCTGAGCCATTTTGGTTTAATAACACAGTTTTAGTTTTGTTTCCACATCCCCATCACACCCCAATTCTAAATGGAACTTTATAAAGGCCTAAAAGTCTAAATTTTAAGATGTATCATAAGTAATATGCCTGTAAAATATCCTGAACTTCAACTTGGCCATTTCCAATGATGCATTTTTGTGCCACTACAACAACCTTTTCTAATTAAATGTTTGTAACGTCTGCAGAGCATAATATGAGAACCACTTGCTTGCTCATTATCTATTGTGTCTCCCAAAGTGACTACACACACACAGTCATGGCCTACAGACAGCTGTGCTATGTTACATACCTCTTGATTGAAAAGAAAGCTTTTATGACCACAGTTAAATAAAAAGCAGAGTGAGTATTCTTCAAGCAGAATGAGGCGACTAAAGAAGGACACCTTTTCAGAAAAACATTAACTCAGCCCCGAGGAAGTGAACCTAGGCTCAAGTAGTTAATAAACAGCCCGGCCCTCGCTGCCGAGTACTGTACGACTTCTGTCTGAGAGCCATTTGCCCGCTCTGGAATGCGTGCTGGGGCTTGGGGGTGTGATAGCGGCCAGAGGACCGCGCCCTTCTCAGAGGTCTAGGAGTTAGATGCCCGCTCAGGAATGTTTGATGGGTTTTGGGCAGTGGTGGTGATTCAGGGGGGTGATGAGGAGATTTTGGAGTCATGTTGGCTACGGCACCATGCTGAGCAACCCCACCCTTTTCACACTCCAACAAACATTTAAAATTCAGCAAGATTCTTCTTGCCCGAGTTCTCTTCTCCCTTGTTTGGCAGCCAACCTTTGTGGCTTTCTTTTTACTCTTTGAAACAGATATTGAGAATCATAGGACATCTGACAGCAGACTCTGATATCTTTAAAAGTGAGTGAGTTTACACGTGCACACAAAACCGGGTTAAGGTGAGTAATCCAGTTAAGGCAGGAGTCTGGTTTCTTCATATTCTGCATTTACATGCACAAGTCCACTTCTGGTATTCTCTTTTGGTAAAACACTCCGCCATCATTAAACTGCACAAAAAAAAAAGAGTTAAACATCAACATTGACCATTGAGAATCCAAAAACAAGCATGAAGCCTGGGATAATTTTCTTGCGTTTTATAATTATGTGTAGTCCTTCATGTGCTCTGAAGTAAATCACGTCCATCCGCTTTTCACATTTCTGGCCTGAGCCCCCGATGGTTTGTGTTATGAATACTACCCACTGTGTCACCCAGTCACGCTGTTTAACATATCTCTAGCAAGTAACGAGGTTATAGCTAAACTGACACTTTATTAAGTTGGCTCAGTTACTGGATTGCACGCAGCACCCTCTTCTGCAGGGCTGGCCAACTCCGATCCTGGAGAGTAACAATGGCTGCAGGTTATAATCATGCATGTATTATCCATGTGATTTGAAGCCTAAAATGTAGGAGTAATTTTCAGTTCTTCAATTTCTCTTCAGTTTCCTTCCGAGTACTTAATTAAACCAAATAGTGAATGATGAATACACAAAGATGGAAATGGAGCTAAATGTAGAACTGCTGGTTCCTTTGTCACTTACACCTTATTGCTAATAAGGAGCAGTTAAAACAATGAATAAAGCTGTTTAAGCCTAAAATAAGCAATTAAGGGTTCAAAATCTTAACAAGTGAGATCACTAAAATGAACCACTTGAGTAATAAGTGCATCATCAGCAATAAATGATTTCTCATGAAGCAATTGGGTTAGAAGAAAAAATCTGAACCTACTGCAGCTCTACAGGACCAATGTTGTTTAGCTCTGATTTAAAGGGTCTGAGTCTTAACAGCAAATATATTAAACCAGTAATGGCGCACTGCACGATAACATGCAGTGAATACACTTGACTTTAGCATTCATAGTTTTCATACTATTTCTCTGTACGTTTTGCATTCATTCGCTCAGAGGTTGATGCTCTTGCTGCTTGCTGAGCAGCTCTTCTTTTCTTCTTCCAAGTGGCCCTTCTCTTCTTTCGTCGGCATCTTTTCGAATTAAAACTGATTAAGTCAGTGTTTGTGCTGCAATTACTTAGTACGTTTTCCTTAATTTTTCACTTAAGCTGGCACTTAAGTCTTCAATCTGCCTCAAGAATGAAGAAGTAGGGGAAGTGACGGCAAATGTGGTAGGGTTGAGAACGGTGCCCATACACATGCGCCACATGGCCACCCTGCTGGCCACTGCAGAGAGTTGATTTGACAATAAAATAATAAAATAAAAATAAAATGAGGATTGACTTTGGAGGTCACTCATCACCCCAAAAGCGAATAATAGGCATCACGTAGTATATGTATACCAAATTTCAGGTCAATAGGTCAAACGGTTTGAGAACTACAGGTAATTTAAAATCCTGGACAGACAAACAGACAACCATGGTAGCGTATTATTTAAGAAGATGAAGTTAATTAGTAGCAAAAATAGTCACTAATGAAGAAAATATAGTGAAAACCTGTAGCCATTGTGGCTCTTCAGGATCAGAGTTGGCCACCCCTGCTCTTCTGCTTGGCTGTTTACTGAGTCCTGTAAAGGATGGGCATACAAGTACGTGTGCTTCTGGGATAACAACCACACGGTTCCTTTTAATTCAGTAAAATTCAATAAAATTAGTATTGCAATGGGCAGTACGGTGGCGCAATGGTAGCGCTGCTGCCTCGCAGTAAGGAGCCCTGGGTTCGCTTTCCAGGTCCTCCCTGCACGGAGTTTGCATGTTCTCCCCATGTCTGCATGGGTTTCCTCCGGGTGCTCTGGTTTCCTCCCACAGTCCAAAGACATGCAGGTTAGGTGCATTAGCGATCCTAAATTGTCCTTAAAGTGTACTTGGTGTGTGTCCTGTGGTGGGCTGGCGCCCTGCCCGGGATTTGTTCCTGCCTTGTTCCCTGTGTTGGCTGGGATTGGCTACAGCAGACCCCCGTGACCCTGTGTTAGGATATAGCAGGTTGGATAATGAATGGATGGATAGTATTGCAATAGATTACTCCTCGTTTCCAAAAGTAACCAGACTGTGTAACACACTTTAATTCTAGAATGTTACCCCAACACTGCTCATGAGATTGTGATGCTGGGTTTAGCACTTGATGTTCAGTTCATCAGCATTACATTTAGCAATTTCTGAAATAGTGAAACAAGAGAAGGAATTATATGATCACCTGAGCATTTTCCATAGAAAATTTATCTTGTGGAGACTTCTACCTGTGACTTCTGAAACCATGAGGAAAGCTAACACATATGCAGGAGAAAAGGGTGCAATGGTGGTGCACAGGATATAAAATCCTTAACTGTAACCCTGTTATGGGTTTACATGGCCAAATAACATGTACAGAAACCTGCATGTGTTAATCAGGGTTAACCCAGAATAAGGATTTATATGGCATTTTAGAAACTAATGAATAACCAGGTTATTAAAGTTCATGTAAACGCAGGGAATGTGTTTCAGCTTTTTTTGTTACTTTCACATAGTGTTATGTAGGACATAACACACCAAGAAATTGTATGGGAATGACACTCTTTACCGGCGTGTACAAATCATGCAAACTGAATGCTATAAGCAACGCTGTACCTTGCAGTTGTGGAGAATGTGATTTAGTTTAATGAATCCTGGTAACCTCAGATTCATGCTGACAAGAAAACCAGGATATAGTTAAGACCCTTACAAGTCCAAAAATGCTTCTTGCTGTATAGGAACAATGCATGCTTCTGGTAGCAGTGCAATGAGGAGGATGTGCCGTTGGATGGCCAATGGTGTTTCCACAATCCTGGTACTCCTTTTAAGGAACAGTCATCCAGAACTGTTTCAGGGCCACAATTACCTGCAGATTTCACTAGGAAAGCCTTACTGCTAGCCTCAGATAGCACCTACAAAGTATGACTGCATCTCCACCAAGGCAGGAGAACCTTTTAGGGCTTGGGTTCCACTTAGTATATCTAGCCTGACATGATCTTTTACTTCCAGCCCAGGTCACAAATCTCACAGATATGAACTAACCCCCTGAAGCTGGATAATTTGTCTAATTGAGAGACTTCTACTACTTCTCAATTACTCAGTAACTGTCATGGCCTTCAACAAGTGCACTTACAATTGTCCAAACCTAAAAATAAAGCCAAAGAAGTCAAGAAGCACAAAAAAACAAATCACAAGGGAGGTGGCAACACAAGAAGGTTTAGAAGTAGCAAAACAAATAAAGTAAACCAAAGCCAGGCTGATCCACTGGACTGAATAAGCACAGGATTTTAGCCCTACACAGTACATGGGGACCTATCTGATGTACATATCGCTACTTGACAATACCCTGCTGCATTCTCCTCTTGACAGGTCCACGTTTAACAATTCCTTCTTTCTGAAAAAGCTTTTAAACCCCAACCAGAGACTAATTCTGGCAGAAGATCAAATATCACTTCCAGGGTCAGCAATGGAGTAGGAAGCTCACAGACTGTGCTCCAGGAACTACTCTTTGCAGACTCAGGTGCCCTGGTAACCCGGAACCCTAAGTTTTCCTTAAAGAGCTGAGTCACTCCAGCACACCATACTGTAATGGACAGGTAGTCAAATATAATTTAATGGGTCTCTCTCTAGCTTCTCTTTAGCTACCTAATGGCTTGTTGGAATATAATAATTAACCTCCAATTATTCTCCATGATCCATTATTTACATACCATTAAAGCACCTTATGGTTTGCATTTATAGCCCCTACAAGGCTCTCTGTTGCTTTGTACATTGTAGCTTGGTATTTTTACTTTACCCAGAGAAATATATTCATGTTTGTAATAATGAGAAATGTACACTTACCTCAAAATTACTCCCAATTTAGTATGCTTAGCTAAAACATAGCTCCAAGTTGGCTAGAAGGTACAGATACAGTTAGGTCCATAAATATTTGGACAGAGACAACTTTTTTCTAATTTTGGTTCTGTACATTACCACAATGAATTTTAAATGAAACAACTCAGATGCAGTTGAAGTGCAGATTTTCAGCTTTAATTCAGTGGGGTGAACAAAACGATTGCATAAAAATGTGAGGCAACTAAAGCATTTTTGTAACACAATCCCTTCATTTCAGAGGCTCAAAAGTAATTGGACAATTGACTCAAAGGCTATTTCATGGGCAGGTGTGGGCAAGTCTGTCGTTATGTCATTCTCAATTAAGCAGATAAAAGGCCTGGAGTTGATTTGAGGTGTGGTGCTTGCATGTGGAAGATTTTGCTGTGAACAGATGCGGTCAAAGGAGCTCTCCATGCAGGTGAAAGAAGCCATCCTTAAGCTGCGAAAACATAAAAAACCATCCGAGAAATTGCTACAATATTACGAGTGGCAAAATCTACATTTTGGTACATCCTGAGAAAGAAAGCAAGCACTGGTGAACTCAGCAACGCAAAAAGACCTGGGGCCTCATGCAAAACTCTGTGCGTAGAATTCGCACTATAACATGACATAAGCACAAAAGCCGAAATGTGCTTACGTATAGAAAAATCCAGATGCAGGAATCTGTGCGTACTCAAACTTCTGCATTCTTCCGCTCCATAAATCCCAGTCAGCGTGAAAAGTATTGCTCGTGCACGCGCATGCTGTCCCGTACAAACTCATCCCAGAATTACGCCTCTGAATATGCAAATCAATATAAATAGCCCTCAAGCTCAGCCTTCTGTGAAAAGACAATGGGAAAAGCACGGGGGAAAATATAAGAATTTCAGCGAATACCAAGTGGAGGCAAAGGAAAAACATACTATTTGTTGATTTAAACAGTGGAATAAACAACAAAAGGAAGCTGATCGAGTGACATAGCGTGTCGGAGAAACTTGAAAGCTCAAGTTCACAAAGTCACACAGTGCCCGAAATAAAAAAGAAGTCACATATCAAAGTCGCCGTGAAAAGGCGAGTTGTAGCCCACTGTCTGAGCTTATTAGGGTACAGACAAAAAAAAAAATAGGCACACAGTGGGAAAAAAGCACGAAATGCCAACTTTAATCTCGAAATTTCCACTTTAATCACGCAGTTTATTTTGTCATTAAAGTAGAACATCATAAACTTCATCTTAAATTCATTTAATTTACTAGTTTTTCAAATCTCATCATAACTAAAGTAGACATTAAATGCTTTGTTTGGTATTTGATCTTCAATGTGCTCTATGTGTGTGAATCACTACGTGCTTCCGTTCTTTCTCTTTCTCCGACAGGACACAGAATCCATTACATTCGTGATTTTACAGCTCTCTGAATAATAAAAATACTGAGATGTATACGTGATATCATTTTCATGATGATTGGAATGAAAGCATGTTATTAAACATGGGAACGATGGCACAGTGATTGTTCATGTCTCACACAAGATGCTGTTTCACCATGCGCGACCTTTGATGAAATAATTTATTGTAGCAGTACTGTCTCTTTCAAACGTACTAACCTCCAATTCCTGTCGTTACTTTTCTTTCCCCAAATACCCAATCGCCACACAGTCAGCTCTGTAATAGACGTTAAGCCATCTGTAAGCTTACAACGACGATTCTTCAAAACTTTTAAGGAACATTGAAATATCTTTATAGTATGTGTTTAATTATTCTATCCATCCAGTGTCACGCCAGCCTCAGCAAATATACAGCGCGCAAGGCAGGAACAATACGTGAACTTGCTAGCGCTGCGGCACTGTGTCCTTACATGTTTAATTATTAATAATACACATTATTTAAATTAAGTTAAAGTTTTATCTGTATAATATAATCAACATATTTTGCTGCACTTCATCTTAAAAATGATATCGTCATCATATGTAAATACACGCTTTATAAAGTGCCGCAGGTTGTGTAATATTATAATTGTAGTGCAAGTTTACAGTGGGGTGATTGTACTTATACGTACAAAAGTTCTACAAGGAGCAATTTATTGAGTGCGTTTATAGTTCTTGGGATGAAACTGTGTCTGAACCGTGAGGTCTGTACAGGAAAGGCTTTGAAACGTTTTGCCGTGGCTGAGACAGCGTGTGTTTGATGCTGTATACCGATAATTCTCTTTCCAATCAGCTGCTGCTGTGATTCCCCACTCAGATACAATGATATAAATACTCCGAGTGGTGCAGTGAGAGTAATATGGAAAAAGATGAACCGCTGTGGCAACCCTTAAAGGGCGCAGCTGAAAGAAGAAAAAGAAGAAGAAGATGGTGCAGTGAGAGTAACAACGCTAAAGTAGTTATGATATTTGGAATACTATGGCTATTCCCTGGGCCATTATATTGTTACAGGTAATCTACAATCAGATGCATTACACTAATAAACAATATGCGGTTAGTTTCAGTGTATTTATAAAGCCGCATCAGAAATGTGGTTCTAAGAAATAAAGGGTAACCACACAGGAACAGTAGCACTGCTTTGATGCTGGGTGCCGCCAGTCTGCAAAACCGAGCGGAGAACTTGCATACGACAGGGTATGAGGTACCATGGAAATGTGCGTGGCTTTACGCCAAGTGTAGGTTTTATACATCGCGATTTAAATGTGGAAACATTCTTATGCAACATTTATGTGCGTAAGCACCGTTTATGCATGAGGCCCCTGGACATCCACGGAAGATAACAGTGGTGGATGATCGCAGAATCATTTCCATGGTGAAAAGAAACCCCTTCACAACAGCCAACTAAGAGAACAACACTCTCCAGTGGGTAGGCGTATCGATATCCAAGTCTACCACAAAGAGAAGACTGCATGAAAGTAAATACAGAGGGTGCACTGCAAGGTGCAAGCCACTCATAAGCCTCAAGAATAGAAAGGCTAGATTGGACTTTGCTAAAGAACATCTAAAAAAGCCAGCACAGTTCTGGAAAACATTCTTTGGACAGATGAAACTAAGATCAACTTCTACCAGAATGATGGCAAGAAAAAAGTATGGAGAAGGCGTTGAACAGCTCATTACCCAAAGCATACCACATCATCTGTAAAACACGGTGGAGGCAGTGTGATGGCTTGGGCGTTCATGGCTGCCAGTGGCACTGGGACACTAGTGTTTATTGATGATGTGACACAGGACAGAAACAGCTGAATGAATTCTGAGGTGTTCAGAGACATATTGTCTGCTCAAATCCAGCTAAATGCAGTCAAATTGATTGGGCAGCTTTTCATGATACAGATGGACAATGACCCAAAACATACAGCCAAAGCAACCCAGGAGTTTATTAAAGCAAAGAAGTGGAAAATTCTTGAATGGCCAAGTCAGTCACCTGATCTTAACCCAATTGAACTTGCATTTCACTTGTTGAAGACTAAACTTCAGAAAGAAAGGCCTACAAACAAACAGCAACTGAAAGCCGCTGCAGTAAAGGCCTGGCAGAGCATTAAAAAGGAGGAAACCCAACATCTGGCGATGTCCATGAGTTCAAGACTTCAGGCTGTCATTGCCAGCAAAGGGTTTTCAACCAAGTATTAGAAATGAACATTTTATTTCCAGTTATTTAATTTGTCCAATTACTTTTGAGCCCTGAAATAAAGGCATTGTGGTTAAAAAATACTTTAGTTCCCCCACATTTTTATACAATCTTTTTGTTCAACCCACTGAATTAAAGCTGAAAGTCTGAACTTCAACTGCATCTGAGTTGTTTCATTTTAAATTCATTGTGGTAATGTACAGAAACAAAATTAGAAAAAAGTTGTCTCTGTCCAAATATTTATGGACCTAACTGTATGCACTTGCATTTCAGAATGCTGTAATTGATGAAAACCAAAAAGAACAAACAGTTGTCCTTAAAATCTAAGGACAACTGTTTGTTCTTTTTGGTTTTCATCAATTTTCATCAATCATCATAAAGAAGAAGAACTGATAAGGTCTACCCATTTACAACCACCGGTTGAGTGTAATTCATTGATTATTACAGCATACACACTCTTAGACTATGTCAGATCTGCAAGAAGATGTTCATGTTTTGTGTCCACATCACTCTTGTATAGATTTCATTTGAGCAGATGGCATTAGTAGTGCAGGGCTTTGAAAAACGAGTGATATGTTGTTGTAGGTTACCAGGGCTAACAGCTACCACCGGAGTTGCACAAGGCAGAGGGAAATCTATTGACCAATACGGGCAACTCAGGAGGTGTGGTAGCTCTTGTCCCCAGAACAAAAAAAAATAGGACATCATGTAAATCTGAATAAGATTTGGTTTCAAGCAAAGTGCTTTACTGACAAAACAAAGTTGGTTTCATTCACTTTGACTTGATGAAGCTCATACAAATAAAACATCAATTTAAACATAAGGGCAACAGTAATCATTTCTCTCCACATCCTATACACAACTAATTTAAACAGTAGCCATTCAGATATTGTGCAAAATAAGTTTAAGCTTCCCTCAATAATTTAACTTTTAACTAAAAAGCTTTTAACATTTGTGGCCACTAAGGGGCATCACAGACACACCCTCCCCAAAAAAACCTCAGACATAGCCACTCTGACTCCAGACCACTTTCAAAGAATGTTTTATTTTAAAGAAAATGTTTCTCAACAGGCCTCTTCACAATAACTACAATAAACAATTCCTTTTGTCTCTTGTCCTCCCAGGGAAGTGTTGCCCTCCTCCACCTCGTGACTTCAATTTCTTGGAGGAGTTGGAGGGCTCTCATTTAAACCCAACCTAGCAGAACCTGGTGCCAAACCATTCTCCAAGAAGCACTGCCGGGCCAGGTGGAAACTCCTTGAAATAGGTGATTCACCTCCTGACAGATCCCCCTGGTAGCCCCCACAGAGCCCAACAGGGCAGCCCTATGGAATCACAATTCCCATGCTGCACTGCAAGCATTCAAACAGGGGTTCATCAAAAGGGATCCTTCCACCCTGTGTGTTGGGGGATGACATAAGTATGAGAGGTAGTCTCCCACTGTCCTCCATTTCTTTTTAGCTCAACCGAGAAAGGGAAAGTTAACCATCTCAGTTGTAATGCTCCTCCATTTAGGTTGTCCATCTGCTATGCTGGCCTGCTGACTGGGTAAGAAATTTCTATCCATTACTCTTGTGATGCCAGTCTCTGTGTACCATCTGCCATCATCCCTTTCCAAGTTCTTCTCCAAGATGGGACAGAAAACACCACATCTCTCTTCCTGACATTCCATTACACTGGCTTCCTGGCCAGGGGTGGATCTACTATTAGGACATTCTAGGTGTGTGTCCAGTGGTCCGTGAGAACAAAGGGCCTTTTCACCAAAGCAATCACCCGACTTGATGAAATGATAAGAGTTTCTGTGCGCTGAAATCACTACGGAAGGTCCAGGGAATTCTCAACCAACCTATGCCTGCACTACATTAAACGATAGGGTGTTCGCTTGCTACAATGTTAAAAGTATGGTCAACTTTCCATTAAAGTGCTCCATTCATTAAGTCACCCAGGAACCTGTGGGTGGGCTGAGCCTGGGTTTGCACTCAGAAAGTAAGGGAACAGGCTCTGTCCCAGCTGAGATTCCAATCCAACCATGACACATCTCTCAACCTTGCCTTCTTAAGCAATTTTTATCCTAATTTTCCACCATATGCTCAATGTACACTGTGATGCTCACCAGTAAAAGTGGATAGATGAGATGAAGAGATGCTAAAATGTAATTTTTTTAACCAAGGAAAATATTACATTTTGTAGTTTGCCTAAAAGGATGAACCAATTATCTATGCAGTGTTCTCTGTACATTTGGTTATGTGTGTGCAAGTGCAATCTGAACTTTTCAATTTTGGCAATGGGGCTTGAAGTTATGACTTCCTTATTCTCTATTAAAATAAGGACAGTCTTTCTTTCTTTTTTTGATTGCATATTTGCACTTCTAGTTCAAGCCCTTTTCAGCTAAGGCTATGCAGTGCAAAATAGCAAAGTATGAAAAATGTTGTACCATAGGCTCCCATAAAACTAGCCACAGAAATCTTTTAAAAAAAAAAAAGCAGACAATTTTCAGAACTTGTTGATCACAATACATTACACTAATCAGAATGGGGCCAAGCGGCAACTTGCACTCCACCCACCACTGAGAAGGACAGCCTGATAACATTAATTTGAAAAAGTCACCAAGGAAGACTTACATGTGCTCCTTCCATCTTGTGGATAAGAAGCTGGCAGTATGATGCTCCAGTTTTTAAAAAAGCACAGAATTCTGGTGCTGTATGCATAAAGAAAGCAGAGATTTTCAATTGATGGCTAGCCTCACACTGCCCAGAAAACAGCTGGCCACTTGGCATTAGTGCTGCTTTCAGGCAGCCCCAGACTCTTGTATTCATGTCATGTAGTGTGTGCAGTCTACATGTTCTTTTCCATCTCAAAACTGTTATGATTCTAAACTTGAGGTGCTGCTGCTTCATTGATTTTCCTGGCTAGTGGGTGGCTATGAGACTTGTACTGCTGTATTTTGTCAGATGATGACGATGTCGGGGGTATCATAATGTTCTGATGCCAATCAATACAGACCAGACATCATCATGCAACTGTTTGATAGTTTTTTTTGCAAAAAAAACAATGTGTGAACTTGCACATCTCATCATTTGTGAAAGTGGCACAAATATTATTATTTAGGCCAGGCCATGTCACATTAGATGACTTTTCCAGTGAATTTCAGCCATACCCTTTATTTACATAATGTTAGCAAGCTGGAGGCAGTTGGCCACTCACTCCCGTGAAGGCCAGTCATGTAAAGTGAATAACTCCAACAAAAAGGTTTAATTTTGTCTTTAGTCATAGAGTTGACTCTGTGTGCATGAGAGATAACATTGTTGACAACTGATGAGTGGTCACTCGGAATTACAATGCATATTATGCAGTTCAAAAAATAATGAAGTAGGTGTTTTGGACCTCACAAACTCCCAAGAGAGAAACTCGTCTCTGTCTAATGTCTCATGTATTGCATGCCACAACAGAATAGAAAAAAGTAAAAAAAGAGCAAAGATTATGGATGAAATTGCTGTACAAGTTATTCTAATACATAAAGCAGAGTCGATGTTTGTGAGTATGTATGTTTGTTTGTCCACCATACAAATCTGCACCGGGTGTCCGATCGCCACCAAACTGGGTATGGGGCTCCTTTCTGACCAGAAGAAGGTCATGGGTTATGTTTGGTTTGGAAAAATGTTTGTGGTGAACTGCACGGCACCTTTTCACAGACACAACCTTCGGCACACATCCCCGTACTTATCATCGACAAGATGGCCGCACGTTCCAACAGACGTTCACCGCGGTGCCATCTAGCGGCAGCTTTGGTCTCTATACATCGCTCTTTACCCATGTTTCTTTAAATTGCCAACAGATGGTGGAAGTGTGCAAGTATGAGAAGGCCGATTACTTTGATCGGGTGAAGGGGAACTGCCGTATGGATGTAAAACGTGAACGACCCAGTGCGTGTGACCGGCTGACACACCCGCATTTCCGCCCGTCACACTCCAACAAACACTGATAGTGCTGTATTTCATTCGCCAACGTCCGTTATATGCAAGCACGTTTGAACTGAGACTCACCTTAAAAAGACAGCATCCTTCCCCCACCATTTTCCCCAAACGCAGCACCGGTTGTATGTCATTTCTCTCTGTTGTTACCATCGCCAACGTCCATTAGATGGCATCACGGTTCAACACAGACACTCCTTAGAAACAGACCACCCCTCCCTGACATTTTTCTCAGTACGGTTTCAGTGCTACTCTTTCTCACTGGCTTTCCATATTTGTGGTGCTATTTCCTTGCTTTCCGACTCACAGTACTATTTCAGTGTTACTCTTTCTGACTGACTGGTGCTATTTGTTCACATTCCGACGTATTGTAAATAACCTGAATTCATCTCACTGTGGTGCTTATTCCATATGTAATACCATGTAACACATTATAATTGTCCTGCTTTTCGCTAATATACCCATGCCACCGAAAAAAAGACGTAGAATTAGAAGGTCCACTTCAGATGCCACAAGAAAGTCTGTTTCAAGGGCGTCTGAAACGCCACAGCAGACAGAATCCGGAGTGGGGGAACTTACAATAAAATGTCAATCAGAAAACTGTTTGTTCTATTTCTATGTTCTGTTTCTTTCATTTGGGAAATTCACCGGTTATAGATTCCCGGGCAATGCCGGGTTCTCCTGCTAGTTGCTTTATAAAGCATAGGCTCCATCAAGCAAGATAGTAAGCAAGATTGTGCTGGAATGGTGGCTCACGGTCATTAAATTCAACATGTCCTGTGATTTTCAGTCATGTAAACTGACATGTACTGGTGACTAAATCAGAAATTTCTGACATACCCAATGACAAGTTCAAGTCCACATATCACATCGGCTTAAGATAATGTTAATGTCAGAGAAGTCTGCACTAGAATCTTCATATCAAAAATACCATGAATTTAATACAAACATATTTAGATATAATCATTTATGAGAAGGTACAAAAATCAGATTACATGAAGAATTCTTGACTCTCTTACGATGAAGCTACGGCCAGAAGACTTCCACTTGTGCAGCTGATTGTCAGGGGTGCTACTAGGAAAATAAGGACTAAGGCACCACCTTCAAAGAGGGCATGGGTGACTGGGAAAAGGGCACAAAACTCTTCAATGACAGCAGGAGGGATGTAGGGTTACAAGGGGGTGTACTGGGGCACCAGAGCTTCTGACGATCTACCTTGGTGTCTCCAAAGATGTCTACTCAACAATGAACCTGGCCTGGAAGACACCCACGGAAGAGGTTCAAAGTGACCTCAATCCAAGGGAAAACTTAGTTTAAAGATGGGAGGAGTGTTATGATTAACTTTTAAGGCAATACCAAACCCTAGCCCAAATAAACAAAGTTAAGTACTTAAATTTATTACATTAAATAAACAAAATGCCAAAGCAAACCAAAGAACTGAAAAAAATTTGCAATCATGTTCAAAAATGCAAAATAACACATTAAATACCAAATAAACAAAGAAAAAGGCTATCCAATAATTGATCAAATCAAGTCTGCTAAACCAAGAACAAAACCAAACACGAAAGCAAAGATTCAGACACCAAAATGATCAAATGAAAAAAGTCAAAAGATTAACAAAGTTAAAAGAGGGGAAGCAAAAAAGTGAGACAAAGAGAAAAGCAAGAAGCCAATGCCACAGCACTGAGCTAATGGCAACAGGTGCCCTCAGATAACACATTCAGTATCATCTAAAAACTGTGAGTATATAATTACGGGAAAAGACAGAGGGGAAAATTTACAAATAATATAAAAAAAATGAAGAAAAAGAAAACAAAAAAAAAACCAAGGGAGCAGATTAAATTGTGAAAATTACAAAAAACAAAAGAGACTGAAAAACAAAAACACCGTTATAACAAAAGAGCATTTTGGAGCAAAGCTCACTGGTGAGAGGAAGACAGGAATGTGTTTGAAGAGTGTTACAGCATGCGATAGAGAAATAAGGGAGAGGAAAGGAGAGAATGCTTCAGTCTGGCTCATGCAAAGTGGTCAAGTGGGTAAGACACTTCACCTGATATGTTGGACAGAAGGGAGGGAGCAAAACACTCTGTCCTTTAACCTCCTCTGTGACTTTGACTGCTCCTCCACTGTTCATCTACCACAAAAAACAGTAACAGTCCTCAGGGTTCTCACCTGACCAAGCCTTAGCTGGGACTATATGACAGGTTGTAGATCTGAACTGCATGTGGAATGCAGCATGTAACAAGGTACAACATCATTGTAAGATGCATGAAAATTTCACTAAAATGACATTCCACATTCAGTCTAGCCAACAGTAAAAATCCCCTTTATGACCCCTTGAAAATCATATCCTTGAGTAGACTGGAAAGAATGTCAGGTGAATCTTCTGATGATTAGCAAGGAAACAAGGAAGGGATCACTAGTTAATCTTTACTTCTCCGGTTAATCATTATGGAAGATTCAGATCATGCTTCTGTGTGTATGCACAATTTTGCTTCATTCCTTCACGCAGAGCTATTAATATGAGACTTTAATGGACAGAGTGAAGCTTGGAGCACTCTGTACTGAAAAGCCATATTCTTCTGCTGGTGATTTTATCAGAAGCAATCAGAAATGTAAAATTGAACAAATTGAAGGTTTGTGAGATGTATTTATATTTACTAGTGAAAAATCAATCAATCCATCATATTTAACTAAAACCAATCACAAAGATTGTCACAAATAACTTAAACAGCCCTCTCATCCATCCGCGTTCAGAAGCCACTTTTTCTATTACAAAGTCATGAGAAGGGGGAGCCAAACAGGACAGAGATGGGACACCAGGATCTACTGATAAAGGCCCAAATTATGATCACCTTTTAACCAAAGATATACAGAGGATACAGAAAATATTCAGCCACCTTCACTTTCTGCACACTTCATTGTGCTGTACATGCAATTTTAAATGGCTTAATTTGTCATTATTAATCATTAATCTACACTCAATAAAACATAATGACAAAGTAAAAACATATTTTCAGAAAGATTTGAAATTTGTTAAAAATCAAAAACTGAATTTTCTCAATTCAGACCCTTTTGCTCTAGCACTCCAAATTGTGGTCAAGTGTGTCCTGTTTGCTTTAATTATCCCTGAGATGTGATTGGAGGCCACCTATAGAAAAATTGATTGAACATTATTTAGAAAGACACACACACACGTCTATATAGAAGGTCTCACAATTTACACTGCATTTCAGGGCAAAAACCAAGGAACTCTTTGCAGACCTCCATTATCAAACTGTGGTGGGGCACAGATCAAGGTACAGGTATAAAACCATGTCTGAAGCCGTCAGTGTTCCTAAGAGTACAGTAACCTCAATAATTGTGAAATGGAATAAGTGTGGAATCACCAGAACTATTTTTAAAGTTGGGCAACCCTTTCCAAAAAGAGTTTTATTTGGGGATTTGACTAAGAACCCAATGGTCACTCTAACAGAGCTTCTAACAGTACTCTTTTGAGAACAGAGAACTTGTCGGAAGGAGGAACATCTCAGCAGCACTCCATCAAGCACTTGTTTATGGTAGAGTGGCTAGATGGAAGCCACTCTTGAGTAAAAGGTATATGACAGTTTAACGGACTGTGAGAACAGAAAGATAAAAATTCTCTGGTCTGAGGAGACAAAAATTGAACTCTTTGGGTAGACCTCTACGCAATATCTATGGCAAAGGCTAGGCAATGCCCTTCAATGGCCTAATACCATCCCTAAGGTGACGCATATTGGTAGCAAAATCATGCTTTGGGGGTACTTCTCAGTCGCAGGGATTGAGAGACTGGTCCAAATTGAGGGAAGGATGAATGCAGCCAAAAGCAGAGGTCCTTGAGAAAAACCTGCTGCAGGGTGCACATGACCTCAGATGGTTCACCTATCAGCATAACAATGACCTGAAGTACACAGCCAAGACAACACTTAAGTGGCTTTGGGACAAGTCTCTGACTGTCCTGGAGTTGTATGCCTTAAACCCCATTGAATACCTGTGGAGTGGCCTGGCAGTTTACAATCACTTCCCATCCAGTCTAATGAAACTTGAGAGGATCTGCCAAGAAGAATGAATAAACTGCCCAAATCCCGGTGGACAAAGCTTATACAGACTTACCCAAGACGGCTCAAAGCTGTACTTGCTGCCAAAGGGGCTTCTACAAAGTACTGAATTAAGGGTCTGAATACTTATATACATTTTGCAAACCTTTCTGAAACAGGTTTTCTCTTTGACATTGTAGGTTACTGAGTACAGATAGATGGCCAAAAATTGCCAATTTATCCATTTAAAATTAAATGTACAACACAAAGTGTGCAGAAAATGAAGGGATCTGAAAACTTTCTGAAGCCACCGTATAGTGTATGTAAGGCTTTCTGTTAATCAACTCTCAATTCAAACATGGCTTAAAGATTAGGATGACATGCTTCTGCCAATGGTGGCAAACTAAGGACTCCTCTATTCTAGGCAGAATATAAACATGCATTAAAAGGATAAAAGAAGCTAAAATCAACCAATTTTTTCTCTACTTTTATGCAAAGAATGGAAAACTCTGAAAAGAGGATAATGGCAAAATTAGATGTCATCATAACTAAACTCTTCATGATGTCCTTGAGCACATTTAGCTACTGGCTCATTCCACCATGGTGTACTGTAAAACAAGCTATTTTTTCCATAGCCATTAGGCTATAGCAGTCTTCCCACTGACTGTGTCTTTAATCTAGCCATTTTAAAAAACACACTGCCAAAAGGACAATATTTCTTTATATTATTATATCTTTATTATTACATTTGTAGTTCTGGGTTTTGCACTTATGTAAAATTTGCATGGTTTCACACTATGACCTTTTGTTCTATGCTGTTGCTGGAGTAACATTTTTCATGGGAATGATTTAATATTTATCTTTTCTTCATATAGTGCCTTTCCTAATTACCTTTAACTGTAGCAAGTCAGCCTCATGTTCTACCATTTCAAAGTCACCCAGATTACCCCAATTCCAAACTCTCCTCAATAACTTGAAATTCTGTCAGAAGACTCAGACAAGTATGACAAAACACAATGTCTCTGAAAGCATGTACAATTTCACTAACAACGTAAAAAAGTTCAATTGAGTAAATACTTTAGAAAAAAAAAAACATTATCATGGGTATAATTGCCTTACAGCAGGGGTCTCCAACTTCAGTCCTAGAGAGCTACTGTGGCTGCAGTAACCCTTTTCTTAATTAGTGACCAGATTATGCTACTAATTAACTCAGTCAGTCAGTCATCATCCAACCCGCTTTATCCTAACAGAGGGTCAAGGGGGTCTGCTGGAGCCAATCCCAGCCAACACAGGGCGCAAAGCAGGAACAAATCCCTGGGCAGGGCGCCAACCCACCACAGAGCACACACCAAGCACACACTAGGGACAATTTAGGATCACCAATACACCTAACCTGCATGTCTTTGGACTGTGGGAAGAAACCGGAGCACCCAGAGGAAGGGAGAACATGCAAACTCCACGCAGGGAGGACCCGAGAAGCGAACCCAGGTCTCCTTACTGCGAGGCAGCAGGGCTACCACTGGTCTTTGCCTTAATTTTAATTGATGCACAACTTAAGACTCAGGCTCCTTAATTATTTTTTTCCTTAATTAGCAACCAAACAATATTAAGACATAAAATGAACCAACACATAAACAACAACCTGCGTCCATCACACAATAACTGAAAAAAAGAAAGGTGAAGGCTTCAGTAATGTTGATCTGCTCAGGTCCACAAAACATTTTGACAGTTCTGGAAATGTCTACCATGGCAGAATGAGCGCCATGGAATTAAATAACGGGTTTAATTAGCAACGAGAATTGGCTTCAAATTAAGAAACTGAATGAAGTGAAGTTGGTTGGAGTTTGAGGCCCCAACTTAGTTGCTCATCTGTTGGCTCACTTCACATCAAATTTACGTTTAGGTGCCGTTTAAAGAAGAAAGAATCAATTCAGCAGTCAGAGTCTCAAGAAAAGTCAATCAAAATAAGGGGAAAGAGTTAATTAGCAGCAAAAACGGGTCACTAATTTAAAAAAGGGTTAGAATGAAAACTTGCAGTAACAGTAGCTCTCCAGGACTGGAGTTGGAGACCCCTGCCTTACAGCTTTACAGTCACAGATAGAAATCTCAGGCTGGGCACACTAAGTGTGAAGTCTGCATGCTGATTTCTTATGCGAGTCTTCTTCTGTTGCTTCCCCAATCCTTGCAAAGCACTGGTTTGTTAGAATGAACACTCTACACTGCTAATCAAATGTCTGTACAAACCCAGAATATTTCATGTTTCTGATGGAAATTGTTACCTTTTTTTCAAGATACCATTAAAATAATTTTAAATATACAGACAGTTCATTGCTACCCATTACTTTTATTTCCTGAAATGACTTATTTTTAATGTATTATTCACACGTGAATTTTCGGCAGCCATTCCTTCAGTGTCCTAATACTCAACACTCCTAACGTATCTATCCAAGTTGGATCCAGTTTTCCCTCTTCTCAAAAGACAGTACTAAACAGCTTTGTATGAGACTGTCTAATAAACAATTAGTGTTTAAAATGACTAGTTAAGGATATGTTAAATGTGTTAATTATTAAGACACAGAAGAAAAGGTGCTTAAAATTGACTTTGCAGTCATATGTAAAAAAAATAAATCAGTCATTTCAAACAGTAATAGCCATTAGCAATACTAGTTATTTCTTGACTGTATTTTAAAATAATAAAAATGTTATATATATATAGCACCTTTCCAATAAATACATTTAATGGTATTTTGCTAAAAGGGTATCAGTTTCATCAAAAATACGAACATTTTGGGGAGTGTCTGGATTTTTGACAGGTAGTGTAAATGGTGCTGGTGTGAATGTTCCCTTAAATAAAGATCAAGAGATGGTTTCCAGATTGTGCTTGTTGCACTACCCACCTTATACTATATAATTGAATACTTCACAATGTTATGAAGTCTTTAAAAAATGTTTTGATACGCAAACTCTAAACAGAGGCAAATCCAATTACTGCCTTTCATAGAAAGTTGAACACCTAGGCAAAAGAGGTTGTGTGTGGTCACAAGATCGGGATAGAAATTGACTTTTTCTCACCTTTAAAAAATACTGTACTTCGAAATCAGGGCACATGCAGCCCCAAATACACAGACAATCTTTAATATTGTCAAGTTCAAATAACACCCCAAAACAGAAAACACCTGGTCAAAATAATAAGGCAACATATTTCGTTGTCCATCGAGCAGCTGTTATTTCTTTTAATATACAGCATTGCATGAAGATAGCGTGCCATCTCGTGGCGAAATAAAGGAAAATCAACCCAAGAACAAATACAGGAAAAAATACAATTTTTGAAAAAGTTCCTTTGGACGTCCGCAAGATTATTGTGCGTTGGACTAAGTAGCAACACGTTTTATGATGACCTAAATATGTATTCCCTAAATTCATACTAACAGGGATTTTCCAGTGCTTTTTCCCCAACTAGCACCAATATACGTACACGCACATATTTTTTGTACATTTGTACTACCCAAAGAATGACAAGAAAGACATGATGAACAACGCTTCAGACTTCACAATATGACCATATAACGAAACACATTGATTAAGCTACTTTACCTCGCTAGTTCCCAAAACCCTAATTCAAACACACGCACACATTTTGCGAAGTTGTGAGATAATCCGGAAGTAGTATTTGCCGTCACTTCCGCCGAGCCTGTCATCTGTGGTTTGAGGGGCCGTGCGCGCGCATCTCCTGCATTATGGCCGCATGTAGCCGCTTGTTAAGTTTGGGGATTCGAGGTTTGGCGCAGCGTGTCCCATGGCAGGGGCATTGCTGGTTACAGGAGACGGCTCAGCTTGTACGAGTACGCAGGCATGGCGCTTGTCGCTTCCTTGCGCAAGTAACTCCGAGAAACAGTGAGTATATGGGACTAAGGCTTGGAAATTTCATTTGAGGATAAGGGACGAATACAGTTGACACCAGGTAAAAATGTAACATGCTTTTGAACGTCAGAAAAAAGGACCAAATAAAAACCCAATTAAAAAGATCCTCTGAAGAAAATGTAGCTAGTCTGAGAGACTTTTAGACGAGTGGCTCACATTCGAACGGGTAAAAAGCAGGTTGATAGAGATCAACATAGTCTGAGATGAGGCGCTGGATCAAATTTACGAAGTACTATAATGAGAAGCGACGACTCCGTTATTAGAGGAATAGATGCTCCGGTAGCCCCAGTGACAGAATGTTTCCTTTAGAAGATTGCCAGGGTTATTGTATATGCTTTGGCCAAAAGCGGGGTAGGTCCAGTTGCTCATATTTTAAATTGGAATGAAAGACAATGCCGATTATTTTGTAAACGATTAATCAATCAGCTGTTTTATTAATCTTCTACTAGAAATTCCACTATTATTATCAATATATCAGTCCGGCGTAAATATTACCTTTATTCAAGGTTGGCTTAAATATTACCTTTATTCAAGGTGTCTTGCAACATTTGAGAGATACAGTTGGTTGCATTTCTTTTGTTTTTCCAGTTGGAGCACAAGCAAGAGAAGCGACTTGTTTATGGTTACACATTGTCAGTAGCCGGATCTAAACTCACAACCTGATGGTTTGAAGTTCAAAGCCTTAACCACTATTGTCACATTACCTGCCATGGGAGAAAAACTGAACAGGTGGTCCCAACCAGTTTCTTTTAATTGGACTCCTTTGTAGACTAATCAAGCAGTTATTTTTCAGTTTGTGTGTTTTTTGTTTTGTTTTTAACTAGCAGGTTGTGCTAAGTATTTATTGAATGAATCAGACATTTCCATGCATAAGAATTGTTTTTTGCTTTTTAGTATTTTTTTCCCCTAATTATTTATGCCATTATTTATTAGAAACACACAACACACTGAAACAGTTGCCCTGTAGCAGTTAATGCCATTTTCTAAGGTGTCATTTGTGCTTAATTAATTCTCTGACTTGGGATACCGTTAATAGAGCAAACTCCAGAGAAAAAGTGAATTAAAAAATGACAGTTACACATCTAAAGATGTAGCAAAAAGTAGATTTCTTAATTTCTCATAAAATTCAACACTAATAGACAAAAATTGAAAAGTATGGTTAATTAAACAATGACATCAATTAAAGGAAAAAAACAATTCACTTATTGTGAAACTATTTAGAATAAAAACCTGAAGCCACAGGGTTCCACCAGGACTTAACTTGTAACACACTGCTGTAAAACATCTGGTAGATGGCCTTGAGTAAATCAGATATACTGCTTTTCCTTGGCATTCCTTTCCAGGATGGGAGTTGACATTCATTCTTGTCTGTGCCAGCTTTAACTTTGAAAGCTAAATGAATGTTCAGTAGTGCAAATTGTTCTAAAGACTTTTTTTTTGTTTGTTTTTTAAACCTGAAAGGATTTTGCACAGTTTATTGAACCTGATCTGTAGTTTAAAGTGTATTTCTTTAGGGGAGAAAAATCAGCTTCCTGGCGTTGGCTTGCCTGTTTGTGGTGAGCTGTGTATTGCTTTGCAGACTGACTGTTTCAACTATGTATGTGGTTAGATCAGCTATATTTAAAAAATTGCATCTTCACGTGTCATCCAGATTGTTTTTTGAATGTGATGTTTTACACAAAAAAATTTAAAAATAACTTAATAAAGCTCTCATGCGTATGTTGCAATTTATTACAGCTAAGTTTTGACAGACCTCTAATTTGTATTTTTCTTTTTAGCAAGAGTTAAAGAGCCACAAGTTGCTGATACTTGGCATATATATGGAAATATACTAGATAGATAGATAGAAGCAGGGGTACCTGGTGCTGCTCGGAATGGAATCAAGTCCTAGTGCAATGACCACATAAATTGACCAAGAGGAGATAGATATTCTGTACCCAAACCAAAATTGTATTAATTGTACCCACCATTCAGGGCTCTAGAGTGCGACCAATTTGGTCGCACGTGCGACCTAATTTCTCAATGGTGCGACTAAAAAAAATCAAAGGTTGCACCGGTGCGACCAGCCGTTCGAGGAGAAAAAAAAACGAAACTCTGTGACTGTTAAAGTCTCCCTGTTGTTCAACAACAGACACACATTAGGCCCATATCGTGGTCTAAACCAATCAGAGATAGTGAAGGGCGGATCCCGCCCCCCCCCCCCCGATTGGCCGTGGTCCAGATATTCCTGTACGTGTGTGTACGTTTGAAAATGCATGTGATGCAGTCAGACAGAGAGAGGTGTGTAGCCCATCAGGTAAACAGTGGATGTAGCCGCGGATTATGAGAGATGATGAAAAGAACGATTGACAGCTTTTTCGTTAAGAATGTTAAGTTAGGGCCTGATCCGTCCGAAAATCATAACCAATGCTCTGACACGGAGCCATCAACCTCCCAAGTTATAGCAAGCCCTGGTCCGGAGACGGCATTAAATAATGAGCCACATACGATCGAGTCCGAGCCCACTGAAATTAAAAGGGGTAAAGTGTATACATTTCGAAAAGAGTGGCTTGACCAGTTTCCCTGGCTAAGATACAGTAAAGCCGATAATATAATGCACTGTATTTACTGTAAAGAGTGTGGGAAGACCATGGCCGGCAGTAGTGCATTTGTGACTGGTTCTAATACATTTAGAATTGAAACGCTGAAAAAGCACAAGGCATCTATAAAACACATTACATGCCGCGATAAATGCACTGCTCAAGTGTCCCCTTTCCCCGCTGCCTTTCAGCGGCAGGCAGCAGCAAACAGATCATCAGACGAGGCCGAGATGATAATTAAGTTTAACGTTGCCTACAATATTGCAAAAGAAGAACTTCCCTTCACTAAATTCAAGTCCGAAATAATTCTTATGAAGAAAAATGGCTTGAACGTAAACCCGACGTACAGCAATGATGTCGCGTGCGCCCAATTTATAGGAGGCATCGCAGATACATTGAAAAAAAAGACATCTGTGCAAATTGCGAACAGTGCGTACATGGCATTCCTGATCGACGGAGACACAGATATCGCCACAAAGGAATGCATCATTGTGTACGGCCGTATCTTGCGGAGAGGAAGACCAGTGAATATACTTATTGGACACATTGAGGTCGAGCATGCTCATGCCCAAGTCTGGAAGATTTTGATGCTAGAGAGAGTGTGGCCAGCTGGTTTAGTCAAGGCCAAAGATCAAGAAGGCCAAACTACAGGAGTTGGCCATCCGTGGGGCATGTGACTGCAATGGAGGATAGTCCATAAGACATTGAGCCATGAGATGTTCAGTTTGAAGCCCTTAAAACACTTAATTTAGATTTTCTTTTTAGTTAATTTATCTTGAGATTTTTTAAGTTTAAATTTCAGCTCAGTAAAGCACTTTAAGCACCAACAATTTTTCAGTAAGTTACCTTTCTTGTAGAATTGTGCTTGCCTTCAAATAAAGAACTTTATATTGACCAGATTGTTAGTTAATCATTTACAAGTCAATATTGCCTATATGGACAGCGATTTAAAAAAAAAAAAAAAAAAAAACAAATAAATAAAGTGAACTTGTAAAACTGTGGTGTTAAATGTGATGCGGTTGAAAATTTGGGTGCACCTAACTTTTGTGCTGGTGCACCTAAGAAAAAAAGTTAGGCGCACCAGTGCAACCAGTGCAAAAAGTTAGTCTAGAGCCCTGCCACCATTGAGAGCAACTGTGTGTACCTCTCCCAAGTCTCAAAAATGCCTCCCAGGGGCACTTTCCTATTAAAGTGTGGGTTCAATCCTTAAATAATGTTTGGAATTTGGTCTTCCTCAGCAGAAACTGAAATTTGCATTAATTCATGCTTAGCTTGCCTCTTACCATTTTGACAGTTACTTGGGGATGTAAAATTTAATTGAGTAATTTAATTACCCATGACGTTGTTAATAAAATGTAATGATTTTCTCAGCGTGTTAGGCATTTCATAATAATGTGCAGTGTTTTTGGTGCTCCATTTGTTGTAAAGAAAGAAAAGAGTGGGGTCTTAAACATTACCACCCTCTAATGAGAACTCTCTCTTATTTTATTATGCTACAATTTATTTAGGTTCAATTGTTGTAGTCTTTTTCCACTACACAGTGTCCTCTAATCTTGCTACTGTACACTTGCTGGGACAATTTTTTTTACTACTTTTGGAGTCCACTTAATTGCTTAATAATGTCTATATATAGTCTTCTATACATGTGCTCCTTTATTCTTTAATTTGCTGTAAAGCTATTTTATGTAGGAGCAAGTTGAAGTAATCTCGGGGGGCGGGGGGGGTATTGGGGGCAGAGTCATGTAGGGCTAGGTGGCTAGAAAGCTCACCTTAGCCCAGTTGCTTCCATTTACAATAACTTCAATGTAATTAACTTGTTTTTTATTTGGAAAAAAAAATGTCACACAAGTATATCTGGCTTGAAACAAATGAGATGTCTTAAGTTTGTAGAAAGAAATAGAGATTAAAAAAAAAACTAATGATTGAACAATTCTAATGCACTATGGCTGATGGAATATTTTTCTGATTTGGTACATTAAAATAAAATGAACAGTGGTAGGTTTTTCTAAAAAGAAAAAAAAAGTGAAATTGGCCATTGGAGATGAGGTGCTCTGTCATCATTGAATATTCTGTTCTAATCAAGGTACTGCTTGTAACACAATTCAGTAGTCACTGTGAATGTCTAGGACCAGTATTGTAAGTCCATGGTGTTTGCAATGTAGAACACGAAAGTTGATTGACAGACTTCTTTTGGGTTTTCATTTCAGACATTAAATTTAAGCTGGATGAGAAGACGGCACATAGCAGTCTTGAACTCTTCAAGAAAGATACAGGAGTGTTATACTACATGCTGGGTGTGGATCCAACGAAGGTGCCTGCTAACCCAGAGCGTTTTCGTGAATGGGCAGTTGTTTTTGGTGATACAGCTATTACAACAGGCCGTCACTACTGGGAGATATCGGTTTGCAAGTCTCAAGAATTTCGTATTGGAGTTGCAGATTCTGACATGTCTAGAGAGGACTGTATTGGAACTAACAATAGCTCTTGGGTTTTCGGCTATACACACCGAAAATGGTATGCAATGACAACTAATGAGATGGTACCTGTTTCTTTGGTTGGAAAGCCTGACAGGGTTGGGCTCCTTTTGGACTATGATGGGCAAAAATTAGCACTAGTGGATCCAGAAAAGCAATCCATTATCCATGTTATGAAAGCAAATTTCAAAACCCCACTTTGTCCTGCTTTTGCACTTTGGGATGGAGAGCTGGTAACTCACACAGGACTGCAAATACCTGATAGCCTTTAAAACCATCAAACTTTTTAATTCTATAATACATCAGTGAATTAAGTTTTTTTTTTTTTTTAAACTTTGCTGTATTTATACTTGATTTTGATTATGTGTAATCAGCCTTGACAGGTGTCATTTAAACAAGGAAGCATCTTCCCAAAGTATCATTTACAACACTTTTTTAGATGGAAATGAAGTTTATATAAAATGCAGTTGTATCCGAGTGAAGCAACCTGGGTTTAGTAAATTGGAACAAAATACTTTCTAATTGCCTTTATAAGTGACATATGAAAAACTAAAGCAAATAATAATCAGGGAGAACAGGTTTTGAGTGGTAATTGAACACAGTTGGGTGATTCAAACAAGATGAGCTCAAACGGCATACAGAATTCAAGCTGTTTGTACTATAAAGATATACACTATAGGCAGCAAGGTGCTGTGAAATACATTTATATTAGTTATGCTGGTTGATTTTCAGTAATAAAGGAAACCGGATGGATGTGAATAAAATATCAGTTGTGGTATTCTCCTGGTGGGATACATTAGTTTAAAGAAATGGTGAGAACCTCTCACATTTATTTAGGCAATTGCTGTACAATGGTAGTCCTCTTCAGATGAAGTACCTATTGGTGCCACGTATGCATCAACCAAATTATTTTTATTTTTGTCAAAGTCAACAGTACTGATGAATCCCATGATTTTAGTAATGTAGTTTTGTGGAGATGCACACAAAACAGACCTAGTAGCTAAGGAATTGAACTATAAAGCACAAGATTGCAAGCTGGATTTGTGTCCTGGACTTGCTGTAACTTAAGATGTATTTAGAGCGGCATTCCAATGCAGATTGTAGTTAACCCTTTAATCCCCTACTGGATCTGTGTCTGGTTAATGTTGCAATTTACTGAAGTTACAGTGCCAAATCAGCAATTTATAAGGTATACAAGTGATATTGCATGATTTACTGATTATTGTAGCTATATTTTCAAAATGTTTTGTATTTATAAAATGAAAACCAACCTATGGGATAGACTTAAGTCCATTATAAATGCAGATATTAAATTTTATTCATGATTTTATGATCGCCTGTACACACTCCTTTTGCTATCCCCTGCCTATACTGACTTCTGTTACTATGGTCACCAACTGAAGAGATAATAGTAGTTAGCATGCTACATATAAAGTATTTTGGGACATGGCATTATAGAAATAAACATTTAAAAGTGAAATTATAAAACCTGGATATCTAAAAAGGTAATGATAAGTTTGTCATTGTGTTTTCTTCAATGTGGTTTACTTTAAATTATTAAATTTTAGCAAATACAATATTTGTATAATTGTAGAGAACTTTAATAGAACAGAAAAAAATGCCAGCTAAAGGATGAGTTAAGGTTAGTAAATGCTTCATGCAGTGATTGGTCCACAGTGTTCAGTGAATTGTAATTTCCAGTTTGTAAAGTCACTGAGAAATAGGAGTTTGCTAAATTTAAAACTGAAATAAAGAATGTGCAGGTAAACAACAAACAATCATGAGTTTGAAGGAGTTTTACAAGAACATTAACTCAAGTCATTGATTTACTTTAAAAGATTTAAATCAAATCTTGTTTCAGTTTTCACCAGCAGGTGTCACCATAATCATTAAGGAAAAATAAATACACTCCACAGGCACTAAGTAGTATGGTACTTTAATGCTGCAGTGTTTCAGCTTCAGAGACAGTTTCAAAAATCCATGTTACTTTTTGTGTATTGGGACAATGGGACATTTTGATTTTGCATATTATTTAGGAAGGACCCGGTTATTTAAAAAAAGAGAGGAAGGAGCTTAAATACACACAGAATAAATAAAAAATGACCCTTCAATTTAGTGAATACGATTAATTAATGTATAGTCATGCAGGCTGAAGCCTATCCCTGCACCACCCAGTGCAAGGCAGAGTACAAACAATGATGGAATATTAATTTGTCACAATGTATACAACCATAATCACTCACACTAGGCCATATTAAAGTTGCAGATTAATATAACGTTAAGGTCTTTATGATGTGGGGAAAACTTGGGTAAATAAAGGGAGAACATGCAATCCTCAACCATTTATTAAAACAATTTATCCACTTCAATTTGATGAAGGGAATAAACCTAGACTGTTGAAAAGCTGTCCACTAGACTATCAGCTGACAGCTTTATTACTGTGCTTTCTTTCTAAGTTTGCCTTACAGGTAACATTTTCTTTTTATCATTTTTGGTGGGATCACACTGCCACACTGGTTTAGTCTGGCTGAACTGACCTGCAGACAAACACAGAAATACACTCATGTATAAGTAGAGGAACACTACTTTATGGTTAAAAATAATAAAAGGTACATAGTGAAAGCAGTTTAGAATGGAAGAGGGATACTGTACAAAAAAGGAAAATATAGAAAACCAACCCCATGCATCAAACTCATGGAAAGAAAGTTCTGTCAAATGTTGGCTAATTGAGAATGCCGGGGCCCCACAAAACATGTCCATTTTAATGAAGAACAAGCAATTTTAAAGCAGTATGCTTCCAAATTCACGTGCCCTCATATAGAAGGGTGTTTAATGGCCCACAGTCGAAAGAAGCTCAACTGTAAAAAAATTAATTGAACTCTTCCATGCCCAAAGACTGGTACTGTAAAAATTGTACTTTAATGTGATGTCAGGAGCTAAGGAAAAAGTGGAATTGAGCTGTGATACATTGGTAAGGTTACTGCCTGTCTGGTACAATGTCCTGGGTTTGAATTGTAGCCTTTTCTCTGATTGTGTGACATTTGAATATTCTTGTCTATTTATTTTTCCTCCTGCATCCTAAACACATGGAGGTTACTTGATACGTAGTTCTGTATTTGTCGTCTGTGGTGTGTTTGGCCATCTCCTCCTTTGATCATATGCATAACTTCAAAACATACCTTCACAAACCTTGGAGTTCCCTGATTTACATTTTACATACAGGTGGTCATCTTCTTCATGGTGCCAAATCCTTCATTCTCCTGCCTGAGAAAATAATAAAAATCTTTGCAGTCCTCTTGCCTCACCTTATTGAAAATATCTGGCAGCCTTGCAGATGTCCCAGCCTGATCACAGTTCATTACAATCCTGTTTGATTAGTAGTACAAAATATTTTGGTTCAGCACATACAGGTGCTGGTCATAAAATTAGAATATTAGAATTTATTTCAGTAATTCCATTCAAAAAGTGAAACTTGTATATTAGATTCATTCATTACACACAGACTGATGTATTTCAAATGTTTATTTTTTTTAATTTTGATGATTATAACTGACAACTAATGAAAGTCCCAAATTAAATATCTCAGAAAATTAGAATATTAATTAAGACCTATGCAAAAAAAGGATTTTTAGAAATGTTGGCCAACTGAAAGGTATGAACATGAAAAGTATGAGCATGTACAGCACTCAATATTTAGTTGGGGCTCCTTTGGCCTGGATTACTGCAGCAATGTGGCGTGGCATGGAGTCAATCGATCTGTGGCACTGCTCAGGTGTTATGAGAGCCCATGTTGCTCTGATAGTGGCCTACAGCTCTTCTGAATTGTTGGGTCTGGCGTATTGCATCTTCCTCTTCACAATACCCCATAGATTTTCTCTGGGGTTAAGGTCAGGCGAGTTTGCTGGCCAATCAAGAACAGGGATACCATGGTCCTTAAACCAGGTACTGGTAGCTTTGGCACTGTGTGCAGGTGCCAGGTCCTGTTGGAAAATGAAATCCGCATCTCCATAAAGTTTGTCAGCAGCAGGAAGCATGAAGGGCTCTAAAACTTCCTGGTAGACGGCTGCGTTGACCTTGGACCTCAGAAAACACAATGCAGATGACATGGCACCCCAAACCATCACTGACTGTGGAAACTTTACACTGGACCTCAAGCAATGTGGATTCTGTGCCTCTCCTCTCTTCCTCCAGACTCTGGGACCTTGATTTCCAAAGAAAATGCTAAATTTACTTTCATCAGAGAACATAACTTTGGACCACTCAGCAGCAGTTTTGTGTTTAGCCCAGGCAAGACGCTTCTGACGCTGTCTCTTGTTCAAGAGTGGCTTGACACAAGGAATGCGACAGCTGAAACCCATGTCTTGTATACGTCTGTGCGTGGTGGTTCTTGAAGCACTGACTCCAGCTGCAGTCCACTCTTTGTGAATCTCCCCCACAGTTTTGAATGGGTTTTGTTTCACAATCCTCTCCAGGGTGCGGTTATCCCTATTGCTTGTACACTTTTTTCTACCACATCTTGTCCTTCCCTTCGCCTCTCTATTAATGTGCTTGGACACAGAGCTCTGTGAACA
>JANRMT010062791.1:129962458-129994866 GCA_026402145.1 Polypterus bichir lapradei | reverse complement strand
AACACCGTATTAGTATGGTGTTCCTAATAATCCTTTAGGTGAGTGTATATCTTAAAGAGGCAGAAATTATAACAACGCACTATAAATTCCAAAGAAACATTTCTAAGACTAGCATCTTTCTTTTTCAAACGGTAGAAATTCTTGAATGTGTTTCACAACATTAGTTTAAAAGCTGTGATGACTGTTCTGTATATAATTTTTAATTTGTCATTAACAAAATTATTTAACAAATCTATGACCATATGAGTTGCCATGAAGTTTTTTGGGAATTTGTTTTTTTTTAAAACACATTTACTATGTCAGTTTAGAGTTTATACTGCATGGCGCACAAATAAGTAGCCCAAACTATGGAGTACATGCTGACATAACCTCCATGACACACTTATCTGTTACGATAATCACTACATTGACTTATGGCATCTTTCCATACGATTTGCAACATTGGCAACAACCTCTACAGCATGGACAGAAGGTTTATGGGTTTTGGTGCATTGTTTACAGAACTGAAGTAAACCACTCCTTATTCGACTTCTAAATTGTGCAACAGGATCTTGTTCCACAAATTCCTTGTGTGTCAGTTTGAAGGAGCTTGTATGAACATATAGCTCTACAATGGAATTAAAGTGTTTTAATCAAAAAGCAAGGTTTCTCTCCAGTACATAAACACAGATAATATAACTAATAAAATGTGCATCGGAGCTTTCTGCTGCTTCACCTGACTATGCTTCCATTTGTTAAAAGCAGGGTGCAGTTACTTACTGCATGCATGGATACTTTTTATATGCCACTCAGTACAAAATAAGTAAAACAATCTTATGCTGTACCTCACTTTACAGCAACACACTTTTCATCAGTATATGCCACAGCTGGAGAATATTCATTTTTCCCTTTACTAAATCTATCTTCTGTTCACTTTGATAGGAAAGTAGCATGCATTCACAGAATGAATCTGGAGAGCTGCGACCAGCAAAATGATTTCCAGTTGTAATTTCAAATATCATGAAACATTGCCCATAGTTTTTAAAATTTCTGTGGGGAAGTTTGCATGCCCTTATTGAAAATACATACTTTAATATTAACTTAATTCTATAAAAATGTAGAATGATTTATAGGTACTATCATCAAGGTGGAGACACCTTTTCTATTAAGACCAATTTATGAAATATTAATTTAGGCTATCACACATTGCTTTGCATTTATTTTTATGGATATCAGCCTTTTCCACATGAACATGGGCAGAAATATACCTTTGCAAATTTTCATAAAGTTACTACTTTAACTAATGAATGAGGCAACAGTGGCTTTTTAAGCACATACCTGTCTTTTGTGAAGGGATTCACCTTGCAGCCATCTACTAAGAATCTCACAACTTCCATGTGACCTAAAATTTACACCACAGTGGGATCCAAATTAGATAAAACAATAAGCCATGTTTAATAAATAGCAAGCACTCAGCTTAACTAACCTTCAGAAGCAGCAACATGTAATGCTGTACGAGAGTCATAATCCTTCTGCTCCATATCCATTGCAGACAGGGCAAACCTGTAGGGAATTAAAGATAAAGTGACAAAGTCAGAAGCAAAAGGTATGTTGCAGAGAATTCCAGCATGAAATGTAAGGTATACAAACCTCCTCAAGGCTGAAACATCCCCACTGTATGCTGCAAATAGCAAATTCACAACTGACTTGTTCTGTAAGGAAATGACAAACTGGATTATTTGCGTGACATTTGATTACCTCAGTGAACAAAAGACTAAAGTGGATGAAAAATAGTTGGCTCTGTTGACAAACAAGTTTACAGTGCAAATGCTGTACTAAGAACATAATGCTAGTTCCTTGACTGATTCTTCGATTGTAAGAACCCTAAGAGCCCAATTGTAAGAAATATCTGCATACTGAGTGAGCACTATATTCAGTATAATTTTAAAATTATATCATCACACATGACCGGAAGGAATATTTGAAAAAGACACAAATGTTTATTGTACAATGAAAAAAAGTTACAAATACAACACTTGAGGATTTATCCTGTGCTTTGGACACAGAAGCAAATTGCAGACACACAACCTTCCATTTTGCACCAGCAATGCAGCAGAAGCAACATACTGTACCCAGAAAGTGAGTGGAGTCTCCTTGTGTTTTAACTATAGAGTTGACTGCTGATGCCATCAATTGACTCTCTTTTTAGTATTATATCTTGTATGAGAATATTTTTCCAGCCAGTGAAATATAATGAGAGAACATATGACTTAACTGCTAAAATACATTTTCAGGGTGCAATAATCCATCACATTATAAACAGAGAATATCTTTTTTTATACTGACCCGGATATCACCAGGCTCCCTTCGTGGGTCCAGTTTCTTAGCAAAGTGCCTCAGATTGTCATAATTGTGAAAGTTGAACAAAGACACTAGCTCCTAGGAGACACAATTGAAAAAAAGTAAATACTGAGCTGTAAAGAGTACCAAAGAGTTAAAGCTATCTGATTATTTAAATGACATAAGCAGCACAAATATTTTACCACTAAAGGTAATGACACAGAAAAAATTAGAAATATAGAAATTATGGAACTAGTCATATATAAATACATAGAATAGAAATTTTAAAGAGTCTGAGATTCAAATCCCCCTTAACACCATCTATTTGTATGTCATCATACAGCAAATGTTTTGGACAGATTTAAAAGTGGTGTGTAAGTACAATATCTATTGAAACATTTTTTAATAGATTTAAGAATACTCTTTTAATAACATATGGAACAGCTAATTTACCATTCAAATGAACAATAACAAAGTAAGGTTTGAATCCTATGATTGGCTATGTCTGTGTCTAAGTCTGCATGTTCTCCCTGAATCTGCGTGAGTTTTCCCCTGGACCTCTCCCAAGACATGCATATTAATCTAACTGGCAGCTCCACAGTAGGACTGTGTGAGTATAAATGTGGGTATGGGAATGAATAGACCTTGCAATGGACTGGGGCCGGCTCTGGGCTGTTTTCTGTTGTATCCGAAATTCTGCAGGGTTAAGCTCTGGTCCCCACAAACCATAATTGGTTTAAACACGTTTGAAAAAATTTTGTTACGCTGTGTTAAGCACAAAAACACACAAGGAGAAGTATAATAATCACTAATCATCAATATTTTATAGAAGTGCCACTTCTACCGTTTTATTCTTTAGGCTACCTTTTTATAGTACTTTTTACAAAACCAATTGCCCATTTATACTCACATACAGTAATGTTTCAAATAGTTATTACTGTACAAAGCACCACTATCACGTTAATGTCTTAATGGATTAAAGAAATTCACTTTCATACTGTATAAGGACTGTCTTTTCAGATGCTTTGGTTGTTGTTTGTGATATCCTTTGCAGACTAAAGCACGTCTGTGGATTAAGTACTGAAACTGTAGAAATAACTTATATTTTACTGTTTTTTATTAGCAGAACTCTAAAATGTCTACATATTGAATTAACCCTATATTTTTAACATTAAATGATTATACCATTACACATGACATAATGAAATATTGGAAAAACAGAAGGTTTATTCCATGCCAAGAAAATATTCAACGCAGTTACTATTTTTTTATTCAAAATTGAGAAGACTTTGTTTCAGCTAAAAACTGAAACAAAAAAGTCTGAAGCCAAAACAAGTAAAATATAAACCAGAAATCTTTTCATTATTCAGTTATAGCTCTTTATATTATTGTTGTGTTGTGATTTCCTGGAAATGTGACGTTTGAAGGGGTTGTTGAAGCAGCAGGAAAGA
This sequence comes from Polypterus bichir lapradei, assembly GCA_026402145.1. Classification (NCBI taxonomy): domain Eukaryota; kingdom Metazoa; phylum Chordata; class Cladistia; order Polypteriformes; family Polypteridae; genus Polypterus; species Polypterus bichir. Next base: position 129,991,096 of record JANRMT010062791.1, on the reverse strand, counting down.
GATGACTCCTGACTAGGACTTCCTGTTACTGTTTCCACTCTCTCCAAATAAATCAGCATATAGTGAGTCAGCATTAACACTGTTAGCTGTAAACAAATACCTTTTTGCAAACCTTTATCAGGAAGAACATTATCATCTAATTATTGTCTGATTATATGGAACAGTAGCAGTTTTATACACAAAATAATGCAATGAGTTCCTTATTTTATATATGCCATATATTAATGTTATTACATGGAGTTGGTGCATAAACAGAAATGTTAACTGCACTCAACAAAAATATTTAATAGTCAAAAACTTGGACATATTTTTACTTTTGAACATTTTTTTCTGAATGGCCAGTTTAATTGGTTATTTATACAGTACCTACTACCAGACCCCTGCTGGAAATTCTATTCTTGTGCAACTGAGGCAGCATTGAAGTTAAATCAATACACAGTAAGTTACTCTGATCTGTGTATTAAGTAAGCTTTGCACTCTGTGAAGGATGGCCGGCCATTTATCCAGGCCAATACCCCCAAGCCGCCAGGTGGAGCCATCCTTGCAGCATGGAGGTCCCCAGAAGACCAGCAGGGCATCATGGACAATGGAGTTTTTATGCAAAACCCTGCTGGATGCCATGGGGGCCACAGGAGGGAGCTGCAGGGAGGACCGAGGGCTTCTTCGTGCCCTGTGACCCGGAGGTTCGTCATAGGAAGAGCGACGGACTTCCGGGTTGAAGAAAAGAACTTTTACCTGACCCGGAGGTGGTTGAGGATCACATGGACTGGGGATTGAGAACACTTCTGGGTCAGGGATTATAAAAGGACTGTGGGAGCTCCCAGACGGCGAGCTGAGCTGGGTGGAAGGGTGGCAACGCGTCTGTGAGCTGGAGGATTGTAGTATTTGTGATTATTGTGAATTTAATGAGTATTGTGGTGGAGAGTGTGCTTTGTGCACTGTGGCGATTAAATAAAGTCAACTATTGGACTTTTACCTGGTGTCTGGAGTCGTGGACAGGGGTTCAAGGGAGCGAGAGCGCCCCCTATCATTCACAGTGGCGTAGCCGGCAGGATACTCTAGCGTCGTTTGCAGAGGACCTGAAACAAAAATTTCTGTGGGAAACGAACCCTAAACAGACAACGGCGTCAGGAATCGCCACAACATCGCCAGAACCTGAAAAACCCGAGTCCAAAATGGGGAAGAAGAAGGGCAAGCAAAGCGACAACGCCAGCGGGAGTAACCTGTGTGTAATGGCCGACGCTCGGGAGGAGTTAAGGAGCGGCCTTTCAAGTCCAGAGAAACCTCCAGGATTCAACGAGCGCTCTGAGGTACGTGATGGGAACGTTATAAAGAATCCTTTTGTTATAACTCACTTTGTTCCATGCATGTACCTCGGAGAAGATCACCTGGAGGCTCCGCAGGGAAAAGAAGACTGCCCTAGAGACGACCGCGCGCTCCTGTCGGAACCTGAGCACAGGGGAAAAGACTTCCGCATGATGGCAGCCGACGAGGGACACGGCAGCAAACCCGGTGCATTCTGGGAAGGAGGAGCTCCGCGTCCCGCTGTTTGCGCCTTCGAGCCCGAAGGAACGGACTTGGTCTTTCCGAAGGGGAAGGGGGAGGCGAGCGAGGCATCGCTCAACCCACAAGAAGGTAAGGAGGGTCGGGAAATAGCTGATCGGGATGTCACAAAAGTATTAAAGACAGACCGCAGTTCGCCGAAGAAGGCAGCTCGACCCTCTGAGAACTCCAAGTCCCAGAAGCCTCCGCGAGACCCGTCAGAGCACGTGCCTGAAGCGGGCGTGCTCATTGGCTCCTGGCCGGCAGAGAAGACAGACAAGGAAGTAAGTCTTTTGCCGGTCGAAATAAATAATATTGACTTGCGGGAACTCGAACGCTTAATCGAGCCCGTAAAGAGTTTCTTACAGGTCCTGACGACCATTGAGAAGATCGTCGGGGAGTTGGGAGCTGCAGCTAAAGAGCCGTTGGAGAAGGTGAGGGCCTACATGCGGCGATTTGGTGGGGAGCCTCCCGTACTGAATAATGCGGCGATACAGGTAGGCGAGACCCGTATCATATATAAAACAAGAGGGACGCAGTGTAATACGGGCCCGCGTTTATTAAATAGCGGGTGCCAATACACGGCGTGCCCTACAAGAGAGGCCGGTACGTTAACCGAGTGGTCAGCGGAAGGGCTAATCGATCCGGGGCAGCTAGACAGTGCTGATTCCCGGAGCGAGACGGCCCTTAAGACGCTGCCACCGGTAATTTGTAAATCAAGAGGGGTGCAGACAGTAAAGGGGCTCTCTTCATTTAGTAGAGAGACTCAGACTGTGGACAAGCCCCAGATCAAGCAGGAGATCCCGAAAATAAAACGAGGGTCTCCTGACAAGAAAGAGATAGAAACAAAAAGAGAGAAAACACCGTTACAGGCGGCAGGGGTTTCTCTTCCAGCAAAAGGGGCGGACCTAACATTTCCTTGTTGTTTTCACTCACGTAGAGGGAGAATACCAGGAGGACAGAGACAGTGTTACGGGTGCCGAAGGTTGGGCCATATTTGGTGGAACTGTCCTTGGAGAGAGGGGGAAAAGATGTCGGTTTGGGCTAATATTCCCCCTAGGTTCTCCAGGGACCAAGATATTCGTGTCAATCAAGGCTCAACCAGGACGTCCTCTTGGAGGAAGACTTCCCTCTTGGGGCATGCCGCTCCGAATAATAATTCGTCGCTGGGGGGGGGAATACTGTGAAGGATGGCCGGCCATTTATCCAGGCCAATACCCCCAAGCCGCCAGGTGGAGCCCTCCTTGCAGCATGGAGGTCCCCAGAAGACCAGCAGGGCATCATGGACAATGGAGTTTTTATGCAAAACCCTGCTGGATGCCATGGGGGCCACAGGAGGGAGCTGCAGGGAGGACCGAGGGCTTCTTCGTGCCCTGTGACCCGGAGGTCAGAAAAGACCTGAAGAAAAGAACTTTTACCTGACCCGGAGGTGGTTGAGGATCACATGGACTGGGGATTGAGAACACTTCCGGGTCAAAGATTATAAAAGGACTGTGGGAGCTCCCAGACGGCGAGCTGAGCTGGGTGGAAGGGTGGCAACGCGTCTGGGAGCTGGAGGATTGTAGTATTTGTGATTATTGTGAATTTAATGAGTATTGTGGTGGAGAGTGTGCTTTGTGCACTGTGGCGATTAAATAAAGTCAACTATTGGACTTTTACCTGGTGTCTGGAGTCGTGGACAGGGGTTCAAGGGAGCGAGAGCACCCCCTATCGTTCACAACTCATAAACATTACCTGCTTTATGAAATATCATTATTTCATTTAAAATACATAATTTATTTCTATTATTACAAGATACAAGAAGTTTATTGTTATATACACAGTAAAAAACATCACATAATGAAATTCTGTTATATTGCTTGCTCATCCTCCTTATTATACATTGTTGGTTTTTGTTTTTAATATTATAGGTCTCTGAGAAAGTATTTCATGAGCTTTGCCAGGAGAAAAGCAAAAAGAATTTTATCTTAAAATTCTAATAGGAGCTACTACACTTTGGTATTTGAGAACCCTTACCCAACTGCTGACTTGATTAACAATGGGAGTTTAGAATTGCAGCCCTGTGTAACATTTCCACCTTCCAAACTTCTGCTTGCTTCAACAGCACCTGGAAAAAGTTTCCTAACCATTGCACCTGCATTAAGTCTGCTGATTTTCCAAATTGAATTTTCCCAGCACAGCCTAGCTTTGATTTTACGTTAAATTATTATTTATACAAGCTTAGTATAAAATTATTAATTATGTTGGTAATTTGATTTAGTAATCCAGCCACAGGGGATGCAAATCCAGCCACAGAGGATACACAAACCAGTGTGTTTCTTCGTGTCACGAAGGGCATCTGGTGTAATATTTTGCCAGATCAATATGTGGACAACAATAGAGGTGGAGATATGCTCTAAAGAGGAAAGGAATGAAGGTCAGCAGAAACAAGACATCATACATGTGTGTAAATGAGAGGGAGATCAGTGGAATGGTGAGGATGCAAGGATTAGATTTGGAGAAGGTGGATGAGTTTAAATACTTGAGATCAACAGTACAGAGTAACAGGGATTGTGGAAGAGAGGTGAAAAAGAGAGTGCAGGCAGGGTGGAATGGGTGGAGAAGAGTGTCAGGAATAATTTGTGACAGACAGTTATCAGCAAGAGTAATTGGGAAGCTTTACAGGACAGCAGTGAGACCAGCTATGTTATATGGGTTGGAGACAGTGGCACTGACCAGAAACCAGGAGACAGATCTGGAGGTGGCAGAGTTAAAGATGCTAAGATTTGCATTGGGTGTGACGAGGATGGACAGGAATAGAAATGAGTACATTAGAGGGTCAGTTCACGTTGAACGGTTGGGAGACAAAATGAAAAAAAGCGAGATTGCGTTGGTTTGGACATGTGCAGAGGAGAGATGCTGGGTATATTGGGAAAAGGATGTTAAGGATAGAGCTGCCTGACAAGAGGTTTATGGATGTGGTGAGGGAGGGCATGAAGGTGATGGGTGTAACAGAACAAGATGCAAAGGGCAGGAAGATATGTAAAAAGATGATCCACTGTGGTAACCCTTAATGGAAGCAGCTGGAAGAAGAAGAAGTTGGTAATTTGGTATGGTGATTAGATGAAGTACTGTAAGAACTACTTTTTCAAAGTGCATTTCCCAACAATGAACCTAAAGCCCAGGCTCCCTGCTGGGTACAGTGACAGAATTAATGTGTAGTATGCATGTTTTTTGTATACTATAAGTCATTTTCTGCAGATACTGGACTGCTAAATGTTAAACAGCCTTTGTTTCCCATTCAGCATTGACATTGTGATGATGTCATTTTGCTATGAAGTTGCAGTCGGCTTGACTGTCTAGACTGAAAACATGGTGCTGTGCAGCACTACACTCTTCAGATAAGTTTATTAAAGTTGGGGGAACACAATGGCAAAGTGATAGAACTGCTGCCTTACAATAAGGAGACCTGGATTAGTGTCCTGGGTTCTTCTTGCATGGACTTTACATGTTCTTCTCGTGCCTGTGTGAATTTTACTGGGATGCTCCAGTTTCCTTCCAAAGACATGTATGCAGCATTGCTATATTGATCTGAGTGTGTGTGTGTGTGTGTGTGTGTGTGTGTGTGTGTGTGTGTGTGTGCAACCTTCATGGACTGGCACCCTATCTAGATGTTGTTCCAGCCTTATGCCTGATTAGGCTGGGATAGGCTCCAGCTGCTTCATGATCCTACCCTGGATATGCAGGTTAAGAAAATGGATGGTTGGATTATCAAAATTAAAAGTATAAGGAGTGTTGAAGTAAAGCTTTCCAAAACTAATGGAGCTGACCCGAAGTTGAATTTTCTTGAGCATGTCAGCTACCTAAACAACACTACCTGATGGGACAAAAAGACCTAGGATGTGGGTTGTTAATTCTCAGAATATTCTGAGATTAGAAGGGAAATTCTATTCAATGTTTTAGTGTGGATAGCTGTGTACTGGAACTACTAACTTGGTCTATATAAGAGGGGGGGCACTGCAAGTGTTATATATCTGTATAAAATGTTATATGTTACTTATTACATTTAAGGTCAAAAGTGTAAATATGTGCATGGAAGGATGCTCTCATAAAACACAGTCAAACAGTAAGTAATAAGTCAAATGTTTATATTCTAAACAAGGGTATGCTAAAAGTACACAAACGCCTAATAAGAAAGCCAGTGTCTAAAAGTCTTTCTTGCAATTAATAAAGAAAACTGCGCTTGATCCAAACTAGGGTTTATCAGTCTACAGAGTATATACTCCTCTCAATCATTTTGTGTACTCTGAAAGAGTAAAATATTCCTCATTTCATTCATTATTAGCCTTTCTAGGTTGTTACCAAAGTCAGCATCCATCAAACAATATAGAAGATTAAATATTTTATACATAATAAAACACACATGCCTGGCAGAAGTGAATGCCTCGTACACTGTTCCCTGCCTTGTCCAAAGGAGGTGACCAACACATAATGCCCATAACATTGGGTACAATCAGCAGCACTGCTCCAGAAACACCTGACTTTGCAGGAAGGCCCACCTGAAAGACAAATGAGTTAGAAAATGTACATGAGGCACAACAGCCAGGTATGTTTGGGGCTTTGTTAACTGTTTTAAATGATGGAGCATTTTAAATTTTTGTTTAGTTGCTAAATTAGTTATCACATTATGTTTATTAAATACTTTTGTAAAAGTGCATCATATTCAAGTATAATAATGATAATAGAATGTAATTAGTAGAATACATGGAATAGATGTTTTTAATTGCATTTTACAAAATTGAGCTTTAAAATGTGAGCCAAGATAGTTTTGTGGTGGTTAAAGTTTTCACAGACAGCAAATTATAACTGAAGTGATGTAAAAATTGCATTTTTTGATGTGCTTCTGTTATTTGTTGTTTGTAGAAGGTATATGGGTAATGGTAGTTTAGAACACTGTGTGGGGAGTAGATAAGCCAGTAGTGACTAGTGGCAAGTTAACAAACATCATGGTGCAGGAAACAGAAGTGGCTGAAGAACTTATCCATTTTAACGACATGAATTGAAGATCCAAATTTATAAATTATGTTCCTTATTCTTTAGGACAGAAAAAGATAAACTAAGCTAATGTAATTTTATGTTTTGTGCTGTTTCTTTTCTTATGAGTGTGTATCCCTTTGCATATGTCTATATAAATTTGCATATGTCTGTCTTTTGTTAAGCTTAAGTTATAAATTGTTTCATTTTTTATTTTAGCATGTGTGTCTGTGTAATTTGTGAAAATAAGTCTATCACCATGACTAAGAAACTACAGAAAAAGTGAAAAGTGTTTAATGTAGACTTTTGCCCATTTATGAACCTCGTTTATAAATTGCACAGATTACTTCATATTTCTGGCATCCTAACTGGAAAGTGAAACAAGAGATCCCTCACTCAACCACCATTAATGTGGAGTCCCTTGCAGGGCATTTTGTTAATTGTTTAATTAATTACCGGTATTGACAAAGGCAAAAGTGATAATTAACTGAGTGACCATTTAACACCCTTTTCTACATTGTTCCCTGAATTTCTCCTGCAGTGGGTTTTGCCTCCCATTGTATGTATTAAATAATTAAACTTAACAACTTAAAACCTGAAAACATTTATAAACTAGATGTAATTTATAGCATTGATGTAATTAGAAAAAACTCAAGGTATGTTTCATACTTTATTTCTTTACAATGCAATATATTATATTGTTTTCATAGACATTGAATACTTTAATATTTTTATTCTATTAGGTACTGTTTATAAGCTTTAAAAATTTACAGTTCATCGCAACGTTCAACACAGAGGAGTGATGTAGGTGGGGGAGGGGGAGGTATAGAATTTTCACATTAATCTGGTAATAAATCTTTTTTTATATATAAGAAAATTATCAGGGTTGATGTGTGAAAAATTGAGTTATGATAACACTATCAGTGTGTGAGTTTAAATAGAAAAATTATAAACTTCACATTGTAATTATCACTATGGCGTCTTTCAGCTTGTCAGTCAGACCTGGTACTAGTATGTTAATGTTTAATATATTTCATTTGGTTGTGTATATAAACAAGATAAAAACCCAGATTTATGGTCAGGTGTTCTTTTAATTTAAGTTAGCTAAGCTGTACCATTATTCAGCATTAGACTTTAGACTCACATGGAAGGCAAACTGTCCAGAGAAGTCATACATCCCACAAGAGTGCATCAAACTGAGGGTGTTGCGGACTGCTTCTGCACTCAAAACTCGCTCTCCTGTGATGGGACAGATACCTCCATTGGCCAGTGTGGCAGCCATCACACTGCTTGATTCACAGGTCACTTCAATAGAACACAGCTGGGAAGGCAAAAATCAGTAACAATATAAAGCTTAGACTCTATTAACTTGAAACATATGGGAAACATATGGTTATGATTTAGGGTCCACACAGGATTGACATACGTTACATAATCATACCCTTTAGTCCATTTGGTCATAAAAAAATCCATAAGTGCCTCAACAACTATACTACCTGCAAATCAGACAATTCTCTACCTAATAAAATCAACAGAACTGAACTGCATTTTCTGGATTTTTACAACAGTTGAAGAAATGCTGACTCAATTAATTTCAACCTCAGTAGTACTAGGGTGTTGTACCGTGTTAGCCATTATGAATGTAGAGAAAAGCCAAGCAAAATGACACCTTTTATTAGCTAACTAAAAAGATTACAATATGCAAGCTTTTGAGGCAACTCAGGCCCCTTCTTCAGGCAAGATGTATTCATGTGTCACCTCAATTATCAGAAATTAATTCTCTGTTTCATAAGTATAAATCAATTTGATTTGCCCTTGTTTATTTTTACATGTAACTACATCTATCACTTGTTTATAATGCTTCTGATAATATGTTTACTACATAATGTATCAGGTGTCTCCAATTCATTGATATCCTGCCCATACCAGAGTCCCCTTAAGGATATAGCTACTCAAAAAGCTACTCTGAAAATTATCACCCCAAATATTTACAGTGTATAGTCATGTGAAAAAGAAAGTACATCCTCTTCCAATTCTGTGGTTTTACATATCAGTACATAATAAAAAAATTATCTGTGGCCTCATGAATATTGCAGTGCATAGACTTCACACTAAAACATGGCGTACGGACAAAAGCGGAAATGTGCATATGCACAAAAAAATCCAGATCCATGAATCTATGTGTACGCCAACTTCCACATTCTTCCGCTCCATAAATCCTGGTCAGCATGAAAAGTAACGCACGTGCACACGCCTGCTGCCACTCTCCAACTCCTGCCAGAATTACGCCTCTTTGAATATGCAAATTAATATAAATAGCCCTTAAGCGTTCTGTGAAAAGACAATGGCAAAAGCACAGGAGAAAATAGAAGAATTTCAGCGAATACCAAGTGGAGCCAAGGAAAAACATACTATTTGTTGGTTTAAACAGTGGTATAAACAAAAAAAGGAAGTTGATTGAGTGACATAGACTGTCAGAGAAACTCGAAAGTTCAAGTTCACAAAGTTGCACAGTGCCCGAAATAAAAAAGAAGCTGTCAGATATCAAAGCCGCTGTGAAAAGGCGAGTCGTAGCCCACTATCTGAGAGTCATATGGAAGCTTATTAGGGTACAGAGAAGAGACAAAAAATAGGCACACAGTGGCAAAAAAGCTTGAAATGTCAACTTTAATCTCGAAATTTCCACTTTAATCACGTAGTTTATTTTGTCATTAAAGTAGAACATCATTAACTTCATCTTAAAATTGTTTAATTTACTTGTTTCTCAACTACCATTGTAACTAAAGTAGCACGTTAATTGCTTGTTTTGTATGTGTTCATCTATGTGCTCCATGTGTGTGAATCACTACGTGCTTCTTAAACGAGCTTTATCTTCCTCCGACAGGACACAGAATCAATTACCATCCATCCATCCATCCATCCATCCTCTTCCGCTTATCCGAGGTCGGGTCGCGGGGGTAGCAGCTTAAGGAGAGAAGCCCAGACTTCCCTCTCCCCGGCCACTTCTTCCAGCTCTTCCGGGAGAATCCCAAGGCGTTCCCAGGCCAGCCGGGAGACATAGTCCCTCCAGCGTGTCCTGGGTCTTCCCCGGGGCCTCCTCCCGGTTGGACGTGCCCGGAACACCTCACCAGGGAGGCGTCCAGGAGGCATCCTGATCAGATGCCCGAGCCACCTCATCTGACTCCTCTCGATGCGGAGGAGCAGCGGCTCTACTCTGAGTCCCTCCCGGATGACTGAGCTCCTCACCCTATCTTTAAGGGAAAGCCCAGACACCCTGCGGAGGAAACTCATTTCAGCCGCTTGTATTCGCGATCTCGTTCTTTCGGTCACTACCCATAGCTCATGACCATAGGTGAGGGTAGGAACGTAGATCGACTGGTAAATTGAGAGCTTTGCCTTACGGCTCAGCAATTTTTTCACCACGACAGACTGATGCAGAGCCCGCATCACTGCGGATGCTGCACCGATCCGCCTGTCGATCTCACGATCCATTCTTCCCTCACTCGTGAACAAGACCCCGAGATACTTAAACTCCTCCACTTGGGGCAGGATCTCGCCCCCAGGACCATGGTCTCGGATTTGGAGGTGCTGATTCTCATCCCAGCCGCTTCACACTCAGCTGCGAACCGCTCCAGAGAGAGCTGAAGATCACGGCCTGATGAAGCAAACAGGACAACATCATCTGCAAAAAGCAGTGACCCAAACCCCCTCCTTGAACCGTCACCTTATTGTGGTGGAGGGGTTTGCGTGTCCCAATGATCCTAGGAGCTATGTTGTCCGGGGCTTAATGCCCCTGGTAGGGCCACCCAAGGCAAACTGGTCCTAGGTGAGGGATGAGACAAAGAACGGTTCAACAAACCTCCAATGAAGAATAAAAACTATGGACAACGTTTTCCCTTGCCCGGACGCGGGTCACCGGGGCCCCCCTCTGGAGTCAGGCCTGGGGGTGGGGCTCGATGGCGAGCGCCTGGTGGCCGGGCCTGCACCCATGGGGCTCGGCCGGGCACAGCCCGAAGAGGTAACGTGGGTCCTCCTTCCCATGGGCTCACCACCTATGGGAGGGGCCAAGGAGGTCAGGTGCAGTGTGAGTTGGGTGGTGGCCGGAGGCGGGGACCTTGGCGTTCTGATCCTCGTCTACAGAATCCATTACATCCATGATATTACAGCTCTCTGAATAAATTAAATACTGAGATGTATAATTGATATAATTTTCATGATGATAAGCATTAAAGCATGTTATTAAACATAGGAACATGGTGGCACAGTGATAGTGACGGGCTGGCGCCCCGTCCAGAGATTGCTCCTGTCTCCCGCAAGATGCTTGCTGCACCGTGCGCTACCTTTGATGAAGTAATTTATTGAAGCAGTACTGTCTCTTTGAAACATACTAATCCCCAATTCCTGTCCTTCCTTTTCTTTCTCCAAGCACCCAATCGCCACACAATCAGCTCTGCAATAGATGTCAAGCCATTTGTAAGCTCAGAACACAGATTCTTCAAAACTTTTAAGGAGCATTGAAATATCTTCGTAGTACATGTCTAATTATTCTGTCCATCCAGTATCGCACCAGTCCCAGCAAGAATACAGCGCAAGGCAGGAATAATCCCTGAATGGAGCGCCAGCTCATCACTACCGCTGTCCACCGTGTTACAATGGCCCAGTCGAAAGTCCACACCTGAAATAGATTGAACTGCAGAAATGCATAAAGGAATGCCTGCAAACCTCAATGAATTAAAGCAAACTTGTAAAGAAGAGTGGGCCAAAAATTCCACCACAAAGATGTGAAAGACTGATAAATTCATACAGAAAACAATTACTTCAAGTTATTGTTGCTATTGAATCAAAAGGTATACTTAATTTTTCACAAAAGGCTTCTCTTTGGCAGCACTTTTGTGCAATAAATAATGACAAGGTGAAATCTGTCGTGGGTTATTTAATACTTGAGGTTTGATTTAAATAATTTTAGAACCTGGTAAGGACCAGCTTTTTTTATTATGTCCTGATATGTAAAACTATAGAAATGTAAGAGGGTTTACTTTCTTTTTCACATGACTGTATATTTTACTTATCTATATACAGTACATATGTAACAAATCTAGTTTTTGATGCCACCTTTTTTATTGCTCTAAATTTATATTGTACAACACTTGGGGAATGCTGTTTGAACTTTATGCCATACCCATAATGTAGTTCTCACCTTAAATTTACTTTTCACAATTCAAATCCATACTTAACAACAAGCTGTTCCCTATTTAATTTTCTTCCATTACTTTACCCTCTATGTACATAGTACACTGTCTTCCACTTTCCACTTCTGTTGTTTCTGTTTAATATTATCTATGTATGTATTAATAACTTTGGTGTTTTAATGCATATTGACTTAAACTTAAAAGGGTTTTCAGCCTGTAGTTGTGTCTACCTGTCTTGTGCATATGAAATTACAACACATGCAGGCACAAATTCACAATTGAAATGAAGAAGAAAAAAAAAAAACTGTGAGGGACATGTAGCTTTAGTTATTAATATACATTTTTTACCTATCCACTGAAGGAGGATATAGCAATCTGGTTCATGTACAGTATCTATCTAATCATGCATCTATCTAATCATGCTATCCATCATCTGTTCTTGTTGCTAAAGATAATAACAGAGTTGTGACTCTGCATTATACCATGATTACAAACCTGAAAATGAATGGGTGGCTTATTGCTAAGGTTAAAAACAGTGGTAAATATGAAACTGTTAAAATATGTGAAAAAACTATGCGAGACGTGTTTTTTAGGAGGAATCCACAACTAACCCCATATATCTCATTGAACCATCCACATGGAGTACAGGACTACACTCAGAAAAGAAAATAACAATGCAATTGAAATATAACAAACAGTACATAAAATATGCATCTTGTGTATCATAATCAATGATGAACCCCGCCCATAATGTTCACTTGTAAATGTGAGCCTGAAACCTATTAAATTAATAAATCACTAGAACATCACATACAAAGATAACACAGTAGACTTTTTCTGCCATAAAGAATAAAAATTAGCTAGCAAAAAATTAGCAATAAGAAAACACAGTACAGTGACAGACAAATTTTTGTCTGCTTTATTTGAAGTGGTGCATTTTCCAAATCTAAAAAGGTTCATACAATTGGCTACACTCTATTCAACCAGCATTATTGACTATTTGCTGACATATGTACAGAGAGAAGCCAACAACATTAGACAGATCCTACTCTCTGAAGACATGATAGGCTGCTATAATAGTTACATGGCAAACAACATTAAATTTCAAATGACAGTAAAAATGAATAGTAAGGGGAAACATTTGACAATTAGTTGAGACAACAAACACCTTGAAAGCTGTACAACTACTTGCATTTGTTTGCTACTGCCATGAGAGGTCACAATTCTGTTGTGCAAATAGGATGTCAAAAAGATTTAACAGGTTTACCTGGAAATAGAAGTCTAGGGCACTGATCATATCTGCTCCACTTGGAAAACACTGAAAAAATACAGGCAAAATAGCAGTACTTCAGACTATGCAAATGACAACGGAAATGGACATTACTGGAAAAAAATGTCCACTCCAAGACATTTAAAGCTTAATAAAACATCAAACTAATAAAGGACTATCTACTCAAATGTTAATGACAATATCCAAAAAAAAGCCCCCTCGATTAATGGGCTGACCTTTCCCTAAGAAAAATGTAGAAAAGACAAAGTGGGGATCTGCAGCAGACCAAAGCCCTGGGCCAAAAACAGAAAGCAGGAATTACCAAAGTTTAGCATAAAAGCAAATTGTACAGGTCATCATTCCAGGATAAGATTACATATACTCATGTCTTAGTTTTTTATTGCACTATACACTGGCATTGCTCATCTAAATAACTCTTGTTCTGAAAACAATTTGTTGTTGCATCGGCCAAAGAAAAATAAGATATAATATTCCTCTTTTCAATAAAAAATACTGTTCAATTAACCTGCAATTATTAGTCTATCTTGACATGTTCAAAGTATCAGCATTGTGTTTCGGAGAAAATGTATGTTTTAACGCACAAGAAAAACAGATTATGGCACAAGAAAAGGTCTTTACCAGCAGTAGCTTATGTAGGTTATCTTACCAAATAAAGCATATTATCATGTGAGGTACAGGAGAAGCATTTGCAAAACCATTATTGTTAGAACTAAATAAATACCATAGCAATAAGGGAATTATAGAGGAATAATGCCTACAAAGATTTCAGACATAAGCAATTGTTTACAGTAATCTGAGAAAAGAAAAAATCTCTTCTGAAGGAACTGTTCAATTTAACATATTTCAGGTGAGAGTAATGCCACAGATGAAAACGTACCTTTTTTTCTTTCAGGTAATATCCAATTGCAAAATTTCGATCCCCTGTTTCCTTCTCAGACTGAAATCTGAAATTTACAGTAAATGTCAAACTTTGAAAATATACTGAATCATTGCATAAAAGTCTAATGTACAGATATGGACAAATTTGTTGATACCCTTCAGTTCATTTAAAAAGTGCTGTATGCCTCCTGAAAACTGATTACATGAAAAGAAGTTGCCCCATGCACCCCATGTATACCTGTATGCCTTTGATATTTCATCAAGTAGAGCAAAGCAAGTGTGAAAAGAGATAAGTATTGCTTATTCTACAAAGATATTCTAAAATGGTCTGGACACAATAATTGGATTGGAGCGATTTTTCAAACTAGCTGTTTTCTTGAATTAGTATTTCACGTCTCCCGTCATGCAATCAGTTATTCATCCTGTTTAAATGGAGAAGAGTAGTCACCCTCCTGTTTGGTATCCTTGTGTGTCATTGCAGCGTGCTGTTCTTACTGGAACTACAATGTCCATACAGAAGCTGATGTAGTCAGTAGTGCAGTCAACAACCTCCTCAATGTTCTCACTATATGATCCCTGCAGGATATCCCAGTCCGTAGTTCCAAAGCAGTCTCTCAGAGCCTGCTCTGCCTCTGGGGACCACTTCCTGAATGAGCATGTGGTTGTAGGTAGCTCCCTCACTCTTGCTTTGTAGTGAGGCTGAAGCAGAACCAGGTTATGATCTGCTTTCCCAAGCGCAGGCAGTGGGGTGGCGCTGTATGCGTCTTAAAGTTTGCATACAGTAGCTTAATAGTCCTATTTCCCTATGTGTTACAATCCACATACTGTGAGAAGGCAGGTAATGCTTTGTCCAGCATCACATGGTTAAAATCTCCAGCAATTAGCACAAGTGCCTCAGGGTACTGTGTTTGTAATTTAGCAACAGCGGAATGGATGATGTCACTCGTTATCTTCATGTCCGCCCGAGGAGAGATGTAAACACTAACAACAATGACGTGTCCAAACTCTCTGGGCAAGTAATAGGGATGCAGACTTACAGCCAACAGTTCGATGACCCTGCAGCAAGTGGAGATTTTGACGTTTACATGTCCAGAGTTTCACCTCCTTGTATTCACATAGAGAGCGAGTCCTCCTCCTTTCCGCTTCCCGCAGGTATTTGCGTCTTTGTCCGCTCTAACTGTGCTAAACCCGGGTAGCTCCACGTTAGCATCTGGGATGGTAGTTGTTAGCCACGTTCCACAAAAACACAACAAACTGCATTCTCTGTAGTCATGACATTTTTCACCAGCGCGGCCAGTTCGTCGATCTTATTTGGTAGTGAGTTCAACATTTCCCAGGATCACAGAAGGCACCGAAGGCTTGTAATGCCACTTTCTCGCAAGCCGCTTTAAGGTAAGGCAAGGTAATCAGAAGGCTAGAAGAGCTCATGTACAGTATACTGCATATTATTTCAAATATACTGTTGCAGATGTTAAAGCCAAAAAAAGTAGAAACAAAATGGTTTACTTACCCAGTGGCACAATATTAACACTGAAACCCAACGATTTATTATTAGTGTCACTAAGCAATATTATGCTGATGCTTTTTCTCATTTCTGTATACATTTACAGTTGAACTATAGCATGCTAATGCTGTTGAAAGAAGTAACTCTTAAACTTTGAATACTGTTTGTGTTTAATATTGATGTCTCTAAGAATTATAACTAACACGTCTGTAGGTATAAAGGTGTTTCTTAAGTAAAGCACAATCAGTCTATTCTGATAATAGTTGCTTGTGAGATGTAACTGTGATCTATTCTGCAAAACTGTGCCTTTGCCCGAGGGAGGTATATGTTAATGAAGACTTACGTGGCATTGCTGAACCCTACATACTCAGATCCAGCCATTTTGTTGAGGAAATCCATCACCTGTTAAATAAATATTACATATCAGTTGACATTATATCCCTTGAGCCCTCTTCTTACTTTCCACAAACAAATTAAACAATAGCTTAATTTCCCCACCTGATTTAAGGCATAGTGGAATTTTGCAAAATACTATATGTTATCGGGTAGTTTTTGACTGATAATTATCGGTAACTGTAAAAAAACATTTTAATTATTGAAATATGAGATTTATCAACATACTATAGCAGAGATTTCAGTCTGATCTGCTTTAAAAAGGATGGTAAGCTTTTTTTTTTTTTTTTTTTATATGTTAAGTTTTTATCTAGTTCAAATATAAACTATAAGCCAGGTCATGTCCAGTTCAGCAAATAATCCGAGATTCATAGACACAGAGAAATACTCACATAGTCAAACTTCTCAGCTTTGTTTGCAGATGGCTGTAAAAAATTAAAGAAGCATTAGTGACTTTAGCAGTGGTTATACTATAAGCACATTAACATTATTCAGCAGCTGTATCCTCTTTGCTACAAGCAGAACTGAAATATCGATTGTTATCAGGGTAATTGATTGTGGGCACTGGTTGTCACTAAGGATGTCATGAAGGACACTGTTAAGGTTATGGATTAAAAGAAATGTACACACTTAAATGTTTATTGCATAAAGATGCAGACAGAAATTGTGAAAGTGACTACAACCATACCCCAGCAAAGCTATTAAGAATGTTAAAAATCATATATATGGATCTGCTTAATAAATGAATACTGGATGGTGACTCATAATGATCACCATACAAAAGAATGACTTTGAACAAAATTAAGACAGCAAAAATTACTTTATGTGACCACATATGAATGTAAAAGACACAGCTTTAAATGAGCACAAAAAATACCTAAAATGACATCATAGCAAAGTTTTATTATTCAAGGCTACTGCAGCAGATTTCAGTCTGACTATTTATTTTGAATAAAGACAGCTATTCTAAATGTTCTCAGCAGAATTAAGCATGGATATTCCAATTAACCACAGTAAATATTTCAACTTAAATTGACTATTCAGGTGTCTAGTGTGGTTATTCATATATAAAACAAACTACAATATTCACAATATTCATGTTTAAAACCATTGTGGCTATCCATAAACCCAAAAGGACAGAATGCTTACATTTATCTATAGCATGTGTTTATAATGCATACAGTAATTTTTCAAAGTGACCATTTGAAAAATTTATAGACTCAGCATGTCTATAAAGACAGAGAATTGTTTTTAAAGTCCTTCTTTTGGCAGCAGTCACCTGACCTATACACCCCTTCTGCAAACTTTTCTCTGATAGGATGTGAAATAGCTGCCACCCCAGCACATTGGAAGCAAGCCAGCAGATTGTAACTATAACATAGGCACACAGAAATGAATAATCGGTTAACAAGCACTGAAAAACAGCAGTGATAGAAAGAGTTAAAGTCACTGTTAAAATAGTCCTTTAATTTATAACACGTTCTGAACAGCAAGCTGGTATTTCACAAAATTAACGGTCAGCATCCTGTTTTGGATAGCAGGAAACTGATTACTGAAAGAGGAACAGAACATGCCCTTAGGTTCACTGGTGAATACACATAATCAAAAAGGTCAGTTTTTGTTTCATACAACTGTAAGGTTTACACAATGAAAACTATATTTATATTATACTTCATATGCCTATTTTAAGCAGGTAAGCTGGTATACATGGGTCATGTATGTGCATTTAATTAGAAGAAGTCACAGAACTAATGCTGTAACAAGAAGTGGTCCCAGGCACTGAAAGCCCCTGTATGACTTTATCAGGAACACTATCTCTATTGAGTTTGTCACACATGAATGAATCACTTTCTTAAAAAGCATGGGTCACAAACCAAAAATATTCATCCAACAGCAGTCTTATGGTCACGTCAGAACAGTTATGTAAATTGCTATAAGAAATTGTGATATTTTTTCAGGTTAATAGAGTTGCTATAGTGAGTCAACTAACAGTTAGTGGCACTAAGATACGTATGACACAACCTGTCATGCTTTGCCACACAGGTAGAATATATGCTATATAATAAAACACTAAGGTCTGTGTGTGTATCCAGTCCATATGAGCAATGCAATTAGTCAGTTTTGCTTTGGAAACGCACTCAAAAAAGAAAGTTTGAATGCGAGACACATGAGTAAAGGCATAGTAGCCAAGCAATGAGCTTCGAAATGAGACGGGCTTTATGGGAATGTGCTTGAAAAAGGGAACATCAGTCAAGAGCAATTCAGACACATGAGGATACCAAGGAAAAGTGCTAGATACACATAGAGCAAGACATTTAAAATATTTTAAAATGTATTCTATTACTTGTCTTTGACAGGTAACATGGCTAGTACATTTATAAACATATATGCATATATATATTAATCTGATAAGAACAAAACTGATCAAGCCACCTAAAAATATTTCGCATTTGCATTTTAGGACAAGGGCAGCATGGTGGCGCAGTGGTAGCGCTGCTGCCTCGCAGTAAGGAGACCTGGGTTTGCATGTTCTCCCCGTGTCTGCGTGGGTTTCCTCCGGGTGCTCTGGTTTCCTCCCACAGTCCAAAGACATGCAGGTTAGGTGCACTGGCGATTCTAAATTGTCCCTAGTATGTGCTTGGTGTGTGTGTGCCCTGCGGTGGGCTGATGCCCTGCCCGGGGTTTGTTCCTGCCTTGCGCCCTGGAATTGGCTCCAACAGACCCCCGTGACCCTGTATTAGGATATAGCGAGTTGGATGATTGGATGGATGCATTTTAGGATATTTCACATCATAAAAATATATTTCTTTGAAATGAAAGGCTTCCTCTGGGTCCCTACTAAAGTGGTAATACTGAATTTCTTCTTGAATCTTTGAAATCAAGTACAGGAAGATAGGACTTGAAACCAAAGACTACTAACATACAAAATACACTGGCTCAAAATATATTTCATTCATTAATGAAGGCAAAGGAAAGATTTTGATAAAAACATAATAAAGATACCATTGAAGCTATGTTTTGTTGTACTCAGATTGCAACACGAAATGAACTCTAAGGTCAGGTACTTTCTAGGTATATACTTCCTCTAGAACAACATCATATGTGCTACATTTATGTAGTCTTTTACTGCACTATTTTCAAAGTGAGAAAGGGCACAGTGTGACAAAGAGTATATAATCTATGTAACAAAAATTGTGTTCTGTGTTGGAGCTAGTTTTTGGAAGATCAAAATAAATAAAAAGGCTGTGGATACTGCTATCTTATTTAGATATGCTAGTGGATGATGACCCTTTTGGTGAATTGTCAGTCTTGTCGCTTATCCCGGTCAAGATGGATCAATACATAGACCACTGCATATAAAAAATGCAAATATAACAATCTAATAATCCATTAAGTAAAACAAATATGCCTCCCCTCCTTGGAGTTTTTCAACTGGTAAAAACATCAATACAGCCTGAATATCATTATGTATTGTTACAGTCTTTAAGCACTATTTATTCACAGTTGCAATGTGACTATTTTAGAGTCCTGCCTCACTCACTGTTTTCATATACTGTTCATGTTTTCCCAGTGGCTGCATACATTTCCTCCTGATACTCCAGTTTTCTTTAATATCCCAAAAAATGGCAGGTTGGGTCCAGTGGCAATGCCAAATTGTATAAATGATTTCTGAAACATGCAGGAGTATGGCCTTCAATGGTCTGGCACCCTACTCTGATGCTCCAGGGACAGGTTCTGATTCCATGTGATCTTAACTTGGAATAAGCTGTTTCACAGAATTGGAGGCTGAAGGGATATTAGGTGAAACCATGACTTGTGTGAAAGAGAATGGCCCCCCAATTCAGACCTGTTCAATAAATGAAGTGATTTTTATAACAATTAGACAATACAGATAATCTGAAAGAAGATACATTTTATTTTCAACTGATAGTCTGTGATATACAAAGAAGAGGGAATTCATAAGAAGGGGGTATTAAGAGGGAGCACAAGGACACTACCTTGTTACTGTAGTTTCAGCTTGACTCCATTCAGTATTTCACATAACTAAAAATTCATTCAGTCTGTTTTTTAACTTGATACTGTAAAACAATTTCTGGGAAAATTAAAAAAAAAATTTTCAAAATCCTGTATAGCATATACAATACATTGTGACCCTAGGCTTACATAAGTTTAGTTACATAACATTTTAATTTCTCTTTTTAGAGGTTCTGTTGACAGTTTTCCATGTAATGTTTAAACTTTAAGAAAAATTACTACACCCTTGTGCACCAGAATAAAAAGATTCTTGTGTGGGAACCAGACCTGACACATGGGAACAACAAGTCTATGGAGATATATTTCCAGCTACTATACCACTGGAAACAATCTAAATTTCCCAGTGGCATACATTTTGATCACATACAAACAAGGTTTGATTGGCGAGAAATGCAAAACATACTGCAATGAGAGGTGTGTGGGATAAACAGGTTGAACAATTGCCCTATGTTTACATTTTTTGGCCTCATGGGACTGTGGATGAACAATGGGTTCCAATTCTTAATAGCAGTACATGCCAAACAGTCCAGCAAAATATGGAATAAGATATGCAGCTAGTGTTAGACTTTCTTGCTGTGAAGGAAGCTGCCTATGGCTGAGACCTTAAGAAAGAAAAGGCTAGAGGTTTCGAGAGCACTTAAGAAAATAAAGGACACGAAGGTAACTTCCTATGTGCCGGTGCAATTAAAATTTCTGTTGAATGAATGAAAGCACTAACAAAAAAAATAGTTAAATACCAAATTTCATTATCAGCGAGGACTGTCTTCTAATTAAGAAACTAGTTGAATGGAAAACCTGCAACCACTAAAGCTCTCCAGGACCATGACTGTGGACCCCTTCTTAAA
The DNA here is from genome assembly GCA_026402145.1 of Polypterus bichir lapradei. Classification (NCBI taxonomy): domain Eukaryota; kingdom Metazoa; phylum Chordata; class Cladistia; order Polypteriformes; family Polypteridae; genus Polypterus; species Polypterus bichir. The sequence goes on along the minus strand of JANRMT010062791.1, from coordinate 129,970,405 downwards.
TTATCTTTTATAAATAATTGTTCTTTAGTTTTTCACTTTCATTTTGCTACTCTCTTTAGCTATTATTACTGTAAAGAACTTTGAGCTTATTTCTTGTATGGAAATGTTCTATATAAATAAATAAACATTGTTTAGGCAAATGATTAGGAATGACATATAATATGTTTTATATGAAGATGAGAGAAGTCAGTCATGTTATAAAAAGGATCAACAAGTGTAACAAAATGTGAATTGCCTTTTACATTTCAATGTAATAAGTTTTTCAACATTAAAACTAGTTAATAAAATTTAAGACCCATCCAGTTTGAACTATTTTAATTTACTCCAAAAAAAATTATAAATGCGTTTAATGCAAACAAAGGAAGGAAGGTTAAAAATTGTGTTAGCCTTATAAAAGCTGATAAGATCCCTAGGTGTCACTTACTGCTGCAGGACAAATGGTCAAATCATAGCTATACTTCCACTCTCTAATCACACCTTTACTGTTCCTTATTCAGAATTCCACTCAGCAGTCAATTTTCATTTTTTTTCTTCCCAACGTTAATTTATTAGGTCACCATTATATCTTTTATATCCTACTAATAAAGTACATTCAAAGTCACTCCTTGTCATACATCAAGGTTCATGCATATTTATTAACTAAATGAGACAAATAAGTGAAACATTTTCTTGAAGTCTCAGCCAGAGTGTTCTCACAAGGAAAATTAAACAGAAACTGGCTGGACCTATACTAACGATGCATTAGGAAATAAGACAAACACCAGGCATTCACCCTAAAACATACCATGGGTAAGCTCCTAACTATGTCTTCATAAATGACAAATACACAAAAGTGCTCCATCCTTGGGTGGCAATTAGCCTGTGTACTCTAATCTATCTCCAAAAGCTGTTATTACATAAATGGCACTGTTAACAGCAAGAGTACTTCTACCATACTCAAGGTATTTTCACGCATTTCCTAAGCTTTTACAATGCAGAATGCAATACAAATGCAGATTCAGAAGATAGCCTTTTTGTTTGAAGATGATTTCATCAGTTATTTTAAACACATGGCTATAAAAAATGAAACTATAAAAACTCTATAAAAGTGAAACACATGCCACCAGTGTTGGGATAATGCATTAAAATAACGTACATTACACAGCCGTATTAATTTTTAAAGTAACTAGTGACATAATAATAGTTTTCTTTAAGTAAAAATACTTGTATTACTTTAAAAAAAAACATATATGTGTTACTACTAAAGATTATTCCTGCATCCATCCATCCATTATCCAACCCGCTATATCCGAACTACAGGGTCACGGGGGTCTGCTGGAGTCAGTCAATCCCAGCCAACACAGGGTGCAAGGCAGGAAACAAACCCCGGGCAGGGCACTAGCCCACCGCAATTATTGCTGCAACTGCAAAAATTATTTCACAGAATTATTAACTTTTTTCCTAAACAGGTTTATGCTTGACATGTCTGTACTGATCTTGAGGGCCACATGAGAAATATAATGTCATACGCAGAGAGATGACCCTTCACGTATACTATGTTATCATAGAGTATTGAACTTTTCCTAAATAGGCAGTGACGTGGACACAGCGCCATGTATTCTAAATGATGAATTTCAAGGAGAGGCTAGTTACATGAGTGCCAGATTCATAAACAAAGCCATAAATATGAGGTAACAAGTCATCATAGTACAAGGAAGTGCAGGGAAGACATGGGCAAGTAAAACATGCAAAAAAATACTGGAAATGCATCTCTTCATCACATAGGTCACCAATTCAAGAAAATATCATGGTCTCCCCCCTTTCCCCACTGTTGGTTAATTGGTCTGGCACTCCACATTTTCCATTTTCCCCATTAAAGCCAGTAATAACAGGCACAACTCTTATTCCATCAGCAGAGTCTCACTTCCTCTGCTTTGAAATTGTTACGTATGTAACACTGACCTAACACTGTCAAACAGGTTGCCACAAGTATAAATGTATTTTAGTCATCAACAGTGATCAAGTATAAACAAGGCTTTAGGGTCACAGGGAGCCAGTTGTCATCACAGCAGCACTGTGGCAATAATCCAATGGACTTTAATAGCTGGGAGACACTGTGCTATATCTATGTTTACCCCTGTGCTGCTTGGGGATCTGCTTTATATAGCCGGCTTCTCCAGGTATTCCCACCCCCTCAGACAGGTGTCGGCACCTGAGGAGAATGTCATTATCAAGTCCAAAACCAGGGGAGCTACAGTATTTATAATATCATTGAAAATTATACAATTTTACAGTTTTACTGGTCAATTTCATGAAGGTTCATGGGTTTAGGATTTAATAAGAAATGCTAAAAAACGTGTAGTTTTTCTTGAGAAAAAAGAAAAAGTAACCCATATGTAACTGTTTGTAACACACTTGTGCATTCTATAATATGTAACTATGTAGCATATTTAGTTACTTTTTACTTTATCGTATACAAAATATAGGGAAAGTATTGTAACTGTCCAAAAATTCAATGTTGAGATTTTGATGAATCTTGATGTTTTAGACCTCCCTCAGTCCGAAAATACCATTTTTAGAATTATGTCTGTGTGTCTCTCTCTGTGTGTTTGTGTGTGTATGCAAACATGATAACTTAAGTATGCTTTCACTTAGGTCAACCAAATTTTGCATACAAGAATTAGGTGCAAAACGTAGATTTCTATCAAATTTTGGGCTATTTCTGCTAACTGGAAGTGGTTTTTACTTTGAATTGATTTGTTGTTGATGTTTTTTTTTAATGTACATAATATAAAAATATAATCATTGTCTTGTGGTTTACCCCTTAAATATCCATCCCCATATCTGAGTATATGAGAAAGTCTACGAGACTTGATTTTTTTTGTTTGTAATGAGAAATGTAACTAACTACTTGCCATATTACATTTCTGAACAATGAGCAATGCGTGAGCACTTATCCAAAAGTTAAAGTATGTAACTATTTATGGTATGATTTGCTTATGTAAGTTATGATCCATCCATCCATCCATTTTCCAACCCGCTGAATCCGAACACAGGGTCACGGGTGTCTGCTGGAGCCAATCCCAGCCAACACAGGAACCAATCCCAGGCAGGGTGCCAACCCACCGCAGGACACACACAAACACACCCACACACCAAGCACACACTAGGGCCAATTTAGAATCGCAATCCACCTAACCTGCATGTCTTTGGACTGTGGGATGAAACCGGAGTACCCGGAGGAAACCCACACAGACACGGGGAGAACATGCAAACTCCACGCAGGGAGGACCCAGGAAGCGAACCCGGGTCTCCTAACTGCGAGGCAGCAGCGCTACCACTGCACCACCGTGCTGCCCTGTAAGTATGATCGTGTATTTCTAACAACATGTTACAAATGGTCACTTTGTATTGAGAGTTCCTTAAGTCTTTTGGATACTGCTTAGCTGTTGTTACATATTGTTAAAGTGAACATTTATGCCATTACCCTCACTGAAGGCATGCAGACTCTATAATTATGCAGTTATCCTCAGTGTCTCTCTTTCCTAATTTCACCATCAACAAATTACCTTAATTAGAGAGCTGATGACAATGGCCCCTGCATTCACCATTGGATTATGTGGCCTATCTGTGGACAGAGAAGACAACATAGGAGACACAGTTATAGAACAGATATTACACAAGGCATGCATACAGAAAAGAAAGTATCAAACTAGTCATGATAAGTTTCTTCAGATATTCACAGAAACATCTAATATAGGATGACCATACTACTTGATTTGTATTTTAAAAGGTTGTACAAAAAATTGTGATTATTTTCTATATTTGCATATTTAAATGTATATTATGCTACACTAGAAATTCTTAGAAGTTACAGCTCAACCAGATACAGGTACAAAGCCAAAAACCCAACAATATACAAGAAACTTCACCATGTTTCTGATTTAACGGTTTGACTTAATTTTTATTTTGTTGATGTTTACCTTTCTGTGCTTTGACAGATCTTTCTTTCCAGAAGCTATCATTATTAAAAATTAAGCAAAGTGCTTTTTTACGTAATATTTGAATGTGTTGTTCTTCCATCACCTATTAGTAGATGTGTGCAGTTAAGTAGCCAAGGCTGAAAAATAATTAAATGTCTGCTAAATACCCCTCCCTAATTCACTTTAAACCATATACCGTACTTCATTCACCCTAGCAAAATAAAATGCTTTAGTAGTGAAGAAAAGTTAGGCACGGAAGAAAAACAAAGAAGAAGCAGAGAAGGAAACAGGTAATATGGACCATTATAAAAAATGTAATCTCACTTCCACTCCTTATCATTATCACACTTTCTGAAGGTACTGTAAACTTTGTTAATGCAAACTGTCAGTGAAACTTCTTATTTCACCCATTGCTTTCATTGGAGTCTGGTGTTGCTGGTGGCTTCATTAATAATGAACATGCTAACGTTAGCTATAGGCAGGTTGAGAACACAGGAATGCAAAAGGAAGGGGTTAATCACTTTCACTATGTGGACTTATACTGTGGACTTGGAGAATAGCAGGGTTGTGAATGCAAAAATAATTATAAGAATTATACTGAGTAGGCTCAGGTAGATACACAGTACTGAATTACCAAAAATGCCACCTAGCATGCTGTACTTGACAAGACATGTTAAAATAGGAGATAACTTGTTTTACTTCACCTTATATTTTTTTTCTTCTTCCAGTACCCTGTTTTTAACAAAAATATTAATATTACAATAAAAGATATTTATATTATATTGTCATGTTAAAAAGCCTATTTCTGGAAACCAAGAAGAACACATGAATAAAAAAGGTCAGTACAGGATGATGGATATATACTATGTATTTTAGTTACAGAACAGGAGAAAACTACTGGCTTTCTCTGAAGAATATATAAGTAAGGAATAAACTTTAGAATATAATTTTTATAACTCTAACTAAACACAAAGGTCTTGAATAAGTTAGTAACTTGGCATAAAGGTAAAGTATTGTGTTTCACTACTCCAGAGGAGTTCTTCTATAAAGATATAGATTTTTGGAGATGGTAAACTGGTTTGTTGTGAATAAATATGAGGGTGCTCATGAATTTGCCCTGCATTGGACAGGTGTCCAGTACACAAATTATACATTTTTAGGTTTATTATTGTGACATGTACAGAGGAGTTCAAATACATTCTTACCTGCATGTGCTATTCAAATGCAACACATCACCACACACCAGCACCCAGAGTATAACTAGTGATAAGCAAATATTGCAGAGTTTGCTTCGTCGTGAGTTCCCTAAAGTCACAGAAATGTTCACTAAATTCACCGAACTTGGCAAACTGCATTAAAGTCAATGAAGAAGGATTAACTAAACTAGATTTGAGTGGATTATAATGGTGCAGTCGTCTTTAATGTGTCCCTGAGGGTTAGGGAAAGGTCTGCCAACAATATTGGACTGATTATTGCCGCCAATTAGGTGACCTGAGCTGTGCTCGAAGCAGTGTCAACCATTTCAACACAGTGCTTCTGTGATATCAAAGAAGAAAGTACACAGACAGAGAGGCGCAATCAAGTTTTACCAAAACAAAGCAGAAATGCTGAAAACATAGTCAAAAGTCAGAAAAAATATGTAAATCTTTTAAAGGCAGAAAATTCAAAGTAGCTTGTCATGATTGAAGCTGCTGGCTTGTCCTACTTTTTGAAGTCATGCTGAAGTTCTAAAAACTGTCTGTGCTGATGCTTAGAAATGTGATAGATAGAAATGTGTTGTAAATAGTAATAAATCTCCTTCTCTTATACAGATGTGGCACTCGAAGATCAACCTGCTCATTGGCAAACACTACCAAAAAGCCTTGAACAAACTTTCTGGTTAAAGACTCATACAATTCCACTTATCAGCTTGAGTTATGGTTTTACTATCCTGGTTCTGGTAATGACTTGTATTTGCTTAATGGCTTTTAACATTTCTCAGTCTGACGGTTTTACTGTCTATTATTTGATAATGTCAGGCCCATTTAAAACCATCTTCACAGTCGCTCAGAATCCCTGTTGATGGCAGGCAATTCAAAAGACGTCAGCTGCAACCAAAAAAGAAGGTGGACCTACTCTATGCAGCAGTCTAGCCAAGCACTTTGAATACTTGCAATTGACACAATTAATATTTTAAAATCATAACTGTTTATTATAATACATCACTATTATAATTATATTATATAATTATATGTATAAATTATATAATCATAATTATATAAATTAAATATAATATATAATTATATTATAATTAATTTTATTATAATACATTATTATAGATAACTCTTTTATTCTATATATGTTTCATTATTGTGGCCAAAAAGGTGACCTGAGCTGTATGGCAGCAGTGCCAATCATTGCACCACCGTGCCTCCATGATATCAAAGAAGAAACAATGCTGTCAGAGAACCCCTTTCATGTTTTTCACCAAAACAAAGCTCAAATCCTGAAATTTTAGTAAAACGTCAGAAAAAATATGTACGTCTTTTAAAGGCAGATAATTCAAAATGGCGTGTCATGATTGACAACACTTGCTCGTTCTATTTTTTGAAGTTGTGCTGAAGGCTCTCTAAACTGTCTGCAACACTGAGCTGTTATAGCAGTTAGAAAACAGATTAAAGAATAGATGGATTGATTGATACACTTTCTCATTCTACAAAGCAAACACTGGTGACTAATTTCTGCAGCTTCATTTGAATAAGAGAGCAGGCATTTTGTAATTAATTTTATTAACCTTTTAAGTAATGTATATCTATACTAATAAACGGCAAAGCCCTCACTCACTCACTGATTCACTCACTCACTGACTGACTGACTGACTCATCACTAATTCTCCAACTTCCCGTGTAGGTAGAAGGCTGAAATTTGTCAGGCTTATTCCTTACAGCTTCCTTACAAAAGTTGGGCAGGTTTCATTTAGAAATTCTACGCGTAATGGTCATAACTGGAAGCTGTTTTTCTCCATTTACTGTAATGGAGATGAGCGTGAAACCCGTGGGGGCGGAGTTTCGTGTGACATCATCACGCCTCCCACGTAATCCCGCAGTAGGTAGAAAACCAGGAAGAGGCCCAAAAAGCGCTGAAGAAAACATGCATTATATAATTGAGAAGGCAGCGAAACAATAAGAAGCGAGCGAGTGACATATACAACCATATTCATGAGTTCTGCTACTTCGGAAACAAAGCACGATGTAAACCTAAACTTTAAATTAAGTTCATAGACAGGCTGCCGCTAGCGTTTCTAATTTAGTGCCTGCCCATATAAGGCCGTCCGTCAGCGGCAATCCAATAGAAACACTACCACGGGTAAATATTCACGGGTGAAGGACTGTGCTTATGCAGAGGAAGATGAGATGGTCAGGGTGGTGTTTGGCACAAACTCAGCGAAACTGCGAGAGAAAGTTTTAAGTGCCGGGACTAAGGTAACATTAAATACAGCCATGGACATAGCACGATATGGCACCAGCACAGCTGGGAAACTTCGATGCATGTACACCGAGCGCCTCACGTGAACTGACGCAGTGCACAGACAAAAAGCAACAGTTCCAAAGAGCGCTGAACAAAAATCGAATTACACAATTGAAAAGGCAGCAAAAAAATATGAAGCGTCTGATACATACAAGCATATTATTCATAACTGCAGCTACTGCATAAACAAAGCACACGGTGGAAAAAGTGAATGTCCCGCTAAAGGAAGACAGTGTTAAAAAAAACCCTGTGCATGCAGTGTGTCAGGTCTCAGATAAAGAAGAAGACGAGCTGTTTATTGATGCAGTAAGAAACAAATCTTTTTCATAGCTTCTTTAACACACTACGTCTCCGCTGCGATACGCGGGTATATATATATGTATATATATATACCCCGATCTACATACTCGAATAATGAATACTTTATTTGCAATCAATGATTGTTTTGGTAAAGCCATACTCAGTGTATTCATTAGAT
>JANRMT010062791.1:129917970-129957458 GCA_026402145.1 Polypterus bichir lapradei | reverse complement strand
CTCATCACTCACAACAGTGACAAAACAATTACATTGACAATCATGTTACGTTATTTTCAAAATGTTTCCTTTTCTTTTTCATTGCTTCTTTAACACACTACTTCTCCGCTGCGAAGCGCGGGTATTTTGCTAGTTGATAATATATGGGAATACTACTACTGCTACTAGATGATTTTAAAATTCATAATATTTAAAAGTATATATTGTGCATTTCACTGCTTGGCTTTGGTAAAAGTAAAGTATTTTATGATTATATACTGCTGATGTTCCCTTAATGTTTGGGCAAATATGCCCAATTTCTTTAGGTTTGTAGAATAAGAAAGTACAAATAAGCCTGTAAATATAGTAGAAATTATATCATTTTAATTCTACATAAACTAAGCTGTACTTAGACATCTTTGTTTATATAAAGAAAACATTTTCTTTATATAAGGATTTATTGCCAAGTTGTTTCTTTCCTTCAGCGCAAAATATTTTAACAGCATCACATTTACAGGCATGAACTATATTTATGGCAATAAATGCCCATCATCTATGAGATTTTCAGGTTAGTTTTACTCTAGATCTCTTCTGTAAAAAAGACTCCAGAAGTTACAAGGTATAATATATGTTTGACTTAGTACTTCTTGTACACTGAACCACAGAGTGGTGTGCCTTATTAAAGGTAAGGCATGCAAGTAAGAAATTTTGCTGTACTCTGTCTATGGGAGAATAAACTTGAACTTGAACATACCACTTGCTTTTTATTCAGTAGTTTCTCAATCCTACACATTTTAATACAAGGTTGCTGGGGCCAGAAACTACATGAGTAATTCTGGGCCACAAAGTGTGATGTTATCACATTGTCTGTTTAGGTTAATTTAGGTTAATTTAACCAATCCTGATATCAGACTTTATTTTTCTACTTTCAATGATGTTTTGTGCATTTCTACCAATAAGCATAGTCCAGCAGTCCATACTTTAAATATATTAGTTAACTAACAAATAAGAGCATACACATTCTTTTGAAACTTTTTCAGTGACATGGCAGTTCTCCCAGATTATTAAAAACAGCATCAAATTAATTTGGTTAGCAAATAGCTAAGTTTTCCAAATATCTCATCCAGATACATTTTTAGTTGTTAAGGTTTTTGGTTCAACTACAAAAGTTTTCCAAATATCTCATCCAGATAGTTTTTTAGTTGTCAAGGTTTTTGGTTCAACTACATAACTCAATGTTTGTTCCAGATTCCCACAGTCAGTTATGCAAAGAATGCCTTCTGACTACCTGTTCGTTCTCATAATTTCCACCACTGTCATTGAATATGTGATTTACTATTTTAATGAACATATTGTGCTGGGGAAATTTTAACGATGACTTTGAGAATTCTGAAGATCTGCACTACTTCCACATATAGTCTTATGTGGTGAAGACTTTACAAGTTTAACTCCCTTAGCCTATCAGAGTAGAACATGACCTTTAGTCTTGGGATGTACTTCATTGCTCTTCTCTGAATAGCTTCAAGATATGTTGCGTCTTTTAACAACATGATGACCACAAACAAACATAATACTCCAGTGTAGTTTCATAAGTACATTATAGAGTCTTAGCATAATGTTCCTTCATTTATATTCAGTAGTTTTCATACCCTTTTATTAACCTTTTTACTTGCCTAGACAATGACAATTTTGAACCAACATAAATCTCTAAAGCATTTTTGTAGACGTCTTCCTTTAGGTCTGTGTCTCTCATTTTGTAATTAAAATTAAGTTTCTTTTTGTCTATGTGTAGACCTTTCCCTTTCTCTAGTGCAGTGCTCCTATGAGTAAGAAAAATGGACAATGGTACTGTTTTATCTAGGTAGAGTAATACAGTATATATTGCTCTACTTTCCCCTATTGTATTATTAATATGTAGCCATAGAATGCCTAATCTCACAGACTTACCACTGTTTATAAGATATTTTATATAACTTATCCCCACCTTCCCTTCTATATCTATAACCTCAGGCAATTAGATGTAGTAAAAAGACAAGCAGGAGTTAAGTTACACATAAAATAATGTATTACTGATAATATTCATAAATAATAACAAAATGCAAAGTACATTTGAATATTGGCAACCATACAACCTGATAAAATGGTGATATGTAATTCAGGTGGCACACAGACTTGTTAGTTACTTCAAATGTCTCTAGTTAAGGCATCATTGGTGCTCAGCTTTCAGCCACATGTCTGTTCAATATGGCTGCTGAGCTGTGCTCTTCATTGTGTTGTCTTCATCATCACAGGTTAGCAAGAGAGATGCTTCTTCATCATATGTTGGTTAGAGAGAGATAATGTGGTTGAGCAAGTACATTTATAGATGTTCTCTCCAATTCCTCCAGCCAATCCAGACAGCCATATCTCAGACCAATGGGTGGAATAGATCATTTTATCTCCTGCCCCAAAACCCTATGTTAAACATCCTGTCTTCCTTGCAGGGGGTTCAAAGACTTTAGCATAGACATACTCATCAAACTGGTTTAAGACACATCCCCCCAAATCCTGTCATAAAATTATAAAGAGACAGTCGTAAAGGGGGGGGGGGGGGGGGGCAAACACGAATACCTCTAAATTACATTGGTTTGCCTAAATTATAAATAAAGACATACAAAACATTTATCAAGTTATATGCAAAATCTCACATCACAACAGGTACCCCTTTAGATTTTCTGTTGAATATGGGTTTTCTAAATTCATGAAGGAGCTCAAACTCTATTAACCTTTGAGAATGATATATTATTTCAGAGGAAAAGAAATCAAATGAATACATTAAAAGAAAAAAAATTATTTTCAAAAACATATAATGATTATTTTACATTTATACATATGGAATATTGCATAGCTTCATAGCCAAAAGGAAAAAATAGCATCTCATTTGGTTTACAGGCCCATAAAGGTTCTTTGCTATGCAAAGTGATATGAAATTACTATGAGCAATGACTTTTCTCACATTGCCTATGACTCACAACACCAGTCACACTGTTTCTCCCTGGCAATCAGGTCTGATCTTTAGCAAAACAGGGAATAGTATCTAGGATATACATTTGTTACTTACATGAGCAGCTATCCAAAATAGTGTAGTGAAATAATATGAGTGGATTATAAGTGTGATTTTTTTTTTTTCCTTTTCCTTGATTATTTCATAGTTGTCTGCTGAAGACAGGCAGAAATTCACACGTAAGAAACAAGTAATGTAAGTAACAGCGGCAGGAGAGGGTTTCACAAGGTAAATGGATATTCAGATGCCATCAAGTTCAAGCTCCAGGAGAGAGACAGCAATTCACACTTCTGCAACAACGTTTAATAGTGTCGCTTGTAACAATAAAAAGGGCTCCTTTATGTAAAAGTATCAATCATGTTTTCTGAATAAAATTTCAGCAACATGGGCATTTGAAGTGCAGAAATTCAGGAAAAATCAAGGGTGGACAAGAGCATTACAAACAAACTGATGAGATATTTAAAGATTTAAAAGCACAATGCCAACTGGTGTCAGTTCTGGTTCTTCTAGTGTTAAATTATTTTATATCTCTATTTGTTGCAGTGCCCCTTTGAGAAGCTTATGAAAAGCCTGTTATAGTATTAATGTATGTAATATTCTAATTAAACTTCTTACTGTGCCACTTGAGCTCTGGATGTTTCATAGACCCACCTTCATCATTCAGGAAAAGTTTGTTAAATCTGAGCCCACTAGGTTCCTTGCCCACATAGCGATGCACACGCTCAGTTCCTACTTCGTTGATGGCAATCGCATACTCCAGGGGTTTAACACAGGACTGGAGGCAGAAGGGTACCCTGGTGTCACCCACAGAGTGCCTGAAACAATCATGACATAAGCTGTATCGAAGACCTCCTATTGGACACAAATATCAAAATGTCTCTAAAGTCCTATTTTAGAAGAAACATGAAGGATGTCACAGTGTACTGTACATTAAGTTGAATGCATAACTACTCACCTCTGACCATCCACAGTGCACAGAGACACACCCCATAGGTCCGGGCTAAACTTGGCAAGCTGAGGAATGTAGTCAGCAACCTACAAGAAAACATAAATAAATTAGGCATCTTATAACCACACCACAAGGTTCAGGCAGACAACTAATAGTTAGGAATACATAAAAAACAGAGGAAGAAATAGAACAAAAAGCAAATTACTTGGGAAAACAAAGTAACATCAAAAATCATTTAGTCAGGCAGTCATTGTCCAACCCGCTATATCCTAACACAGGGTCACGGGGTCTGCTGGAGCCAATCCCAGCCAACACAGGGCACAAGGCAAGAACAAATCCTGGGCAGGGCGCCAGCCCACCACAGTAACATCAAAAATGTTAAACAAAAAAAACAAGAAAAGTAGGAACTACAAAAAAAAGGCAGAAAGGCACAAAGATGAAAAGAGTAAGAAATAAATGATGATTGAGAAGAACAGTAGTATCAATAATACATTATGAAAATAACATCTCAATTTTTCTCTTTCTCTCTCTCTCTTGGTATCTTTGGCTCCTTTCTTTGCTTTCAATAAGCTCTAAATACAACTCACCTCCGGACACTAGACACAATTTTCCGCTTCATAAAAGGTTCACTTCCATACAAAAAAACCTAGAATCACAACTGGGTTCAGAACAGCTGTACAAAGTGCTGATTCTTTCAGGCAAGACTGCCTTCTGATGACCCTCATAGAAGCCTTCACAGAATAGAACACCTTGATTGTCATTGTACCAGTACAATGAAATTGTAAAAGCTACTCTGCAAACAGTGCAAGTACAGCAAACAATGACAAACAAATAATATAAAAAGCCCACATTTTATAACACATAAATACCATACATATATAAATATATATCAATTAGTATGGCAGGAATGATTGTATTAAACACCAAAGTATAATCGACAAACAGCATCCTTACATAGGTCCCTAGGTGTTCCAGGTGGCTCATCACTGTATGGAGGGGCAGTATGGAGGGCTGTATTTATGGTGTCTTCCGTGCATCTACTTGATCTATAAGCAAATAGGTAAGGGCATATGCTAGGATAGAGGCTGGCTTCAACATGCTGAACAATAAGTCTTTCAAAACATTTCAAGACTGTTTACGTCAATGCAATCAGTCTGTAGTCATTAAGGTTATTAATGACTGACTTTTTAGGGACAGGGATGATAGTATCCAACAAAAACAAGGTGGGGGGAAATGGTGGCCTGCATTACTGACAGATTAAATATCTTAGTAATGACTGGTCAGCCCAAGCTTAAGCTGCCATTCCAAGTATGGCTTCTGTTCCAGCAAGCTTTCCTCGGATTCACTGTCTTGAACACCCATCTCAATTGAAGTTCCAGAAAAGTTAGTATGTCGCAACAAGGAGTCAGTGGAAGCAGCATGATTTAGTTCTACTGCCAATGAGGCATCAGTGTACATGTGTACTGCTTTAGTAGCTGCCACACCATCCATGAATTATTGTGTGTCATCCTGGACTCTACCTTGCTCTTATGAGCCATCTTGGCTGTTTGCTTGGCTTGCTTCTGTGTACTGGGTACTATCCTCTGTCCTGAAAGCTATGTCTTGGGTTCTTAACAGTGACTGAACCTCACTGGTCATCCATGGTTTTTGATTGATTGGGGTAGACCCGTATGTGTTTATCCACTGTAAAAATATCAGTACAGAACTTAATATAGCCTAGTACATCTTAGGTGATCCTCTAAGTTTAATTGTTCAAATATGGACAATTGTGTAGCTGCGAGAGGGCTCCCTCAGGCCAGGTTTTGATACTTTTTTTATGGCTAGTGTCATTTTCCAGGAGAGTATAGAGGATGAGTAACAATGAGAGGTGGTCATGCAACCCCAGATATGGGAGAGGAAGGGCTCTGTAAGCATGCTTTATGTTGGAATAAACATGGTCTAGCATGTTCTTCTCCATTGTGGAACATTGTACATATTGCACAAATTTGACTAGCAAAATTTTTCAGCATGCTTGACTAAAATCATCAGCTACAATGTGTACTCCATCGGGACAGGCCTGTTGATATTTGTTGATCATATTTTGTAGGCATGCGACAGCTGAGCTTATGTTAACGTTAGGAGGGATATAAACAGCAGTAATGATCACTGGTGTCATCTCACTTGGCAGATAGAAAAGTCTGCATAAAACTGCTATTGCTTCCAAATCAGGAGAGCAGTGTGAGTATAAAATCTTGCTGTTTTTATGCCAGTCATTGTTTATATAAATGCAAATACCCCCACCTTTTTTCTTACAGGAGTCTCTGTTCCTGTCAAAGCAGGAGATGGTATGGCCTACTAGCTGCCCAATAGTGTCCAGAATAAGCAGGTGCAACCAGGCTTCCGTAATGATCATCACACAACATTCACGGACATAGAAGATTGTCTAATTTGTGGACAATGAATATGGCATTTGTGAGGAAGTTGCGCGGTATTAGGGGTTTATGCAACTGCTTCCTTAGTCTAACCAGTAGGCCCACCTGGTATCCTTATGTCTGCTTGTACACCCGACCCATCTGCGCTGCCACTTGGAACTTATAACAATCCAAGCAAACCTTGGAGGTCTTGCTATATCCTGCAGTATGTTGTGAATCTGCTTGTAACTACTTGTAATGTCCATATGGCATCATCTATACTAATAAAAGGCAAAGCCCTCACTGACTCACTCACTCACTCATCACTAATTCTCCAACTTCCCGTGTAGGTAGAAGGCTGAAATTTGGCAGCCTTATTCCTTACAGCTTACTTAAAAAAATTAAGCAGGTTTCATTTCGAAATTCTACACGTAATGGTCATAACGGTCGACAATGTCCGCCATATTGAACTTTCTTATTTATGGCCACATCTTCTCGAAATTTGGTAGGCGGCTTCCCTGCACTAACCGAAACCGATGTACGTACTTATTTCGGTGGTATGACGCCACTGTCGGCCGCCATATTGAACTTTCCAACGTCACTAATTCTCCAACTTCCCGTGTAGGTAGAAGAGTGACCCCATCTTCACGAAATTTGGTAGGCAGCTTCCCTGCGCTAACCGAAACCGATGTACATACTTATTTCGGTGGTATGACGCCAATGTCGGCCGCCATATTGAACTTTCAAACGTTACTAATTCTCCAACTTCCCATGTAGGTAGAAGGCTGAAATTTGGCAGGCTCATTCCTTACAGCTTACTTACAAAAGTTAAGCAGGTTTCATTTTGAAATTCTACGCGTAATGGTCATAACGGTCAACAACGTCCGCCATGTTGAACTTTCTTATTTATGGCCCCATCTTCACAAAATTTGGTAGGCGGCTTCCCTGTGCTAACCGAAACCGATGTACATACTTATTTCGGTGGTATAACGGCACTGTCGGCCGCCATATTGAACTTTCCAATGTCACTAATTCTCCAACTTCCCGTGTAAGTAGAAGGCTGAAATTTGGCAGGCTCATTCCTTACAGCTTACTTAAAAAAGTTAAGCACGTTTCATTTCGAAATTCTACGCATAACGGTCATAACGGTCAACAACGTCCGCCATGTTGAACTTTCTTATTTATGGCCACATCTTCACGAAATTTGGTAGGCGGCTTCCCTGCGCTAACCGAAACCAATGTACGTACTTATTTCGGTGGTATGACGCCACTGTCGGCCGCCATATTGAACTTTCAAACGTTACTAATTCTCTAAAGTTACTTTGTTATTTATGGGCCCATCTTCAAGAAATTTGGTACGTGGGTTCCCAACGCTAACTGAATCCTACTTACATACACATATACGTCCATAGCCTGCAGCTCGGTCACCGTGTGAGGCGGCGTTGGGTCCCCCATCCCAACGCCTCCCACTTTGTTGGCTGCCTGCCTATATAAGGCCGTCCGACGCTCCAGTCCCTACATTCCCTTCCTTGCTTCGCCACAGGATTCACGTCTCCCTGCTGATAACTGCAGCCTTTTTATTTAATCCACGGCTTCTCCGCTGTTTTATTGTTCGTTTATTATGATTATAGTTATTGTGTAGGTATTTTAGACTTACTTTACATTGTTCAGGTGCCCATTTCCTTTATCGTTCCAACCGTACCCCCATGAACATGTCTATCGAGTCGATCACCATCGATCAGAGAACTGTCACTTACCGAGTGGTTTCCATGCCCGGAGATGGCACCTGCCTTTTCCATTGTCTTTGTTACATATTGCACGGCCATATCAGGCACACTCTTGATATCCGGAGGAACATTGTGTCTTATGTATTGAATGACTGGGACAGGTTCAAGGTGTGGACTGATGACGGTACAGGAGATAATTATACTCCACAGGAGCTCTATAAGAGTGAAATGCTTAAGCCCTTCACCTATGGTTCTGCATGTGAGTTGATGGCTGCCGCTGAATTGTTCGCTTGTTGCTTTCAGGTGTACCGAAATGGCCAAATATTTTACACCTTTCGACAACCGCCAATGCCTCTTAAACATCTTATGTTCACAGGTGACGATTTCAGTAGTGGACACTTTGATGTTTATGAATGTTTAAACTCTCAAAAGCTGGATGTGAAGTTATTGATGAAACCCGTTGTATGCTTACAACACTTGACAGATGCCGAATGTCACTTCAACACAAGTCCTGCAAATGCTGTCGTAATTAAAACATACCATGAAACTCAAACTGATTATGACAGCAGCAATCCAAGCTGTGAGATTTGAAACAAGATTACTTTTCACATGGCCAACTGTACATTACATGCTCAAGAGTAAGCTCAGCGCACAGCTTGGTCATATTACAACCGGAGGGCCGAACTGACAATGTGGTATGCAAAGAGATCCTTAACAAATAATTATTGGTATATTTTCCCTCAGTTTAAAAAGGCTTAATTTTCTTAATAAAAATTTTAAGGCAGTACTTTGCCGCTGCGAAGCACGGGTATTTTGCTAGTTTTTAATAAATTTGCAAAAACCTCAAGTAAACGTTCTTCACGTTGTCATTATGGGGTGTTGTGTGTAGAATTCTGAGGAAAAAAATTCATTTAATCCATTTTGGAATAAGGCTGTAACATAACAAAATGTGGAAAAAGTGATGCGCTGTGAATACTTTCCGGATGCCACCGAAAAAAAGACGTAGAATTGGAAGGTCCACTTCAGATGCCAGAAGAAAGTCTATTTAAAGGGCATCTGAAACGCCACAGCACACAAAATCCAGAGTGGAGGAACTTACAATAAAATGTGAATCACAAAACTGTTTGTTCTATTTCTATGTTCTGTTTTTTTCATTTGGGAAATTCACCGGTTATAGATTCCCGGGCAATGCCGGGTACTCCTGCTAGTATTCCAATATTAAGTAAGTCTGTATGACTATACAAATGTATCTTAGCACACCTCACACATATTACATGCAAACAAATTAACACAACCAAACACCAAGACAGCCAAGAGCCACTGCATCTATGTGCACCGCCATTACATTAGAACATCCTTCATCTAAGGTTTGACATAAGGTTTGATCTGCCCTTAAAGAACTAAGTCATCCAGATTAAAGGGGGAGATAATAAGCCTCGACCTGCACCCAATCTCTTCTAAACTTTGTCTTTCTTTGCTACCTCCTGCGAGTTATTTCCACTTTAAACTCTTCTGGTGCTATTATTTTCACTCTTCTGGTGCTATTATTTTCCTTTACAAATCTTCCGCGAAGTAAGCCAAGAAAACATTCTCGAGACATACATATATATATATTTGTAATTTTCTCTCCATATACCACCACAATGGATTTGAAATTAAGCAATCAAGATGTGACAGAAATATAAAAACTTTCAACTTTAATTTAAGGGGTTTAACAAAGGTATTGCATTAGCTTTCAGAAATTACAGCTATTATTTTTTTTTGCCTCCATTTTCAGAGGCACAAAACTAATTGGACAAAGTAATATAATCTAAAATATATGTATTGTTTTAATAATTGGATGAAAATCTTTTGCAGTCAATGACTTCCTGAAGTCCAGAACCCATGGACATCACCAAATGCCAGGTTTCCTCCCTTGAGGTGCTTTGCCAGTCTTTTACTGTTGCTGCCTACAGTTGTTGCTTATTTGTTGGTCCTACTGCCTACAGTTTTGTCTTCAGTAACTGGAAAACATGCTCTACTGGGTTGACAGTAAGGGCCCCATGTATAAATGGTGTGTACGCAAAAAATGTTGCGTACACCTGCTTCCACACACATGTCGAGATGTATAAATCGTAAACTTACCATAACACCACGCACATTTTCACAGCAGCCTCTGACCATATGTACATAAGTTTCTGCTTGGTTTTTAAACAGGAAACACCAAGTGTCACAGTAGTGCTACTGTTTCTGTTTGGTTTCCCTTTCTTTTTTAGATTTACATCTATGGCATGGGCTTTATCAAATACACCAAAAATAATTGCATATCATTTACAAATTTAAGGCACTTGATTGTAATCAATCTGTAATAATGTAATCATGCATGGAATGGTCAAACTGCTCCAACTACCATGGCTGTTTTGGCATTGTTAGAAGACAATGCAAACGGAAGAATTAGAAGAGGGTGCATATTTAGAAATCATACTGATTTCTTGTCCCAAGATGACGACTGGCTTCTAAATTAATTTCGATTTCCAAGAGCTATCCTCTTGGTGCTGTGTGCTGAACTGAGGCCAGCTTTACAAAAGCAGACTTTGATGAATTGTGCTCTACCTTTGCAAGTTCTGTCCACTCTCTGGTTTTTAGCCACAGGAGCTTTTCAATGTGAACTGGCTCACCGATCAGGTATTTCTCAGTCATCCCTGTGTTATACCATATCAGCTTTACGGGATGGTATTACCCTCTTGTATTCCAGAGATATAGATCCAGTTTTCCAAATGTAATGCGAGCAGTCGACTGAATACACATTGCTATAACAGCACCTTCAAAGTATGAATTTGCTTACTATATGTAAACAGAAAACATTTCCACTCTGTTAATGTGCACATTATATGTGATGCAAAAATGTGTCTCAATTAATGTTGTGACGAGAAGGCCTGGCTCAACTCAAGATTTATTCATTCTGACACCTAGCCGTAGGGAACAAACTTGAAGTGTAGCCCTATACATTTTAAAATTCATCCTGCTACTGTCAGCAGTCACAATATCAATAACCACCAGTGACCGAGTTCCATTGGCAGCCATATACGCCCATGACATAACACTGCCTCCACCATGTTTGACAGACAATGTGGTATGCTTTGGATAATCAGTTGATTCTTTCTTTCTCCATACATTTCTCTTCCCATTATTCCAGTACAAGTTGATCTTGGTTTTATCTGTCCAAGGAACCTTATTTCAGAAATGGGCAGACTTTTTAAGAGTTTTTCCGGCAAAGTCTAATCTAGCCCTCCTGTTCTTCAGTAGTACCAACAATTTGCATCTAGAGGTAAACCCACTGTATTTACAATCATGAAGGCGTCTCTTGAATGTAAACCCTAAAAGTGATATGCCTACATCCTCCAAAGTGCTCTTGACCTGGCTAGATGTTATGAAGTGGGTTTTCTTCACCAAGGAAAGAATTCTGTGATTGTCCGCTTTAATTGTCTTCCATGCTTTCTAGTATTGCTGAGCTCACAAGTGCATTCCTTCTTTATAAGTATGTACCAGATTTTTGACTTTGGCACTCCTAAAGTTTTATCCATCCCTCTGATAAATTTGTTTTTTCAGCCTAATGATGGTGTCCTTCACTTGAAATGACACCTCTTTGGACGTGTTGAGTTTCAGAGTTTCAGTGAACAGCCACCAAATGCAAATTCTGTGCTTTGAATCAACTCTAGTTCTTTTATCTACTTAATTTGCCATGGAATAATAAGGGAATGGGCCCTACCTGGCCATGAAACTGCTGGTTAGTCACATGTACAATTACCTTTGAGCCTCTGAAAATGGAGGGACTCTGTGAAAAAGTGCTGTCATTTCTGAAAGCTTAATGCAATACCTTTGTTTAACCCCATAAATTAAAGATGACAGAATATACTTCCATCACATCTTGTTTGCTTAATTTCAAATCCATTGTGGTGTTATACAGAAACACAAATTAACAAAAAATGCATCAATGTACAAATACTTATGGACCTAACTGTATATATTTTGGAGGTTTCACTGTAAGCAGTACCACAAAGTGCTTTCAAAGCAAATGAGTACACACTTCCAAAATAATACACATTAATATTTTTTATGGAAAATAAAGATAAAAGCAATGGGAAGAACTGTCACAAGTTCAGTCAGGCACAGAACAAAATGTCACAAATACAGTGAGGCTGGCAAACTCCGATAAAAAAACATTAAGTAAATAAGTCAACAAAACCAAGGAATGATAGCTAAGGTGAAAGCAGATAGCTCACCTGGCCTGAAGTCTGCCTCCTGGCATTTTCATACAGATGATTTATGTGTGACACAAAAGTTTCAAAGTCAGGAATCACAAACTTTTTTCTGAAAGCCTGTGTCAGAAGAACAATGTTGCTACCTACACACCTGCAAGGAAGCAAAAGCAAAAGTTTCAGTTTGATTCTGGCAAAGCAGAACATGTCCAGACAAATAGTAACACGATGTGCTAAACATCAGAAATCATTGCAGCCACTGCTACAGAATGAAGAAAAAAACCTGATCTTCTGAAACCAGCACACCTCCTAGCAGGAACCTAGTGGCAGCTCCATGCCTGACCAACAATCAGACGGCTAGGTGTCAATGTACAGTGAAGCAATCAACATGTAGGCTGGATCTACCAGGCTCACTTCTTAAAGAGATATCGATCCATCATACTTCCACCCGCCGTCTCCTGTACCGAGTGCTGCAGAAGATCCATACAGTCTCTGAGTCGTGGGTCTGTAGTCAGAAGACCTGTGCTTTTCAGGGCCTGTTAAAAAATACAACAATATCCTCTGAATACAAGAAAATCTAAATGGTAAGAAAACAACATACAAAATGGCCCAGTAATTTTAATTATGTCCTTGAGAATAATGAATTCATCAGCCTTTCTTGGGTTGAAAATAAATCATAAAAGCTTTGAGCTCTTGAAAGCAGAGTATTTCACAGTCTGTCATATTGATTCAGGGTTAAAATGACTACCTCATTTATAATTTTTAATTCTAATTTATTTTTAACATGCACCCCTAGCACTGATACTTGGCAATACTCTACATTAAGAGGCAATAATTACTTTACCTTGTCTTCATTACTTGTCTGGATTACCCTAATATTCACTTCAGCCATTATTCTTTACTATCATAAGAGTCAACACAATTAATAAAAAAGATTAATGTGCACCAGCCAGAGTTCTGAGTCATATCAACAACAATCACATTACTGCATAGATGTGTCTGCTGAATATACAGAAAATCATCTATAAAACTCATTGGCTAAACCTATTCTGAATTTGCAGATTACACTTATACATTATAGTACAGTGTACTGTACTTATCATGGGCTCACTTAGGTCCAAAGCATAGGCAAATCTTCTATTCACTGGATTTATATCTATATGTAATTTTTACTTATTTCATTTACTTAATTTGACAGATATGAGAGACTTACATTGTATACAGATTGTTAGCTCTGTCATACAAGTCACAGGTATGTTACCATTTCCTTACAGTAGTTTCAGAGTCTCAGTTTCATAGCTTGCTACTTGCTCTCTTCATTGAACCCTTTAGCTTATGTTTGTGTTGTGTACCGACTACATTCATGGACCAGCTTAACAGCTAAAAAAAAAAAAAAAATAATAATAATTCTGGCATTTTTCAAAGTCATAGAAGGATGTTGAGCTATCATGAAAAAAACCTCAATATTAAAGCCTAGAAACATTACCTTTACCCTGACATTATGGAGTTCTTAATTTAATATGTTTTACAGCATAAAAAAAAACAAAATTATTTTACTGTGACTCTAGTACCAGGATATTGTGAAGTTCCTGGCAATCCCCTATTCCCAACTATAACTATGTTCAGTGGATTCAGAAAGTATTCCACATTTCTGTACACCTAAGTGAGTTGTAGATTTAATTTCAAATGGATAAATGTAACATTTTTGTTCATTGGTGTACACTCAATAACCCATAATAAACACTTGATTCATTTAAATATTCCGACCTTTAATTCATGACTTTGTAGAAGCCGCTTTGGCAGCATTTACAGCTTTGAGTCTCTATAAGCTTTTCACACCTAAATTTGCAAAGTTTATCCCATTCTCCCTGATGGGTCCTCTTAAGCTTGGTTACTCTAAATCGCAAGTGTCTCAAAACTGCCATATTCAAAGCCCTCTCCACAGATGATTTATGCAGTTGTAGGATATACAGGCATTACCCATCTTGCTATGTTTTGCCATTACAGGTTGATGAGCAAAAATGACAAATTTATTCATGTAAAATTAAATCTACAAAACACTGAATTATGCAGAAAGTGAAGGTGTCTGAAATCTTTCTGAACCGATTCTAAATAAAATCTAGTAGCCTACAGAATTATATGAATGAAATCTGAAGTCCTTTATCAGAAATACAGAACTTGTCTTTAGAACCAAACAAAAATACCAGATCTTATATAGATCCACCAATTCATCCATCCAACCATCCATCCATCCAAAACACCTCCAGAAAAACTGGCAACACACAATAGTCAAATTAATATGAAAAATTTAAATAATATATATTTAGAGATAAGCCACAACTGTTTTCAGGTCTGGCAAGGATGGCATGCAAAAACAACAATTCAAGTTAATCCAAACATATGTATGTGTATATTACATATTTGATCCAAAAAGCATAAGAGGAAAAGAAGCCACAAATGTGTTTATGTGTTTGTCTGGTTTACTAATAATCCACACTGTTGAACCTACATCTGTTTTGTAAAGATTCATAATGTCTACAAAGGAAGACCATAGGTGGTGCTTCATTTCAAAATTTTTCCCATTGAGTAATTTTACGCGCACGAGGATGCATTTTTAGGACTTGGCACAGATATGCAAAAATTGCTCCCCATGGTGGGCTTAGTCAGTAAAACTGTGCTTTAGGGCAAAGATTTTTTTCTAATGGGGCATTTAGTGGCAACACCTGCGCTTTATTCTACCCCACATAGAGCCAGGTATACCTGTTAGTTTTTGTATAAAACTATAAAATATTACACACCCAGTATGTTATGAAAAACCAATATCTTTAGAAATGAATATGCAGATTACAAAGAAGCTGGAAAAAAGAATTGCAATTTAGAATTATCTGGGTAGATTTTTTTCTAATGGGGCATTTAGTGACAACACCTGTGCTTTATTGTACCCCACGTAGAGCCAGGTATGCCTGGCAGTTTTTGTATAAAGCTATAAAATATTACTTACCCAGTATGTTATGAAAAACCAATATCTTTAGAAACGAATATGCAGATTACAAAGAAGCTTGAAAAAAGAATTGCAATTTAGAATTATCTGGGTTAGCAAGGAGCTACTGCAGTGCATAGAAGTGGAGACATGGATAGTGAGTACATACCTGCAAGTACTTAGGTACTTCTCCTCTGCTAAAATCCATTGGCCTGTGTACATGGCCACCAGTAGGTCTCATTAAGTATACTGGCTTGTATCATCTCATTGAGTTGTGGAAAGTGACATGGGTAATGTTACATCTGACCCAAAATGAAGAACAAGGCAGAGCCGGGAGAGTAAATGTGCAGGCCTGGGGCAAGGCAGATGAGAATGCCTGGGGCACTCCTAAAGAAGCATAGGAAGATCAGGGTTGCTGAAGAAGGAGACCTACCATCAGCATTGTCTGAAGTGCTAGTTCATTCCTTTATCAACATCCCGGGGCATTATAATACGTGCCATGAAACTTGCATTGTCAGTTACTAAGTTATACTTATTTTATCTAAGATCTGAATAATATGTTTTAGTATTACTTAAGTATTTTTTATGTTATATTTTATTATTAACATGTAAATGTTAAATTTGTATCACAATCTAATCTGCTGTCAAAAACTGATTACCAAATCAGTAGTTTTTGTTTTTCAAGCACATTAAGATAGACAGACAGACGGACAGAGAAATTCTTTCACAATTAAAGTATTAAATAGGAACACTAGGTTCTTTTTTCTTTCTTTTACACTTAGTATTAAACTTTTGTTTTAGATTTTACCACCTTTATATTTTCTTTTTTTCAAATCACTGGGAATGTCAAATTACATGACTGCCTCTGACTTGGTAAGATTATGCAAATAATGTCTACAACTAAAAATCGCTGGAAAAGTTGTGTAGTGTGACCAGGGTTATAATATTGAACATACCATGTATTTTCATTTATTTAATTAAACTGTGTTCCACTATACAAAATGAAATAAAATAATATAATAACAATTACATCAAAATATGGCACAAGATCAAAAATGAAAAAAAAAATATATTTGAGTTAGGTGTTAGGTGTAATTATAAATATAGATTTCCATTTAAATTATGCTGTACCTGTTTCTTGCAAAAAACATATACTGTATGATAAACCTTTAAAAAAAAAAATACACCTTTCAAAAATTCATAGGATATTTACAAAGAAGATAAAAGTATAACATATAGTGACATACTGTATATTCACATAAATACAATACAAATTGAGCATATATTCTTCCACCATGCTTAACACTAGAATTACCAGAGCCTACTTGTAGCCTTTTGTCCTGTAAACGTGCTGATAAAGACAAGCAGCAAGCAGCCTGATATCCCATCCCCCCACCGCTGCAGAACGTGCACAATGTTCTCCCAGTTCATGCCTTGATTGATTATCTGGGAGTGAAGTAAGGAGTTTTAGAGTGGAAATAATAGATCGTTATTTGGAACACATTCATTTCATGTGTGTTCTGTTTCTACAATAATCTGTGTAAACACATTGTTAAAACAGAAATGTTTTTCATATTTTAGTAGTAAATGACAAAATGTTGGCATAAACTATATAATGTGTGAAGCCTGAAGTCCAAAGATCAAATAAACACTTTCACAAAAGGTTCAAGGTCAATATAACAGCTTCCGTGGCGCAACAGTAAGATTTGCTGACTTGTAATCAAGACTCCCCGGTTCGATCCCGACTGCCTCCTATATTTGCCGTTTTCAGTAGTGAACTGCTCTTATTGTAAATATTATACAGTACACACATACATTTGGTTTGCGTCTGTAACAGATAGTGTACATTTATAGGACTTGTAAAAGTTACCTTTTTTTTTTCCACTTTTATGCTCTCAGTCTCATGTCAAAAAAAACAAAAATAAAATCAGAGGCATAGGTATATATGATATCTACAATTATTCATTTTCTGACCTGTATAGTACATTTCGGAAAACATTGTGGCACAAATGCAACATTATTCATATTATTCATATTCATTCGCATAACATCTTGCGCTTGTAATCGGTGACCGTGTGTTTCCCCCCCCCCCCAATCTTGCCATTGTCCACTTTTGGGTGCACAGTACTGTTACTTTTGTACTCCAGGACATGCAGAGGAAAGAATAGTACAGAGAAGTCAGTTCAGCGCTATATGCAATCATCAAATTCAAATGTTAACAGTTCACACACACATGCAAGGACCGTCCTTCCTACATTTACGACATGTATACTGTACCTGTTGCAGTGTACACACTTCTCTCTATGCTATGGTTCCTATTACATAGAAAGGGCACCTAACACTGACTCAGTTTACTTTCCTGGGGAAAGCAGCTGTCTTGGAAAAGAAGCTTGTCGATGTTGCATCCTCCTTTTCTTTTTCCATCGCCTTTTCTAGTAAGATGCGACAACGAAGTTCCTCTGCAAGGTGAGCCATGAACACTCTTTTCTTAGTGGCCGCCGTGCATGCCTTGCACAGTACATGTACATTGATCGCCACCAGGTCAAGCATGTTATAGCACACAGTAACTAGCCACCTGCATGTTCCTGCTCGCACTGAATAAGCTCATGCCTTCTGGTGCACGATGTCAATGCAGCACATAGAAAAAAAAGAGACAAATATATGGGACATTGGGTATAAATTTATTGTACTTGTAAAAGTTAGCTTTTTTCAGTTTTATTCTCTCAATCATGATCACGCTGTACCGAACCCCGCCCCTCCTGATCTGACTCTAAGTAACAGTGCCAGCATAAATTCACACCCGATCTGACGCTGTTCGTTTTCAAATAATATTGCAATCGTGCAATGATGTTTTCTGATTAGTACTATTCAGGTCATAAAATGATTTCTTTAAAATGTCACATATATTGTCTCTTTCTTTCAGGTGTGTAATAGAAACCACAGCATAGAGAGAAGTGTGTACACTGACATCACTTACATCATAGACCATAAGGTGCATACTAATTCAGCGTGAGCAGGAACACTCAATAAAACTGAATAAAACAAAAATCTAATGATGGTGATATATGAAGAAGGCAGATTCACCAGCGTTTGTGTGTCAGCTTTTATCCCTCCATATCTGAGAATGTCCAGTTCCATTGCCTCAAAACACCACTCACATCTACAGTTATTCCCCAGTTTCAAATAAAAACTAACAGCGTCAGATCCCAAGGGCAGTAGTATGTATCGTGATCATAATTGAGAGAATAAAAGTGAAAAAAGGTAACTTTTACAAGTCCTATAAATGTATACCGTCTGTTACAGAAGCAAACCAAATGTATGTGTGTACTGTATAATATTAACAATAAAAGCAGCTCACTACTGATAACAGCAAATATAGGAGGCAGTCATGATAGAACCGGGGAGTCTTGATTACAAGTCAGAAAATCTTACCGCTACGGAAGCTGTTATATCATCCTTGAACCTTTTGTGAAAGTGTTTATTTGATCTATGGACTTCAAGCTTCACACATTATATAGTTTATGCCAACATTTTGTCATTTACTACTAAAATATGAAAAACGTTTCTGTTTTAACAATGTGTTTACACAGATTATTGTAGAAACGGAACACACATGAAATGCATGTGTTCCAAATAACAATCTATTATTTCCACTCTAAAACTCCAGCACTTCACTCCCAGATAATCAATCAAGGCATGCGCTGGGCGAACACTTTGCAAGTATTGCTGTGGTGGGGGGATGGGATACCAGGCTGCTTGTCTTTATCGGCACATTTACAGGACAAAAGACGCTGACGGAGAGGTGCAAACGGATTAAGGTGGGCCGGATCAACTAATTTTTTCGTAGGCTCTGGTAATTCTAGTGTTAACAAGAAAAGTAGACACATTTTACTGTGGCTTCTTCTTTTTGGGTAAATATACCGTCATCGTCATCATGGCACTACAAGATCTAAACAGTAGCATGGTGAATTGCTCACGTACTGAAGTGACTTTAACTGCAGGTGGAAGTCCCATTTTACGTTATGGTGCCAAGCAGAATTCTGTTGCACTGCAGCCATCTATTTGCTGGTAAAAGTGCTGTGAAGAAGCTATCTGTTGCTAATGTCCCGCCTTTGTCCAGTCTGATAGTGGTCACGAGACATCGTATCTTTGGTTGCCGGTACAACAAATAGTTCTGAGCAGGCATCAGCCACAGCGCTGCTCTTGTGAAAAGAATGGAGATAAATCCCATCAACTCAGACAGTGAGAGGCAATTACATTTTCATTGTGCCACGTGAACGTCACTGAGAGAATAAAACTGAATAATAAAAAAACAAGCGCTAACTTTTACAAGTAACCAAAATTTACATCGGGTGTTACAGACTCAAATCAAATGTATGTTTTTATTATTTTGTAGAAATTGTAATAATAACAGCAGCTCACTACTCAAAATGCAGAGCGCCCAGTTTCAAACCTAGGACCTCCTGGTTATAAGGCTGCAGTTCTTACCTCTGCACCATTCAAGAATATGTGTAAACTCTCTGTAGATTTACATTTGAGCTTGAGTTTTTAACTCATTGACAGCCACATGTAAATCAAATGCTGTTTTTTTTCTTTGGTTATATTCTTGAATAAAAGCACACATGTTTATTTGATATTTGAAGTAAAGTCTTCACACATTATATAGAGGTAATGAAAGTAGTAAAATTCGAAAGTCTCCAAAAAATGATAGCAAAGAACGCATTAGCGCAAACAAATGGAAATTATTACTCGGTGCAATAACAGAACAGTAAAAACTGATCAAATATATTGTTCGGATTTACACTTTAAGTCGGAGACTTGTAGATCGTCTAATTCGTGTTGCCATCAGGGAAAAGTATTGTTCCTTCCCAATGAAGAGGCATATCCACGAGAATTAAATGATTTGTTGTTTGGTGAAAGTGAAATCCACATACGCGA
Organism: Polypterus bichir lapradei; assembly: GCA_026402145.1. Taxonomy (NCBI): domain Eukaryota; kingdom Metazoa; phylum Chordata; class Cladistia; order Polypteriformes; family Polypteridae; genus Polypterus; species Polypterus bichir. The sequence continues at coordinate 129,937,214 of JANRMT010062791.1, read as the reverse complement.
GTGGCAGAGACGCGAATTGGCTGGCACGTAGCACAGGCCAGGGGGTTTGGCGAGTGAAGCGAGCAGGGGGCAAAGCCCCTTAATATTTTATATTATGTAAAATTAGGGTAAAATCAATTTAACTTCACAGTTTTTAATTAAATGGAAGTTTTTCATTAGAATATCTCCATTTAGTACTGTCCTTAAGAGACTCCCTGCTGTGATCATTTTGCACCCATTTTCATCACAAATTCACACCTCTGCATATCAAACATAGATGAAGCCAAAAGAAACATATATTATATTAGTATATAATCGGATCAGAAATCCACTCCAAACACAGTAAGTATTGGAATGAGGTCAAATCAGTTGTTTCTGGCTTTACAGTATATAGCTTTATATAGACTGGAAAGAGACCTAGGCCCAAAGACCAAACCTGGGGTGTTTTCTGTACTTACAATTGTATCCATTATCACTGGTGGTTTAACTCTCCAACACCTTTGCTTGGCTGTCCTTGAAAATCTCCCATGTGGATGCTTTTTCTATGTCTGGTTGCAATGTAGCATTGATACAATGGGAGATATTATATATACTTTCATCTTCTTTTTCAGCTGCAGCTCTGCTCCCTCTTGAAGGTGTGTGGGCTCTCTTTCCAAGTTCAGCTTCCTTACCATCCTATTTATTTACATATAACCTCTTTTTGTTATTGTAATAAACTGCTTTTTAAAACATGTCAAACTATACTCTAAGTACCTTGACTATCAATGTAGGCAGTTTCAGTTTGTTTACAGATATATCTTACTTACTCATCACCCTATTTTATTACTCTTGCTCTAACAAGAAGCCTTAAATATCCTTACAAGTTTTGGTTTAGTCCACCTGTTATGCCTTTGTGTTCTGCTTTCAGTTCCCTTTTATTCTGTGTGCATAAGTACTGTATCTTCTTGTATGTGCTTGTATGTTCATCTGTCTAAACACAATTTATCTCTTTTTCCCTTGCAAATGAAAGTTCTACTGCTGGGAACTATAGCAGCTAAACTCCCTAAAGTTTAAAGATAGAAACATCCTGGGTATGTTAGTTTTTGTCAGTGATAATATCTTTCTATAACTGTGTGCATCAATTATCTTCAGTTTTAATTAATACAATCAAACCTATATCCACATTTATATCCATACTGGTTGGAGATATACCATGAACTCTTTACACTTTGCAATACACTTCTTTTAATTTCCCCATTGTTAATTCATGACTGTTAAGCATTTCACTTTTTGGAGGTGGCTGCAGTAAGGGTTGTGTATTCTTTTGGAGTTTTAATGTCACATTACAAATTTCCATTTGTAATTTTAGATGTCAGTTCTTGATTATTTGATTACAAATAAAAAAATGATCATAAAAATAATATAATGCAGGATTTAAAGGTGGCACTGGGGTAGAGAGGTTGGCGCTTTTACCATATAAATCCAAAGTCCTGGGTTAGATTCCTAGCGCAGCCAATGTTACTATTGAGTTACTACAGTCTTCTCAAGTCTGTTTTAGTCGTTTTCTAAATATTCAGCTCTCCTTGCATATCCCAAAGACATGCATGTTAAGTTAATTCGTAACTCTGAACTGATCCAATGAGTGATTATGGGTATGTGCTTGAGTATGCTGGCATAGTGACTAACACAGGGTTTCTGGTTCAATTCTCAAATGTGAGGCTGAGTAAATCAATTTATTTTCCTGTGCTTCATCTGTAAAAAATACCTGTAAACAATCGGACTGTATCCTAATCCAGCAAGTTGAATTGCACAAAATTATCAGCTAAAGGTATAACAGACATCATCTTTTAAAACGATGTTAATGTCAAAAATTTAAGTTATAATCAAAATTCCTTCTAATTCACTAAATGACCAGAGAACTAGCTGCAGAGTCAAGTGGATCACAAGTAAGACATCAAACAAATTATACAGTGAGCAAATGAGTATAGAATTTTCTTTCATCCATCTATCTATCCATTTTCTCAACCTGCTCTTTTTGGAGCTTGTATTCTAACAGAATCAGACATAGTACAGAAATATTACACTGCACAGCACTTTCACTCATGTCTGGCCAGTTTATTGTGAATGAAAAGATAAAAACAACAAACCATCAGAAACTACAGATACTTACAGAATTGAAGTAATATTTAAACCAAAAATTATATATTTTTTGATATACTATTTTTGCCATGTAGTTTGTAGTGGTTGCTGAGAAGAAATTTTAATCTTTTTTTTTTATATATAATTTTTTTGATTTTATTGCAATCACACAACATTCCATACAAGTAGATACATTTTTACAAAAATAGGAGTGAAAACAAATCAACCCCCACCCCTGAGAAAGAAAGCATGGCCAACAGAGTAAAACTCAAAGCTAGTAAAAATAAGTAAATTGATGAATTAACAAGTGAATAAAGATAAATGGAGAAGAAAACGAAATGGGGAGAGAATCTGCTTCCTCAGTGCTTTAAAAGCTTATTCTAAAATGTTATTGATTAGATCCTGCCAGGTTTTGAAAAAGTTCTGCATTTTTTTCCAATTTCAAATAGTATAAAACATCAGTTTTAATCTTATATTTTCAAGGAGAAATTACATGTTGAACATTCAATTTCAATGGGACCCTGTGGTGACCAGTTCTTGATAAATGATGTGAAAATGTCAATGGGAAAAAGAAAAAAAAAATCTAAGCCAACTCGTGTTGCATAAGCCACCCTTTCTGTTATCCATTCGCATAATCAACAATTTGTATAGTCAAAACAGTTACTTCCAGATAGAATTTTTGACCAATGAATGAGGGAGCGACACAGATCTTCAATTCAAGACATCTTTCCTGTTGACATTCAATGCAGAGTTTTCCAGAACTGTTAATAATATTTTAGCAAAAAATGCACACATTTTGCACATTGTAACCATGTTTGATTTTTTTCATCACTTGAGTTGTCCAGAACTGGTCACTGCAGGGTCTCATTCAAGACTAATCTTCAAGATATAATTTATGCACAAAAACATGAGATTAAAAATTTTTCTCAGCCACCGCTACAAATTACATGGGGTAAGTAACATATAAAAAAATACAATTTTTGGAAGTACTTTTTAGAACAATTATTTAGACACACATGAGTATACAATACAAAGTAAACATGCTATTTAGAGTTTTAACATATATAACTGAAAATATGAAAGAACTAGGTGATAAATCAGTGATGAAATGGATATTTAGTACATTGACTGGCATGTGAGCCACTCACAAAATGTTCCAAACAGCAGCTCTTTGGAACATACATACATTCCTTAGATCCTTTGAGGCTACCTTTTTCTTTCTATATTCATCTGTAATAAATAGATACATCCACTTACTTAACACACCAGTGGTCTCTTAATATTATGTCAATGTACTGTTATAACAAAAGGAATTACATTCAGTAGGGGAGCCTGATTCTGAATTAGGTAGAGATTGTTTCCAGTACTTCAGAAGAAATAGTTGCTTTTTATTCTTTAAACATATTTACATACAATAAACCTCCAAAACTGGAAGAAAGTCAGATATATGAGTCAGACTTATTACCTTATCATTTATGCTATGTCTCTCTCAATCGCTTATGTCAGATGCATATCCAGGAGCTGTTATGATTTTGTACCCTATCCAGCAACAGAATATTTTTATTGCTTTTTAATTAAATGAAAAGTTAATATTACTCTTCATTCTCTCATTCAGCAAATTTTCTTTCAATTTCCCCCTGTTAAAGTCTTGTTACAGAATCCTGAACCATGTGCCTTGTAGCAAAACCTGTGTCTTAGAGTAGGCCCACTGAAATGAGTGAAGAGACTCTTCATGGTTGCTTAAAACTTGAAGAGTTCCATAACACAGGTAGAGCACATAAAATTTTATGGAACTGAGTCCTTCAGTTTAAAAGTAACAGGTGGGAGGCATACAGACAGACAAATTATCCAGGGGATTGGCTGCCAGGCTACCGTGCACTTCCCTAAAGACTTTGTTTGTTTTTCTGTCTCTCTCTGTACAGCTGCATTAACTCCCAGGAATTTGACCTCCTACACCATTCTGACACCATCATTCAGAACAGTCTTTTCCAAAAGCCACACTTCATGCATCTGCTGTCACAGATCCCTTGAAAAACTAAATGCAGACACAAAGTAATGTAGTTTATCTAGTATTGTACTGACAGACGTATAGCATGCCTTATCAAGGACTGATTACAGCAGGATTTCAATTTATTTCAGAAGGTAAAGTGAATTAGATCAATTAAACATAGCCATGATGAGATAAAACCAGAAGCTATGGTCTTGCTTCAGGACAATATGACCTGACCCAGATACAGATTACCTAGTTTAGCTTTGACCAAAAAATCTGAAAAGCTGTTCCCAGCTTTGACAAAGATACAGTAAAGCAAATTCTGATTATAAAAATGTCATACAGCCCTGCTTCACCACAATGTCCAGTATCTTCAAAAATCATTGATAAATGAAGATATAGTGGATAATAAATTTTAACAGCAAATAGCTCAAACACCACATTAAAGCAATAATCTAAATATCAAAACCTCATTTTTTAAACAGGGTACAAGATGCATAATTACTTAAATATTTAACAAGTCAGACAGATGACAAATTTGTAGTGCGTATGTAACTAGATTAATCTTGTCTTAGCAATATCACTAGTACTAAGAAAGGGGTTGGCCACTTTCACTGTCTTCAGTGACTTAATTCAGATGACCCCTGTAATTCGACCTTCTAATTTCATTTAATTACTAACTTGAAGTTAACAATCCCAATAATAGACTGAATATAACCTGTGTATACAAATTAACACACAAATATGTTTCAAATCAAATACACTAAAATTATTGTAGCATTATATAAAACAGAAATGATGTAATCTGAAAGGTACAAACACACTGATTCTTTTCTTTAGGTTACTGGCCTAGATAGCTGGAGCTGGAGATTTAAGTTGAGAATACAAGCTTGCCATGAAATTAACTCTTTAAGAGACTTTGTTCTAACAAAGATCATATCTTTCTTTGGTGTACAAAAATAAAATGATACAGTATTTTGAATTATATCTATTTTGTCACACCTTTACTAATTCTGGCTCTAAAATCAGACAAATGCAATCCTGGGAATGCAAAAAAAATATTCCCATCACATTAAATTTTATAACACCTATTTATATGTAAAAAAACATTAACATTGTCTATATCTTACTGAATTATAAATTATTAAAGTTCCATGGGGGATGCAGATCTGGGTACAAGGCTGAAAATAGACCTGAAAAGGGCTCTAGTTCAGTGCTGGATTCACTTATGCACAAATCCCATTCACACAGGCCCAGTTTGGAATCTCCCATAAATCAGGTCAGGTTGGGGAGTATGCACTGGTACAGCATGTTACCGTACCCACCACACCACGAAACAGCTCGGGATTCTTGTTGGCAACCCTCCAGGCAGACACGCGGTCCAGTCCCACTCTCCAGAAATTACCTTCTATCTGCCAGGGCCAGGAGTTACGTGGGCATCCCCTTGGCCTAGTCCAGCAACTTGGATCCTCAACAATGAGGATCCTGCAAGCTGGATCACCCTTGTGGAATTGTGCCAAAGATGCTCCCACACAATGCAGGTAATGCGCCTCATTCAGGACTCTATGAGCAACCACTCATTCCACACAAAGTCAAACTAGTAGTACCCAAGGATGCTCCGAAGAGACACAGTACCAAAAGAGTTCTGTCTTCATCTCAGGTCAATGTCCATGTCTCGCAACAGTATAGCAAGACAGAAAGCACTAAGACTCTAAAGACTTGGACCTTTGTCCTATTGCCACACAACCCTTTCCAGTGACTTCATGACCCCCCCATGCTCTCCCAATCCATCTACTGACTTCATAGGAAGAGTCACCAGAGACATGAATGTCACTGCCAAGGCAAGTACACCTCTTGACAAGGTCGACAGTCTCTCCGCAGACATGTCATTAAAGGCCTGGATCTTGGTTTTTATCCAGGACATTTGCAAGCCCAGACACTCACACTCATTGCTCAGTCTGTCAAGAGTCCTAATCAGGGCCTCCATTGACTCCGCGAAGATCACAGGATCGTCAGCAAAGTCAAAATCAGTGAATCTTTCTTCACCAACTGATGGACATCTGTTGCAGCACCTATAAATCTAGCCAAATATATTTGGGAATGTAAGATGAAACCAGAGAACCCAGTGAAACCTACGCAGACAAAGTAAGAAGGACAAAACTAGGCTTCAAATCCAGAATGCTAGATCTGTGATGCAGCAACAGCACAGCCCCATCTGTGCCAACAGGCTACACCTATTGAAGTTAACATATTTTTCTTAATTCAAATTGCTAAATAAATGAATGCCAATGCATAGATAAACTGGTACTTGATTTAATTAATAAAAATATATAAATCAATTTAATATGCTACCCATGTTACAGTGAATGGATGCACAAAGCTTATTGACCGAAAAATAACAAATCACCACTAGTGTGTTTTCTACATTTGAAAGCAAACATTGAAAAAGAAGAAATGTCATTTTGATCAATAAAGCCTTTTTTGAATGGTCAACCAGATTACAAATGCACCTGGGTTATACTGTACATGGACCACAGAGTATGCCTTTCATCAGTAACATAAGCTTTTTACACCAAACATAGATCAGGGTAAATGTGCATACACATAGACCCCTCACATTAAATATAAAGACATCATTCTGAACTTGTGCTATGTTTCCTTATTACATAGCTGATTGCTTTTTGAGGATGTGTGCATGTCTCCATGTGAGAGATGTTTTTGTATACTTACATTAATGAATCTAGTAATTGGAATTTGTTCTTTGCCTTCTGTGATGGTGTAGAACAAGAGGTCCTCGAGGCCTGGCAGCATGCCTGGCTTTAACCCACCCCTGTGACAAGGAACACACATAAGTCAGTCAGATGTTAGGTGCAGCAGTTTTCTGTTTTGCAATATTTATCTTTGCAATCTACCCAGACCTCTTAAAGAAAAGCATCCCACATTCCAAAAGACACATACACACATACAAATCTCTAAGGATATTTGTCAAGCCAGAATAATCCAGAAGGTTTCCCAAGTGAGATGTGCAAAAAGCACCAGATCAAACATAACACTCTTAATGTGTAAGCATATCAATTATATTCACTCATAATTTAGGATACATTTAATATCTCAGAAGAAAAATATTTTTTGTCAATAAATGTTTAATACAGTACTTATTAAAATTGAACTTTGTAGTATAAATCTTGACAAAACACAAAAGATTAATAATTGCAACGGAAAAATCTTAAGTATCAACAGAGCATTTAGTCAAATACGATCAGTCTAACCTGTTGCATCCTGGTTATAATTATTCATGCGTATAATAAAAACGAACTGTTTAAAGAGCGACTCTGGAGCCCAGGGCTGCCCTGGTGGCGAGACAGCAAGCAAAACTGACTAGGGATTATCCACTTGTTTGCTGCACCTTGTCCAGTTGCCAATCTGAGAGGGCGCATTTCACCAGAGACAGGATGATGTCACGTAATGTCGTGAAACTGGAGAGAAGACCTACACGCTATATTTAAACTGACATTTCACGCATTGGCCACGTGCAGAAGTAACATGTTACAAAACTACATCTATTCCCGGTTACACGAAAAAAAAATTATCGCAGGCACCTTGCCGACAAAAAGTGTCATTTACACTTACATTAAAACAATTTAAATCATATTATAAAGGTAAAATAATACAGTCACTAAGTTCACGTTCAAGCAAATATACCGTATTTGTTTTAATAATATTGTAATAAACTAAGATTTCGTCGTCAAGAATTGTTTTAAAACGTCTGCTGGATAATGATCCTATACAAAAACTGTTTTTATCAATTCATTTTCCTAACCACTTTTGGTGCTTCATTTTATTTTATGCGTCAATGTTTTTACTCACATTCACTTACAGTTTATGTAAAACATGATGAGCGTCAGTATTGTTCACATCCTGGGATGACTGCCGAAACAGTACCGAGTAGGTGTGTAGTTGCCGGGAGAAGTGGGTCCGTTTAAACAGCCTTGGGTAAGTTGGTCGGGTCCACTTGACCGCAGCTGACAGTATCGTCTTCACAAAGCCAGGAGAGGAGGCTCGCACACGTTTTAAGACAAGCATGCCCACTGTACTGTTGATCTTTCTCTTTCAGACTGACCGCACGTAATCTCAAAAAACAGTGAGGCAAAGCTCCCGCTCTGCCACAGGTCACTCACTCCAAATAAAGCAGGTCTCCTGCGACTTTAAGAGACTCACGTCTGCGAGACTGAGAGATTGGGCGGGCTGGTGTGTAAACAAAACGTATGATAGACAACTCAGCAACCAATGAGAGACAAAGAAATAATACGGGGCTGGTTTTTGCGAGGTAGCGCCAATCATAGCGTTTAGAAAGTAATACTCGGCGAAAGTGATGGATTTACTGCAGAAACGAAGCGTAACTTTATAGATGACTTAGTGTGTCAGAGTTATGTTTGGCGGTTGCTGCCTGTGCATTGCAGATGTAGCAGATTTTATATTCATTTATTTATTTAATTAACTATTAATAGCCCTTCATTAACATAAGGAGTAAATGAAAGCTTGAATGCTGAACAACATCAAACGGAAAATGTATTATTCATTGTATTCTAATATTTTTTAGAGTGTGAGAATGGGAAAATAATGTTTGTCATCTAGTATGATGAATCCTTTCTACACGTAAATATTGCAAAAATAAACGAACTAATAATCGATTTTAGGAGAAACACTATTCACTCACAAGAAACAATTACCGATTAGTGGCAATCATAGACGCGAAACTGTCGTTTAACTGTCTTTTGTTTAAGGCACTTTTTAAGTCTTTTTAATGTGAGTTGCTACAATTTAGTCACCATTTAGTTACAAAAAAACTTGTACCTGAGTCTGTCATTGTTCTGCTGGTTTGGTTTTGAAATTATAATATCAGCAATAAAACACAGAAAAATTCTGATTGTAAAATGGAACCATAAATAATAATAAAAAATTCTCAACAGTCCAATCTTACGGACAAGTTTAACAAGCAAGTATTACGGAAAGCAGAGTGTGTTCTCAAACACAAGGCTCACCAACTACTTTCTCAATTCAACAGAGGTAAAAAAGCAACCAGTTTAAATACTCATTTATTCCAGTTGCTATTATTCTTCTAAATCAGTTCAATTTAAAAAATCATAGGATAAACAGTTACATTTGTGTCATTCATCAGTCAAGTCTAAAGCTTGCTTTCATTTTTATGTATATGTTCTATCTAATGTTTCAAGTGCTCACTGCTATGTTTATCTTTAATGACCACATTAAATAAAGAGCTCTGTAATTTGAAAAAAAAGGCATTTTCTAGCCTGTTCTTTAAAACCATCTGTCTAACACAGTGAAGTGATTTGTCCAGGGCTGTGTATGAACTTCGCCAGCATTCATAATTATTTCAAATGAATGAGAGATACTCTGTGTGTGTGTTAAGTTATGTTGACCAAGCCCCTGTCCTTTGTATTACAATACAAGTATACAGTAGTTTGGACATTATAGTGAAAATATGAAAAAATACAGAAAGTACAGTAAAATCTTTATGTGATGTCCTCCCAACTACCACCACTAACAGAATATCATGCCTCCATCATATATTTTCAAATTTGTTTACCAGTTCAAGGTCATTGGGGCTGAAGCCTAGCAGTAACATCAGATATGAGGTAGCAAACAATCCTGACAATATGCTAGTCCATCTAAGGTCATACTCATTCTCATACCAACAAGGGCCTAATTTAGAGTCCTCGGTTATTTTAACACATATTTAATTACAATATGTTAAGAAAATTGGAATACCCCCATTTAATCTTTGGAAGAAAGTGTAAAGTGCTACATAGCAGGGCCTTGAAACTAGGATCCTGGAGCAGTGAGGCAGCAACAACAACAACAACAACAACAACATTTATTTATATAGCACATATTCATACAAACAGTAGCTCAAAGTGCTTTACATAATAAAGAATAGAAAAATAAAAAACACAATATGAAAACAAAATAAATCAGCATTAATTAACATCGAATAAGAGTAAGGTCCAATGGCCAGGGGGGACAGAAAAAACAAAATAAAAACTCCAGACGGCTGGAGAAAAAAAAATAAAATCTGTAGGGATTCCAGACCTTGAGACCGCCCAGTCCCCTCTGTCCCCAACACTAGTCACTGCATCACTGTACTGACCACAGAGCCATCATTGATTGGAAATTTAGGATCAAAAGGTAACCAACTAACAAGAAATTATCTGACAACACAAAACTGCTATAAAGAGAGTGGTCATTACCACTCTGGCACTGTCAGTTTTCTGTTGTTCCTGGAAACAAATCAGACTTGTTGTGGAGCAACAATTCAGCTTCAGCTAGTCTGCTTTAAACTCAGCCTCTGACATCATAAACCAGGAAGTGCATTCAAAAAAAATCTGTGTGAAATTCTTGGTATGAATTAAAAAAAAGCTTATTTTATCCAAAACATATGTGGTAAATTATGAGCTTGCACTTAAAAATCTATCATTTAAATTTTCAAAGTAACCAGGTGTTTTAATTCATTTTTTAAAAAATTTTAAATTTTGTGTCTTAAAGTGTAACGTTTCCCAAGCAACAATTCCCCATGCACTTCAGAACAGGTAATCCACCTAAGTATGTTTGGGCTCTGCCAATACTGGAATGAGACACCATCTAGGACAAGCTTGGGTTGCTCCTGGAAGAGGGTTTGGTGAGAACAATAGGGGGAACTTAACTTGTGGTTTGTGTGTGCATCCCAATTCCCCGTTGCAGTGATGGGGACACTGAACTGTACAAAATCTCTACGTCCTTCAAATGTGATGTAAAACTACGTTCCTAACTCTTGGTGGTCATAAAAAGATCCCCGGGCATCCTTCATAAAGAGTAGGGTTTATCCCAATGTCCAAGCCAAATTGTCCATGACAGCCTAGTCATTCTGGCCTCCTAATCATTCCCTGTTCCGAACTGGCTAACTGTCTCTCTCATCCCTTCACCACCTAATAGCTAAGGTGTGCTGAGGATACTGGTGCAAAATGGCTGCTAGGGTGGTGGTGGAAGTGGCTGGTTTTTTTTTTTGAGAAGTGAGAAAAGTGCTATATAAATGTAATGTCTTCTTCTTCACCTTTATAATGTTGCAGGATGAGTTTAAAAATGATTGACTGATGGCAAATTACTGTCCTAGAAGAAGAATTTATACTCTTGGGAACAGAAACCCAATGATATCATATCATCTAACAACTCCCAACATCATTCCTTATTGAGATGATATCTTAAACCAAAAAAAACAAAAAAGGTCTATGGTTCATGCCCCATACATGAGACATCCCCACCCACAATTACAGCAGCACAGGTGAGCAGAGAGCTGAGGAGACTTCGTGCCAGCAAAGCAGCGGGTCCAGATGGAGTATCGCCATGGCTGCTGAAGGCCTGTGCGTTGGAGCTGGGGAGTCCTCTACAGCGCATCTTCAACGTGAGCCTGGAACAGGGGAGAGTCCCGAGGCTTTGGAAAACATATTGTATCACCCCAGTCCCAAAGATATCATGTCCTAGTGAACTGAATGACTTCCGGCCTGTTGTTCTGACGTCACATGTGATGAAGACCATGGAGCGGCTGCTGCTTCACCACCTGATTCCACAGGTCCGCCACGCCCTTCAGTTCGCATACCAGGAGAAAGTGGGAGCGGAGGATGCCATCATCTATATGTTACACCGATCCTTCTCCCATCTGGACAGAGGCAGTGGTGCTGTAAGAATTATGTTTTTGGACTTCTCTAGCATCTTCAACACCATCCAACCATTGCTCCTTAGGGACAAGCTGACTGAGATGGGAGTAGACTCACATCTGGTGGCATGGATCGTGGACTATCTTACAGACAGACCTCAGTATGTGTGTCTTGGGAACTGCAGGTCTGACATTGTGGTCAGCAACACAGGAGCGCCGCAGGGGACTGTACTTTCTCCGGTCCTGTTCAGCCTATATACATCAGACTTCCAATATGACTCGGAATCTGCTGTCGTGGGCTGCATCAGGAGTGGGCAGGAGGAGGAGTACAGAAAGCTAATCAAAGACTTTGTTAAATGGTGTGATTCAAACCACTTACACCTGAACTCCAGCAAGACCAAGGAACTGGTGGTGGATTTTAGGAGGCCCAGGCCCCTCTGATGACCCCGTGATCATCAGAGGTGACTGTGTGCAGAGGGTACAGACCTATAAATACCTGGCAGTACAGCTGGATGACAAATTGGACTGGTCTGCCAATACTGATGCTCTGTGTAAGAAAGGTCAGAGCCGACTATACTTCCTTAGAATGTTGGTGTCCTTCAACATCTGCAATAAGATGCTGCAGATGTTCTACCAGACGGTTGTGGCGAGTGCCCTCTTCTACGCGATGGTGTGCTGTGGAAGCAGCATAAAGAAGAAGGACGTCTCACGCCTGGACAAACTTGTTAGGAAGGCAGGCTCTATTGTAGGAGTAAAGCTGGACAGTTTAACATCTGTGGCAGAGAATAAAGCTGGACAGTTTAACATCTGTGTCAGAGCAATGGGCGCTAAGCAAACTCCTGTCAATCATGAAGAATCCACTGCATCCACTGAACAGTGTCATCTCCAGGCAGAGGAGCAGCTTCAGCGACAGTCTTTTGTCACTGTCTTGCTCCACTGACAGACTGAGGAGATCGTTCCTCCCCCACACTATGCGACTATCTATCTATCTAGTTAAGAAATAGTTGCAAGCAATCCAATATTGTTAAAGACTTTGTTGTGACTTGTTAATTCATTTTCTATGTATACTAATGTTGTGACATTGTGCAGTTTACTCTATTTCGGTTTGGAAAGCCTGTTTTCAGTTCAGATTTGTTTTTAGATGACATAGCACATTTTCTATTTTTAAGCCTGTAACACTATGCACATTTACAAATATGCAGTAGTAAAAACTGAGCACAAAATAAAATTCAGTAAAAACGTGATAACACCAAGCAATAAACCTCAAAAACACAATGAAATATCCACACACAAATATTTATAAATGTACAGAGTATATGACAGCAAAAATCATCTAGCAATTTATGTAAACAAATTTTAAAAATATTACTTCTTTTTTACTAAATATTTTCTTATTAGTTGTATTTACTGCTAGTGTGTTATTATGCTATTAGTTCATCCTTAAACAAATTTATAAGTATAAAAGAAAAGCAGAGGCAATGTGATCATTAATTATATTTCTTTATGTGGCAATATGTTGCCAGTCACAATTTCTTGCTGCAGTCCATAAATAATTAAACAATTATTTACCATACCCTTCTGCCTTTCTTTTGGATTACTGGCATTCCCTCTGCTAAATATTAACAAACCAGTGATTCATTGTGTTGTGGTCAGATTACTGATATGCAGCAAATGTTAGGACTGTGCATCCCCTCAGCTGCCAGCAATGTCAATTCATGACACAATTTTTTGAAATGTATTGGGCCTATTCATGCACATTCCCATAGGGCCAATCCGGAATAGCTATTTAAACTAATCTGCATGTCTTTTGGAGTGTGAGGGGGAAAATGGAGTACCCAGAGTAAGACCCATCCACAAATGAGATGAATAAGCAGAATCTACTCCAGTTACAACTAAGTGTGTGATTTTAATCTCAAAAAATAAATACATGAGGCAGCAACACTAACTACTGTGCCTCCATATAACAGAGGCACTATCAAATATCTATCAATCTATCTATCTATCTATCTATCTATCTATCTATCTATCTATGTACAGTGCATCTGGAAAGTATTCACAGCGCATCACTTTTTACACATTTTGTTATGCTACAGCCTTATTCCAAAATTGATTAAATTCATTTTTTTCCTCAGAATTCTACACACAAAACCCCATAATAACAACGTGAAAAAAGTTTACTTGAGGTGTTTGCAAATTTATTAAAAAAGAAATTGAGAAAGCAGATATACATAAGTATTCACAACCTTTGCCATGAAGCTCAAAATTGAGCTCAGGTGCATCCTGTTTCCCCTGATCATCCTTGAGATGTTTCTGCTGCTTAATTGGAGTCCACCTGTGGTAAATTCAGTTGATTGGACATGATTTGGAAAGGCACACACCTGTCTATATAAAGTCCCACAGTTGACAGTTCATGTCAGAGCACAAACCAAGTATGAAGTCAAAGGAATTGTCTGTAGACCTCCAAGACAGGATTGTCTCGAGGCACAAATCTGGGGAAGGTTACAGAAAAATTTCTGTTGCTTTCAAGGTCTCAATGAGCACAGTGGCCCCCATCATCCGTAAGTGGAAGAAGTTTGAAACCACCAGGACTCTTCCTAGAGCTGGCCGGCCATCTAAACTGAGCGATCAGGGAAGAAGGGCCTTAATCAGGGAGGTGGCCAAAAACCCGATGGTCACTCTGTCAGAGCTCCAGAGGTCCTCTGTGGAGAGAGGAGAACCTTCCAGAAGGACAACCATCTCTGCAGCAATCCACCAATCAGGCCTGTATGGTAGAGTGGCCAAACAGAAGCCACTCCTTAGTAAAAGGCACATGGCAGCCCGCCTGTAGTTTGCCAAAAGGCACCTGAAGGACTCTCAGACCATGAGAAACAAAATTCTCTGGTCTGATGAGACAAAGATTGAACTCTTTGGTGTGAATGCCAGGCATCACGTTTGGAGGAAACCAGGCACCGCTCATCACCAGGCCAATACCATCCCTACAGTGAAGCATGGTGGTGGCAGCATCATGCTGTGGGGATGTTTTTCAGCGGCAGGAACTGGGAGACTAGTCAGGATAAAGGGAAAAATGACTGCAGTAATGTACAGAGACATCCTGGATGAAAACCTGCTCCAGATCGCTCTTGACCTCAGACTGGGGCGACGGTTCATCTTTCAGCAGGACAACGACCCTAATTACACAGCCAAGATATCAAAGGAGTGGCTTCAGGACAACTCTGTGAAAGTCCTTGAGTGGCCCAGCCAGAGCCCAGACTTGAATCCGATTGAACATCTCTGGAGAGATCTTAAAAAGGCTTTGCACCGACGCTTCCCATCCAACCTGATGGAGCTTGAGAGGTGCTGCAAAGAGGAATGGGCGAAACTGGCCAAGAATAGGTTTGCCAGGCTTGTGGCATCATATTCAAAAAGACTTGAGGCTGTAATTGCTGCCAAAGGTGCATCGACAAAGTATTGAGCAAAGGCTGTGAATACTTATGTACATATGATTTCTCAGTTTTTTTATTTTTAATAAATTTGTAAAAACCTCAAGTAAACTTTTTTCACATTGTCATTATGGGGTGTTGTGTGTAGAATTCTGAGGAAAAAAATTAATTTAATCCATTCTGGAATAAGGCTGTAACATAACAAAATGTGGAAAAAATGATGCGCTGTGAATACTTTCCGGATGCACTGTAGATAAATAAAGTCTCTTCTTTTCAAAGATTCCAGGGTATGGTGGGGGGAATCTTTTACTTAACATCTCAGAAAAAGAGTGGAAGGCAGCCATGCATATAATACAATCTAGTTCCATATGTGTAAAGCATTCAGTTATTGAAGTTAAAATCTTTCATAGATCACGTTTATCTTTTTTTTTTAAATTGTGCAAAATGTATGCAGGGCAAGATCGAACCTGAAAGCATTGCAGTCTAGCTCCAGCCTCACTGGGCCACCACATTTTTTGGAAGTGCTCCATCATTTTGGAGAAAATGTTTGAATGTCTATCAGACAATCTTCATGTCACAATCAGTCCAAATCTATTGACAGTTGTGTTTGGTAGACTCCGAGACAGGCTTAAAGTGGAGCAGGACAAACTGATTGTAATTGTCAACACCACACTACTAGCATGAAGGATTATCTTGCTCAACTGGAGAAACCCCAACCCACCTTTTATAAATTATTAGGTAACTGATGTTCTGTACTATTTGAAATTAGAAAAAAATCTAATTTGCACTTAGATAATCCACACTTTTTAAAAATATGGCAAGATCTAATTAATAAAATTTTAGAATAAGCATTTACAGTATATTGGGGAAATGGACATTCTCCCTTCTTTCCTGTTTTTAAATATTTGCTCTTGCTATTGTCTCTCCTCTTGCTCTCAGGTGGGGTTTGAATTCTGTTTTAAGTTCAACTTGATTGAATATAATGTTCTCTTCTTTGTTAGACTTGATCGTATGGAATGTCATTTTCTTCAAATTAAAAGAAAGGAAAAGAAAAAGTAAAGAATGGTGTCACAGATGGCCAGGAGCCTTGCCTGGCTGGGACGCTAGTATTGTGGAAGAACATGGGGAGAGAGCATGGTCAGGGCGTTATCTCTCCCAGAACCCCAGACTGCAGCCCCCTGGTTGCTGTGGAACCATGGATTCCCGCAGGGCACACTGGGAATTGGAATTCGCTGCAGCCCTGTGGAGTTCCATGGCAGCCTCCAGGGGAAGCTGCAGAACCCTACTTTGGGCTTCTGCTACTACTTTGAGTGATTCCAGACCTCAGCAGGGGCGTGGTGGTGCTTAAACATAAAGAATGCTGCTAGTTACCTCGTTTCATGAAAATCGCTCCAGCTGTTTGGAAGTGATGCTGGAACATACACACACACATACTTTGACTTATATATATATATATATATATATATATATATATATATATATATATATATATATATATATAGCTGAAATACCCAGTGTTGCCCAGGAGGAAAATAAGTGTTTTCTTTTAATTGTTTGAGAAAAATATAATTAAAAGAACCCACAACGTTAAAAATTAAAAATAAATTAACAAACATTGAAGACTCCCTAATGTGCTTGTCTTACCGTCTTTTATGTATGTTATCATCCAGTTGGAGCTTGTAACCAGCCAACTCTATTTAATTTCAAAAGCAACAGGGGCGTGGTGGTACGGAAACATAAAGAATGCTGCCAGTCACCTCCAATTCGCCCTCTGGTGGTCGTTCCGAGTGTCAACTGGATGATAACATGCATACAAGATTGCAAGATCAGCCCCCACCCTACCCAGAAGGGGGAGGGTTAGGGTTGATTTCACCTTACAGTATTTTTAGTCGACCAATGAGAAACATGTGTACCAAGTTTCATGAAAATCGCTCCAGCCATTTGGAAGTGATGCTGGAACATACATACATGCACACATGACTTTTAAATATATAGATTTTTGCTTGTGTACTTTGATGCTGTGGGTAGCGGGAGAAAAAGTGCTTCCCCGCTACAATAAATGTGTGTTTTGTGTTTAATCTTGTGCCTGGTGAATGCTTGTGTCAGGTTAGGGTGGCTGGAGCACCTCCTAAGGTCATAATAGGAAAGACTTTATACTGTAAGTGTGATCCAAAACAATAGCAAAAATGATTCAAATTCAAAATGAACAACTTCAAGAACAGAGCTAACAAGATTATGCAAAAGTAATGAATCTTTTGTCTTTAATGCAATTCTGCAGACATTGGGGACCTTTTTTTTAAGGGTGGTTTGTCTAAATTCCAAAAGGCTATTGTCAATAACATCCATCCATCCATTATCCAACCAGCTATATCCTAACTATAGGGTCACGGGGATCTGCTGGAGCCAATCCCAGCCAACACAGGGCGCAAGGCAGGAAAAAAACCCCGGACAGGGTGCCAGCCCACTGCAGTTGTCAATGACATATCCATATTAAAGAACTTGGATTGCAGTCGATTGATTTTGTTCATATTTGGTACACTTACTCTTCAAGAAAGTTTGTTGAGAAAGTTCTATTTCATTTTTTTTTCAAAATATCTCAAATAGACCATATTGTACAAATTTCTGAAATTTTCAAAAGCTCATATTTAATAAGCATTAGTGAATTTTCAAAATCGTCTCATCTGCTTAAGACCGAAACATTATGTGTGACCTCAGTTACAGGATGAGTTCCTTTCAGATTTACCTTGAGAGAAGTTATGCCATGATATGTATTTTATATGTCTCTCTTTAGAGAAGTAAATAAAGAAAAATAAAAATGTTTGACAACAGTAAACTAAGTCCCCTAATGCCCATGAATGTTAGTGTATGCAAAAATTTTCTAACCTGTTATCAGTGCCCCATCTTGAGTTGTTCCGTGACATACAACTGATGCTACCAGAATAGACTTCAGCAACATGTGGCCCTGAATGAATGAATTAATCAATGAATGAATGAAGTGATGGCTGGATTGATCATTCATGAGTTTGGAGACCATGTAGCTATTGGATCTTCTATGGTAATTTTATTCATCATTTGAATTTTAAAGAGGCCTGCAGCTTGAGCTTGCAGAGTACTTTTAAGTTTATAGATAATACAGGGTGACACAGAAAAACGGGAATTTTTGAAAAACCCAATAAAAATAGAAGAATTCCAACAAAAACAAAAAAAAATTTTATTGATATGAATTGAACCACTACAACTTGCCTTTTAAAAGACAGTAATCCAAATTATCAATGTCTGAAAATTATGTCCTGTAGATGGCATCCTCCTGTATGTATGCATTCTTCCAATCTGCTGTTGAGGTTCCCCATTGATCAACATTTTTATGGCGAAAGCACACTGTTGACCATTCCACTGATCCATGATTACTAAATGGCGAGATTGTTTACAGCTCAAGGTCCCTGTTCCGCAGTGCTGCCAACTGTACATGGCTGCCACTACGCATTTCAAAAGTTCCCATTTTTCGGTGTCACTCTGTATAAGGTTCTGTAAAATAAGGGTGGTCTAAGACAATTATGATTTTATATGTTAAAAAGAGGATTAAATCATCTTTAAATTTAAAAGGAAGCCAGTTTATTTAATTAAGGACTAGATTTATACTGGTATACTTCTTAATTAGTTGTGAATTATATTATTTGAACAGCCTGCCAGAAAAGCAATACAGTAGTAAGTTACACTTGAAACAAGTCCTGGATGTTAAGAAGCACCCTTTATTTTACAATATTTGTATACTAGATAAAACAATTTTAAGATATTCTATTATTATTTTTGGACTATTTGGGGGGTTTATTTATATTGAATTCAGCATGATGCCATTTTGTTGTTTCTTGAACACGGGTGTCACCATATTGCTATTCCTATTGTCAGTCATGTTTAAAGAAAGTCAAGTGAGAAGTTGCATCATTATTACAATGAGTATAAAAGATGTCAGCAAGGTACAGCATGCATCCTATTAGCTTATGGACACTTTAGCAATACCCGAAGATAATGT
>JANRMT010062791.1:129884733-129917960 GCA_026402145.1 Polypterus bichir lapradei | reverse complement strand
GTAACATGGTCTGGGACAAGAGGAATGTCAAAGCCAGGAAGACAAAGAGACTGTGGTGAACAAAACCAAAGAGCAGAGACAAATCATAAAACTAACAAACATAAATCTAAGGACTAACAGGGTCAAAAACAAAAGTAAGAATTCTACATACTAGGCCTTCTTGGACAATAAAGCTAATTAATACTACATCTGAAAGTCGCAGAGAGAATTCACAAAGGGATACCATTCCAGTTGCATGTTGCCGTATTTATACGTGAAATACCAGTGACGTCACTGATTTCTGCTCCAATGACACCATAAAAGAAGATGTGAGAGCAAAATGGTGTTGGATACAATTCAAGTCAGTAACATAATATAATGAAAACAAAAATATAAAGTCCTCATGCACAAAAACCCTAAATGGGACACAGAAGGGCAAGGAGAAATTACCAGATAAATAGAAAAACTTCATTGTATTTGCTCTTGTTTTTTTGATTTTGAATTTGACTCCCTACAATGCTAGTTTTTGACTTTGATTTTTGATTGTTGCTTTTCTGTATGTCACCCTCAGCTACAGGTCAAATCCTTTGTATTTAGGAATTGTATTGCCTTGTTTTTGTAGATATAGTAAAAACACCTTTACTCATTCACTGGTTTACCTCACTAAATTTGTTAATTAATTTTTTTTTTCAAGATGGCGGTGTGCAGTAGTGCAGTGGCTTCTCTAGCTCCCAGAGTTAAACCTAGTAAGAGGGTGGATTTTGTAGTATATCTGGCTGATAATGTAACAGGAAAGTTAAGATATAGTCCACTTGAACTTCAGGATATCAACAGCAACATGCCAGCGATCCAACTCCTACTAAAGCTCAAGGCAACACTTGAGAGACTGCAGCTGTGGAGGATAATGTATTGGTACAGCAAGCTACAGTGATTCAAAGTCAAGAGGAGGCAGTGCACAAGAAAACAGAAAAGGGGCAAGCATGGAGTTTGCTGGCTAAACTAAAAGATAATGTGAGCAAACCAGCTATACCGTCAGTTTTCCTATCCAATGTGCATGCACTGGATAACAAAATGGACTTAATCCGGTTGTCACTTAACCACTGGGAAATGAGGAATTGTTGTGTCCTCGTTTTCACTGGAACTTGGCTTAATAGCAACATGTCGGTGTTGGCTTTTTAACTTCAGGGGCTGGTTCTTTTCTGAGCAGAGAGGAATCAGCTATCAGTGAAATCTCGAGGAGGAGGACTCTACATATATGTGACAGGTGTCTGGTCACACTTACAGGTAATCTAACCTAAACACCGTTAAAATATCCAACTACGCCACCCAGTTTTATTAAGAGACTGAGAACTCTTGAAATTTACTGATAATAGCGCACAGGTTTCTTTAAATTGGGCGGTGAGTAAACACACAATGAAAGACACAACAGTAATTTCAGGAAAAGCAACAGTAAGTTCTATTACCCAAGACAATATAACGTACATTAAAAAGATAAATAAACATAAAAAAATCTAACAATATCAGGAATGAAATTCCCTTTTTTAAAAGGAAAGCACACAGTCCACACTCTAAAAGTCCATTAAAAACATGAAGTGGAGGATACAACCTTTAGTGGTGCAGAGTCCAGTTTGCGCGCTGTGTTACCCCAACAATTAATCGGTCATCTGTTCATGGATGCACTCTGTTCACTGGACACTCGTTTCCCAACAGAAGTTTTGTCAAATCGTTGAATCCCTGTCAGCATCTCTTCGTCGTACTTTTTTTCTACTGTGGGCTCCTTGTGTTCCTGCGACCTAGGCACGTCTCACTTCTCATCAGCCAGCTTTGCTCAGCCTTTTCATGCGGCTTCCCCCTCTTGCTGGACCCACAGCCGGCATCTTCTTGTGGAGCTGTCTCTTCCTCCCTGGAGGTAAGTGTTGTTGTCCTTGTACCTCACGTCATACCAGCCACGTAGCCTAGTCTGTCTGCGAGCCCTTGTGCTCTGTGCTAGTGTCTTGGCAATGTTCTCAGTGGACTCACCCCTGCCTTTTCCTGTCCAGAAGTTTAAATCTCCTTCAGTGCCTCTCTAGATCAACGTGAACAAGGGCACATCCAAATTTCCTAGGTTTAATAAATAATGTAAACAGAGGCTAACAAAAAGTATTGTTACCAACTATCAATGAGTACACATATGCTGATTAGAAACCAATATTCTCAGACGTGTTCATTTCTAAATCAGGTAAATACAAACATTTTCCAAGGAAGGTACAGTTCTGTTATCACAATTTTGTATTGTTTGTATATTTAAGTAGTTAAAACTTCAAAGCGGTGATTCTTTAGCAAGACAGCAAATACCTATATCCTGTAGACAGCCATCGCAATAATCAGTAACAGGATTACCAAGGAAATTTACCTTAACTTCTCACCCCAGTCCCAACAATGGGTGCCTATTGCCTCTTCATCTACATGTAATTTTTCATGTTTCTTTTCCTAAGAGAGAAACGAAACACCCAATGTACAAAAGATGTCCCCTCTGACATCTATATCAACAAAGGCTGGTGTACAAATTATTCTTTGGTTAGCAGCTATTGTTCTGGGGCAGTAGAACTCCTAATAGTAAAATGAAGACCACATTATCTATTATGAGAGCTCATGACTGTGTTTATAGTCGCTGTTTACGTTCCCCTGTGTGCCAATGTTAATGATGCACTGAGTAAGCTTCATGTCAGCATTGCAAGAGAATTCAATCATGTTAAACTGTCAGATACCACAGCTTCACCAGCATATAAAGTTTGCCATCCGAGGTACTAACACACTTGACAGAGTGTACACAAACATGATGGGGACATATAAAGCCATCCACCACCCTCGTCTTGATCTCTCTTATCATATCTCCATTTTGCTAATCCCTGCATCCCTACGTTTAAGTCCAGGAAGCCAATACAAAAGTCCATCACTGTGTAGCCTATTGACGCTGCCCCTGTGCTTCAGGACTGTTTAAGGAATCAGCAACAAGTGGGAGAGCTGTGGACCTGGAGGAGAATGCACAGTTACAAGCTACATCAGTAAATGTGTTGATGACGTTACTGTCACCAGGACAATCACCACACATTACAAGCAGAAACCCTGGATGAAAGCAGAGGTGCGTTAACTACTGAAAGCTCAGAATTCCACTTTTATGTCTGGAGATGCAGTCGCACTCAGGGAAGCATAAACGAAACTGGTGGTGGGAATAAAAAGGGCCAAAAACAACTATGTGCTTAAAATACATGGTAATTTTCATACCAATGACCCATGGAGCATCTGGAAAGGCATTAAGAGCATCCCAGATTAGAGGCAGAGTGCCCCATAGACTCATCTCTACATGATGCTCTAAATACCTTCTATGCTCATAGAAAGTGAACACTTTTCCAACTGCCAAACAGAGCCCTCCATTAGATGAGCTGCCCCTCACCGTATTAGCAGCAGATGTAAGAAGTCCCTATTGAAGGTTAATCCCAGTAAAGCTGCAGGCCCAGATAAGATACCAGGCAGGATCTTAAAGGACTGTGCTCATCATTTAACAACGGTGCTGACAGATATTTTTAACATCTCACTGTCCCAGGCATCTGTACCAACATGCCTTAAGACCTGTATCATCATTGGAGAGAAATGACTCCTTTGTCAGATTACTCTTCTTGGATTTTAGCTCTACCTTTTACATCATCATCCCCCAAATACTGGTGAACACACTGTTCCTACTTGGATTAAATTCAGTACTTTGCAACTGGATTTTGGATTTTCTAACAAACAAGCCCCAGTCAGTCAAAATCCATGGCATTACATCTTCTACCAACTGCATTTTGAGCCCCCTACTGTATAATCTTCTGACCTATGACTGCATATCTCACTGTCCAAACAATCATATACTGTAGTGAAATTTGCAGATGACACAGTGGTGGTTGGACTTGTCACTCATAATAATAAGTCAGCATACAGGATGGAAGTCGCTAAACTAGAGGCTTGGTGTAAGGATAGAAACCTTAGCATCAATGTAAAAAAAAATAAAGGAAATGATTGTGGTCTTTCGGTGGACTGGTACTCTTCCTCCTGTCCCCCTTTACATCAATGGAGAAATGTAAATGGGTGCATATTACAAATTACCTCTCTTGGAGCTACAATAAAACTTGCCTGATAAAGAAAGCCCACCAAAGCCTCTACTTCTTGAGAAGGCTGAAGGGCTGGTCTGTGCCCTTCCATTCTGACCTCCTTCTCAAGTGCTTGATAGGGTGTAGTAGAGAGAGTACTAACCTCCTGTATTATGGTGTAATACAGCAGCAGTGCGGCTGCATACAGGAATGCATTGCAACAAGTGGTTAAGTCTGCACAATGGATCATCTGCAGCAGCCTTCCCAGTATCGAGGACATTTACACCAGCATGTGCAAAAGTATAGCCTCCTCCATTATGGAAGATGTCAGTCATACTGCACATGGACTGTTTGCCCCCCTCCCATCGGGCAGGAGATTGCACAGCTTATGGGCTAGTTCTACCAGGTTGAGGAACAGCTTCATCATGGATGCTGTTAGACTAATGAGTACATCATCAGTAAATCTGACTGTATATTCTGTGTGACTTGTTCTACACTTTGCATTTTGATTAAGTAATCGCATGTACTAAACTATTTGCTGCTACCCTTTTTTACTGGCTACTAATTACTAGGCAAACTGCATTAATTTTTCTTTTTTGCTATAACAGTTCTTTAGCTATAGTTATCTTACTAAATGTATTTAGTTTGGAGATCTTGAGTTTGCATCCCAGGTCCTTCCTTTGACTAATGAGTAAAGTGGTGTATAAATGTAATGAATTATTATTTTATTCTTGAAAGAAATTTTGTCTCTTGTATTTTATAATTATCAAAAGAATAAATATTTTTCCCTAAAACTTGTTCAGGGTTTGAGGGAAAGATGCTTTGCACATTTTAAACATTTTTATAAGCAAAAGCGGAGATGTTCTCAATATACCAAATATCTACAAACAAAGAAATCCCTTTTGCATACAATTTCTTAAGCATAATACAACATTTTTAGAACAACTGAGTACTGTTTCAACACATTTAATCACTTGCAGCAATTTAACACCTTTCAGTCTTTTCAAATATATGCTGTCTTTCGCTTGCGCAACTTTGCAGCTCATTCAGCTCTTTTTAGTTGTTAACAGCATCTTTGATCTTGCACTAAAATTTGCATTTATGACTTATTAATTTATTGGTTTATACCAGCGGCAGCTGGTGAAAAAAATTGGGTGGGGATGCAGTTTTTTGGGGGACAAACTGAAGCAGTACTTCATAGCTCAGGAGAAGCAAACAGAAAAAACTCATACACAAACTGTAAAGCTGCCTATACACAGAGTGCTTTAAGTAGTGAAAAAAGCACTATATAAATGCAAAGAATTATACTTGTTATTAGTAGTAGTGTAGGTAGAAATGTCTTGGTGGGTAGGCATATATGAAACTAGGTGGGTGAATAAAATCTCACCCAGATAAGATGTTTTATAGAATTTGACCATCAGCATTTGAACAAGGGGGATCCTCTAATAAAACCCTGCTCAATAATGCACACAATATTGGAAGAAGCACACACATACGTTCAAGACCAAGCCATGTGGGTATGGCCTTACAATGAAGTAAAAAAAAAAAACAAAACAATAAAAACATTTAACTGACATGATAGCACCCTAACTATAGACATTAATAATAACCTAGTGAATGGTGAAGAATACTGACAAATGAATATTTCTCTTCCTCTGGAGCTCTTGCTCATTTCAACCTTCTTAACCTGCATGATCTTAACAAACAGTAGGCTTATTACTAAAGCAAACTAAGGGAATAAAACACACAATGTATGAAAAGAAAAGACAGAGAGTTTTGTAATTATACAGGAGTACACTATGAATTATGTAAACATGTACAGTTACTACATCATCAGATCAGCTATAAATATAATAATGTCAGTATTGTGATCCATCCAGCCATTTTCCAACCCGCTGAATCCTAACTATAGGGTCACGGGGGTCTGCTAGAGCCAATCCCAGGGCACAAGGCAGGAAACAATCCCAGGCAGGGTGCCAACCCACCACAGGACACACACAACCACACCCACACACCAAGCCCAATGTAGAATCGCCAATCCACCTAACCTGCATGTCTTTGGACCGTGGGAGGAAACCCACGCAGACACAGGGAGAACATGCAAACTCCACGCAGGGAGGACCCGGGACGTGAACCCGGGTCTCCTAACTGCGAGGCAGCAGCGCTTCCACTGCGCCACCATGCCGCCCATCAGTATTGTGATATACTAGAAATAGAGTATTTCAGAAATACGATTTATCATCAAAGTCATTACAAACTAAATAATATTTTGGACATATCTGTAACATTGTTCAAGGCCACTGTCATTATTTTTCCTTCTTAATATTCAACCAGTTGCTAAAGCACACAAGTTTGTTTACACTACTTTTTGTGCACAATATGAAAAAGAAAAAAAGCAGCTCCACAATGCAGCATGGAACATTAAGACTGATTTTGAAATACTGTACTTGCTAGAATAACACACCTGAATCACAATATCCCAAGTCTATTGTCAGGTTGTATGCAAATAATTGTACTTGTTTGTATTTATTAATATTTAGTCTCTATTTTATGAAATAGCATTACTTAGCACAACATTGAGTTACTTCTGTGATTTTAGATACTTTGAATGTTTATAGTTGCATGAGCTTTAGAATTAGCTTAGTAAAAGAAGACTCTTTGTTACCGAGACAACTGTTGTTACATTACAGGTTTTGGCATCACAGAATTCTCAACTCTTTTAATGCATGGTTGGAATAGTGATCACTTACATAAAATAGCCATAAAGCAGCATTAAAATCTCAAGAATTTAAGAATCTCAGGAACTGATCGCCTTCCAAATAATACACACACAAAGACCTGACCTTTCTGTATTCATAGTTAGCTTACCATTTGTCATAACAAAAGCCAGAAAAAGTCTGTGTGTAAGCTCATCCTCGATCATTTGCCTTCTGCTGAATTCGTAAGTCAGGTTGGTTTGGTCCAAGGTCCTTTATTTTAATTTTTTCTATGAAGGGATGTTTCAATACAGAAATAACTGAATTTTATTTGATTTCTGAAGTTCCGCTTGAAGTCACCATCTTCTTAAATTCACACTGGCTCATTTGTAATTACATAACATTAAAGACCATTGATGTCAACATAACATACTGCGTCAACGATTGTCCAAACACATTAGATTAAAATAAACTAAAAAAATACTGATTTGCTGTCAATAAACGTGGGAGTGTCCAAGACACACAGAACTGCTTGCCTGAACAAATCTGAAAGCAACCAATTAAAGGGCAGCCTCAGGTGACCTGTTTGCCAAAAGATCAAGGACTTACATACAGTCATTTGGCCAGTGCCCTTCACTCCAGAAATAAAGTTATTCAAACAGAAATTAAACAAATCTAAGTAAGAACCAATTTTTAATGGATGTCGACATGCTCTCACACCAGACACATTGTGCAAATAAATACATTTATTTCATGACTATTTCTCATTTACTAATTAATTTAAGAAGAGTTTTTAAAATATTTAGGGGGGGAGGGAATCCCAGTGCCCCATGTTACAAACTACCACTGGTTTATATTCTCTTTATACCTAATCCTATTCCTAATCCTATTCTCCAGTGGGATTTGCCCTACCACAAATTGCATACTGTATATCTAACTCAGAAACAGAGTTTTATGCATGTGAAGTGTCTTCCACTCTTGGATCTTATTTAGCACAACTTAGCTTCAATCTGTGCCGCCCTCTGGGTCAAGGAGACTCTGTTGGCAAACTGAGTGGATGAAAACAAGGAAGAATCTTCTGTGGCGATCCAATCCTATGACAACAAGAAAA
This sequence comes from Polypterus bichir lapradei, assembly GCA_026402145.1. NCBI lineage: Eukaryota > Metazoa > Chordata > Cladistia > Polypteriformes > Polypteridae > Polypterus > Polypterus bichir. The sequence goes on along the minus strand of JANRMT010062791.1, from coordinate 129,910,068 downwards.
ACCTCCAACAACTAGGAAACCACGTGGTAAGAAACTACAGTGTATCTGCTTTAGATACTTAAACTCGATACTGTCACAAGAAGTCTTGCAGCATTACCTACACTAATCCTATTTTTAAAACGTGATACTGAGAAATGATTGCCAAAGCCAGATTGAGATCTGAGGAAATCTTCAAGACAATAGTGCCTACTTCTCAGCAAGTCCCTGAGTTCTGTACTGAAAATACCTTCTGAATGCCATGGGGCTTCTCAGCAATTTCCCAGGTGCTTCCTATAGTGCTCTGCGAATGGCCACTTGGCACTATACATACTCACCGATATTCTCCGGCGCATCCTAACAAATTGTTGTGACAGCGTAAGCTCACTTTTAGACAGACAAGTGGCGCTGGTTCCCGATTCTGTAACCTAATACCCAGGAAACTACACAGCCCTAACCTACCGTCTATACTAATGACCTATCAAGAGCAAGAGCAAGATGTTTTTATTGTCACTGTACTGTACAATGACATATTGTTTGGAATAAGCCTATAGATGCCTTATATAAAAGTATATAATAGTAGACAATAATCTAAATAAACATGAAACTGTGAGAAGCACAGTTACTATTACCAATTCCAAATAGACACAGAGTAAAAGTAAAGGTAAATATGTCAACATAAATAGATAAATAATAAATGAAGACACAAACAAATGAAGTCAGAGTGAAGATTACAGTCAATGCAATTGTCATGAGTTCCATATGGGTCATGTACTGTATAAGTATGTGACTATGTGTCGTTGATGCAGAAGTTCAGTTCAATCAGTGGTAGTTCTGTATAAGAAAGGGCAATGATCCCTGTGCATTTATTAGGCTTATTGCTTTGGGGTAAAAACTGTTCTTCAGCCTGGTATTGTGGGCATGCAGGTCTCTGAAGTGCCTTCCAGAGGGCAGAGGAGCTTTTCATTGCTTTTCTGCTGCTGCAGCGGGTAGTAAAGATGTTTTTCAGTGATGGTAGCTGAGCACCAGTAAGTCTCTGAACTGTTTTGACGATATGCTGGAAGGTCTTCCTATTCTCAGAAGTGCGGCCTGACTACCATGCTGTAATGCAGTACATGATGACAGACTTTATGGTGCACCTGTAGGAGTTAACCAACAGCTGTTGTGGAAGTTGTGCTTTCATCAGGCTCCTCAGAAAGTGAACTCTCTGAAGACCTTTCTTGGCCATTGCTGACATGTTTGTTGTCCATGACAGGTCCTGTGGACTTCAAAGAATCTGAAACTTAGGACTATCTCCATCCTCTCTCCGATAATTCTCATGGGATGGTTACCGTTGTAGCTCAGTCTCCTGAAGTCCAGAATCAGTTCCTTTGTTTTCTTGGAACTGAGTGCAAGGTTGTTGGTCTGGCTCCAACTCTCCAGATTCTCAACCTCTTCTCCATAGGCTGCTTTGCTAATATTGTGGATCATGTCTATCACAGTGGTGTCATCTGCAAACTTTAGTATGATGTTAGCATCATGGGTAGATTTGCAGTTGTTTGTGAAGAGGGAGTAAAGGAGGGGGCTCAGTACACAGTCCCGCGGTACCCCCGTGTTCACAATGATGGATGAAGAGAAGTGCTTACCCATGTGCACAGTTTGTGGTCTGTTAGTGAGAAAATCTAAACTCCAGTTGCACAGGTGTGAGTTGAGACCAAAGTTGTTTAAGCTTGATAGTCAACTTGTTGATAGGGACGGTGTTTAAGATGGAGCTGTAGTTGATGAACAGCATCCGCACATAGCTGTCCCTCTGCTTCAGGTGTGACAGGGCAGTGTGACAGGCAAGTGAGACAGCATCTTCAGTTACTCAATTACTTATGTTGAAACTACACGCTTTCACCTAGCTATTTTATCCCAAGAACAAATGAACAAGCCTTCTCCTACCTGTAAAGGTTCATTCCTCATTGGAACAGTCGTGTTACCATGGAGTCTCGTGTCCCACACAGAAGAGAAGGGGCCGGCCATTCTTCTGGGTGTCCCTCACCAGGAGGAATTGGACCGGCCTTAACGTTGGGCACCACAAACTGTGGAAGAAATCGTTACCTTAAATATGTATCTATTAATAATTAACCCAAAAAACCAAGCAGAAAGAAGTTTGTCCATTACGTGTTTTAGTTCTCTTCATGAAGAAGGATACACTCCATCACAGCAGTCTGTGAATGAATGGTCACAAAATAAAGACAGAGAGCTATATTTATAGATAAATTAATTTACATAACAGTGTTGAATTAATTCTTACATATTCATCTTAAATTTACCCTGATTGGTCCTTTGGCTTACACCATCGGAATATTTACTCAGATTGGTTAAAAGACATGAGATGTTTCTAGCAGAGCAAAACTTAATAATCAGTTCCTTGGTTTTGTTGATGTGAAGATGCAGACAATTCTCTTTGCAGAAAAAGACAAATTTCCCTCCTGACTCCTATACTGTCTCATCCCTTTATCAAAACACCCCATAAGTTCAGAATCATCTGAGAATTTCTGAAAGTGATATGACCTGGTGTTATATTCATAGTCTGAGGTGTACAGAGTGAAGAGAAAAGGAGGCAGGGCTGTTCCCTGTGGTACTCTAGTGTTGCTCACATTCTAAGATAAAATATAAGTAGAGTTAAACCTTTTTAAATTTATGCCTAACATAAAATTCTTTTCAATCAGTGCATGTACTTGTGCTTTAATAAACAGGTTATTAACCTAGTTTCTTAAATGCCATGTAAACCCTTATCCCGGTCTTTGCGAATCCAGGTTAACACATGTAGATCTCTCTTTGAGTAACCCGATTATTTAACCATGTAAACCCTTAACCTGGTTAGAGCTAAGGATTTTGTAGTCTGAGCAAGTCCACTGCACTCTGTTCATTTGCACATGCATTAGCTATTCCTTTTTCCAGCAATGTTTTAATCAAAACATGCACATGAAAAGTAAATTGTTCCCAATTTTTTTTTTGACCCACATCGTCTCCAGGTCTCCATATTATTCAGAAGCCACAGGTAGAAGTGTCCACATGATAAATTTCCTGTGACAATTGCTCAAGTGATCACATTATCCCTTCTCCAGCTTGAAATGATCTGGCTCAATATTTCAGAAATCAATACATTTACACTAATGAGCCAAATGTAAAGTGCTAGGCTCAGCAGCATAATCTCAGAAGCAGTGTTTGGGGTAACACGTTAAAAGTAAAATGCATTACATAGTCTGATTACTTTTTAAAGTAACAAGTAACCTAATGCAATACTTACAGTATTTCACTGAAGTAAAAATATCTGCATTATTATTATCTCAGCAGCACTAAGTGTAAGGCAAGACGTATTGGGTCCTTTGCAGGGCTCAATCGCACAGCCAAGCAAAAAATAATGTGCTGCATGCAATTCAGTAACAGAAACCATAAATAAAGTGCCATTTTAAAGTGTCATTTTAGCTGTAATTCTGCTTTTTTCTAGAGATATGTTAAAACAATGAGATTGGGTGGTGCAATGGCCAAGTTATACAGCAAATCATCAGTGGCTCAGGTCGAGGATATAAAAGAGGAAGGATGTATTATTTATTTAACAGCACATGAAGGACTAAATGTTTTTTCTAAAACACAAGAAAATTATCACAGGCTTCATGCTTGTTTTTGGATGAACAGAAGCCTACTTGCCCATGTAAACAGAGGTTTTTAAAACAGGTTTCTACCTTAAGCAGGTTACTCACCTTATCTCAGTTTTGTGTGTGTCTAAATAATTGAAAACCTACACATCACTGTATCAAAATGTACATAGATGGCCTTATGAGTTCCAAAACACATAAGTGGATCCTTCAAACAATGTGCCTTAGAAATCTGAAATAAATCAATTAGTTTAAGAAGATACTAAATAAAGCATCACTGGATCTCAGTTTCAGCTCTTTTCTTTTAAATCATGAAAATATTGGGCCTGCAGCACTTAATCTTTCATAATGTATTTTATTTTCCTTTTTAACTAATTCTCGAGATGATTTTATCAAACATAATGCATCACTTTGTTGTGTTCTATTTATAGTTCTAGCCAGACTTCCTTACAGAGTCTGCTTCAACAATAGCCCATTAACTTATTTTTTAATGTAACTTTCATCAGGGACCTCAGGAAAAGATATATAATATGGGTTATAGTGTTTAAAAAAAAACAAGACATTAAATGCATTAACAGAAAATATAAACATTTAATTATCCTACACAGATTCAAAAATATCTGGCATTTCAAACTATCCAGATGGCTCTCACCACAGAGAAGCTGTGCCTCCACATAAAGTACACCACTGCCACCCAGGGAGAAAGAACTCTTAGGGGACCAAATGCTGTTGGCCAAAGACAAAGTAAAATTAGGAAAAGTAACATGAAAAGAGCATAGACTGTGCACTGTTGTCTTTTGACATGTTGTCTTGTACCTATTACATATATATCTATACAGTATATGAAGGAGAGACAGAGAGTGTAGATATTAGGGGTGCTCATTAGCTTCCTTCCCCCCACCAACTGAATTCCTGTCATCAGCTACCTCCCAAGTCTAAGCCCACTATTCTGCGGACTGAGAGCACTAGTGTTTTACTGTGTCCAAGAACATTCTGAACAGTTCTGGGTCTCAGGTGATGTAAAAAAGTCCTGGGGCCTCATTTATAAATGGTGCGTACTCCTATCTCAACGCTCACATCACGATGTATAAAAACGAAACTTGGCGTAAAGCCATGCACATTTTCACACCAGCTTAAACCAAAGCATACACAAGTTTTCTGCTTGGTTTTGCAAACTGGCGGCACCCAGCGTCAAAGCAGTGCTACTGTTCCTGTTTGGTTTCCCTTTATTTTTTAGATTCACAGCTTTATAAGATACCCTGAAATTAACCGCATATCATTTGTTAGTTTAAGGCATCTGATTTAAATAAACCCATAACCATGTAATTGTGCACCGAATGGCCAAACTATTCCAAATACCATAGCCACTTTAGCATTGTTACTATCAGTGCACCACTCAGAATATTTAACCTACTGTATCTGAGTGTGGAATCACAGCTCTACAGCAGCTGATCGGAAAGCTCTACAGCAGATTGTATCAAGAGTGGGAGAAATATCGAGGTACAGCTCCTAGCACACGCTGCCTCAGCCATGTGCACAGTCTATTTGAACTTCTCCCATTCGGCAAATGCTTCAGAGCCTTTCCTTTAGGGGCTTCGCGGTTCACAAACATTTTCATCCCAAGATCTCTAAACGCACTCAGCTCCCGGGAGAACTGTTTGTACTTATAAGTACTATTACCTCACTGTAAACTTGCATTACAGTTGTAATATTGCAGAACCTGAGCCTCTCATGGTTTCATATTGTATATTTCTCACAGTTTTGTACCCTATTATTATTATTGTTGTTGTTGTTATTATTTGAGTATTTTATAGGAAACTAATTTTATGGAAGATTTGCATATTGAATCCCATTGTATCATACAATAACAAGTAAGGAATTCAATTCAATTGAGAGTGCGTATTTACAGATGATGACGACTGGCTTCTAAGTCGATTTAGATTTTCAGGTGCTATCTTCTTGGAGCTCTTAATATCATTTTTAAGATGAAATGCAGTGAAGTATACTGTATATATTGCATTATACAGATACATTTTTTACTTCATTTAAATAATGTATATTGTTAATGATTAAATATGCGAGGATTCGGTAGGCAGCGGTAGCAATGAGCTGGCGCCCCATTCAGGGATTGTTCTTGCCTCGCGCTGTATGCTTGCTGGGACTGGCGCAACCCTGGATGGATAGATGGGTGGAATAATTAAACATGTACTACTAGGATATTTCAATGTTCCTTAAAAATGTTGAAGAATTGGAGTTCTAAGCTTACTGATAGCTTGATATTTGTTATAGAGCTGATTGTGTGGCGATTGGTTACTTGGAGAAAGAAAAGGAAGGACAGGAATTGGGAGTTAGTATGTTTGAAATAGGCAGTTCTATTGCAATAAATTATTTAATCAAATTTCTCTCACAGTGCAGCAAGCATTTTGCGGGAGTCAGGAACAATCCATGGACAGGGCACCAGCATGTCGCTACCACTGCACCAACGTGTTTTATACATGCTTTAATTCCTATCATCGTGAAAATGATATCAAGTATACATCTTATTATTTAAATTGTTAAGAGAGCTGTAATATCATGGATGTAATGTATTTTGTGTCCTGTCGGCATAACAGAAAGCCCATTTATGAAGCACATAGTGATTCACACACATAGAGTACATAAAAGCACACATAGAATACAAAGCATTTGCTGTGCTACTTCAGTTACGATGGGATTTGAGAAACTCGTAAATGAAACGATTTTAAGATGAAGTTTATGACGTTCTGCTTTAACGACAAAATAAACTACATGATTAAATTGGAAATTTCAAGATTAAAGTGGACATTGTGATCTTTTTTTCCACTGTGTCCCTATTTTTTTCTTTTCTCTGTACCCTAATACACTTCCATATGACACTCAGGCAGTGGGCTATAACTCACCTTTTCACTGCAACTTTGATATCTGACCACTTCTTTTTTATTTCAGGCACTGTGCCACTTTCTGAACTTGAACTTTCGAGTTTCTCCGCCACTCTATGTCACTCAATCAACTTCCATTTGTTGTTTATACCACTGCTTAAACCAACAAATAGTATGTTTTTATTTGTCTCCACTTGGTATTTGCTGAAATTCTTCAATTTTGCCTGTGCTTTTGCCATTATCTTTTCACAGAACGCTGAACTTAAGGGGCTATTTATATTGATTTGCATATTCAAAGAGGCATAACTCTCGAGGAGTCGGGGTGGAGTGGCAAGCAGCATATTTAATGCTGACCTGGATTTATGCAGTGGAAGAACGGGGAAGTTGGTTTATGCACAGATTTATGCATCTGGATTTTTTTGTGCATACACACATGTCTATTTTTGTCCAAACATCATGTTTTAGTGTGAATTCTACACACGCCGTTATACGTGAGGTCTCTACACATTACCTCAAATCCATGAATATTCACAAGCCTGGTTTGGAATAGAATTAAAATCTTGCAGTTCTTCCTTTATATTCCTTGCTCTGGCACCCAGTAAATGCAAATTATTGTCAATACACCAATAATCCAAATGACCTTCATTCACTCAAAAAATGGAACTATTGCAGGAAGCAATCCAGGGCAAGATTCAACCTGTGAACATTACAATTTAGCTCCAGCCTCATTAGTCCAAATGTTTTGGGTATGCATCAAATTAAGATTATTCTGGATAGAAATCGTTGAATGTCTCTCAGACAGCCTTTGTATCACAATCACTACTAACTCATTAACAGCTCTATTTGGTGAACTCCTGGATGGGCTTGAAGTGGAGAAGGACAAACAAACTGTAATTGCCTTTACCTCATTACTAGCATGTAAACTTATCTTGCTCAATTGGAAGAATCCCACACCACCACTTTTTTAGTCAATGGGTAACTGATGTTCTATACTGTTTGAAATTGGAAAAAATCATATTCTTACTTAGAGGATCTGTTCAACACTTTTTTTTAAATACAGCAGGATGCAATCACTAACATTTTAGAATAAGCTTCCATATTCAAGGAAAAAGGATACTCTTTGTTCCTTGCCGGTTTTAAAGATTTGCTCTGGTTGTTGGCTCTCTTCTCTTTCTCATGGGTGGGTGTTGAATTTTGGTTTAAATTTGACTTGATTGTATTGAATATTATTTGCTTCAAATTAAAATCAATAATAAATATATACAAAATCATAATTTAGAATTTTAATTTAAAAATATTTTTTTAATTTTTACCTTCTCTGTTCCCATTTTTTTACTGTTTATCCATCCATCCATCCATTATCCAACCTGCTATATCCTAACCACAGGGTCACAGGGGTCTGCTGGAGCCAATCCCAGCCAACACAGGGTGCAAGGCAGGAAACAAACCCTGGGCAGGGTGCCAGCCCACCGCAGTGTACTGTTTATTTCCTAGCCATAATTCTTGCTCTAATTATTAAGTCATTGTTTAATATATAAGTTTAAATTGAAAATATTTAATTTTCAAAAAAAGAATCAATTGAATTGAACAGATTTCAATGAAATTAAATTGAACAGAAATAAGTTTATTGGAGGGCGGCACGGTGGCGCAGTGGGTAGCGCTGCTGTCTCACAGTTAGAAGACCCGGGTTCACTTCCCGGGTCCTCCTTGCGTGGAGTGTGCATGTTCTCCTTGTGTCTGCGTGGGTTTCCTCCGGGTGCTCAGGTTTCCTCCCACAGTCCAAAGACATGCAGGTTAGGTGTATTGGCAATCCTAAATTGTCCCTAGTTTGTGCTTGGTGTGTGTGTGTGCCCTGTGGTGGGCTGGCGCCCTGCCCGGGGTTTGTTTCCTGCCTTGTGCTCTGTGTTGGCTGGGATTGGCTCCAGCAGACCCCCCATGACCCTGTAGTTAGGATATAGTGGGTTGGATAATGGATGGATGGATAAGTTTATTGGAACTTCTATGTTCTATGAGGGGAGGGGAGCTAGCTGCAGAAGAGAACCCCACAAGACTGACCAACTCTACTGCATAGCTTTTACCTATGGCAAAGAGTGCCTTTTTGTGTATGTTCTTTGAGCATCATCAACTGTTTACTTTAATATTAGCGGCACTGGATTAAACAGGGTAACCCAGATGGCACCCCAACAGTTCTTTAGACTCCTTCAGTGTGTTTCCTCTTCCATGTAGTGTATTGCATGCATTTATACACTTTTAAAGTATTTCTTCATATACTGGAGACATAGAAGACATCACGTGCAAGGCTCACATGTCTGACAGCACATTGTACCATAGTATGACTTTATATATATGAGCGCATTGCAGAAAAGGTTACTATTGACGCAGTGTTGTCTGGAATAGGTAAAGACCTCTGAAATGAGATACTCTGGAATAATGTTGACTCGCTAATCGATTTAACCCATAGATTGGAAGGTGCCCAAGCCACTTGGAAGGTGCCCTGCAGCTTCTTAGCTTAGCCCCAGCCTCAGACCCATCCTTTCCTTTCCCTGGAGCAGTCTTCATAGCAGGCCACATAAGTTCCTGGCAAAATGGAAGTGTCCTCCTGTAGTAGAAGATTGGATGGGTCCTGTGTTATAAGATTAGAATACTGGGCCGACGAACCCTTTTCAAATTTTACAGGTTAATCTATTGAAAGAATGGCATGAACCAGAAGAGGTATTAATCTCTATGGCTACAGTCTCTCAGACTAACATTACTATTGGTGACGATGTGACGGACATTCAGAAAATGGAGTTGCTGTCTTTGATTGAAAGAAACACTGATGTCTTTTCCCCATTGCCTGGCCACACTAAACTTGCTGAGCATAAAAACATAATGGAGCCTGGTGTTAAAGTGCCAATGCACCCATACCATAAATGGTAGAGCCTGATCGTATTAATCCCAAAAGTCTCTATTTGGTTCTTTATTTATTTTAGACACTTAAATAAGATTTCCAAATTTGATGCCTATCGAATGCTGTGTATTGATGAATTACTGGAAAAACTTGGTCAAGCTTCATATATCTCTATCCTCGATCTAATTAAAGGGTACTGGCAGGTACCTCTTGAGGCTTCCAGCTGTGAAAAAACAGTGTTTTCCACCCTGAGGGATTATTCGAATTTAGTAGGCTCCCTTTTGGACTGCATGGAGTGCCTTTAACTTTCCAGCCTACGGTGGATCAGATTTTATGCCCCCATTCTGACTATTCTGGGGCATGTCTCAATGATGTTGTCAATTTCAATAATGATTGAGAGACACATCTGTAATGCCTACAGGCTGAGGCAAGCCAGGTTGACAGATAACCCTAAGAAAGTGTAAATGTCCGAAACATATTATTTGGGATATTCTTTGGGGAAGGATTTAATTAGACTTCAGCTGAAGAAGGTAGGTGAGGTGCTTGCATATCCCCATCCGGAAAAGCAAAAGCAGGTTTGTGCCTGGAATGGAATGTTGCTTAGTTAACACATGTGTGAATGAAGCTGGGGTAGGGGGTGTGACCGGTGTCACCATCGATTAGCTGCCCATAATGGCAGCCACCGTCGCTCATAGGCAGTTCAGTACCTCCCCTCTCCATTTTCCTGCACACTCATATACTCTTAACTATGAGGTGTCTCTTTGTTAAACAGTAAACCTATGGCAAAGAAACACATCTGCCCTTCAGAAACTTCCTCTTAAACAGTATTACAATGAGAAACAAACACATTCTTCTGGGGGATCAGCTGCAGGCTTGCAGGCTTACCATGTAATGTGCTTCGCATACAAGGTTTAGAATATTTAAAAGACTCAGACCCGACCAACCTAATGGCTCACTATCCTGTCCTGTTTCCCTCAGAATGCATCTGCTCGAGTCTTTGTTTTAAGGATAACCCTCTTGATGAAGAAGACTTTGCGTTCTTTAAACCAGGGGACGGGAGCTGGATTGTGATATTTGCCACTTGCAACCTGTGTGCTTGCCTACTGAAGATAATCCCCTTTTGAATAAAATCTTGTGTCTGTACCTGCCAGTTCAGCAATTAAGATTTTCTACCTTGGAAACCAGGTTCCTTTTACCAGTCTCCTGTGCAACTCTGTGACTCAGTCTTGACAATACATAGATATATCAGTATACAGTATATATCAGTGCCATGATACAATTTCAACATATTCTCATACTTGGAGAGAACACATAAACTATAAGTATTCAGTGAACGAGACCAGGATTTAAACTGTATACATATTGTCACTCATATGCATCTGAGGGTTATTTTCCGGGTTTGTCTGAGGAGAGAACTACCACTCCGAGACACCGGGAGTGCAATTGCTAACTCCTGTATCTCTCTTTTATCACCTACAGGTTGAAGAAGATTACCAATGAGGGCAACTGACTATGCCACTTCGGGTCCAGGAGGTAAAAGTGAGATGCTCCTGAAATGTGGCATCTAATTTTGGAGATGAGTTAACTGCGCTATGGAGCTTTGACCCTGTGAGTGGATTGTTCTCCAGAGCCTTTTGCTTTGATGACAATTGCTAAGCTTTGTTTTGTTAACCCTTTGCACTACCACATGCTTGATATTTTCAATTCTTTTTTTCCTCTGCAAGTAAATAGGGTGGCCTGGATGGCACCCCAACATTTCTTTTGAGTCCTTTCCTTCCCTCGACTGACAACAATATATAAAGATTAAACCCTGGCCGCTATCTGCTTTAAGTTTATGTGTTGTCCCCTTCCCAAGTAAGTGCATGTGCTATATATACTCGTGTACCACATGCCCTCGTGTAAGACGCGCCCCCTAATTTTTACAAAGAAAATCGTGAAAATCATTTTGCCCCATGTATGACGCGCATTGTGATTGTATAGGAAGCGTTTATAAGAGAGAGAGCACAAGTGAAAGTGCGAGAGAGAGAGCGCAAGAGCGCAAGCGAGCGAGCGAGAGAGAGAGCGCAAGAGCACGAGCAAGCGAGCGAGTGAGAGAGCGTGAGCGAGTGAGAGAGAGCGAGCCCAAGCAGAAGAAGTAAACATTACAGAATTACATTTCCTCGTGTATGACGCGCACCTGATTTTCTAATGCTAATTTTCAGGAAAAAATGTGTGCGTGGTACATGCGTAAATACGGTAGTTTAAATTCTAGCCTAGTACACTGTCTGGTTGTCTCCATTTTTGTACATATATTCATCAAAATTCATGCTTAGCACTCCTCTGTTAACTTTAAAACTCATCACTGGAGGACCTCTTTCTATTGTCAATTAAAACTTGTATCATGTCACTAGATAGTGGTGACGTGTGGCATTTTGATTAGTAAGAGTTTCACTGTACTCCATACACATGACCCTATAAACATATACTGTAGACTCACAAGCTGCAAGCCATGGGCTACATGCTTTATTGAAAATGTATTGATTTATTGATTTGCACAAATACCACCAACCTTTATTCTTGTGTTGATAGAAAGCAGGAATTAAAAAAACATCTAACGAAGCCCAAGTTCTGCAAGATTATTAACACAAACCAAAACCATGTTTTAACAGCCAATGCTCAGAATACAACTGAAATAAAACATTAGCACAGACACTTGCAAATACCCACAGTACATCTTAGCAACACCAGGCTATCAGCCAGCAGCTTACATTTTATAAATCAGCACTTCAGCCAAGAAAAATGTCCTCCTGAAAACATTCTTATGTCTGACCAACTCCATGCTCTTGCCTCTGCTGATGAAATAGCAACTCCTTCTCAGGGGGTTAGTGGTGACCATGCCTATTATTACTTGCTGCATTAGTGGTGGGTCAATAATGTCTCTGTACCACTAGGATGCAGTGCCATATGGTGATCCCTGAGACCTCTACACCCCTACATCTTTATTAGACTTTATTTTCAGTCAGGTGACATAGGAAATACCCAAGCTGTCCATATAGTGCAAGGAGTGTTTCCACTTCAGGCATTTCTTCCCCAGTGTCGCTCTTTATTTTAGAAGAAAAGGTCAGACATTCTCATCTACTGCACAGCATGTTAGCATGCAAAACACACATACCATTAGCATTAAAAATGTAGTGTCTGCGATCTGATTAGAAAAAGGAAAGGAGATGAATGGACAACAGTGTTTTACACTTCCAGTGGACATTATGAGTGTCTGGTAATGGACTATTGACTGGCTAAGCCCCCATCTGTATTTGAGTCATTCCTGAATGATATATTTTGGGATATTTTGTGTTTATGTTCTTGTTTACATTGATTTAATACTTATTTTTTTCAAGGACTTCAAAACTCACCTCATACACGTAAAAGAAGTCCCATATCAGCTTAGGGAAAACCATCTATACATCAGATAAATTTCAAAAAGACAAAGTATTATTTTTAGATTATGAAATGACCAGAAGAGGGTTATTTATGGGCCAATTTTAAATTAGTGCTATACTAAATTGGTCTCCAACAGAAAGTGCAAAGCAAATTCAAAAGTTTGTTGGTTTTGCAATTATCGACAATTGATTAAAAGCTCAGTTGTGTGATTTCCCTAATAACATCTCTTACCACAGAAAGTAACAAAATGTCGGTTTGAACCACAGAGGCAGAGATAGCCTTTGTCTAGTTAAAGCAGTTATTCACCTCTGCTCCTATTTTCCGACACCATGATGTCAATCAGCAAAGTATAGTGGAAGTGAATAACTCCAGTTTAGGGATTGGTGTAATTTTGTACCTGTAATTTTCTGACACTGGTTTGGTACACCCCGTGACCCTGTAGTTAGGATATAGTGGATGGATAGTTTGGTACATGTATGTGCTTTGTTATGAGTTGGTTTCCACTTTTTAATGTTTCCTCTGCACCATTTTCTGAGATCTGTCACTCATTTTGGGGGCTTTAGGGGTCCTAGATTCTGATTTAGAAAAGTCCCATTTATTTTATTTGCTATTTATTGCAGCCAATTTGGAATTTCCTGATTTTGGAGTTGTGTCATCAGGCTTTTATTCTGCTTTGGGTCATGTCCTCAGATGTTGTGAAGTTTTGATCATGATGTGATGGGTTAAAAAGTCAGCCAAGTATTTAATTCCTTATCCTGAAACCCTTTTTCAAAGCTTCACTATGATCTTTAATTTATTGAACAGCCTTTTGATTTTGACTTTAGTTATAGAAATTGTTATCTTTGACTTTTGTCTCCTGTTTTGGCATTGGTGCCCATATGTTTGAGCTCTTAAACTGGCAGAGTGTGATTGGGTGTGGGGGTCTGCAAGAGTGTGTTCTGTGATGAATTTGCATGCCTCCTTTGGTGGGTCCCTACCTTGCACCTAATAGTGTATGCTGATGACTGGAGCTTTACTTTTCTTCTCCTCCACTGTCAACTGGCCAAAATTCAGCAATTAATATATTAGACAAATGCTGTGAGGTTTAATTTTTGATAAGCAGTTTAAAACTGCTTTATTTTCCTCTCTGTTGAAACAAGCCTGGGTCTTTGTGTACCCATTATGTAATTATTAATTTCTAAAGTCTGCAATTGCATTTGCCTGTTAACTTGTTACAGTGCTCTGAGCCTGTACTCTGCTAAGTGTGCTACAGAAGAACAAACTGAATTGAATTTTATTTAATTATTTAATTATTTTTTTATTTTAGTGTGTCAGGAAAGGCACTGACTCAGTACAACCCAGATGTTTATCAAGTGTTTCAGAAACCTAATGGATGGATGGATATAAGAATATGTGAAAAGATATGTGACATGCCTGGTAGAAAATAATTTGAACAATCCATTTACAAAGTACTCAAGGAAAAAGAAAATAATGGAAACAATAAAGTGTTTGGGGTCTATGGGTTTTACAGAATTTAATGCTCCGGTAGGCATTGGGCAGCTGACCAATTTTATCTAATCAGGATAATATTATAATGAACAGCCTGAAACTGTCAATGATTGTATTCAGGACAGAGGGGGCAGCACATGGGAGTGCCATCAAAAGGTTACAGTGACATTGGGGGTCAAAGAATGCTCATGCTGTTTTCTCGTCTCTGCTTCAAAGTGGCACTGTTTAATTTAATGAGTGTGTGTTTTTCCTTTTCAATCCCAGAAGTTAATCTTTAGAGAATGTGTAGGTTTGGAACACTGGTAATTGCAAAGACTCCAATAAATAACTTAATTGCATCACATTACGCATTTCCACAGCATGGGTGACTATACAAAATGAACCTTAATCACAAGGTAGGCGGTAGTGACTCAGAGAGGTGCTAAGTTCATCTAAAAATAGCATTAACCTTTGTGAAATGTGGATTCATCCATCCAGGCTTATTTGTAGGAAGTGAAGCTCAAAATAACTTCATCTGTGGACACTGGGCGGATTTGCCACTACTGAGGGATAGAGCTGTCTATCTGTCATATTGCTGCTTAAATACTCTCATATTTCATCCATTCATCTTTACATTAAATGACACCATTCATAGTAAGTATCATCACAAGAGGATCTATGAAGCAGGCAATACTATAATATCATTTTGTGATATAGCACATGTCTATAGTGAATACCGTTCTTTACACATAGAGAGCTACATTATTGAGTAACCTGGCAGTACTTCATTTTCTCAGATATGTTACTGCACATGCATTGTTGTTAACATCACAGATGCAGACATATTGCACCTTTTATGGAACACAGTAACCTAAAAGGAGAAATGAACAAAGGGGAAAGCTCGAAGTACGTAACTTCAGACAGGAGTGGTTCCCCCATTTATTTTCCTTAGCACTAGACTAAACATTTACCTGCTGTCTCTCTCTTTATATATATGTAAGTTTGCTGCTATACACCCATACCTTTCTTAGGATGAGTGTTCACTCCTATCCTGCTTTCAAAGGACCTTGTCTGTGGGTGTCCAGGTCCTAGAATTACCTCTGTAGTCAGGAATGACCTTAAGTTGCTTCAGGGACAACAGACTAGACCTTCCTGTAGTGGCTTCTTGTTTGAATCATCCAAAGGTCTGCAAGATATTGTCAGCACCTCCATGGTCTCCCCCTCTCCAATGGAGGTCCAGACATTCCAGCCAGATCAGCAGATGGATTCACTGCCTCCCAGCATTTGTAGAGACTATGGCATGCTTCCTCATGAACCAAAACTCTCTTTTTTCTATGCTAGTGCCCTTCTTCAGCACACAGCACACATACCACAGGTGCTGTTTTCAAACGGCTCTTGCATTCCTTCAAAGACTTGTGTCAGACATTTCTCTGGCCAGTGTGGCTCTTTCTGTTCTGAAGTTCTAATGTGGGACTTGTCTTTAGGACTGTGCCATTATGTCAATGCCTTTTCCCCTAGCAACCTCTTGTCAGAGAGGTGCCACTCCCTGTGTATATAGATCATAAAAAGCAAGAACTACTTGACTTCTACAAATAATATAAAAACATTCTTTGCAAATACACTAAACATGCAGTGTACTAGTTTATATTTAAATCAATGATATAGAGAAGGCCCACGCAGCACTCAAAAGGTTGGGTGACAGTTGTATGGAGATCTAGACCTAAAGGCCCCCCCTCACTAGATCTTCCCCAAACCAGCCACAGGTCAGGTCAGGTGGGGGAGCATGCTCTGGTACAGGGCGTTACCACACCCACAACATGATGAAACAGCTCGGGATCCTGGTTGGCAACCCCCCAGGCAGACACGCAATCCAGTCCCACTGTTTGGAAAAGACCTTCTATCTGCCACAGCCAGGTGTTACGTACGCATCCCCTTGGACTGGTCCAGCCGCTCAGGTCCTCAACCTGATCACACTTGGGGAATCGTACCACATGGCTGTAGTACCGTAACTGACGCTCCCTCACAACGCAGGTAATGTGATTTATTTGCGACTCCATGAGCAACTGCTCATTTGACAGAAGCGGAAAAATAAATTAAATTTTTGAAAAAATAAAATTGTGCTTAATGGAACAGTGAAAACTTGGGAGTAACATCCTGTGACATTACAGGTATACTGTAAGTTTATAAAGCATGAGGAAAGAAACTGAAGCCATGGGTTCCTTTTCAGCCTTTCGTTTCCTTTTCTTTTTCTTGTGCACCAAGTGTAGCAAACACCAACTAACTCATTTACCTTGTCTAAGAAAAAAACAATAAATTAAGAGATCACAAACAACTGAACTGAATTATATGCAATAAAATAAAAATATTTGTATCTATACTTTAAATGTATTAAATCAAAATAATATCTATATTATCAAAAATATATCTCTTTCACAGGCAACAGGTGGTTGAGTATGATGCTTAAACTCTGCTTAAATTGAGAAGGCAATGAAGAGATCCATCACGATAAGAAAAAGAAAACATCTAAGCGCTAATCAAAGCAAGCAACTGGCACAACAGGCCATTGCCAAATACCAAAGATAACATCTAGGCTTAAATCATTAACAGAAGTGAGAACTGGTGAAGTGCTGCCACTGAGTGCCATAACCAGAGGTTACTTAACGTCAGTGTTAATGTTGCAATGGGCCTGGCAGAGAGTCTTCTTCTCTTTGTCCTCCTTGCTCAGCCTATTCCCACTGCAGACGACCACAAGTTTATTTATTAAGGTGTGCAAAGCAATCTGACAGCGCCCAGACCCAGGCAGAAAATAACAATATTCAGTGTTTGAATAGAAATAAGTAAATATTAACATTGAGGGCTCAAAAGGTTTTTAGAACATTTGTGATCAAATACTTTAATCACATGTTAATGTCATAGCCATTTTCTCACCAAATTGCAACCAATTGTCCAGGCACAACACCATTTTATTTTAATTTGGTCTCTAAAAAAACATTTGAATAGTTTCTGACTTTAGCAGACTTGTTTGAAATATACTAAAACAACCACGTAGAGAAATTATCAAGGATTTTTCTGGATCCCATGCAGATGTGGTTTCTATTTGTTTAGATTTTTTATATATTTTCTCTGCATTTATTTTTAGGGTTAATAGTTATGATACAGTTTGAAATGTTCTGATTTGGTATATTTAATGTGTTGAATTATGATTGTCATATTTGTTGTTCTAGATCAAGGCTAGGCAATGTCAATCCTGGAGGGCCACAGTGGCTGCAGGCTTTCATTCCAACCCAATTACTTAAATAGAAACCAATGATTGCCAGTCTCAGACCTTATTTAATTTTATGGCACGTTAGTCTGCAATGTAATGTTCCTAAATTGTAGATTGTTTTCCTTTCAAAAGAAATCAACCAAATGATTTAATAATTTTCAGTCTGTCATATTCTTCTCTTAAGTATTTTATTAAACCAAATAGTGCATGATGAATTCACAGAGCTGTAAATGGAAACAAGTTAGATGGAGAACTGCTGACTCCTTTGTCATTTGCATCAAAGGGTGGGGAACCATAACAAGTTAGACCACTAAAACGAAGCAGAAAAATGCCATTTGAGTAATAAGTGCTTCAATAGCAATAATTGACTTCTCGTTTAGAAACTGGGTTGAGACAAAAACCTACAGCCACTGCAGCCCACTAGGACCAATGTTGCCTACCCCTGTTCTAGATGGTTATTCTTTTTCGTTAATGTCGCTGTCTTGCATTAGCAAAAAAAAAAAAGACATGCAATCAAAACTCTTCAGAATGGATTTACACTGTTCTACATTTAGGCCTTCCATGTCACTCTCACCAGTCTTTCGGGACACTTGTTTTTATATATAGAACACCTGTTAAATGCGCATAAACCAAATCGTTTTTATGCTCTTGTCTTTGTCATTATGAACTTACAAAATCCTGCACTGAAACAACATAAGGTAGAGCAGCAACCAGCATCTTTTAGTATGAATCAGATAATGTAAGTTTTAGTTGCAGTGTGAACACAGTCATAAAAAACTTGCTCTTGTAAAGTTAACAATGTCATTCAATATAACGTTAAATGTGTGAAAATGCTAATGTTACATTACATCAGAGCTCTCCTGAAAATACTTTATTTCAAGTAGGAACCCTTCCCCCTACCAGCCACTGTTATTAAGGGGGGGAAGGGGGCACCTGGGGGGCGTAGGAGGGTGGGGCGGGTTTAGCACAAATGCCTCCCAGCATGTACAGAATGTACAGAAATGTGTTACAGGAGATAAGCAATGCAGCTTAACATGGCTGAAAATTTTAAACAGGAAATTTATCATAAAGCAGTTTCTTGAATTTCACTTTTGCTTTTTTAATATAATTTATGATTAATCTTTAGTACAAACTATTCAAGATCAAGAAAATCTTACATGCTTTTTCTTTTTTTTTTTTGTCATAACAACAGCATGAAATTGTATTTAGTGAAGTTCCTACAAATACAAATCAGTACTTTGTGATAAAGGCGCTATATCAATGCCTGACCCGGCACAGACAGACACGGGAGGAACACTTATAAAACAAATAAATGTTTTATTTTTCTTCGCCTGTGGGCAATGCCTTCCCCGTTCCCACAGGCACAACACAGTCCCACAAACACGAGCACCAAAACACAATAATACTTTTTCTTTTTTCTCCTCCACTCCTCTCCTTAGTCTCTCTCCTCCCAACTCTGGCTCCTGGAGTGGTGGCTGCTGGCTCCTTTTATAGCCTACCTGGAAGTGCTCCATTTCCGGCTGTACTTCTGGGTGTGGCAGAAGAACCGCCCACATGGGCTCAGGAACCACTGCAGTTCCCCCTGGTGGTGGCCACGGACTCCAACAGGCTCGAGTTCCAAAATCCAATGCCTGTGGCCCCGATGCAACCCAGGGGGGCTGCCATCTAGTGTTCTGGGGGGAGGTATTGTCCTGACCAGGCTTGCTCCCCCTGGTCCATAGAATGAAAAGGCGTCCCGGCCAGACAAGAACCCCAGCCGTCTGTGACAACATGTCTGCAGTGTATTTATACAACACAAGCATAATAGTGATAATCATTCCCCAAAGTCCACAAACAACCAATTTAATGAAAACACTCATACATATGTGATCGGGGGATCTCACAACAGTGTTCTGAACCCAGAAAAATACTAGACATGAAAACACAATGGCAAAATGGGAAAATTCAAAGCATGAAACAAACAGAGGTAAAGGCAATACGACATGCTACCTTCACATTATTTAACTAATACTGTAGTCTATGGCAGAGGTGAGCAACGTCAGTCCTGGATGGCTGCTGTAACTGCAAGTTTTTATTCCAACCCAGTTTCTTAATGAGAAGTCATTTATTGCTATTAAAGCACTTATTGCTCAAGCAACATTTTTATTCTTCCCCTTAATTACTTTTTTGTAGTCTTAAACAGATGTATGCAGTATTTTTGATTGTTCTTTATTACCAATAAGATGCAAATGACAAAGGAGCCAGCCATTCTCCATCTAACTTGTTTCTATTTACACCTGTGTGTGTTCCGCTTTAGTAAAATATTTGGAAGGAAACTGAAGAGGAAAAAGTAAAGGACTAAGAATTACCCATCCA
Organism: Polypterus bichir lapradei; assembly: GCA_026402145.1. NCBI lineage: Eukaryota > Metazoa > Chordata > Cladistia > Polypteriformes > Polypteridae > Polypterus > Polypterus bichir. The sequence continues at coordinate 129,890,175 of JANRMT010062791.1, read as the reverse complement.
CTTCAGGCTGCAACTCATCAGCTTGGTATCTTTGGAAAGGAAAAAAAATCTATGACATAAGAATGATTTGACATGACAGATTTTAAACATAACACGTTTTGCAATTAAATAAGATCTGTAATTGACAAGAACTGGTTTCTAATTAAGCAGCCATGTTGAAACAAAATCCTGATGCCACTGTGGCCATCTAGGACCAATGTTGCTCACCCTGGCCTATGGCATGGAATCTACTTAAAAACCCCTCACAGGGTTACTTCCAGCAACAGGGCAGTCCCACAAATGCAAGCTAGAACTTCTTCCACTGGCCTCTATTGTATCTGCCACCATGAGCCTCGTTTCCTTTAAAGGGATAGGCTTCCATGGCAGTACTCCAGCTCCCTACACTATTTAAGGGACTACACAGTCTCGTACATGTCCTTCTGTGACTGTATGCTGTCTAACAATCAGATGTTGCCACTTCTGCTGTTTCCTTCTTGGTCTGACTTGTCCTATGAAGAAGCGGTTAGGATTACCTCAAAGGTACTGTGTTATCTAGCCCATATCATTCTGGGAGAGCATTACATACCACACCACCCCAGGATACTTCTTTGTCTCTGTCTTTTTTTCTGCTTGTCTTTGTCTCACTCTCAATTTTTCTGTTTCATGCTGCTATTCCCGGTTAACGATACCACCAGGGCATGTAGCATGAATACTGGGCATATCAGTCTCAGTGAACCTCTGTGTTTCCATACTGGCATCTGTAGGACCTCTGCTACTGCTGTTGTGACTCTCTGTCATGCCTGGATTGTACCCTGTCCTCATCATGGTGGTGCCCTTACCATGCTCTCACCAACCAGGAAGCTCCATAATATTCATGAAATTAGCACAGAACAAATTAAAATCATAATTCTATAACTCAATTAATGTCATATATAGCGGGTAAGTACTGTCAGGAAAACTTTTATTCCTAGTTTTGATAGAGCTGCACACTTTACAAGACTAAACACAAGTGTGATGCCACAGGTGCCCACAGCTGGCATACTCCAGGCAATGAGGTCACAGCACAAGAGGTAGATGCATATGTGCACAGTGTACCAAACAAAGGTGCAGTGCAATTATTTCTTCAATAAATAATCCAATAAAAAGTGGAGGTTACAAAAGTAACACAAAAATTGAAAAAGTTAAGATCCATCCACCCATTATCCAACCCACTATGTAATTAAAATCACAGTTGGTATGAATCCCTTAAAATAATCACGAGCGTCTAGTGTTTCCATCTAAAACTGATGTCTCCTCTGCTATATCTTTATGGTCTCCTCAGCAAGAAGAAATGTCCTCTGACAGGCACAGGCTCCTTTTAAACCAGCTCCTTTCTCCTGCCTCTGTCCCTCAGCCTTTGATGGGAGCCTGCTTGGAGTGGGTGGTTGCCTCTGCTCCTTAGGGGCTAAGCAGGACTGCCCCTGCCCCTAGAGCACCATACACTTGCTCCTTTCCAGGGTCATCCCTGACTGCCTGCCTTCATACTACTGTACCAGCTCAGTCATCATCCTGACATTTCTTTCTTTCCTTCTGTTTAACCTCTAGTCTCTCTCTCATTCATCCTAACTAATTATGTTTCTTTCCAATTTCTCCTGCTCTCTCTCTCTGACCTCAGGCTCCTTTATATGCAAGGGGGTGTAGGTACTTAATTACGCACCTCAGAGCGCTAATGAGGAAATTGGCTGAACTGCACATATCTGCACGTGAATGAAGGCTTGCTTGTCTCATCTACACCCCAGACTGCTCTTGTATGCTGCCACGCGCACCTACACCCACTCAGAGCAAGAGTTTTCATTTAAAACTGTGCACTGGCCGTGGAATTTTATCACACCAGGATGGGTAAGATAGGAAGGACCAAGCAGAATTCATAAACTTTTATGTTTCATTTTAGAAAAACAGAGTGAACTCGCCGAGATGTGACAACATTGTATGAGTGGCATATACTTGGTTTTCATCTTTCAAAGAATACTTATGTTCCACACAGTAATGGAGAATGCCATAACACTTTCATTCCTTTCCTGACACAATGAAATTTTTAACTGCCTCTGAAAGAACTGCTTCTGGTGAGCTTTCTTGACCTGACCACAAGAGATGTGTTGACTTCTGGTGTGAGAGTGCTGGAAATCTTGGTGACCAGGTTCATGAAGTTGTCCGTCAACTTTATAACCTGGCCAGTGGTATATGAGCATGAGAGAGATCTGTGTCTTTGCTTTTGGTTTATTGGAACTTAATTCCAAGTTATTTAGGATACACCATTTTACCATATTCATACATACAGATTTTAACAGAAAAACGCTTCAACACATTTATTCATTCAAAGCAGCAACCTACAAATATTCAAAATTTGTTTTCTTCATTTTCTTACTGCCTTAGAGTTATTTGAATTAAGAATATTGTAATGACAAAAGAGAGTAGTGGCGATGAACACAGTTTATGCTTGTCTGAGTTCAGAATTTCCAGTTGTCCAAATGTGTTGCTTTGTATCTCAGAAGTGGGTGTCTAACCAAGGCATTTAACACACATGTGAGCCATTCTTCAGTTACCATATCATCGCTATTGCTAGGGCAGAAACTCCCCGTGATACACAGTCAGCAAAATGTGCAGTGTATCGGAATATTTAGGACATGAAATGTTAATCCATAAGAACATATTTAGAAATCCCTGAGTCAGTCCAAAAACCCTTTTTATTTTAATTTGTAATCAGTCCCCACTGTTACCAGTATGTGAATGATTAAACAACATGTGTTATATACAATATGCTACATTAAACAAGGGTTTCTGTAGCTGTTTCCTGTGCTTTAAAAAAACAGACTGACAGAACTAAACAACAACACAACTTTTCATTCAGTGGTTCAAGTAAAACCATCAGTTCAACAAGGATCTGAGGATAACAAGACAGATATTAAAGGAGCTTTATTAAATATATAGATAAAAACCCAAGTATATACAATTAAACAAACACCAGAAAACAGAAATCAATAAACTTCCCATTAGAATTTCATCTGAACTTTGTCCTTATCCCATTTTTTTTCCAACATAAAATCGCCATGATTCACCACAATCTTAAATCTACAGCTCAATCTCTGCTCCAATCCTAGATGCATATTTCTCCTAACACTCAGGTTAATTTAGCTGATTTTCACTTTAATAGATGGTAGGCGATCTAATTTATCCAATTGTTCACTTTATTCAATTCCTACATACTTAATCAAAGTGTGCCTTCCTTTATTCACCCCACTTTTTACTGCTATTTTTAATTATTCTCTGTCACATTCACCTAAGGTTATAAACAAGAAGGCGTAATTGCCTAATAACACACATCATAGTGCTAATGTGGAAATCGGCTGAACTGCGCATATCTGCACGTGAATGAAGGCTTGCCAGTTCCCTCATCTACATCCCTTACCTACTCCCTTAAAGTTGCTGCCCTTACTCCTTTTGTCAAGAAGCATGATGCTGATCTTGATGATTTCATTAGTTCACTTTAAAGCTGTCATTTCATACCTAAAATTTTAAAGCAGTTTTTCTTGTGCATTTGACTAGTAACATTTTTTTAATAGTTTCAGTTGGTTTTACATGCTAAATATAATACAGCATTTGTGAAAACTTATAAATGATCTCTTTTGTGCTTCTGTTGCTGGACTAGTGTTCTAATTCCTCCTGATGTAAGCACAGCTTTCAACACAGTCTCCACTGTCTCTAAATAACAGATTTCAGTTTCACATTATACATTACATTCCTCCCTTGTTACTTATGGTGTTGCTCAGGGGTTCAGTATTAGGTCCTTTAATTTTCATTGTATATTGTAGCGACCTGGGGTCGAGTCTTGAAGTTTTTCAAGCCGATCTCTGCCGTGCACCTCTCCCAAGCTGTCGGCTAGCAGATTGCCAGTGTTAGGCACGCAGCTTTACCCAGCTCTCTAAGTAGCGAGCACTCGTGTCCCATACACCGCACGACTACGAGTGTCTCGGCAGCACGCCGCTGTACCCAGCTCTCTAAGTAACGAGCACTCGTGTCCCATACACCGCACGACTACGAGTGTCTCGGTATTGATTGCTCAGATAAATCTTAGCAAAGAATACAGCTCTGTCCTGTTGTATCTCTTTAATCACAGATAGCCAAAAAACAAAGCTCAACATTATTGCACTGTCCTGGTCAAGGTCATGCACGAAGACACATTTCACATAACCGGTACTTTTTACAAAATAAATAACCCCGGACGGCGATGACCCAAACCCACCCCACTAATTGAACACAAACACAATCATTATTTACAAGTTAAAAGATTAATAAATACAACAGGAAAACATTAGAACAATCAGTGAACTTACAACCTTCCCATAATGCATCACTCCGGTAGCGCTGACTGCCGGGTCGCTACAATATCTTCTTCCTCTGGGATCTATTGTGCATCCCTATGGTGTCAGCGTTCGTTGTTTTGCAGATGATACTGAACTGTATATCTCCGCTAAACCTTCTGAGCACTCCCTCCCTCTGCTTTGATTTGCAGTCTTCATGTTATTAAAACTTGCATGACCTGCCACCTTCTTAAATTCAGCAGCAAGAAATTTGGCATTCTCCTTATAGGCTCAAAATCCAGTCTTTTAAAATCTGATAGCACTAGTATCTGAATTGATGGGTCTCCAATGCCACTTTAAATGCAGGTTAAAAGTTTAGTTTTTATTCAGGACAGTGACAGTTCTCTTTCATTTGAATCTCATATTAATATGGTAGTTTGGGCGTCTGATTAACATATTTGCATCATTTCTATATTATGTTCCTGTTAATGGTTTGAGTGATATATTGATTCATGAACTCTTTACTTCAAGATTAGATTATTGCAGTGCCCCTTTGTTTCATATTTCTACCAAGCTGCTGAACAGGAAGCAGTCTATTGGTTATATTAAAACCTATGCTCACATTTCACCTGCTCTTTACAAACTTAATTGCCTGCCAGATGAATATTGGATTAACTGTAAGATTTCCATACAAAGCCCTCTATAACTTGGCCCCCATCTATTTGTTGGATATTTTTACATACCTTCTTCGGATTTTAGTAGAAAGTCTGATATTGGGATATCAAGCTTTTAGGTATGCTGCACCCAAGATCTGGAAATCAGTTCTCTTTCATATTTGGTAGTCAGGTCTTGTATTGTATAAAAACAACTTAAAACTTTTTAAACTTGCTTTTTATGTGTTGCACTTTTTTTTTATTTTATGATATTTCTAGGCTGTTTTATGTTATTTAATAGTGCATAATGTTTGCTGTCATTTTATGCTTTGTAATGTGACCTTTTTTGTTTTGAAAGGTTTAAATGAATAAAATTTATAAATATAATAATAATATAATGAGATAGATAGATAGATAGATAGATAGATAGATAGATAGATAGATAGATAGATAGATAGATAGATAGATAGATA
>JANRMT010062791.1:129861133-129879284 GCA_026402145.1 Polypterus bichir lapradei | reverse complement strand
GATAGATAGATAGATAGATAGATAGATAGATAGATAGATAGATAGATTTCTTTGGTATTTACAGGAGATGAAGTCCAGATTAATTTCCTTTAGATAGCCACGTACACAGAATTGCATGATTTACTGTTTCTGGAGCTCTGCTGCCCTCTGGTGGCAGATCATTGAAACTGAATTACATTCTTGACAATTGTTTCCACATTCATTGCTTTTGCACTTGTTTTGTTATGATCTTGATATTTTTTTATTTTTGTACACTATCAACAGTTAGGTTTAGTTCTATGCATTTTATGCCTCTTCTCTGTAGCTTGAATCAGAGCATAATACAGACTGTCATATTAATACAGAAGGCACACATTTCTATATAGCAACACCACATGGTCAGTTTGATTTAAAATGAACAAAGCATTACCTGTTGCCCAGCCACACTACAACTGAGAGCTTGCTGAGTATCTAGACAAAATCAGAAACTTTATGCTACTGAACAGTTTTAAAAGATCTTCAGACAGGAGACATGGATCCCAAACGGAGCTGTAGGAATAGCTGTACCCATTCATTTTCATCTCAGCCTCACTAGATTGTGCCTTTTGTCTGGAGACCCATGGTACGTGAGCACTGGATGCTGTGCTAGATGTGCTGTAACCAGTAAGTTGAAGTGATTACTGTATATCTAGGGGGAGGACTTCAGGCCATTTTATTTTATTGATGACAGACATAATGATTATATGAATGAGATTTGGTAAAGTATACTGTATATATTCTAGATGATATACATGACAAATGGAAATAATTAAGATATGTGCTCTGCATGAATTTTGGGGTCTAAACCAGAAATTAACAAAATGAAATGAATACTTTGAAAATACATATACTTTATTTTGAAGAACCTTTCATAACAAGGTCATAGTACACAAATAAGTAAAAAATAGATACATACTGGCATACATGAAATAAATAAGATAAAACAATCAAATTTCAGTATAGTACAATTAACACCTAAATTTCTGTTTAATAAGGTAATTCTTTAAGTCAGTTTTAAAAGCATCAGTTATGGAAGACTGTTCAGTGTAAAAGGGTAAGAAGTTCCACAGCCAATGGTTTGTTTTTTGGTGTGAGAAGCAATATGTAATTCTTCATTAGAAGGCCACAGATTACACATGTGCTTTTTGTGGACTGTTCACACTATTTACAACATTTCTAGTACTTTTTGGAGCTGTGTATAAATACCATACTTCTTTCATATTATATACTACTAGTTGTTTAAGCCAGTGCTGTATAAAGGCCGGGGTCCAAGAGATTATTAAAATTGTCAGAAAAAAAATTGATCCTAGGAGGATTTGTTTTGCCAACGTGCTCCCCTCACTTGTGTATTAGTGGTGGGAGTAAAAGTAAAAGGAATAAACTTTTGCCGATGTTAGCAGCTAAGCGACTTTGTCTTTCTTCTGAGGTTTCGTTTTGCTGACATGCTGGCCTCGCTTGTGTTACTAGCAGCTAAGCAAATTTTGTGTTTCCTTGTAGGCAAAGCCCTCAACCCGACTCCATCTCTTACTTCTGAGCCGGAAAGAAACACATACACTTCTACGCATAGACATTTATATATAAGACTAGCTGAAATACCTGCCGTTGCCCGTGAGGAAAATAATATATTTTTTTTATTGTTTGAGAAAAATATAATAAAAAAACCACAACTTTAAAAATAACAATAATTTTTTATGTTTTTTGACAGATTAATTTTTGTTTTGTGGTGTAGTAATAAGTTTTTACATGTAGAATTTTTAACAACGAAAAAAGTCAATTAAATTAATAATATTATTAGGTTGATTTAATTCCATTACCACTACAACATTGTTACAATAAGAATAATGCAAAATGAAAAAATATTTAACAAAAACAAACATTAAACGACACACAAATAATACTACAGATTTTTCATGATAAAACTGTTAGTTGCTTTTACAGTGAACACCAGAAACATTTCGATCGTCAGCTGGATGATAACATACATACAAGACCGCAAGATTGTTACAGTCTGCTGGATATACAAGATTGTGTTTGTAGTATATTGCTGCTTTGATATATTTACCTGTTTACGCTGTTGTTGTGGATTTATTATTGGGTGTAAGTATTTTATTGTATTAGTCCAGAGTTTAAACAAAATGCTTTATTATCCCTAAACAAAGAGTAAAAATAGAGTTGCATATATTGTGGCATGCTTTTGGACACTTAGATTTCATAGATTGCTGCAATAAGAAAGGCTAGTGTTGAAATTCCTGGAGTCTGATTTTGTGAAGATGTGCCCTTTGGGATTAGTTTTTGCTATGGAGTATGTTTTTAGTTTATTATTTAGGTGTTTATCTTTCTGTTTTGACTATTTATTGTTTTTAATTATTAATGTATTAGGTTTCCTTTTTCATACAGAAATTTAGATTTAGTTTTTGAAATTTTGATTAATATATTTTGTATTTAACATCTTTTAGTCTTTTCAATTAAGTAACTCTTTTTTCTGTTTTCTCTATTAGTTTCTATTAGTTAATATAATTTTCTGTTTTATTTTTCATTCTTTATCTTGTTTTACAATTTTCTAATGAACACTTCTGTTAAATTAATTTTAGATTGAGTATTAATGGTTGTTTTTGGAAAAGATTTTAGGTAGGGATTACTTTGTGAGAGTTTTTCTGTCTTTGGGAGATTATTATTTAATTAAATAATCTGTAATATTACAGACAGAGATTAAATCCACCATATTAAAACGATACAGTTAGTGTCTGTGTATCTGTTTGTCTATTTGGTTGCTATTTCTCTGTCATTCCAACAGATGGCACATCACAAACATTTGCTGTAATGAACAGCATTGCATTTCTCATTCCAGAAGATGGGTCACCACCCACATTCATACTTCTTTTATGACTCCCAAAACAAATGGCATATAGCAGAGACACATGCATTGTATTTGTCATTCCAAAAGATGGCACATCAAACTATTTGTAATAAATCACTTCATTCAATGTCTGTGATGTGTCATCTGTTGGAATGACAAATGCAATGCAGATTATTGCTACATGCATTACTGAATACATTCAATGAGATTGTGCACTGCAAACATTAATGCTGAGGTCCACGTTGATCTCTTAGATTTCAACTTGTGTTAGATGGGTAACTCAGCTACTGCATTGAATAAACAAAATACGACTATTTGTCAATAATTATTCTTCAAGTAGGCTGGATCCTGCGTTGCCTGAATATTTCCTCAAGGGTTACACACTCTTTGAACAAAGGTTTGTTTATCACTCAGTCTACTATAAACTCAAAAAACTCACATATATCAAATTAAGTAGCAAAAAATCACACAAACTTGTCTTTGAAAGGTGATTTACAAAGCAGATCTTAGATAGATATGGTTTCCAATAGAGTCCAAAAATGTTACAATACCCTTCATGCCCCTTTTATATTATATCTTACATTAAGCTCTCTTGTTTTGTAGTTTAGCTTCAATTTTTACTGTTTACAGTATATCAAAAGAATTTTGTCTCAGAGTTCATACAGTGCCTAATACTCCTAGTATAAGCTAAAATAGATAGATAGATAGATAGATAGATAGATAGATAGATAGATACTTTATTAATCCCAAGGGGAAATTCATATAATCCAGAAATACTTTTATATGTAAGCATAAGTGCAAGTTTAATACATGTATAAGTCACATATTTGCATAATCATTTGAACCATAAATCATAGTGATGATATAGTAAATAAATATTATCTATACTGTAATATTTGTTGCACACTACAGCAGGCAGTTTTCCTCTATAACTGTACTGTATGTAAGTCATTTTAACTTAGATGGCACAATAGTACAGTGTTTTGTGCTGCTGACACATGGATCCAGTGTCCTGGGTTCACATAATGTTTCCTGTTGCTTTGTTTGGGAGGTGTGCAGGTTCTCCCAGTGGCCATTTCTCTGGATACTGTAGTTTTCCATCCAAACCTCAGAGGCTCAGGTTATCTGGCATTTTTAAAATGAACTTGTGTGGGTGTTGTTCATGCTGCCAGGGTATAGTGTGTAGTGCTATAGTACTGTAGTAGATTAAACAATGTTGAGAAGGTTATGGTAAATGTAACTCTTCTCCAAGAACATCTCCCCCTTCTCCACACACTTTTTAAATGAACAGTTTGATACCTTTGAAATAAGGACAGTAAATGTATTTTTCTCATGCAGTATCACACAACTTCTTTTGGGTGGCACAGTGGCCCAATGGTCGCGCTGCTGTGTCACAGTAAGGAGATTGGGGTTTACGTCCTGCGTCCCTCCTGCATGGAGTTTTTATGTTCTCTCCATGTCTACATGGGTTTTCTCTGGGTACTCCGGTTTCCTCCCATAGTTCATTGACATGCAGGTTTAGGTGAATTGGCATTACTAAGTTGGCTCTAGTGTGTGGTTGGGGTATGTGTGTCTTTGCCCTATGATGAACTGGCACCCTGTACAGGGTTTGTTCCTGCCTTGCGCCCAATGCTTGCTAGGTTTTGGTTTTGCTGCAACACCCCTCATGACCCTGTTCAGGGCTAAACCGGTTAAAATTTGATGACAACTTCACTTCCTAAACATATATCTTAAAATAGACTGTAAGAATTTGTTAGATCTAAAAACTTTCATCAGTACACAACAACTCCTATTATCCCACAACACTTTTCAGGCAGAAGAATTTAGTTTTTGTAAAATTAGCAAATGTAATTTGCATTTTTTTAAAGCTGCACAATCCCTTATCTCAACTTGGCACAGTTTTTCAAATACATCAGCCGAAACAAACATGAAACTCACTGTACTTCAGCACCGCACAAAGCCCTTTCACTGCATGTACTCTGACAATTAACCATTCATTTTCTAGTTCACAAAATCCATTTCAGTATTATTTTCGGGTTCATTTCATTAATATAGCACAAAACACCTTCTAACTTCCTAGATTTTTTTTAAGTCAATAGTTTTATATGTCGTTTTATAAAAGAAACTTTTCAGCTTTATTGTATAGATAAGAACTTAAATTTCAAAAATCACATTATTTGATCACCTTTCATTGTAAAGGGCTCCCCAACATCCTTTTTGATTTTGAAAAAATATTCTTTGAGGGTTCATCAGCTTCTTATTGATATCTGCAAAGATTAGAAATGTGATTTGTGTAGGTGTAACAAAACTGGGAATGAGAAGGAAAAAACAAGCATCAATGGAAAGTCTAGGTACAGATGCGAAAGGAGACTTTCATTTTACCTTCTGCCTAGCTGGTGCCTGCAAAATATTTTACTGTCCACTGGAAGGCGCCACCGGCACATTAAAGACTACACTATTGATGGCAGTCCCATTACACATAAAAGCATAGATACTTTTTCTTTCAGGTGACCAATAGTCACTTCCTGTAACTTGCCAGGTCATGGAAATGCTGAATGATTTGTCTGAAGTGGCACTATGAGTGGGTGCCCCCTTGGATTTTCACAGTTACAGCTTTTTAATTGTGTAGTGCTGAGTAATATATCATACTTATGTAGCTTTGCATAAAATAAAGCATAATAAATGAAAACCATACAATAAAAGTATAGAAAGGTATGTCAAATATTTGTTGAGATGTCTGCTCCTCCAACTCTAGTTGATCTCTTGGTTGCTGTGTTCATTTCGTGTTATGCTAATAAAAAAAGCATACTTTGGTTTCTCCATGCATTGCTATTAGTTGCTTCTTGTTGAAGAGAGTACACCAGTCGCATGAAGAAAAGCAAAGTTAATCATTCATAGAAGGTATCCACTAATATCAAAGTGACAGTTTTGCATTTTAACTTAACACTAGTTAAAAGAAGTGAATTTCCAGGGAGTAAGTATCCCACCACATATATCTTGACAACTTAGTTTTCAGTTAGCCGAAACCCTTTTGTCCAGGTTGCACTTAGTTGGAATGCAGGATTTAACTGTTTGACACTTTTTCTGACTTAACAGGTTCTTCTTGAGGTCTACAGTTGAGTTTCATTTTTCAAAAGCATACTTGCTGCGTGAATCAGCTATGATTCAGTCACACTGCCTCCGAGGAGTCAGTGCACTGCATCTACACGTTGTTAAGAATTCAATAACGCATGTGTCATTCATTTTTCTTAATTTTTTTAAATGCTTTTTATTGTTTTTCTTTTTTTTGTGTTTTGTCTTTATTGGGGTGGTATCATTGCAGTACCATTTTGCTTGCTGCTTTATTGTGGATGTCTGCAATTTGCCTGTTGTTTATTTCAAGGGATGCCTGCTGCTGGTTATGTGGGCATGCTACCACATTGCAGCTACAAACGTGGGCAGTACATTCACAAAGATGTCCAGACTTAAAATACTAAAGGGGAAGACCTTTCAAAAAGACTCACATATTTGCTACCTAAAACAGGATTTTGTTTGGTTTTGACTATAAAGTTTGGATTATGTTTTGGTGTGGAAGAAAAATGTTATATTTGCCCATAGTATAAACTCTGTCTGATCCTGACTATACTTCAGATCCTTCCATTAAACTTATATCTCCCACCATTTAGACCTGCTCCAGCCCAACACGGACCTAACTCAGGTAAGCCTTATAGCGTGGTGATGGCAGTGAGTGTGAGTAAGCTTGAGCTGCTTTATGAGTGAGGACAAAAGACTTGCAGTTATAGAAAAAAAAGAGAATAATGAAAAATATGGCAGCAATATTTCAGTGACATTCTTATTTGATATGATTAGTGGTGTACAATTTTCCAAATACATACATGCAAAATACATTATTAGGCAGATTTAAATTAAATTCGGTAGGCATTTCAGACTGCTTGTGAAATAAGATTTTAAGAAGATGAATTAGTGTTGCTACAACCTTCATATTCTTCCAATTTGTCTTACCCCATGTCTTAACTCATCTAAGTGGACAATAAAATCGATTAAGAGAGTGTCTCCCATCATTCCCATTTGTCACTCTCAGGGTATGCTAAGTTTATGAAACTGGTAGCATGTTCCATTTTTGGTGCCCAAGGATGGCATCTCTGTAGTTTAAGGGAATACTTTATACAAAATTGATATTTTTATATGTTACTTACCCCATGTAATTTTTAGTGGTGTAGAGCAAAACTTTTATTCTTATATCTTATATTTTTGTGGAGAAAGTGCATAACAAAGGTTCAGACTGAACAGGACCTAATGGTGACTAACCCTGAACAATGGCAAACAATATTAAAAATGTGCATAAGAAAAAGGAAAAAAAAAATCTAAGGAAACATGTATTGCATAATCCTCATGTCCATTATCCATTCTTATTCTCAAAATGTATTTTGTGTTAAAATATTTTTAACAGTTACTTCAAGAAAGCACAGCATAAAAGACAAACAGGTGAGGCATATCCCCATAATACTGTTTTTGAATTGTATTGAAGACATGATTCTTCACCAATGATTGGGGCAGAGTTTTCAAGTAATAAACAGTAGTTAACCTGTAATTAACTTTTAGAACTCTCGCTTCTGTAAGAGGATCCCAACTCTTTTAACTGAGGTTGAGCTCTTTAACTTGCTCATTGGGGACTTACTGTAGATTCTTTAAGATAATCTTTATTCTGCTAACCAGAGATAAAAGTTCTCACTCTGCTGACAGAAACAATTAAATTAATAATAATAATAATAATAATAATAATAATAATAATAATGATGATGATAATGTCTGGATTAAAAATATATTTAGTGCTTTTTTCTTGCTTTGATGGGAATATATATTTGTTATATTTCTATATACTAAATATACACTAGGGAGGCCTGTGACAAGCCGAGTCACAGGATAAATTTCCGTAGAAAGATTTTATAGCTATTTATAGTGGAATAATAAAAATAAAATAATTATTGTATGATAATACATTAACCGGTGTATTGGTGCTCCCATGACCGGGCAACATAGTGGCAGAGTGAATTTGCACCAGCGTTTGGTTCCTCTTGCACAAGCAGGTCATTTGTAGTCCTCCTAATGAGTTGCGCATAGCTCAGTATTCAAACCGTAACTACGAGTTACTACTCTGTACTTACTGTGTAATACAAAGTAACGTTATACTTAATTACTCAGTTGTCATTGTTATTCCACAGTTTATATAATTACAATGTAACAATTTATCACTGATTCAAAAACAGATGTGCTTACATAGTTACATTATATCTGTACTTTCAAAATGTAACAAAAACATCAGGGTATGTAACTACAGCTATGTAACAGATGTTCCATGGTCTGGGCAATTGTAATGGAGAACTGCAGTGATAACTGTATAGGTTTTCGATGATATTTCAAGATCTGTTTTAAATGGTGAAAACACCTTTGCAAAATAGTTAATGCTTTTGCCTTACAGATCCATTATCCTGAGATGGAATTCTGTCTGGAGGCTCCAGCAGACCCCCATGACCCTGTGTTAGGATATAGCGGGTTGGATAATGGATTGATGGATACGTGTGTAAAATTTGTACGTTCTACCCATGTGTCCCTATGTCTTCTTCATGGGATTTACTTCCACTTCCCAGGGACATGTAGGTTGGGTTACATGGCCATATGTGTAAGAGCGTGAGTACTGGTATGTTTGTCTGTGGGCCTTGCAATGGGATGGCTCCCCATCCTAGGCTGTTTCCTGCCTTGTGCCCGGTGATGCTTGGAATGGCTCTGTGGCCCTGTGTACCTTGATTGAATGATGCAAGTTTGGCAGTATTATGTTAGGGATGGGTATACTAATAGCCCAAAAAATTCAACAATAAATAGTGTAATACAATTACAAGAATGTGACAAAATGCTTGTTTGAGCAAAACATATCAAGGAGGTGCCCCTCTAGATTTTGGGAAAAAGCGTTAAATATTTTGCAAAGGCATTTTCACCATTTAGAAAAGATCTTGAAATATCATTGAAAACATATGCAGTTATCACTGCAATTCTCCATTACATTTTCCCAGACCATGGAATATCTGTTACATAGTTGTAGTTACATACCCTGATGTTTTTATTACATTTTGAAAGTACAGATATAATGTAACTATGTAAGTACACTTGTTTTTGGATCAGTGATAAATTGTTACATTGTAATTATATAAACTGTGGAATAACAATGACAACTGAGTAATTAACTATAACGTTACTTTGTATTACACAGTAAGTACAGAGTAATAACTCATAGTTACACTGTACTTATACAGGTAATTACATAGTAATTTCAGTGTAATTATGGACACTTAATGTAAAGTGTTACCAAAAGAAAGACGCTGAGTGTTTCAGTTTTGAAGCTGGTTGTATATGGGTATAAGTAAACTTGACAAACAAAGCAAAACAACATTTATTTCTATAGCACATCTTCTTCTTCTTCTTGCATGTAGCCCAATGGGATTTAAATATGTCAAAGAAAGAAAGAAAGAAAGAAAGAAAGAAAGAAAGAAAGAAAGAAAGAAAAGTTAAATTAGGCAAGAATAATCAATAATAGTAATTAATAAAAAATAAATAAATACAAGCATATATAACACATATATAATTGGTAGAAAAGTAGACTACTTATATATAATATCTTATTGTAAGTCTCTAAATTTGAGTCCAATATTATGGTGAGATTTCTGGAAAGGCAGAAAAAAGCAGAACCAGATAAGCTGGAGGAAAAAAAATCTGCAGGGGTTCCAAGGCTAAAAGACTTTGCAGCCCCCAAAGGACATTCTACCTCACATAAACGTTCTTAAGTTATTCCACATTGTTTTCTGGCTTTGTTCCAGAGTGTTCAATCCAGTGGGTCTCGTAGGCACCAAATTCACTGAGTTACTTAACTGCAGTTATGACTGAGTGATGAACGTCGGTGCAGTTGCAGGCACACATACATGAATAAGTGATGGAAGAGAGTTGACTTGAAAACTAATCAGAGGCTGGCGCATAGTGCATCTTTTATTATTGGTAGTTTAGGGAACACATATTTGAGGATTGGCCCAGAGGAAAACATTGCATAGTGACTAATGTAAAATTTTGTGGAGGAGTGATAATGGTTTGGGGTTGTTTTTCAAGGTTTGGACTTGGCCCTTTGGTCCCAGTGAAAGATACAGTTAATGCTACAACATACAAGGACATTTTAGACAGTTGTACCCTTCCAACTTTGTGGCAACAGTTTGGGGAGGCCTCTTTCCTGTTCTAGCATGACTGTGCCCCTGTGCACAAAGCCAGGTCCCTAACAACATGGAGGAAAGAGAGTGGCCTGCACAGAGCCCTGACTTTACTCATATTAAGGACTTTATGGATGAATTGGAATGCCAAATGTGACCCAGGTCTTCGTGTCCAACATCAGTGCCTGACCTCCTAAGATCTATTTTGGCTGAGTAATCACAAATTCCTACAGATACACTTCAAACTCTGTGGCAAGCTTTCCAATAGAGGTTATTATGGACACAAAGTGTTAATGGTGGTGGTGTAGGTAACTCCATAATAATGCACATGGTTGTGGAAAGGGATGTCCAACATGCTCAATTATTTGTGATGGTCATGTGTCCACAAGGTTTAGGAAATTTAGTATATATTAAACTTACAGACAGGCAGTGTAACCTAATAAGAAAGGGATTGGTCTCACTTTGTGATCTTAAACAAATCACTTATGCTACCAGTGCTCAAAATGTAAAAAAAACATGTGAACAATTATATGTTCATAGTATAAAGGTTTTAAATTATCACCTGGGTATGATGTTAAACTGCATCAAGTCCTGCAAACTTGCAGGGATTGGTGGCAGGATTAGCACTCCAGTCACCATAAAAACGTCATGCAGCTCTGATACAGCAAACAGGACTCCTTTCTGCTCTGCTGCAGCCACCAATAGGAAGGCTATTTGCATTATGAAGGGGATGTGGGAAAGCCCTCAGCAGCCTCATCTACTGAAGAGTCAAAACCACTGTAGAGATAATGGGGTCAGGCCTGTTGGGGATCGGAATTAGTGTGGTTCTGAGGCATTATGTACTGCACGTCAGCACGTTGGTCTTAATTTGAGGTAGCCCATGTGGGTAGGCACGTGGAATGTCTTGTCTCTCCAGAATGTTGACAATCTTCCTTTGCTGTTTGAGAAGCTTTGTAAACTCCACATTTCAGTGGCGGCACTCTTTGACGTGTGAAACCTGGGACTGGTCAGATCTCTGTAGGTGGGTACACTTTTTATTGGTCTGGTCACTCTGATGGCTGTCATACTCAACAAGTGTATTAAGAGACTCAGATTAAGGCACTCCCTGGGTGCCTTGTCTGTTGTCCCTTGGTGAGGGAGACACTCTATTTGCAGCTTCACTCAGTGGTTGATAGGTGACTGTGAGACTCCTCTGGTTATGGTTGACTTCAGTGTAACCACTGGCAATGGCAGGGCTGGCTATGAGGATTGTGTTGGTCCCCATGGGTCTGGTGACTGTGGTGAAAGTAGCTCCATGTTCCTTGACTTTGCAAAAGGTGGATCACTGGACTTGGTACTCCAATACTGGAGGTGCGGTGAAGGAGATGGATCACATCCTAGTGGGCAGACACTGGAGGCTCCCACAGAACTGTAGTGTGTACAGAAGTGCCCAGTTTGTGATGACCACAGACTACTTGTTGTTGCTACTCTGAAGATCCAGCTTAGGTCCAGCAGGTTACTACCTACTAGGAGAATGAGGCTGGACATGGCCGGACTCCAAGATCAGGCTGTTTCTAATGAGTTTGCACACAGTTTGGGCGAGGAACTTGCAGACTTGGATGCAGATGATGATCCTAATGTGATGTGGGAGACCTTGTGTAACAAGACCCTGAAGATTGCGGAGGGTTGTGATGGTGTTGCAGAATTTCCCAGAAGGAGGTATTTCACCTTGCAGGGCACCCTGGATATTATCAAGAGGAGTTGCAGCGCACAGCTTGATGGCAACTCCAGTCTGTACTGGGAATGAGAAGGACAGCTGCGAAGACTCTGAGGGAAGCAGCGAGCTGACTCTCTGTTAAACAGTAAGCCAATGGCAAAGAAACACAGCTGTTTACTGTGTACTGTGCAGAGTGGAGGCAGAACCTCTACGTTTTTCCCAGTTGATTCTGGGATTTGTCGGGTGTGTTCTTGCTCCTTCCCTGTTCAATTCTTGCATGGACTGGGTGCTGGGCAGGTTCATGAGGTCTAGCGGCTGTGGGGCATCTGTTGGTGAAGAACAATTGATTCACTGATCTTGACTTTGTTGATCTTCACAGAGTCAATGCAGGCTCTGATCGGTGATCGATGAGTGAAGAGTCTGAGTGTTTAGGCTTGTAAGTGTCCTAGATAAAAACTAAGATCTAGGCATTTAAAGACCTCGTGGACCTAGTCATCAGCAGTGTGTCTGTTTGCAGAGAGAATGTTGAGAGGTTTGCATACCTCAGCAGCGACATTCATGTCTCTGGTGGCTCTTCTTGTGAAGTCAATAGACAGATTGGGAGAGCATAGGGGGTCATGAGGTCATTAGAAATGGGTTTGTGGCACTCCCAATATCTTTGCAAAAGGATGAAGGTCCAAGTCTTTAGAATCCTGGTGCTTCCTGTTTTGCTATATATTTGCGAGACATGGATGCTATCCAGTGACCTGAGATGAAGAATGGACTCCTTCAGTACCGTGTCTCTTCAGAGAATCCATTAGTTTGATTATGGACTTTCTCGTGGAGTCCAGAATGAGGCACACTCCCTGCATTGTGAAGGAGCATCAGTTACAGCACCAAGGCCATGTGGTGTGATTCCCTGAGGGCGATCCCACTCACAGGATTCTCATTGTTGAGGACCCAAGCAGCTGGACCAGGCCAAGGGGATGTCCACGTAACACCCGGTTATGGCAGACAGATGGTTATTTCCAGAGGGTGGAATAGGATCATGTGTTTGCCTGGGGGGCTGCCAACTGGGATCTTGAGCTGTTTTTATCGTGTGGTGGGTTCATCCACACGCTGTACCAGTGCATGTTCCCCATCTTGACATGACCTATATGATCACCTATTTCTCTTTTCTGTGAACCTTATCAGCAAAAGTACAGGAAAGGATAGAGCCATGGATGGAAGTAACATGTTTTCCCCATTACACTTTAAATTACACAGTACAATCATGGACTATTTAATTCTAATTGAGATTTATGATTATGCAGACTGATAATGAGAGTACACACTTCCTGAACTGTGTTGTTCAGTTACCAGATGAATCATCTGGACTCATTTAAATGAATGTTGTTTTACAATATGCATTCTCAATGCATGTTGCATAATCTCCTTTATTTCTGAAATTTATCAAAGAGAATATTATCGTTCCAGGAATTACTGCACACAGCTAGCATGTTTTATTTTAGGGCATTCTATAAATAAAATTCTGGCCTGTGCAATGTGTTTCTAATAAGAAGTAGAAAAGTACTAGTATAAAAACTAGACTGTAATGATTTAATTTATATTATAAATATGCAAAAACATAAAGCACAAAGGCACAAAACAGTATTACTTCTCTGAAATTAGCTTATTTGTGTGGCCACTATAAGTCAAACAATGATCCTTTGTTTTGTTGTTTATTTTATAGCAACTTTGACAATAAGCACCATCACATGGCACTTTACAAAATAATTACAAAAACAAATGACAATTTTGAACACGAAGCAAAGGATTTTTATTAAATACAAAATGAACAAAATTACAATTACCCCGTGCACTAGGCTGATGAAATTATTTGAAATATTAAATTAGAAAGTGAACTTGAGCACATTGACATTGATGAAAATAAGACAACAGGGACATGTGTTGTTAACTACTGGGGAATTCTTTGGGACACAACATGCAAATGTGGGGCATCCATTTATCTGACTGTATGAACCTCAATAGTTTCAGCATAACACTATAAATGCTACTGGTAGTGGCTTCGTATTTGTTTCCTTAAAATTTTACCATGACTTCTGCATATCTTTACTATTTGGTAATCCAGGTCTCTTTATCTCATCACCAATCAAATTGAAAGTGCAAATTTGTTTAATGGCCCTGTCCAGTTTGACTCATGTAGCGGTTATCCTAAAAGGTCTTTAACTGTCTTGACAGCCCCACTTTATGTTATAACTCTCATCTCCAAGAAGAGTTAAAAAAATTTAAAAAATAAAAAATAGAATAAAATCTGTCCTCAAGCTAAATGAACAAAAGTAAAGTCAATAAGACAATTCTGAAAAATTTGGAAAGGAAGGGGACGGATTAAGTAGGTTCATTAATGGGTGGATGGATGGATGGATGCATGAGCCATTAGACTTGCTCCTCTCCCTGGCTTGATTCCTGTTTGACTTGAATATCTTTAAAGTAGAGGTATCCTGGGCTTTTTGTAGATATCTATTGGGACTTTAAGACTATGTGTCAGAATGTTGTAATAACTAAAGGTGCCAGTTATCAGACCTTTATTTAAAAAGCCAGAGCTAGACCCACAAGCACTTAATAATTATAGACCCATTTCCAATTTAACCTTCCTCTCTAAAATACTTGAAAAAGTAGTCACCACCCAGCTTTAGTCTCACCTTAAACTTCACAATTTATTTGAGAATTTCCATTCTGGCTTTCGCACCAGTCATAGGACTGAAACTGCACCAACACTTGTTGTATACAACATTGTGATATTGCCTGATGAGTGATGTTGCAATTATGTTGTTAGATTTAAATGTAGCGTTTGACACCATTGACTATTATACTTTATCACATAGGCTGGAAAATGACAGTGGACTCACAGGCACTGTGCTTGCCAGTGAGTCCAGTAGGTTTAGGAATGTGCTCCATCATTGCACTCGAAAGTTAAACAGAGCATTCCACGGGGCTAAGTACTGGGACCTTTACTGTTTTCATTTTACATACTTTCACTGGGAACTATCCTTAGAAAACATAACATTCATTTTTACTCATATGGAGATCACACCCAATTATACCTTTCCTTTAGACCAAATGATGGTTACGCAGTGATGCTCTGTATTAATTACGTCAGTAAGTTAAAGGAGTGGATGAATGAGAACAACATTTCTGTGAATACAGATGACAACAGAAATGTTAGTTGTTGGAGGGAATGATGCTGACCGCAGCAACATTCTGTCACTCTTTAACTCAGATGGAATCACTAGTAGTTTACTGAATCAGCACACAATTTAGGTGTTATTTTTGACACTAGGATGTCATTTAAAACATCCATCCATTATCCAAACTGCTACATCCCAACTACAGGGTCATGGGGGTCTGCTGGAGCCAATCCCAGCCAACACAGGGTGCAAGGCAGGAAACAAACCCTGGGCAGGGCACACACACACACACACACACACAGGACAATTTAAGATCGCCAATGCACCTAACCGGCATGTCTTTGGACTGTGGGAGGAAACTGGAGAACCCGGAGGAAACCCACACAGACATGGGGAGAACATGCAAACTCCACGCAGGGAGGACCCGGGAAGCGAACCCAGGTCTCTTTACTGCGAGGCAGCAGCACTACCACTGCGCCACCATGCCCCCCGTCATTTAAAACACACTTTACAAAACTATCCAAACTATGTTTATTCTATCTTAAAAATGTTGGAAGAGTAGGATGTTTTGTAAAATATGCAAGATACTGAGAAATTAATTAATGCACTTATTTCTAGTAGGGCTGACTACTGCAATGATTTATTTTCTGGTTGTTTTTTTTTGCAGTTTTCAGTTAGTTCAAAATGCTACTGTAAGAATTATTACATGAGCTAGAAAGAATGAACACACAACTCCAGCTCCCAGTTAAGCTTAGAGCCGATTTCAAAATCCTCTGTTTTAATATATAAAGCCTTGAATGGCCATGGTCCTGCTTATTTATCTGAACTTATCATTAACTTCAGACCAGAGCGTACATTGAGATCTAAGTGTCTATTTAAGATTACAAGGATTAATAAAATAACAGTGGGAGGTCAAGCTTTTAGTCATGGGGCCCTGAAGCTGTGGAATGGTCTCCCTGCTACTATAAGAGGTGTCCCTTAAGTCTCAGCTTTTAGATCCAGAGTGAAGACTCACTGCTTAAGTCTGGCTACTGATTAACTGTGCATACTGCATTTTTGTTGTTAGTCATTTGTACAGAAATATAAGTAGCACAATACTTTTAAACCGTTAATAATCCTTCTCTGTTCTGTTTCTCTTCTCATTATCTGGCACCTTGTGCCCCTGCTCTACTGCCAGTTTACTCTCCTGCATATGGAAAGTTCATCTCGGATAAAGGAGCATTGGAATCATCGGATGGAAAGATTCTCTCATCAGATTGGACGGCCAGCACAGACTCCACCATAGAAAACCCAGGAGTGGATAGGCATCCAGTTGGCCGAGGTCTTCAGGACTGTGACTTTGTTTTTAACTTTCTCTTTTACAATTTTAGTCTTCTCTGTTGTCAAGTGGCCCAAGTTCATCAATGTATTATTTATGGACAGATATTGTTGGGTTTATACCTTGCTCTTTACCTGGCTCAGTTTTATTATAACTGAGAATCGTTCACAGTGAGCTACGCCTGCACTTGGTGAAGCGCACAATACAAAACTAAGTTGTAGTTGTTATGTTCTAATAAGAATTAGTACAGTAAATCCAGAACATTACTTTTAAATAAGGTCAACAAGAACACGGGGGCACAGCTGGAAACTTGTTAAGGGTAAATTTTGCAAAAATGTTACAAAAGTTTTCTTTACAGAGAGAAATATAGACACAGTGAATAAATTACAGAGTATTGTGGTAAAAAGTATGACTTCAGGTACCTAGAAAACTCAACTCAGTGATATTTTGAGGAGATTAGATTAGTATTGGCAAGCCTTATTGAGCTGTGTTTTATAATGTCGTCAGATCTACTGTGACATGCATCTAACGTGAAAGGTACTACTGCACTGGCATCCGGAAGGCTTCTGGTTTGAATCCCCATTACTGCCAAAAGAGATCCTACTCTGCTGGGCCCTTGAGTAAGGCCCTTAACCTACAATTGCTCCAGGGGCGCTGTACAATGGCTGACCCTGTGCTCTGACCCCATGGGGTATGCGAAAACTAACAATTATAAAAATAAAAAATTCTATGAGATGAAATAAGGAACAAGAAAAAAACTCTTTAGGTTATCTTCTAAATGGGTCATAGGTAGAAATGCCAAATCCAGCTATATAACTGTTACCGGTCTCACTGTCCTTATTGTACCCCATGTATTCAACACCTGAGACCTCTAATGGCAGCTCACTGACTGCCACTGTCTTTTATTTTCACTTCTTTACTTCATCCCAGTTTACCAGCCATAGAGGACTTTACATAGCATCTTTTGTACCATTAAGAGATTACAGCTAGATGTGGAATGGACAACCATAGCACTCTGTCTGCTAGTAACAATCACAGAGACAGACTTGAAGCTTTTATTTGCATAATATCCAAAAGCAGCAAATATGAACAATGCGAAGAATTACACAACCTTTGTGGGTTCATGCGGTCTTCAGTCAGTTCCAGATGACATTTCTCAGATGGTTCAGTTCCTTAATTACAGATTATATATCCTTAAGTGAAAAATTAAATGAAAGATTTCTTGCCAGAAAGAGGACTCCTTTTCAAATTGTCCAACAGAACCCCAACATACAGAATTAGTCCATTTTTACATCTGAGTGGAGCTTTTTACAAACATGTCGGAAAGGGAACTACAAGCTCCATTTTTGCAACAAAATACCAACTTAACATCAACATCTAAACTAAAACTGAACTGAAAACTCCTTTTAAAAAATGTCTAAGACTAGGAAGCGACTCTCTCCTCTCCCTTCTTGCCCAAATTCAGCACACACACCTGGATTTCTTTTCACTTGAAGAGCAGACACTTTCTCAAAAAGCTGAAAATGGTACTAAGCTCGATTCACATGGGAATGAAAAGCTACTTGAAGCTGCAAACAGGTTGGCTCTACAAAGCATTCTAAGACCCTGCTTCACTTTCTACTATCCCAAAATAGGATGCCCTTATGTTCAACCTTACACGGCTTTCAGGCTTGGGCCATTTATCTGAAATTTGTCAGCTGAAAAGGTGAAAACATCTCCCATAAAGGCAAAAATGTCCTGTATTGTAATGTTCTTATGTTTTTGCACCTGTTGGTTTCTTAAATCCTGTACTAAACAAAACAGATAGATAGATAGATAGATAGATAGATAGATAGATAGATAGATAGA
>JANRMT010062791.1:129811534-129861123 GCA_026402145.1 Polypterus bichir lapradei | reverse complement strand
AGATAGATAGATAGATAGATAGATAGATAGATAGATAGATAGATAGATAGATAGATAGATAGATAGATAGATATGAAAGGCACTATATTGGTCATAGATAGATAGAAAGATAGATAGATAGATAGATAGATAGATAGATAGATTAGAAGAGGAAGGCACTATATTATAGATAGATAGATAGATAGATAGATATTGATTGATTGATTAGTTGATTAATTAATTGTTGCACATATTAGATCTCATTCCTTTTAAACTTTCACTAACCTCCTCCTGAGATATTAGTTGAACGATATGTTAAGGCTGCTTTTAAATTTGTTTAGCAAAACTCTGAAGTAATTCACATTCCACTGTTAACACATCTCACTAAAAACAACCCCAATGTGATGTTAAACCTTTGACTCTTTTTGTCTAACTGCTGCCACTTGAGGTCTGAGTTTCACCAGCCCCTATTCACTGATATAGTGATATCAGTGCCACACTGTAATACTACCAGTGGAATTTGCCAGATATGCAAAGCTAATAATTTAATGTATTTTTAAAATGTTTACAACAACCCTCAAGTTTTCCAATTTTCCATCATACGGTGAAATTTCTTATCTAGAAAAATATTACTTATAATTGAAGGATATGAAATTGTTTTCATGCCTGCTTCCATCTTGTTGACTCTGCAGTGCTCTAGGTTTAATCTTGGGTGTGTTTGAACATGGTCTGATGGAGGTACTTTCCAGGCTTTAGTTACTAAATAAGGACCCACTTTATTTTTTTCAATCATGCATTTGCACACTCCAGCAAACATCTAGCCAGTGTTTAGCATTGCTGCCAGACCGCCTCAGACTCTTGTGTTCAAGTTGTGCAATGTGTGTAGTCTGTTTGTTCAGTACATAAAATTCTCCCTTGTACATTTACATTTCAAAATTGTTTTTTAATAACCATACTTTAGAAAGAATTCAATATAGTATTTATTTTTCGGTTTTAACTGCCTATGTAAAAAAATAATTTTAGTGCTATTTTTTACCAGTCTCAGATAGTTGTTAAAACCTTAATTTTAAAGTCTTTTTATAGTAGTATGTTAATCTGTTTTTGATTCCGATTTTTAAGCACTTCTAATTTTAACCAGTAGGGAGTGCTTTTTTTGAACCCAAATTTTAAGGTTAGATTTTTAGTGTAAAAAGTATGGGAATTTTTAGAGGAATATTAATACTATAATTGGGAGTGTGCTAGAACAACACGTAGGGGGTTTTTAAGGTATTTTCATACAATTTGTTAAAGGTATTTTATATACAATTTTTAGTTAAGGATGTATATAAGCTTTTTATTTTTGAAACTAGTGTACCCATGCATGATACCTGCGGGTATCCCCTACACTAATTGCTCTTTCAATTTAGGCAGTTCATAGCCAATAGATTTTCCTAAACAGCAGGTAGTCACCAGACTGTCATTTACTTACCATTAAATCTCTATGGCTATTTTTTGTCAGATAATGAAGATGTCAGAGTGTGTCATAATGATTTGATGTCAATTGAGATGGAGTAGGCACCAGCATCCCATTATTTGACTTTTTTTAGTGAGTGTATGAATTTGCACTTTTTGCTAGAGACAGAATGCGAGGTATTATTAGTTAGCCAAGTTAATGTTAATGCTATTAAAAACTGAACACCTAAAGGAAAATTCTGATGACGTCCCACTTTTGGGACTACTTAGCTATTAGCTAAACAAACAGGCTTGATGGACTGAATGGTCTCTTCCCGTTTGTCACATTTCTTATGTTCTAAAATTCTATGCCAAAAACACCACTAAATGCTACATAATTATCAATTCATCCTCTCCTATTACTCTAACACTATTGCATTATTCCTTTCGTTGTAATTTTCTATTCTAGCTGTGTTTGATTTTTATAGTTGTTTGGATAATTTTTGCTTAAATTGTTGAAAGTATAGTCTCATTTTCATTCTCCTGAATTAATTTACTGTGTTCTTGTTATTTTCCTGAACAATGTATGTATATGACAATGTATTATAATCCTATTTTCTCTGTAAGGGACATTGTGTGCTCTATATTCTCAAATCCTTAAAATCCAATTTAGGGTCTCGGAGGGCTGTCACATCCCCACAGCAATGAGCTCAAGGCAAGCACCAAACTGAGACAGAATGCCAGTCCATCACTGGACTAAGTCATGCACACGTGTGCCTTTGGGAAGTGGGAAAACAGCCAGAGTACCTGGAGAAAACCAAGAAAGACATGGGTAGGATATGCAGACTTAACAGAGACAACATTCAGATACTCGTTAAAGATTTTAAATAAGGTAAAAATTAAAAGATTGTTTAAGCAAATCAGCTGTGCTAAAAAATATCTGTTGCTCGATAATTTGTTAGAATGGCCAGAAAATGTTCTTTTCATTAAATCAATTCAACTAGGGAGTGTGGGATTAAGGGCAAGTATTGTTTCTCCTCTTTGCCTTACATGTAAGACTATTTCATTCTTTGTCCACTGGGATGGCTTTCCTACTTTATAATATTTTACCTTGAATCTTTTCTTACTGGATTTCTGCCTCTCTTCTGCTTTCTTTTTCTCCCTGGTCTTTGCTCAATTCAATTACATCCCATCAGTAGACTTCTATCAAGGAATGGCCTTTAATTTTTTTTTACTTCCAGGACAAATCATGGAATCATTTCAGGGATCACAGGCAAGTCTACAAAATTTCAAACTCACCATGCCAAAGTGTCTTCTTGGGGGGGCCCTGAGACACCTGCAGCTGATCTTCCAGGAGACTTGCCCACCTTCTTGCCTGTTTCCAACATGTATAGGCCCACACAAGGTTCCAAATGATTGCCTGGAAAAAATTGAGGGGCACTTGCCAGTTTTTCACAGTCTTGTCAGTTAGTTGGGTTGCTGGCCCACCAACACCCTAGAGCAATAGTGCTCTCTTCATTTTAGGCTGTCACACTCAAAGGATTTTCTTCCCCATCAGCTCCTATCTTGTCCAGACTGAAATGTGAGGCATTAATCTCGTGTGTGTAGATTACTTTGTTTGGTACCACCCTAATTTGCTTGTCCTTAATAACCTCTTGCATGTTGGCCAACCTGTTACACCTGTTTTTTAAATATTTTACAAGCATAACATAAAAGAAAGAATCACTAAAGCAGTTTTATATAAAGGAGGAAGCAAATGAATCATACTTCAATAGCAACATACAAACAGCAGACACAAGAATGCTGCTGAGTGAAACTGGCAATCTGATTAAGGGCATTCATTTATTGTCAGCATGGGAGGATTAATTAGTTATGGTTGAAGGTTTTTAGTATTTCTGTGGAATGCTTTTTATTTAAAGTGGTTTATTCCTATCCTTCTTAGTGGAAATAAAACAAACCTCAATAAAAAAACAGTGACATTCAAGAAAGTTTGCTTGGGGAGACAGACAGTTTAAGATAACATTTAAGATAATAACAAATTGGAAGTAAAACTTGTCTATGGTAAGTCGTGCCATGGTGATGGTGTTTATCTGTGTGTGTGTGTGTGAGAGAGAGACTACTGCAAAAAATAATGCACAATAAGTCAGAAGAAAGGTTGGGTCACAAGCCAATAATCTCCTTTCTTATAAGGAACCAAATTATTTGCAATAAACGGTTGAGAAAGGCAGACTCCATGATTGTTGGCAGAGTCTTTTATATCATCTGGAGCTGAGCAGATGGGACCAGAAGTGACATCACTAGTTTGTAACATTCTGAGCTTCTGGGGCCTCATGTATAAACAGTGCATATGCACAGAAATGTTGCGTAAGAACTTTTCCACTTTCAAATCGCGATGTATAAAACCTACACTTGGCGTAAAGCCACTCACTTTTACCTCATACCCTGTCGTACGCAAGTTCTCCGCTCGGTTTTACAGACTGGCAGCACCCAGCGTCAAAGGAGTGCTACTGTTCCTGTGTGGTTACTCTTTTATTTTCCTGGCGCGGCTTTATAAATACACTGAAACTAACCGCATATTGTTTATTAGTGTAATGCATCTGATTATAATTAACTGGTGTTGTGATGTAAGATTTTGCATATAACTTGATAAATGTTTTGTATGTCTTTATTTGTAATCTAGGCAAAGCAATGTAATTTAGTGTTACTTTGGTGAGAGGTAGTTGTGTTTGACCCCCCGTTTACGACTAATTTTACAACAGGATTTGGGGGGATGTGTTCAACACCCCCTACAAGGAAGCCAGGATGTTTAACATATAGTTTGGGGGTGGGGTGGCGGTGGTATGGTAGGGGGGATCAGGTATTAAAATGTTCTGTTTCACCCATTGGTCTGAGATATGGCTGTTTGGAATTGGCTTGTCTCAAAGGCCTTTAAGTACCATGATGTCCTATTGGTTCTAGGAATTGGAGAGAACATCAATAAATGTACGTGCTTAACCTCACATTCTCTCTCTAACCAACATATGATGAAAGAAGCATCCCTTGCTAACCTGTGATGATGTAGAAGTATCTTTCTCTTGTTAACAACTGATGAAGACCATCACACCATGAACTGACAAGAAAAGCACAATGAAGAGCACAGCTTCAGCCATATTGAGACAGACTTGAGGCCTGTTCTGAAGAAAGCGGAGTACCAATGATGCCTTAACTAGAGACATTAAGTAACTACAAGTCTGTGTGCCACCTGAATTACACATCACCATTTTATCAGGTTGTATGGTTGCCAATATTTAAATGTACTTTGCATTTTGTTATTATTTACGAATATTATTAATAATACATTATTTTATGTGTAACTTAATTCCTGCTTGTCTTTTTACTACATCTAATTGCCTGAGGTTATAGATATAGAAGGGAAGGTGGGGATAAGTTATGTAAAATAATATCTTATAAACAGTGGTAAGTCTGTGAGATTAGGCATTCTAAGGCTGCATGTTAATACAATAGGGGTAAGTAGAGCAAAATATATTACTCTACCAAGATAAAACAACTGGTAACAATATAATGGTCCAGGGAATAGCCATAGTATTCCAAATACCATAACTGCTTTAGCGTTGTTACTCTCAATGCACCTTCTTCTTCTTTCAGCTGCTCCCATTAAGAGTTGCCACAGCGGATCATCTTTTTCCATATTACTCTCACTGCACCACTCGGAGTATTTATATCACTGTATCTGAGTGTGAATCACAGCAGCAGCTGATTGGAAAGAGAATTATCAGTATTACAGCATCAAGCACACGCTACCTCAGCCACGGCAAAACGTTTCAAAGCCTTTCCTGTATGGACCTTGCGGTTCAGAAACAGTTTCATCCCAAGAACTTTAAACACACTCAATCAATTGCTCCTTGTAGAACTATCTGTACTTATAAGTACAATTACCTCACTGTAAACTTGCACTACAGTTATAATATCGCACAACCTGAACCACTTTATAAAGCACGTATTTACATATGATGACGATATCATTTTTAAGATGAAATGCAGCAAAATATGTTTATTATATTATACAGGTAAAACTTTAACTTCATTTAAATAATCTATATTCTTCACTGGGACTGGCATTAGGAAAGAATAATTAAACATGTACTACGAAGATAGTTCAATGTTTCTTAAACGTTTTGAAGTATCGGCGCTCTAAGCTTACAGATGGCTTAACATCTATTAGCTGATTGTGTGGCGATTGGTTACTTGGAGAAAGAAATGCAAGGACTGCAGGGGTGGCCACGGCAATATATACTGAATATAAAACAGAAAAAGAAAATAACGACACAGCTAAAAACGCAGCGACAAATTTCGACAAAAGTTAAACGCTTGTGTCATGAGCACGAGGCGGCTATGCAGTGTCCGCATTGGACATGGCCATCCACCGTGCATAACATACCATATTGACATTGGTGGGTGAAGGAGCCACCGATTCTTTCTCTGACCAGGGCCGCCACAAGCCTAAAGCTGCCCCTGAATACTGCTGCAATAAATAATTTCATCGAAGGTCGCACACAATCACTGCGCCGTGAAACCCATGTTTAATAACGTGCTTTAACTCCTATCATCATGAAAATGGTATCACGTATACATCTCAGTATTTTAGTTATTCAGAGAGCTGTAATATCACGAATGTAATGGCTTCTGCGTCCAGTCAGAGGAAGAGAGCCGGTTTAAGAAGCAAGTAGTGATTCACACACATAGAGCACATACAAAACAAAGCATTTAACGTGCTACTTTAATTACAATGTGATTTGAGAAACTGGTTAATTAAACGATTTTAAGATGAAGTTTATGATGTTCTCCTTTAATGACAAAATAAACTACATGATTAAAGTGGAAATTTCGAGATTGAAGTTGACATTTCGTGCTTTTTCCCCACTATGTGCCTTTTTTTTTCTCTGTATTCTAATAAGCTTTCATACGACACTCAGACAGTGGGCTATGACTCGCCTTTTCACGGCGACTGATATCTGAGTTTTCAAGTTTATGCAACACGCTATGTCACTCGATCAACTTCCTTTTGTTGATTATACCACAGTTTAAGTAAACAAATAGTATGTTCTTCCTTTGCCTCCACTTGGTATTCACTGAAATTCTCATATTTTCCCCTGTGCTTTTCCCATTGTCTTTTCACAGAAGGCTGAGCTTAAGGGCGATTTATATTGATTTGCATATTCAAAGAGGCATAATTCTGGGAGGAGTTGGGGTGTTACATAAAGCACGTGCACGTGCGTTACTTTTCACGCCGATCGGGATTTATGTAGCGGAAGAACGTGGAAGTTGGAGTACGCACAGATTCCTGCATCTGGATTTCTCTGTGCGTAAGCACATTTCAGTTGTTGTGCTTACGCCATGTTATAGTGCGAATTCTACACACGGCGTTATACATGAGGCCCCTGGTCTGTAGATGAAAAAGAAACATTTGTAAAAAACAGTGCCCCCTCTCGACCCGGGGTGATAATATTGGCATTACACCAGCCCTTTGGATGCTGACTACATGCACATGCATGACACTTCTTACAGATTATCATTTTGTTAAAATAGTTATACAAGGGGGCTTACCTTGAGTGTTGTAAGGTGATTGTGATTAAAAGAGCTCTGCTGGAGAGGAACTGCAGGGCAGTTGTGAGGATGTGTGCAGTGAGCAAGGGTAATCAGTGGAGCGCTACACTGCTCATTCGGGCCCGATATGAGGAAGCATCTTGGAATGAGGTTCCAAATTGCAATTGAAAAAGTATCAACGCAGCTGATGGACAGTTAGCTAAAGGGACCGAGAGAAAGAATAGAGAGATTACTTACCGGAGGGTCATCAGAGTTGTAGTGTACGTGGCTGAGGATGCACAAGCGAGTGTAGCTGGGTTGTGGATTTGAAGGCTTTCTTCGATCCTTCCAGGTTATGGAATGTAGAGCAGATTACTGGGTGAGGTGCCCTTCAGGATTGGAGGTAGGGATCCATGGATGTTTAAAAATGAGAAGATGGATGACACTGAAGAACGGAAGAATTGTACATTTTTGTACCATCTTGTCTGTGTCTCTCACACTTACCCCCAAGTTTATCCTCAGTATGGTTTCTGAATGCCCCATGGTCTATTCATTGCAAGGTATCAGGTGGTTATGAGGGATTATACGGTCTTATTGACATCTTGAACTAATAAGGTGGCCTAGTGGTTGATATTGGTAAGGAAAATTGTGTTAGATGCTGATTGACCTGCTTTCAATTTCCAGTCTTCCACCCTTCAGGGGAAAAAGAAGCTCTGAAGAAGACCAACGATGTCTCTGCTTCCCTTGCTACATTTTTATACATAGCTTAACATAGATAGGAAACTCTGCTATGATAATGGGCAATAACAAATCACATTTTGCCACCTTTGTGTGTTCATCCTTCAGTCATGCCCACTGTTCAAATTCATTACTCATTATGCCAACACCTTTTTGACACTCTGCTGTGTTTGTCTTTGTATGTTTTCCAATCAAGCCTCCATATTGCTA
This sequence comes from Polypterus bichir lapradei, assembly GCA_026402145.1. Lineage (NCBI taxonomy): Eukaryota > Metazoa > Chordata > Cladistia > Polypteriformes > Polypteridae > Polypterus > Polypterus bichir. Next base: position 129,853,182 of record JANRMT010062791.1, on the reverse strand, counting down.
ATCTTCCACAAAGTATGTGTCATCGGCTTTCACTGAGTCATTTTACATTTCAAGATTGTTTTTCAATGCATAAAGTACATGCCATGGAGATTATTTCACTTTTGAAACCGAGGCTTTTGGAACCAAAGAAGATAGCCTGTATCAGTTTATCTAAAGGAGCTCATAACTTTAAGGTTTCTGGCATGTGGAACCTTTCATTGAAAAACTGGAGAATCATGTGGTGTCAGTGAACCAACAGTATGTAAAGTCATTCATAGAATATTCAGGGCCATTTTTGATTTAAGAGAACAAAACATAAACTTCCCTGATGCTTCAACACAGGCTAACTACAAGATACAATTCCATGAATATGGGAACTTCCTGCAGCATAGACAGAGCCCATATTCCTATAAAACAATCCTCTACTCCAGATCCTGAGGAATACAGGAACCACAAGAAGTGGCTTTCCATAAATGTCCAAGGTGTATCCACTCTCCAGTTACTGATTTCAAACATTGTTGCATGTTACAGAGGTGCAACTCATGACTCACAGATTTTCCTTAACTCGACTCTGTATAGTCAGTTTGTAAGAGGAGATCACAATGGAAAATTGCTTGGTATGCTCAGAAAATGTTTTTGTTCACACCATACTTGCACCAAATAACAACTGATCAGTGGCACTACAACCAGGCTCATATGCGCACTAGGGGTCTAGTAGAGTGCATATTTGGTATTTGGAAGATTTGTTTTCAATACCTTCAGAAAACACTCTGGTTCAAACCAAGAAGATGCTGCCTTGTCATCATTGCAACAACTGTTCTTCACAAATATCTGAAACAGCATGGATGAAAAAATAGAAGAGGACAACAATCCAGATATATCACCATTTACAGCAGACCACAAAGAAGGACCTGCAAACATGGATCCTTTTGAATTGAACCACTTTAAGTAGATATTTTTGAAATTATATTTATCATTATATGTTTTCACATGTAATCAACATATAAAATATATCTTAAAAAGAAACACGTTTGCATCTCTCTCTCTCATCTTTAATTACAGTTCTATTTGAAGTATCTTCATTGTCATTTCATGCTTCTCTGTTAAAATACTTTAGCTTATGTTCGTGAAATTCAATAGCCAGCCATTCATGGATAGCGAATCTTTTTTTTTCCTGGTGACCAATACTGGCAGACACTGCCACCCTTGCCTCCAACTCTTCAGTTCTGTTCATATAACTTTCTTCTTCAAACAAAAAAAGTTCATATTTATAGTCAAAAACATGCAAATTACATATGTTTCACATCAGATGACACAGAAGCAAATAAAAGATTGAAAAGGGAGAGTGAAATGTCTTCACATACTTAATCTAGGTGTGTGATTGCTCATCTGAACTGAATAGATGGTCATCATCTGGTGTGTTCTCCAAAGATTGCTGTTTCTCTGTTATTCCTGTCAGTAACTCATCCAACTGGTCAGTTTCTTTATTTGCAGGTCCTCCACCAGTCTCCCTTCTGTCTTCTGGTGCAGTTTCTTTGAGGTTTATTTTTATATTCTTCTACAATAACTGTATTGAAGAGGTACTGTCATGTTGACCCAGTGATTTCACCAAACAGTTGTATTGTTCTTGTAGATGTGTGTTCCTTTCCATCAAATTCATTACAAATCAATTTCCAGGCATTCCTCTTCTTTGATTCTACAGCTAATGAATGCTGTTTATCTTCATTGAGGTGGTGGTTTGAAATTATTTGCTTTAAAAATGTTTTTTCATGCTCAATAACTTTTTTTGATCGCAGTCTCCTTTTTTGCTGCCATTGTTTCCTTTGAATTTGCTTCTCTAGTTCCATACAATTCTAGACTTTTCTGGATCTTCTCCATGTTTTATAGGCAACCTCAGTCCAGCTAATTCAGACTAGCACAGGTGGTTTTAAATGAATCATGTCTAGTTTAGTTCAGAACTCCATAGTCAAGGTGTTAGGAATCAGTAATTAATCTGTGTTTCAGAAAGCCATTTTTTAAGCCATCATTAAATATTCTAGATTAAGGGCTTCTCTTGGCTTAATTTAAACTAGCCGAAGCCCGCCGTAGCATACGGCGGTGTAAGAATAGGAACGGAAAATGGTGAGAAAGGAATTCAGTATAACAAAGGCTTAGGAAACCACCATCGCAGTATAACGAAAATAGCAAGGAGCGAAACCAATGCCAATGGTCGAGAGAGTACCTTCCTGTAGCAGGCTACGGAAAACATAGACATATATAGATAGACGCCGCATTCACTGTGTTGCCCAGTCGACACGATAAGTCAGCGCGTCCACCCTACTGCAAGTGGTAAAAGTGCCATTTAAACTAATACAGGCAGACCTGGAAACCGGGTTTTCTGATGAAAAAACAATAACGTTTTAAACAGTATCGTTTACATACAACAGATTTTGGCGAATCGTTTACATGCAATTATTTACATCCATTTATACACTAATAATGGCAATTATTAAATAATAATAATAATAATAATAATTATTATTACTATTATTAAATAATTCCTCCCATATAAGTAACATTTCTCAGACTGCTTTCTTCCACCTCCGAAACATTTCTAGACTTCGTCCTGTTCTTACTCAACACAATACTAAAGATCTTGGTTAATGCCCGAGTCACCTCACGTATAGATTACTGTAATGGTATTCTATCTGTCATCCCACAAAAACGTATCCATCGCTAACAATTTATTCAAAATTCTGCTGCCAGGATAATAACCTGCTGTTCTAAATCCACTGAACATACTACACCTATTCTCTCTCAACTTCACTGGCTCCCTGTTAACTACAGAATACAATACAAAATACCGCTCTTAACATTTAAAGCTCTCCACAACCTCACTGATCTCCTACAGACTGACACTCGTCTTGCTCACTCTGATTCTCATCTGCAGCTGTACTTTCTGTACCACACATCAAACTCTGTGCTATGGGAGCTCGAACGTCTCTCATAGTGCTCCTCAACTCGGGAATTCTCTTCTCTCTCATATACATCAGCTTGATTCAATAACACATTTTAAAACTGCCCTCAAAACTTATCTTTTCAAACTGGCATACCAATTGTGAATTTTGCACTGTTACTGCCAATTATCTTTGTTTGTTTGCTAATTATTGCTGTTTGATCGAGAGCGACGGTGGACGCAGAAGTAGGATTAGAGATGGTGGGCGGGGCTCTGTTGTGCGTATCCCATGGTCTTAAAGTTGGTGGGCGGGGCTCTGTGAGTTGGCAGGCGTGGCTCTCTGTCTTGCTTGCCCTTTGTTAGAGTTGGTGGGCGGGGCTCTGTCGAGCGTATCTCATGGTCTTAGAGTTTGTGGGCGGGGCTCTGTGAGTTGGCGGGCGTGGCTCTCTGTCTTGCTTGCACTCACTGTCTTGCGCTCACTGTCTTTGTGTGCCCTTAGTGAATTATATATATAGATCCTGTCCGGGAAACTGCCCATTGTATATACTGTAATTGCATAATTGTATTGTAATATTGTATACTGTATGTAGAGTACAGTATATATCCAGTGTACTTTGCATGCTAAGTATATTTCAATTTAATTTAGTATTGTAATTTTTTTTCAGGTGTTCTTAGGAGACATCCATGTACAAAGTTTATTGTACTATCTACACATAAAAATAAATTTGGCTTGTCTTGACATGATATGAATTTCCCACTGTTTACAGATTGCAAGAGTAAGTAATTATACCAATTCTCTCTTGGCTTTTCATATCATTAAAAAACCATATAAGCTATAGTGAAACTGATGGAAATTGGTTTATTTATGATCAGTGGTGTAGATATCTCTAACCGTAGGAGTAGGAATCAGGTTTTTATTGAATGCAGTCTTTTTTTCTACTAATACATACTCAGGAAAAAAATGGTCTTCTAGCATTCTCTTTTTGCAGGTCATATGGAGTTAGTGAGATATATTTGAAAATGCTGTACTTTAAAACACTATTTTATATTCTTCTATTGTTATAAAATATGTAAATTCACTGAGCCACACATTGCACAGAACTGAAGAAAAATAATTGTGTCTAATAATTTTGTATTGCCTACATAGTATCTGTCCTTTATTATTGAGGTTAATCAGATAATCTGTTAATCTGTTTTTTAAAATGATCAGGGATTACAATTTTTAATCACTAGGGGGGCATTGCACCATTCTAAACACAACCCAATAGACACAAGTCCTGAGGTTAAATTAGAGGTTTTATTGTACAAAATATCTTACAAAAGGTTTATTTGTAATAAAAACACAATTCTTTCCTCTCTCTTTCTTCTCCACTCCTCACAGGTGAGCTTTGTCCATCCTCCACACCTGACTCCAACTTACCTGGATGAGGTCAAGTGGCTTCTTTTATCTACTACCTCTGATGGTAGGGCATAGTCCGTTGAAAATACTTCTGGGTTAAACAGAAGCCCCACAAAGTAGAAAACATAGATCCCTGCAGTATCCTGTGGTGCACCAACACAACCTGACAAGGCTGCCCTATGGGACTACAGTTCCCAGCATGCCATGCAGTTATCCATGTAGGTAGCATCATGCAGCGATGCTGCTACCTAGCAAATAGTGGGAACATGCCATCCTGATAGGCTGTCTCTCGCTGTCCATTCATCACACTGACACCCGAGCCAGGTAAGGATCTTTGAACCATCCCTACCGAGAAGCCAACATATCCATCTATATTTTGGCACTCTTTATTAGTCTTTTGGGATGGGCTGAATACCCCCTTCACTTATAATGGAGAGGTGAGAGTCTAAAGCCCATCGTGATAGGCACGCCAGCGAATGCTTGCCGTACATTATCAGTTATTTCCCATGAATGAGGAACTCCCAGTAAGTGTATACTAATTTTTGATTAATGAAGCATGTAAACCTTTCAGTATAAGAGGCAGTCAAGTCAGGCTTATACAAATTTCAGAATAAAAAAAAATTGTTAAGTATCAGTTTAGTATCCTGGTGTCTCAGAATGCTCTACACACCTTTATCAGAAAATGAAACCTTTCTGCACTGCACCTTCTAAACCTTCTGTCTCTCGTCATTTGTATAATTAATGTACCTGTCTTTTTGACTCACCTTATTTTTTCCTTCCTCTTCTGCCTTAAGTTTGTTCTGTCTAACCTGAGCTTTGTTGTGCATACATGAAAGGCCCATATGCAAATAAGTTAAAAGTAAGAGGTCATGTTAATCCAGTACCTGCCCGTATAACTGACTACATCCTACATAGATTGTAACAAGTAACTGTCATGTGATTCCTTTAGCAAGGCTTCTATATATGAACTCTAACACTCCTTCAAGTCATTTTACTATTAAAAAGTCCTGTTTGATTTTGAGTTAGTTGTCACATTCTTCCCTCATCATGTTACTTTGAGCATATAGATAAAACAGTAGATATTATAGTAAATCTCCTTTTTTCTATTCTGTATTACCTAGTGCAGGGGTTCCCAACCTTTTTCATGCCAAGGCTCCCTTAAGAGACTTACCTTAGGCTGAGGAAGCCCTACCTATCACCATCCAAAAAATGACACATCCCACATGTCTGCAATAAACTGCTATACACAGACCTACTACCCGTTAAGTGCATGTGACAAAACTACATAAAGCAAAGCACTTTTACTATGCAAAAAACAGAGTGCACATAATAAATAAATTAAACTCACCCTAGGCCTAGTGAGACTTTTGGGCTTGGATATTCTTGCATATTTTGTCCACTCTAGGTTTCAGATGGCTTAGAAACAATCTTGAATCATTTTCCATATTTAGACGTGCTCTGTTTTTGGTTTTCAATGCTTTCAATGCAGAAAAACACAGGTATGCTGTTGTAAATGGTAAGAGACATCACATGGCTTTTTCGCTCAGCACTGGATATTCTTTTCTGAGATTGTTCCAAAATTTTGACTAGGAAATGGCAGAGAACTGAATTTTCAAACTTCCATCATTGGCTATTTCAATTAATTCCTCTTGTGATCTCAAATCATGACAATCCTCTCCAGTTCTTGGCTCAGATGGATTTCTAATCCAGTTTAAATGATGATTGTCCATATTCCTGGCTCCTGGTGAAGTATTTCCATCATTTAGCTTTTCCTCCCAGAGCCCAATTTTTTTTGTATAAATGCACAAATGTATCTTGCAGATTAAGTATGCTGTGATCACTGCCCTGCATGCTCTGATTGAAGCTATTTAAAATTTGAAATATGTCAGCCAAATACGCAAGCTTCAGAACCCATGACTGGTTGTCAAAACAGCTTGCAAACTGTGAGTTCTCAGATGAGAGAAATTCACGCAGCTCTTCGCGGAGATCAAACACTCATTGTAAAACTGCCCCACGAGACGGCCAACAGAACTCAGAATGAAGCAGAGGGCATTCAAAATTGGCATCCATGTCACTGCACAGTTTGGCGAACAGCCTGTGATTAAGGGAACATGCTTAGATACTATTTTCAATTTTAGCAACGTCTTGAAGCACTTGTTGTAATTTGTCCTCCAACCTTGTAGCGACTACAACTTCTCTGTGAAGCATGCATCTGGAGCTCTTGTCTTTATTAATGTGATGACTCCACTACACTTGCCTGTCATGGCAGCAGCGCCATTCATAAAGACTCCCACGCAGTAAGACCAGTCAATTAAATTTGCCTGCATGAACATGTCCAAAATTTGAAAAATGTCCTTACCTGTTATCTCCCTCTGAATTTCTTTGCAGACTAAAACCTCCTCAACAAACTTTCCATCTCCAGGAAATCTGACATAGACAATAAACTGTGCTGCGTTAGCTACATCTGTACTTTCATCCAAATGCATCACAAATTAAGGGCTGTTTTTACTTGTTCCGGTAGTTGGTCTGTTATATCCCTAGCCATATCAGATATCCATTTGCAGAGACTGTGCCAATTTATGGGCAACTTCCCCACCAAGCAATTCCTGAAATATGTCTATGGTCACTAGTAATATTAGATATTCTCCAACTGTGTCAATTTTCTTTGCACATTCCATGCAATACAACGCCAAAAAAGATACCTTCAGTGCTCTCTCTGAAACCACTGCTTGCTGTATGAAAGTGCTTGACGGTTTCACAAGCAGAGTTTCTTTCCTTTAGAAAGAGTCAACATGTTTCATTCAATTTAGATGGCTTTAGCCATTTGTTTGATAGAATTTCCTGTCAAAGAACACATTTGGGATAATCAAGTCCATCTTTAATCTTAACCAGCACAAATCCAAACTCTATGTAAGAAGCGTCATACTTTCTAGATTTAGATTTTACCTTAGAATATGACTCATTTATTGAATTTAAAGCAAGATGCGTTTTCTTCAGAATGTTTCCCTGTTAAAAACGGTCCATCATTACTTATGTTTTAGCAGTCGATGTTTATGAATTTTTGTTAAACTGTTGTAAAGTAACAATGACACAGAAAACTAAATTTGCACAATGTTAGTATATTTGCATAAAGAACGCCTCCTTTGCAGCAACACTGTAAATTGCTCCAGATGACTCCCACCCCTTGGCACTGTGAGAAACAAAAACTTATAGGTGACAAGCAAACTCATTTTTTTTTGTGCGCTGAAGGTTTGTTTAGTGGTTATGGAAGCTGATTTACAGTATTTTTTTCAATAGATTTGTGAACCTGTAGTACATCTTATATTCCAAAAGAGACCTTTCATTTTCCATCAAAAAACAATAATACCACTAAACATTGTATCAATGGATAAGAATGATATTCTTTATGTCTGAAAGTAAAATGATCAGAAGCTGGACTGCTAGTCATTAACTGATAGATTACAGACATATCTTAACTAAGACTGTTTAAATAAATACTGAATTAAAGTTCTATTACAGTTAAGAAGATAAATATTCAGGAACTTAATGTAATTCAAAAGCAGCAAACTGCTGCGTCACATTAATTTTGTGGTCCAATTTACTGTGAAGTCACTATATAGTATATATTGTATTTTTGTTGTAATATACAGTAATATAATACAGTAAAATACTGTTAAAATATTTGAACTAGTAGCCGGTATTTTACTGTAAATTTACAGTCAAATATTTTACAGTGTAGTCTTGCAGGGCCAGATGTGATTCTCAAAGGAGAACACACTTATAGGAGTAACCCATTACGAAGTTTGTAGTGAACAGCGGCAAAATCCACCATTGCAACAGACAGGGGCTTCTTCCTAAAACACTCTTCCTCAGTTTCTCCAGTCCATGCATTTTAAACAGTCGATTTTTCAGGGAGAGAGCAAAAGATACTGAATGAAAGACTTAACACTAGGAAAAAATCAAAAGCTAAAATTGCTGTTATCCATTCCGGAGCTCAGTAGCACAAAGTAACTGAAACTTAATGATTAACTTGTATGTGGTATTGAGTGCTGTGACAGAGGAGACAGACAGACATGCGTAGACCGCCACAGATAATTGGTTTTGTATTTGAGAAGTGCCTCTGTCTGCTACAGTATGTTGATTATTGCATCACCGTATGACATAACAACCACAAAAGCATTGTGGTCTATGGATCTACAACCTGTTGAAACACTGTGACTATATTCTGGTGTAGCATGTTTGCATTTCATTTTAGACAGTAATGGCAACTGCCTTTTGTTATTCGTTTAGACGTGGAATCAGAAAGTGCGTGCTGTGCAGCCTCATTCATGCTTTACTGGTGTCGCTAGGCAGGTTTGTTGGCTTGGGTCTTTTCAGTAATGAACTCTGTATTTCTTCTGGCTCTTCATATCAGCTCTCTTAACAGCAGTTGCTTTGACAGGGTGTGACACACCATTTATTTCAAATGCATATTTTGCAGTTCATATTTTCACAAACCTAGCTGCCAGCTCTTTCAAGCTTACATCTACTCCTACACTGTTGTTGTAACTGTGAACAATTTTTCTGTTGAGAAATTCAAATGCCAATGTATAATCTGATATTACAGAATGATATTTCATTTGCATCAGGTTATGTTTTTTTTTTCCTCTGTACCCCCCACATACCTGTATATTTTGCAATGGTGCCCTTTTTTAGTATACTTTCTGAGTGAAGAGAGTTTATCTTAACTAGAAGCTTGTTCTCTGTCGATCAGGTTAACAAGAGCACCTCTAAAATTTGCAGCTCAACATCACCGCCCCTACTTTGAGCGTCATCAACATGAGGCATTGGATTGGTTTAGAAATGTGACACTCAGTGACCTGTCTACTTGTTCTCACCCAGCTTTAAGAAAAAAATCACTTATGGGTGTCTCTAGGGCGGCACAGTGCTGCCTCACAGTAAGGAGACACGGGTTTGCTTCCCGGGCCCTCCCTGTGTGGAGTTTGCATGTTCTCCCCGTGTCTGCGTGGGTTTCCTCTGAGTGCTCTGGTTTCCTCCCACAGTCCAAAGACATGCAGGTTAGGTGCATTTGCGATCCTAAATTGTGCTTTGTGTGTGTGTGTGTGTGTGTGTGTGTGCGCCCTGCGGTCGGTTGGTGCCTTGCCCAGGGTTTGTTTCCTGCCTTGCTCCCTGTGTTGGCTGGGATTGACTCCAGCATAACCCCGTCACCCTGTATTTAGGATATGGTGGGTTCAATAATGGATGGATGGGTGTCTCTAGTCATGGCTCAGTGAAACGATGCTCTTCCAGGCTAGTTTACAATCATTTAAAAGTTTAGTCAGAAATTCAGCTGAACCGGAAACTGAAGAAGTAACAGAACCAGAATTGACCAAATCTGATTTGATATTTATAGACCAGAGTTCCTAAAGGTAACAAATTATTCCAATCAGATTGACAAGAACTAACTGTACACTGAAGGAACTTTTCCAAGTCTTGATCAACCCTTTTGATTTATCCATTACTCTGAGGTTAGTAAGCTAATGAAAATTTATTTTAATACGTTTTAACACAAAAATATTTCCCAAATTTATTGACCACTATCTGATGTAATTGTCTTATGAAATCTATGCCCAGCAGTGGTATTGTTTGACAAAAATCTTTAATAATTTCTTGCAGGGACTGTAATGGAAAATAAAATTTGCACTCTTTAGTAACTACAGTTATTAAAATTGTGGTGTTGTGCTGTTGTGAAGGAACATCAGTAACAAGGCAGATATTCTCCCAAGATGTATTAGGTGTTGCAATGTGTTGAAAAAGCTCTAAGGAATTATATGAAGCAGACATGTCATCTTTAAAGACTTCATAGGTTTATACAGTTTTTATTTCTTGGTTCACAAATGTCATCAGAAATATAATTAGCTGTTCAGTTTAAGAAATTCCTGTATGACCAGCAGAAAGGACATTGTGTTACCATAACAAAACCTCTTTTATGACCTTGTGAAGGACATAATCTAGCCTACGTGACACCTTGTACAATAATGATCAAATCAATAGGACCATCAGAAATAAATTCTGCTGTTTGTGTTCTTCCAGATGGGCTTAAAGTGGAGAAGAACAAACAAACTGTGATTGCCTTTACTACACTATTGGCACGCAGACTTATTTTGCTAAACTGGAAGAATCCTCTCTCCTCTTTTAAATCAGTGAGTAACTAATGTTTTATATTATTTGAAATTGGAAAAAATTACATTCTCAGTTAGAGGATCTGTGCAGAACTTTTTCAAAACCTGCAGGATCTAATCAATAATATTTTAGAATAAGCTCTTAAAGCACTGGAGAAAAAGATTCTCTTCCCATAGTCCTTTTTTTTTATCCGCCTATTAAACTCATCAATTTATGTATTTTGATCAGATTTAAGTTTTACTCCATTGGCCATGCTCTCTTTCCCAGGGGTGGGGGTTGGGTTGATTTGTTTTCAATCCTATTTTTTGTAAAAATTGATCTATCTGTATGGAATGATTACAATAAAATCAATAAAATTATAATAAAAAAAAAGAAAAAAATTCTGCAAAATATTATTCCTCAGGTCAGATATATTTTGTCTCAAGAGCTGTTTCTAATTCTTCCAGTTGCCAAGGCAGGACATTTGCTTTTGAATTATGGCCCCTCCTGTATATGAAATAGCAAAGTTAAATTTGCTAAAGAACACAATAGCATTGCTTCAACATACAATTTTGTTTCTGTTTTAAATACATTAAACTCTTATGGTTACTATAACCACAGATGGATATTCAGTTCCTTCAAAGAATGTCTTCATTATTCTAATTACAATTCATATCCAATTATTCCCTGTTTCCCAAATTATAATTTTGTTCTGTTTTGCTTATTTGCAGTCTGTGTATAGGTGAAACTTGCAAGCATCTACAAAATGTGAAGATAACATTGCTCGGAATTACCTAAACTGTAGCTGCCGAAATAAGGTATGGTCAAGCACGGGTAAAAGGCGTGTCTAAAGAAATCTCACAGTCCAAAAGTTTGTTTTGAAAATATTTAGTGAAAGTTAAAAGCAAATAATCCACACAAGAATAAAAGGCAAAAAAAAAAAGGGAAAATGTATCTTGTCTTAAACTTAGCTTTTCTTGAGAAACTTTAGTTATTTCTGTACTTAAAGGTTCTTTACTTTTTGTTCTCTACTTAAAGATTCTTAAATTCCTATATACTTAAAAATTGTTAGTTTCTTCTTCTGTATGCTTTAAGCATACGGCACAGCACGTGAATTAAGTGCTATTTTCTTACATATTTACTTCACACACTCAAAAGGCTCGTAAGCCGATTGGCACATAGGCATGTGCCCAGGCACGGTTAAACCCATATGCCTTCCATTCCTTACTCAAGGCTAAGCTGTCACTAACTGAAGATTATTGTTTTAGTCAAAGCTGTTAGAAATGGCAGGAAAATACCAACACAATTCTATTCACGGGGGTTATAGGAACCGCCCATATTTTATGCATTATCATCTAGTAAAATATTCTTGAATCTTATAGAACTAGGAAAATGGCTCTTACCTAAACTATGTTATGATTGCCAACTTTCAAAACTCAAAGGCAGGCCTCAATCTCAAAAACTATCCTGTACTCAGACATCCCTAAAAATATTGAGTAATATTAAGTAAACCTGGTACACAAAACATAAAACTTACATAGAGTTAGGGAAACTGTAAACTCCCTGGCCCAATCAAAAGCAAAGCAATATTTATTTAGAAAAAATATTGAATGAAGAAAATAGTCTAAACACAGACTAAAATCTCAAACTAGGTGACAGTTACTAAATTCAAAATATTTTAAATAATACAAGATACTACTTATTCTTACTTCACACAGGAATCTTGTTGGAATTAATTGCCTGATATTTTATAGTCAAATAAAGCAATAAAAAGCATCAAGATAAGATAGAACATTATTTGTCCCCAAGGGGGAATTTCCCGTTTACAGAAGCTTTTTAAATAAATACATAAATAGATAGATAAGTAAGTAACTGAAATAAATATATACACAAACACACACACACTTTGGTCTAAATACAAAACAGAATAACTGTAAAGCAAGAAAATTAGAAAGAAAAAAACGTGTGATTTATCTGTTACAGTCGCATTATTCAGACATATTGCTGTAGGTATAAAGGATCCCCGTAGCATTTCTTGATACACTTCTGCTGAATAATTCATTGACTGAAAGTCCTCAGTGTTAATGTGTCACAGAGAGGATGTGTAGCATTGTTCATAATAGCACTTAGTTTTGTTTTAATTCTCTCGTTTGCTACGACCACAAGGTGGTCCAGAACATGTTCCATAACTGAGCCTACCCTTTAAATTACCTTGTTGATTCAGTGGGCCTCCCTTGAAGTAATGTTACAAACTCATCACACCATAGAAAATCACACTGGCCAACACAGAGCTACAGAAGGATGTCACTGCCCACATTAAAGGAAAGGTCTCCAGTAGTATAAGCCAGGCACATTCTGTCAAACTGTCAATCAAAATGATTAATGACCTCAAGACCCCGCCCCTTATGTTGTCATACCGGAAGTACCACCCCTTATGACACAATACCGGAAGCCCCGCCCTTATGATGCAAGACCGGACGACCCGGCCCCCGCCCCTCTACGTGACTCCAGCCCCGTCCCCTGGTGGCAGATTGGTGAAGGACACCCTGTCCCCACCCAGACTCTGCCTTGAACCCGCCCCCTGCACCTGATTGGTTAAGGAAACTGTCAACAGCCGTTTGATGGATGTCTACCCTCTCCTTGAACCCGCCCCCCTCCTGATCGGTTAAACAAACTGTCAAGAGCCGTTTGATAGATGTCTGCCCCCCTCCTTGAACCCGCCCCCGGCACCTAATTGGTTAAACAAACTGTCAAGAGCAGTTTGATGGATGTCTGCCCCCTCCTTGAACCCACCCCTGCACCTGATTGGTTAAACAAACTGTCAAGGGCCATTTGATGTATGTCTGTCCCCTCCTTGAACCCACCCCTGCACCGGATTGGTTAAGAAAACTGTCAAAAGCTGTTTGATGGATGTCTGTCTAATCCTTGAAACCCGCCCCCTTGCACCTGATTGGTTAAGGAAACTGTCAAAAGCCGTTTGATGGATGTCTGACCCCTCCTTGAACCCGTCCCTGCACCTGATTAGTTAAACAAACTGTCAAGGGCCGTTTGATGGATGTCTGCCCCCTCCTTACAGCCCCAGTCAGCTTTCAGCCAACAGCTCAGCACGCTTGTATAGCTCACAAAATAGCAGAGCTAATTACTCTTTCTGCTTAAACTAATTATCAAATATTCAGGTAATTCCTAATTAAACACTAAAGCATTAGTGAACAAAAATACATGTCCAGTAGCCAAGTAAAATGACCAGGTGCTTTAACATGAAAATAAAGCATCTTTAGAAAATAAAGCATCTAAAAGCATCTTTGTATCGCTGACCGTTTCGAGCATTTATCCCCCATAGCTTCTCACTTCAGCTGTGCAATTTAGAGCCTCACACAGAGCTGCAAACTCCAAACTACCCCCACGCCGCTGAGGAATTCTTTGAGGTCCTTTGAAGCACCCGGAGGTCATTTTTCATCTTTTTTAAGGGAGTGTAAGGCTGGGCAGCTCAAGGTCTGGCACCAACAATATTCGGCTCTAAATAGAGAAAGGACAGCTGTTTTAAAATTACTGGAGATGCAGAGATTACCTTCTGAGCAGACAATTTACACGACCAGGTGACCGTGCATGTTTGGTTACTCTTTTTGTAAGGATAATATAATGAAGTTATTTTTCAAAGTAACACCACAATGCTCAAGAGAGACAGATTCCATGTGTGTTTTAGGATTTGCTGTGGTCAGTGATGAATTTTAATTTTTTGCTTAGCTCATTTCTATAACCTAGGAGCCTTTTGACAAAGGAAAACTCTGTAAATACACTTGTGCATTTAAACAGAGATTTATAAGAAAGCACAGGAGGCTATAGTGAGGTGTGCTGGTTTAACAAGAGGCAGGGTTTAAAGGCGCAGGCAGGTTGTGCATTAGGTCTGACATAATAAAAGTATTCTGAACTACTTACAGAAGGGCCCCAACAGCTCAGCACACTTGTATAGCTCACAAAATAGCAGAGCTAATTACTCTTTCTGCTTAAACTAATGATCAAATATTCGGGTAATTCTTAATTAAACACTAAAGCATTAGTGAACAAAAATACATTTTCAGTAGCCAAGTAAAATGACCAGTTGCTTTAACATGAAAATAAAGCATCTGTAGAAAATAAAGCATCTAAAAGCATCTTTGTAAAGGTCCGATTTTAAAACATTATAAGAAAAACCCTTGCTTCCAAAAGAGTTCTGCCCATTTTTCCAACAGTTTTCTTGACTGATCTTTGGAATCATCAGGGCCTTTCTGATTCCATCCACCCCAAACATAGCATGTAATTTAATTTCTGTACTCATTTTAAATGATAATAGCCAGTATAAAGTCCCTAAAGGAACTGGAGACATCAGATATGTTCTATCATATATCTTTTCTTGCCAGACCAAGTAAGTCAGATTCTGCTTACAACACAAATGTATGATTATTTTTTTCTCAAATGGCTAAATCTTTGGCCTGCTAATCATGAAAAAATAAATAAATAAAAAATAAAAAATCAGATTTTATTCTCATTACACTTTATTTACATATTTTATTATACCTACTGAACTTTTATCAACATTTATCTGTCTCTATATTTATTTTTCTAGTATCCGAATGTAGTTTAAGTTAATTTGTTTTGGGTTCGATAGATGTATTTTTCATATTTTCAATTCTTGTTTTCTTTTCTTCACATCTTCATGCCCCCCTTTTTGTTACTTCGCGCCAACTAGCGGGGTCAGTCCACAGTTTGAGAACCACTGGTGTAGGGTTTTATTTGTAAAACACTCTGCGGCATTTCAAGCTAAATTCGATTCCCTTGGTTATTCAGCCGTCCATCGGTGTTCCATTTTTGTTATAAATTGTATGTAGTCTCTCTTTATTTACTAAACATTTTATATGTTGAATAGAAAACAGTTGTTATCTTGTTCAGGCTTTAATTTAAAACAGCATTTTCATCAACAGGTTATTAACACTTTGGTACTCGGGGGGGCTTTGTATAATACAAAGTTTAGGAAACTCTGTTAATGCTTGGTAATAGCCTTCCATTTTACATCAGTTATGAACCCCTGAAAATAAGAATGGTTATAGTAGGTTATAAGTGTATATACACTACAGGGCTGATGATGATTAGGCTTATTTTGGACATGTTAGGCCAATCAGGATGGAAAATGTTTTAGTGAATAGTTACATCATATCTATTATATGTGTTAGCACAAGGATTAAAATTTTACTAAAACTGTGAGGTTTTATTCTTTCTTTTAGGTAGTCCAGGGTGACATAGGACAGCTATCATTGAAAACTGCTTTTCCCCCTGTTTCTGAAAAAGCACCCTTTGTTTTAGTAGCATTCAGGGTGAAGGGGATGTAAATTTAAACTGTGATTCCAAGAGTCAACAAGTGTCTGCAGACTTCTTGAATACGAGTCAAAGGAGCAGGGTTTGTGCAGGGACCATAATCAGGGACAGAGTTAAGCTAGACATTATTATTCCAAAATGAAACATTGACTCGCCCATATCACAAAGATAAGACAGTAAAAAACTAAAATTTACAAATACTAAGTCACAGAGGAAATTAAGAAACATATTAAGACCGAATCAACAAGGGATCACCCCAAGCTCACCGCACACTATAACAGAACCTACGTGTTCTGCGGTATATTATCAGCTAAACTGTCATCTATGTAGGAAGTTCCACGGGATTACAAAGAGTTGGGGAAAACATTATTTAACATCTGCTAGTATGAGGCTAATTAACATTTGCCGGTTATTGTTATGAACCTTATCTGGCACTAAAAGTGAGGCTTGTGTTCCTCCTGATTCAGGAAGAGCATTAAATATTGGAGTTTAGAATATGAACTAGACTGGTAGGCACCAGGATCTATTTATAAGGTTTATTTAATTTAGTTATAAACAAAATGATTGGTGGCATTTTGCTTTGAAATTAACAATAGTTTGATACAGCTTTAAGAATTAGAATGCAAGACAAACCTTTACACTATATAACAAATGTTGCTGTTTCAATAGGAGTATCTCGGATCTCTGTTTTATTTTAACCTTTTGACAAGAACCCCTGGGCAGGGAAATATACCACATATATTGAAAATGAACAGTGCCGACATGCTAACTAAATAGATATAATCTAAGATATTTTAAAATATGGACCTGGGCGCTACTCCCATGATTCTGACAAACTAAAGGTTCTTCACTTAATTGTCCAACTTCCTGTGGGTGTTATGGATCTTGTAATGGAGAATGCAAAAGATTCTATAATCTTTACTCTGTAATGGTCCATATGTCGGAGATTTAGTGCCTGTGTATGCAGTGTTAACCAATTTTTTATTTAAAAATGAACTCTTTAAGACATATTCAGACTATTCCAGACTGCACATGTCAAAAAAAGCTTATTTATTTCAAAAGGTTTTCTTTTCATGCTGTTTTTTATACATCACGGCAGTTTTTCAAATTGTAATAACCCTGCATAGATGACAGTTTTGCTGATAACAGACCGCAGAACACGTAGGTTCTGTTATAGTGTGCGGTGAGCTTGGGGTGATCCCTTGTTGATTCGGTCTTAATATGTTTTTTAATCTCCTCTGTGACTTAGTATTTGTAAATTTTAGTTTTTTACTGTCTTATCTTTGTGATATGGGCGAGTCAATGTTTCATTTTGGAATAATAATGTCTAGCTTAACTCTGTCCCTGATTATGGTCCCTGCACAAACCCTGCTCCTTTGACTCGTATTCAAGAAGTCTGCAGACACTTGTTGACTCTTGGAATCACAGTTTAAATTTACATCCCCTTCACCCTGAATGCTACTAAAACAAAGGGTGCTTTTTCAGAAACAGGGGGAAAAGCAGTTTTCAATGATAGCTGTCCTATGTCACCCTGGACTACCTAAAAGAAAGAATAAAACCTCACAGTTTTAGTAAAATTTTAATCCTTGTGCTAACACATATAATAGATATGATGTAACTATTCACTAAAACATTTTCCATCCTGATTGGCCTAACATGTCCAAAATAAGCCTAATCATCATCAGCCCTGTAGTGTATATACACTTATAACCTACTATAACCATTCTTATTTTCAGGGGTTCATAACTGATGTAAAATGGAAGGCTATTACCAAGCATTAACAGAGTTTCCTAAACTTTGTATTATACAAAGCCCCCCGAGTACCAAAGTGTTAATAACCTTTTGATGAAAATGCTGTTTTAAATTAAAGCCTGAACAAGATAACAACTGTTTTCTATTCAACATATAAAATGTTTAGTAAATAAAGAGAGACTACATACAATTTATAACAAAAATGGAACACCGATGGACGGCTGAATAACCAAGGGAATCGAATTTAGCTTGAAATGCCGCAGAGTGTTTTACAAATAAAACCCTACACCAGTGGTTCTCAAACTGTGGACTGACCCCGCTAGTTGGCGCGAAGTAACAAAAAGGGGGGCATGAAGATGTGAAGAAAAGAAAACAAGAATTGAAAATATGAAAAATACATCTATCGAACCCAAAACAAATTAACTTAAACTACATTCGGATACTAGAAAAATAAATATAGAGACAGATAAATGTTGATAAAAGTTCAGTAGGTATAATAAAATATGTAAATAAAGTGTAATGAGAATAAAATCTGATTTTTTATTTTTTATTTATTTATTTTTTCATGATTAGCAGGCCAAAGATTTAGCCATTTGAGAAAAAAATAATCATACATTTGTGTTGTAAGCAGAATCTGACTTACTTGGTCTGGCAAGAAAAGATATATGATAGAACATATCTGATGTCTCCAGTTCCTTTAGGGACTTTATACTGGCTATTATCATTTAAAATGAGTACAGAAATTAAATTACATGCTATGTTTGGGGTGGATGGAATCAGAAAGGCCCTGATGATTCCAAAGATCAGTCAAGAAAACTGTTGGAAAAATGGGCAGAACTCTTTTGGAAGCAAGGGTTTTTCTTATAATGTTTTAAAATCGGACCTTTACAAAGATGCTTTTAGATGCTTTATTTTCTACAGATGCTTTATTTTCATGTTAAAGCAACTGGTCATTTTACTTGGCTACTGAAAATGTATTTTTGTTCACTAATGCTTTAGTGTTTAATTAAGAATTACCTGAATATTTGATAATTAGTTTAAGCAGAAAGAGTAATTAGCTCTGCTATTTTGTGAGCTATACAAGTGTGCTGAGCTGTTGGGGCCCTTCTGTAAGTAGTTCAGAATACTTTTATTATGTCAGACCTAATGCACAACCTGCCTGAGCTTTTAAACCCTGCCTCTAGTTAAACCAGCACACCTCACTATAGCCTCCTGTGCTTTCTTATAAATCTCCGTTTAAATGCACAAGTGTATTTACAGAGTTTTCCTTTGTCAAAAGGCTCCTAGGTTATAGAAATGAGCTAAGCAAAAAATTAAAATTCATCACTGACCACAGCAAATCCTAAAACACACATGGAATCTGTCTCTCTTGAGCATTGTGGTGTTACTTTGAAAAATAACTTCATTATATTATCCTTACAAAAAGAGTAACCAAACATGCACGATCACCTGGGGCCTCATGTATAAACAGTGCGTACGCACAGAAATGTTGCGTAAGAACGTTTCCACGTTCAAATCGCGATGTATAAAACCTACACTTGGTGTAAAGCCATGCACATTTCCACGGTACCTCATACCTTGTCGTACGCAAGTTCTCCGCTCGGTTTTGCAGACTGACGGCACCCAGCGTCAAAGCAATGCTACTGTTCCTGTGTGGTTACACCTTATTTTCCTGACGCGGCTTTATAAATACACTGAAACTAACATCATATTGTTTATTAGTGTAATGCATCTGATTGTAATTAACTTGTAACAATATAATGGTCCAGGGAATAGCCATAGTATTCCAAATACCATAACTGCTTTAGCGTTGTTACTCTCACTGCACCTTCTTCTTCTTCTTCTTCTTTCAGCTGCTCCTGTTAAGAGTTGCCACAGCGGATCATCTTTTTCCATATTACTCTCACTGCACCACTCGGAGTATTTATATCATTGTATCTGAGTGTGAATCACAGCAGCAGCTGATTGGAAAGAGAATTATCGGTATACAGCTTCAAGCACACGCTGTCTCAGCAACGGCAAAATGTTTCAAAGCCTTTCCTGTACGGACCTCGCTGTTCAGAAACAGTTTCATCCCAAGAACTTTAAACGCACTCAATCAATTGCTCCTTGCAGAACTGTTTGTACTTATAAGTACAATCACCCCACTGTAAACTTGCACTACAGTTATAATATCGCACAACCTGAGCCACTTTATAAAGCGTGTATTTACATATGATGACGATATCATTTTTAAGATGAAATGCAGCAAATTATGTTTATTATATTATACAGATAAAACTTTAACTTCATTTAAATAATCTATATTCTTCACTGGGACTGGCGTGAAGGATAGAATAATTAAACATGTACTACAAAGATATTTCAATGTTCCTTAAATGTTTTGAAGAATCGGTGCTCTAAGCTTACAGATGGTTTAACATCTATTACAGAGCTGATTGTGTGGCAATCGGTTACTTGGAGGAAGAAAAGCAAGGACTGCAGGGACGGCTACGCCAATATATATTGAATATAAAACAGAAAGAGAAAATAACAACACAGCTAAAAACGCAGCGACAAATTTCGGCAAAAGTTAAATGCTTGTGTCATGAGCACGAGGCGGCTATGCAGTGTCTGCAACGGACGTGGCCATCCACCGTGCATAAGATACCGTATTGACATTGGCGGGCGAAGGTGCCACCGATTCTTCCTCTGCCTAGGGCCACCACAAGCCTAGAGCCGCCCCTGAATACTGCTGCAATAAATTATTTCATCGAAGGTCGCACACAATCACTGCGCCGTGAAACCCATGTTTAATAACGTGCTTTAACTCCTATCATCATGAAAATGATATCACGTATACATCTCAGTATTTTAGTTATTCAGAGAGGTGTAATATCACGAATGTAATGGATTCTGTGTCCAGTTGGAGGAAGAGAGCCGGTTTAAGAAGCAAGTAGTGATTCACACACATAGAGCACATAGAAGGTCACATACAAAACAAAGCATTTAATGTGCTACTTTAATTACGATGTGATTTGAGAAATTGGTTAATTAAACGATTTTAAGATGAAGTTTATGATGTTCTACTTTAATGACAAAATAAACTACGTGATTAAAGTGGAAATTTCGAGATTGAAGTTGACATTTCGTGCTTTTTCCCCACTGTGTGCCTTTTTTCTCTCTGTACCCTAATAAGCTTTCATATGACACTCAGACGGTGGGCTACAACTCGTCTTTTCACGGCGACTTTGATATGTGACTTCTTTTTTATTTCCGGCACTGTGCGATTTTGTGAACGTGACCTTTCAAGTTTCTCCAGCTCGCTATGTCACTCGATCAGCTTCATTTTGTTGATTATACCATGGTTTAATTAAACAAATAGTATGTTTTTCCTTTGCCTCCACTTGGTATTCGCTGAAATTCTTATATTTTCCCCCGTGCTTTTCCCATTGTCTTTTCACAGAAGGCTGAGCTTAAGGGCGATTTATATTGATTTGCATATTCAAAGAGGCGTAATTCTGGGAGGAGTTGGGGTGTTACATAAAGCATCTGCACAAGCGTTACTTTTCACGCTGATCGGGATTTATGTAGCAGAAGAACGTGGAAGTTGGAGTACGCACAGATTCCTGCATCTGGATTTTTCTGTGCGTAAGCACATTTCAGCTTTTGTACTTACCCCATGTTATAGTGCGAGTTCTACGCACGCCGTTATACATGAGGCCCCTGCCCGTGTAAATTGTCTGCTCAGAAGGTAATCTCTTTATCTTCAGTAATTTTAAAACAGCCGTCCTTTCTCTGTTTAGAGCCGAATATTGTTGGTGCCAAACCTTGAGCTGCCCAGCTTTACACTCCCTTAAAAGAGATGAAAAATGACCTCCTGGTGCTTCAAAGGACCTCAAAGAATTCCTCAGCGGCGTGGGGGTAGTTTGGAGATTACAGCTCTGTGTGAGGCTCTAAATTGCACAGCTGAAGTGAGAAGTTATGGGGAATGAATGCTCGAAATGGTCAGCGATGCAAAGATGCTTTTAGATG
The DNA here is from genome assembly GCA_026402145.1 of Polypterus bichir lapradei. Taxonomy (NCBI): domain Eukaryota; kingdom Metazoa; phylum Chordata; class Cladistia; order Polypteriformes; family Polypteridae; genus Polypterus; species Polypterus bichir. Next base: position 129,831,613 of record JANRMT010062791.1, on the reverse strand, counting down.
CTTTATTTTCATGTTAAAGCACCTGGTCATTTTACTTGGATACTGAAAATGTATTTTTGTTCACTAATGCTTTAGTGTCTAATTAAGAATTACCTGAATATTTGTTAATTAGTTTAAGCAGAAAGAGTAATTAGCTCTGCTATTTTGTGAGCTATACAAGTGTGCTGAGCTGTTGGCTGAAAGCTGACTGGGGCTGCAAGGAGGGGACAGACATCCATCAAACTGCTCTTGACAGTTGGTTTAACCATTCAGGTGCAGGAGCGGGTTAAAGGAGGGGGGCAGACATTCCTCAAACTGCTCTTGACAGTTTCCTTAACCAATCAGGTGCAGGGGGTGGGTTCAAGGCAGAGGGACAGGGTGTCCACCAATCTGCCACCAGGGGGCGGGGCCGGAGTCACGTGGTGGGGGGTGGGACCATGACTTCCGGTCTTGCATCATAAGGGTGAGACTTCTGGTATGACGTCATCAGGGTGCCGGGCTTACAGGACTTCCGATATGACGTCATAAGGGGGCGGTACTTAAGGTCATTAATCATTTTGATTGACAGTTTGACAGAATGTGCCTGGCTTATACTACTGTCTCCTAAGGAAAAAAAGCCTTTCTTATATACCGTAGTTCCATGATAGAGACGATAGGGAAAATTGTCACTTGTTAGTAAAAGGTTTGAAACAATATATATTTAATTTCAAAGCGCCTGTATTTGAATTACAAGCAAGCATTCAGAGAAGAAAAAAAATGTGAAGTATAGTATTGTATAGAACAAAATTGCTAACACGGCAGCTAACATAATTATTTACTTTTCTGCTTAATTTCAGTCATAATAACCTTTAATTTGGAAATCAATATAATAAAATGACAGCAAAGTAATGAAAACATGTAAGACTGGGCATAGCAAATTCAAAACTTACCAGTGTCTTCTTTACAGTACCTCAGAAAATATGCCATTTTTAAAAATTATACTGAAATAGTTTCCCTTACATGGGAGATTTCTCACAATTATTTTACCTTGAAAAATACCTTTGGATGAAATACATTTTTCCTCTGGTTAAATTGTTTGATGGTGTTTATAAACTGACTGGATGGCAAGTTGGTAACAATGTAGGTAATGATGTAATAATACTAAAATTTGGCCACATCCAGTCCCTTACCATTGACCACATTTATAGCCTCAGTGCAGGGACTGGTCTCTAGTATTGAAGCAGAGGGCTATTGTAGTAATTACTAAAAAACTAAATTGAAAAAGCATTATAAAGTTTGACTCCTTTGTGGACCCTGATGTTCAATAAGCAAAACAGTGTGAATGTTTGAAAGGCATTTGGAGTTGCCTTTTTCCATTGACATTTACAGGGTATTTGTGCTGCAGTGCTTAGTTTAATGACAAGTTTGTTTTAAAGTCTTTGCTTAAAAGTTGTATTTGTAGTGTTTCATTTTAAATAAAACAACAGCAATAATAATAACAATAATAATAATATTAATACTCCAACCTGAGCAGCATGGGAGACACAGACAATATAAAGTGTAATGATTAAAACAACAACATGACTGTAACTCTGTGCTTTGAATGTATTAGTAAAGAATGATTTTAGTCGAAGTTAAAATATAGACATTATCAAATGAGCTTACATTATAATTAGTGTCAAAACTTGGCAAATATCATTCTCCATTGTTCACCACCATCTAAGAGATGTTTAATGGCACTCTACATTCCTTAACAGCTTATTGAACATTTATCTGTAGTCAGCTTCTCATTTGAAATTGTTTCCGATGACGTGTTGAACAGATGGTGATGTTGCATTCTTTGCATACTTTGCCGTGGACACAGTAACCTTATAGATGATTATATTCAGCTAGTCAGTTTATTTCATTGACCAAAATGAAATGTTGTGGTGTATGGCCGGCCGTTCATCCCGGCCAATACCCCCAAGCCGCCAGGTGGAGCCTGCAGTATGGAGGTACCCCGAAGACCAGCAGGGCATCATGGACATTGGAGTCTTTATGCACAGCCCTGCTGGATACCATGGGGGCCACTAGGAGACGCTGCAGGGAGGAACGATGTTTATTTGCCATACGCCCTGGAAGTACGTCCGAGTCACATGAACAAGGGGAATGACGTGCTTCCGGGGTGAAGAAAAGGACTTTTAATCAGACCCGGAAGTGATAGGAGTCACATGGACTGGGGATTGGAACACTTCCAGGGCAGGGAATATAAAAGGACTGTGGGAGCTCCCAGACGGCGAGCTGAGCTGGGTGGAAGGGTGGCAACGTGTCTGGGAGTGGTGGAGAGTTTATTGAGTATTTGTATTGTGTATTTAATGAGTATTGTGGAGAGGAGGGTGCTTTGTGCACTGTGCATTCTTAATAAAGTCTACTTTTGTACTTTTATCTGGTGTCTGGCATCTTGGACAAGGGTTCAAGGGAACGATACCGCCCCCTATCTGTCACAATGTATACATTTATTGTTTATGGGGCTGCTTTGGAAAATTATGAGTTTGCTGCCACTGTCACCACATGGCTCACTGTCAGGTTGATGGGTCAAGTATAGATCAAGATTTACAAGTAGCTTGTAGCGATCTACAGAGTCAGATAGAGCTGGTATGGTGTTTTCAGCTCAGTTTTGCCATTGCTTTTCTCAAGCATTATTCGGAGATTCAGGGATAGGGGCATTGCCCATGATGGTGCCTTCTGGTGGTTTGTAACCTGGTTTGGTCACAGATTGTGCAGAATCTGCATGGCTTCTCTCATCACACATCCCATACATGTGTATGTTATGTTAATGGGCCACAGTAGGAGGGCCAAGTGAGAGTCAGAACAGCTGTTGTATCTACAAGAGCGGCTTTGATGCCTCATTCTGGGCTTGTTTTGATCTTATGCCTGAACCTGCCCAGCTAAGCTCCAGCTCCTTAAAGCCCTATTATTGAATTAAGTAGGTTCAAAAATGCACAGATGATGGATATAAACAGGCTCTGAGTCAGAGAAAGTCCAAACCAATTGCAGGGTAAGAATGAAGCTTATAAGGAGAGAATGCTTGAAAAACAATTTGGGAAAATAAACTCTCAGATTTAAACAGTTAAGCAGAATGGATTAATTGAAATCAGTTGACTAATGACAATTTGTTCTTTTCTATTATTTTAGTTAAAAAGGAAATTTAATATAAGGGTGTGATAAAATGCTTCCACAAAGAAATATTTCTACACACAGAATAAGGTTTGGGGATCGTCCCCGTATATTGTCATCCAGACAAATGAAAAAGAGGTTGATTCATATGACTTTTCAGTGCAAAATGAACAATGAACTGCAGACAAAATGGTGTTTATATAACAGGATGGATTATGGGACAGAAAAAGGTTTGCAGGAAGTGACGATTGGAGGCGGGGAAACGGAACCAACGCCATCAGGAGTGGACAGGAGTAATGGATTAATGTAGCCGGAAGTGACATCATCAGGGTGGACCGGAAGTGGCGCTGTGTCGGCCATTTTGAACCCGAAAGTGAGATTTCTTATTTTTCTTCTAATTTTCTGTAGGTGAAAAGAGATTAAGGTAAGTATCACGTGATAACCCTTTGTCTCGCGATATTTCACTCACCTTTAGGCTCTTTGACTGCCTCCCACTCGCACGTGTGTGACAAGGGATACACACTTTGTTCATTATTATTGTGACACATTTCTTTCTAATTTTAATTAAATGAATTACTGTAATGTTTTTATTAAAAACATTTATTTACCTGTAGGGTAAGGCTGTGGTTAGTGCTGCTGCCTTACAGATACGTTCACTTCTTTCATGAATTATGGTCTGTTCAAATTTTACAAATTCTTCCTGTTCCTGAATTGAATTATTTTTTCCTCTCCCAAATACCAATAATGAACATTCTGGATTAACTGATGACTCTAAATTAGCACAGTGTGAGCCATTGTGTGTTCAGCAATAGTAACCCATGCCTGGTGAATTCCTGTTTTTTGATAGTCATTTGTCCTAACAGAACACAAAATTGTGATTATGTGCATATTAAATTGACTGAAGTTGTAAAATATTGTTATAAATTACATTGTAATAGCCATGCAGTGAAATAGGTTGTTACAGGTGTGCTGTACTTTTGATGTTGATGACATATTTGAGATGTTGTAGAGGTATGGGATAATTAATTCTAAACTTCCAAACTCAGTGAAAACTTAGCTGCAGTTATTTAATGAATCTACAGTTGCCACATATTGTCCAACAAGAACAGTTTAGGAAGCAAAGGTGTGTTGTCATACATGCATGTCAGTTGCTTTCCTTACGGGCTCTGTTGAAGTATGTAATAACCTGCTGGGACGAGATAGGGCACTATCGCTAACACTGTGTTCTTCTTCTCTCCCTGTAGCAGCAAGAAACCACCCAGTGAGGGCATTTGATTCCGCCCCTTCCGATACCACATCCATAAGAACTCATGCTTCCCGGAACAAGGTGTCATTTGGGCAGCAGAGGCCACTGCACATAGTTCCCAAGCAAAACTGACACTAATCCACGATTACATACTGAGCTTTACTTTGTTCTTTGAAGTTCAGAGACAAGGGTAATCATGCCTAAGGAGCGTTTTCTGTTTGTTTCTTTAGTTATTTAGTAAATGGGATGGCCCCCCCAAATGTTCTTCTTCATTCTGTCATTCCTGCATTCGGCAAAAGTACATTATAAATTTCTTGAAAATACAATTCTAAGCAACAACAACATGTATTTATATAGCACATTTTCATACAAACAATGTAGCTCAAAGTGTCTTATACAATCAAAAAAAGGAAGTTAATATAAAACATAAACAAACAAGATTAGGCAATAATATTATACAGTATGTAGCAAAGAGAAAGGTAAAGTTGAAAGACCAGAAGGACAGAATAAACAAAAAAAAAAAGTTTGGCTGGAGAAAAAAAAACAAAATCTGCAGGGGTTCCAAGGCCAAAAGACAGCCCAACCTCAATGGGCATTCTACCTAACATAGATGTTCTAAATCAGTCCTCATGGTTTTCAGACTTCACATGGAAGAAATTGATTATGATGGTCACGTGGACATCTGGGACACCTGCCATTCAATCCATAAACACAGGGAGCAGCATGGTACCTTGATCAGTGGTTGTGGCGCAGACCGCCACCACAAAAGAACCAGAAAAGACAGCAGAGAATAGTAAAGATTAGTAAGGAATTGTACAACCCAGATGAAAATGATAATTCAATGCCCATATAGTGTAATAGGGATATAAATAAAATGTGAGAATGAAAAGGACATTTTGAAATAATGGATTTTTAACAGTGTTTTAAATTGTTCTACAGTATTAACTTGATAAATTTCTATTGGTAGATTGTTCCAAATTTTAGGTGCATAAAAGCAAAAAGCCATCTCACCACTTCTTTCCAGGTTGGCTCTTGGAATTACAAGCAGTCCTTCATTTGAAGATCTGAGGTTATCATTTGGAGTTTAAGGGGAGAAACATTCCAAAATATAGGACAGGGTGTGATTATTTAAGGCTTTGTAAACCATTAGTAGTATTTAAAGTCAGTTCTAAAGGACACGGGCAACCAATGTAATGACACTAAAACTGGTGAGATGTGCTCTGATTTTCTTAAGCCACTCATAAATCCAGACATTCTATTATATTCAAGAGGCTGGTTATATAGACATGCAAGATTATGATTATTATCAGGTGTATGAGATACAGGATGAATGATGCAAATTTGGGATATTCGTATGTGTATGTGTGGTTTCCTCTAAGGAAACAGAAACAAAAGAAAGCATGTAACAGTAACTAATAATGCAAATAGTAACCAAGAATAACAATGTACTAATATAGGACAATAATATAGAGAGTAAACTGCAATGAACACTAATATAACTGATTACAATTGATATAATACTACTTAATACTTATAACAGTCTGAAAAGTCTCACTAAACAGGCTTGAAAGTATTGACATAGTCTACTCAACATGATGAAGTGCAAAATTCATGAATTACAATAATTACTACAATTACAAGTTTAAAAATAACTACTGTTTAATACAATGAAGTAATGAAATAGTATACAAAGATAGTATATATAGAGAAATTACATTTAAACAACAACAACAAAGTGAAATACCCACTTCTTATGGCTGCACAATCATTGAGAAAATGCTGCTTGGACCAGTCTCTTCAGGATTATGTAAAACTGACAGTTAATACTTAAAGATAATTACCTGCACAGTGAATAGCAACCTTCTAAAACAGGAAATGTTGGCTGAGAATTTTGTATCTTTTGAACATGTGCAGTAGAATGAATGAAGTAAGCTTCTAGCTTGTATTTCATATTCACATTACAAACTTGACATATCTGCCCAAAGAGTCACTAATCCATATAATCTTTAGAAAAATTAAAGTACTTCAAAACACAAAGAAAGTTAAGATCTAATACCCCATTTGAAATTATTCAGTAAATTACATGGTTAATTGCAGTTCAGCTCTTTTACTTTTATGTCTATTATATCCTGATTTTGATAAGCAGTTTAGTAATAATCCTAAGAGTTATTTAGGCTTATTTTGTAGGTAATTTCATGGTTATTACCTTACAATAACTAATCTGTCTGGAAGGTCTCTGTTAATAACACAAAGATCTAAATTACAGCTATCAGGATACACGACAGGATAACTTTGAAAGGTGTCCTCATCTGTATAAGATGTTGCCTTTATTCTTCAAGATAAATGAATGCTTATCTCCTTATCTTCTTGTGAGTGTCTGTCAGATACCTCAAGTAAAGACCTACTTTTTCTTCTCTTGGTTCCTCTGCTAGTCCCAATATTTTATTAATTCCTAACAGATTCTGCTGCACCTTCCGCACCGTTCTGCTGAGCAGTCTGTCATTTCTTAAATTAATTTGCTCCTATGTAAATTCAGATTATTTCTCATTTTTATCCCTTCTCTGAAGGGAAGCAGAACCTGTTCTGGTAGCAAGGGGCACAAAGCAGTAAATAACCTCAAACAGGGTGCCAATCCTTAGCAGAACCCATTCACACACACACACACACCCACACCAGGATGTTCCAGGAGTCCGGATGCTTGACCCATAAAGCAGCAACACTATCCACTAGAGTATTATGCCAGCCAGACTCAAGTAATTTCTTTTTAGGTGTGTTTGCATAAAAAATATGAAGCACCCATTGTCATCATCATGTCCATCTGTCTGTCTAACCACCTGAAACAACTCCGCTCTCGACGGACTGATTACTTTGAAAGTCAGCACACTTATTCTTTAAGGAAATTTGTCAGAAAAGTTAATTTTGAGTTTGGTATTGAGTATACAATACAAATACTCTTGATTAAATTAAGTTGCACAAATATTTAAAATTTTACAGGCTTCCATTGAAAAAGCATTGGCTAATTTTTAAAACTGTCTATATTAAAATAAATTTACTATTTCTATTTAAAATTGAGATTGGACTGAAATTAGAAAGCACTTCTTTACACAAAGAACAAACTCTGAAACCAACTGCTGAGACATGAATTTCAAACAGAAATCTTGACAGACTTTAAGAAGAATCTGGATGAAACATTGGGACAGTTTCACGATTAACTAAACAAACGGGCTTGATGGACTGAATGGTCTCCTCTCATTTGTCAAATTTCTTCTGGTCTTATGTAATTTCACTTTGAGAAGGTTATTTCAACTTTTATATTTTTTTCTTTGACACGTCTAACAGCTGTTGTATAATTTATTATAATAACAGTAGAATCTCATGCGCAGGTGGCATGTCACCATCATGTCAGTGACTTGTGTGAATCTCTGCAACACCAGCTCAGTTCTGTTGCTTAAAGACATACTCCTAGTAAATTAAATAATCGTTGTTACTTGTAAAAGTAAAAAAATTCAAGCAAGGAAAACAGAAAGTCATTTAACCTATCTAAAAATAAATTTAAGAGAAAAGCAGTTTCCTCAACATGCCATTATGAATTCAGTGAATAAATACATCTTCTTATATAATACGCTACTGTGGCTGAGGATTTTAAATCACCTGTAGCTCGCAAACCGTTTGAACTATTGACCTGAAAATTGGTACACATATACTACGTGACATCTACTATCCACATTCGGGGTGATGATTGACCTCCAAGGTTAATCTTTTTATTTTTATTTTATTTTATTGTAGAGTCAACTCTCGGCAGCAGCCAGCGGGGCGTCTGTGCGGTGCATGCATACAACTGCCGTTCTCATCCCTAGCACCTTCACCGTCACTTCCCCTACCTCTCCATATCTTAAATCATTCTCAAAGCAGGTTGAAGACTTAAGTGCCAGCTTAAGTAAAAAATTAAGGAAAACTTACTAAGAAATTGCAACTCAAACACAGACTTAATCCATTTTAATGTGAAAAGATCTGACAAAAGAAGAGAAGAAGCGGGCCGCTAGAGTGGAGAAAAGAAGAGCTGCTCAGGAAGCAGAAAGTGCATCAACCTCTGAGCAAATGAATGCGAAACGTACAGAGAAAGAGGATGAAAACTATGAATGCTCAAGTCAAGTGTATTCACTGCACGTTATCGTGCAGTGTACCATTACTGGTACTCAGTATTAATGTTACACTAGAAACAACCCCAAAGCCAGGAGTAGAAATCATTTTTCACTTAATTCAAAGCCCTAACAACATGTTACAGTTTAGCTGGGTGACTCATCACTGGCTCATTTACATTTTTATTTTATATGTCATTTTTATGTTATATATGATTTAGGATATTTTGTTATTATTCATATTTTTGGCTATTATTTGTTGAATATTATTTTGTTTTTTGCCCTTATTTTGACCTAAATTTATTTCATTTTTAATTTTTTTTTTAAATGAATCTTTCTTTCATAAAGGTTCTTCATCTGTCTTGTCTGTTAAGCCAGAGATTTATTGTGTTCCTGTCCCTTGAAGGGTATTTTTGAAGGACATTTAAAATTTGTTTTTGGAGCTCTAAAAGCTTGAGTCACTTTTGGACTTTTACAGGCTTTGAAACCTACCTATTGAGTTTGGGGGTCAGGTTGCCTGGAGTGAGGCTTATTTCTAGGAATTTTAGTGAAGATCCTGGTCTATTTGGTGGTTCTTTTTGGAGGCATTCAACTTTTTTGCCATGTTTATGTTGCCAAATCATATCCTGAACAATTTCTTATTTGTTAAAAGATTTACTGGCTCATTTAGTGCCACAGTTCTTACATGTTTCTTATAAGGTGTTTCATGTCTTGCTATCAGTATTTATTCTTTGTACTTCCTTCAAACACCACAATGCATACATCCATTCTCTGACACAACTTAATCCAAATCAGGGACGTAGATAAGCCTGAACATATCCAGGGCTCAAGGTAGGAACTAACCATGGTTTGGAGCTCAAAATCAATCAAACTAGCCCAATTTGGATTTACCAAATCAGCTAGGATTCAAATCATTAGGGTCTGTAACCACAGAAAACCCACATGAACATAAAGAACACATGCAAACTAAATATTGTAAGTGTCCAGGAAGAACGATGTGTATCCCAGCCAGTATGGAGGAGGATTTCTTGACCAATCTGGGAAACCATAATGGAAGGATGGCCTGATTACAGACACTACCTGGCTGGGATGTGGAAAGGAAGAGAGAACTAATGAACCAGGAGCAGTTCATTCCCTACATTAATAATTGGCAGTGTTTCTCATCAATAGTCCCAGTTTGGACACCAGTAGGGCTGCATGGAATTGAAGTCTGAAAGTGCAATCCTGTAGGGGTCCTTGGGTGACACTAGAGGGTGCTGGTTGGGGAGGTCCTGGCTGGTTTCCATATGACCTGGAAATGATTCCAACAAGCCACAATGTGCCACCAGAAATACTTCTGGGTCCTGGTTAAAAGGAGTCCACAAACGTACCCCGGGTGTCAGAGTTGGGATGCAGCAGGAAAAACTCACTGAAGAAGACAAGAGAAGGCATCGACTTTGTGTTTGTTTAGGCTGAAATTATTGTATTATTGCTGCTGGTTGGATTAAAAATCCTTATTTTTTAACCTGGAGTTGTGTTGGATTTTGTATGTCTGTTGCTTGGGGGCTTGGTGGGTCCTCCAACTGTTTACAATGTCAATATTCACTGGGATCAGAATCAAATGTCCTTGGTGATGTAAATCAGCAGTTTGTTAAGAGATACTTATGCATTCAAGGATTATTGTGAAAAAAATGATTACCAGGAAATGGTGTTGGAAGTCAGTAACATATAAGGTAAAAACAATAACCATTCAACCAAGAATAAAAAGCCTTGGATTTTAATCAGAGGTTGTGGGCAAAAACTAGAGTCAAAAAGCCAAAAACAAACTTATAACTAAGATCTACTAGAAAAATAAGCTAAGTATGCTACACAAAAGAGACAGTGTTTATCCACTGAGAGGTAATGAGGACTGACATGAATTCATCACATAACAATCATGACGTCACAGGTGTGGCAGTGAGGTCATGTGATGAGAGACAATGTATTGTGTAAAGAAATAAAATGGTAGCAAATTACACTTTTCCATGACTAATCAAAATGTAAGTTACATTAAGTTAACACCAAGATGCAATCAGGTTGAATGTAATGACCAGGGGCCTCATGTATAAACGGTGCGTATGTACAAAAATGTTGCGTACGTCTGTTTCCTTGTTCACATCACAATGTATAAAATCTAAACTTGCCGTAAAGCCACACACATTTTCATGCCAGCTCAATCAATTGCGTAAGCAACTTTTCAGGTCGGTTTTGCAAACTAGTGACACCCAGCGCCAAAGCAGTGCTACTGTTCCTGTGTGGTTTCTCTTTCTTTTTTAGATCCACATCCCTGACACGGCTTTATCATATACACTGAAATAAACCGCATATCGTTTATTAGTTTAAGGCATCTGATTGTAATCAACCTGTAACAATATAATGGTCCATGGAATGGCCAAACTATTCCAAATACCATAGCTTCATTAGTGTTGTTATTCTCAGTGTACCATTCAAAGTATTTTAACCCACTGTATCTGAGTGTGGAATCACAGCTCTACAGCAGCTGATTGTAAAGCTCTACCGCAGATTGTGTCAAGAATGGAGAGAATTATCGAGGTACAGCTTCTAGCACACACTGCCTCAGCCATGTGCACAGTCTATGTGAACTACTCCCATATGACAGACGCAGAGCCTTTCCTGAAGGGACCTCGTGGTTCAGAAACAGTTTCATCCCATGAGCTATAAACAGACTCTATCATTCCATCAAGTGCTCCTGGTAGAACTGTTTGTACTTATAAGAACAACTACCTCACTGTAAACTTGCACTATAGTTGTAATATTGCACAACCTGAGCCACTTTATGAATCATTTCACCATCTGCACTTTATATACATGTATATTGTACTTATGCTTTCATATTGTATATTTTTCATTGTTTTTTATCATATTATTATTATTATTATTACTGTTATTTTATCATTTTATAGGAAAATAAGTCTATGGAAGATTGGCATATTGAATCTCATTATACTATACAATAACAATAAAGGAATTCAATTCAACAGAAGAAAGCACGTATTAACAATTGATGACAAATAGCTTATACTCGTAAGTCGATTTAGATTTCCAAGCGTTATCTTCTTTGAGCTCTTGATATCATTTTTAAGATGAAATGCAGTAAAGTATGTATATTTCATTATACAATTAAATTGTTAACATAATTTAAATAATGTATATTGTTAATAATTATTTATGTGAGGGCGCGTTGGTGCAATGGTAGCAATGAACCGGTGCCCCATCCAGGGATTGTTCCTGCTTCGTGTTGTGTGCTTGCTAGGACTGGCGCGACCCTGGATGTATAGATGGATGGAATAATTAAACAGGTACTATGAAGATATTTCAATGTTCCTTAAAAGTTTTGAAAAATCTACATTCTAAGCTTACAGATGGTTTGACATTTATTACAGAGCTTATTGTGGACGATGGGAAGGACAGGAATTGGGGGTTGGCACATTTGAAAGAGACAGTACTGCTGCAATAAATTATTTCATTGAGGGTCGCGCCCGGTGCAGCAAGCATTTTGTGGGAGGCAGGAACAATCTCTGGACGGGGCTCATCACTACCACTACGCCACTGTGCCCCCATGTTTAATACATGTTTTAATTAATTTCATCAAGAAAATGATGTCAAGTATACATCTTAGTATTTAAATTGTTCAGAGAGCTGTAATATCATGAATGTAATGTATTTTGTGTCCAGTCAGCGTAAGAGAAACCCTGTTTAAGAAGCACATAGTGATTCACACACATAGAGCACATAGAAGAACATATAGAATATGAAGCATTTAACATGCTATTTTAGTTTCGATGGGATTTGAGAAACTAGTAAATTAAACAATTTTAAGATGAAGTTTATGACATTCTACTTGAATGACAAAATAAGCTATGTGATTAAAGTGGAAATTTTGAGATTGAAGTTGACATTTCGACCTTTTACTGTGTCCCTTTTTTTTCTGTTTACTGTATCCTAAAACGCTTCCATATGACACTTAGATGGTGGGCTATGACTCACCTTTTCACTGCGACTTTGATATTTGCGCACTTGATCAACTTCCTTTTGTTGTTTATACCACTTCTTAAACCATCAAATAGTACATTTTTCCTTGCCTCCACTTGGTATTTGCTGAAATTGCTCTATTTTCCCTGGGCTCTTGTGATTGTCTTTTCACAGAATGCTGAACTTAAGGGGCTATTTATATTGATTTGCATATTCAAAGAGATGTAATTCTGGAAAAAGTCAGGGTGGGGCGGCAGGCGTGTGATCATGCACATTTGTACATTTCACGCTGACTGGGATTTATGTAGTGGAAGAACATAGCACATTTCTGTTTTTGTTCGCACGCCATGTTTTAGTGTGAATTCTGTGCATGGCGTTATACATGAGGCCCCAGGAGAGAAGCTGTTAAAACATGCAAAAAATTGAAAACCAGAAAACAGAGAGAGAGAGAGAGATCACTAAAACCAAACTGTGCCCGAGAACCATAACTGAAAACAAGCAATAAGCCAGAAGCTGTGAAGACAAAAAGAGGAAATAAAAAGCCAATTTATTCAGAATCCATTGAATTACAGTTCAGTTTCACTGTTCTTTATACTAATTGGTCGATGATGTAAGTTGCTTCCTATGACAACCACAGGGACAAAGTGGCTACTGCGACACAAAATGACAAAAACTGAAAGTAAACAAAATTAAGGATGAACTGTTTCAAAATACATGATATAAATATTCAGACAATAAAATATAAATAGTTGGAGGACTGGAACCAGAAATGATGTCATCAGGGTGAGACATTTTGGTTGGTGGAAATTATGTCAGTAGGAGGTGGGCTCTTTTAATGGTCTGGAAAGAGAGAAAAAGAGAAAGCATCAGAGGACAGTGCCAGCCCTGGCTCAGCAGAGAATCACTTTTGAGCCTGTAAACTAACTCCTAAGCTCAGTGCGTGACAACAGTTAATTTTCTTTTATAATTGTAACTAATTTAGCCCACTTTGCAAACATCCATTTTCACTTTTACATTGTGACAGATAGGGGGCGCTGTCATCCCCTTGAACCCTCAGACTGGACGCCAAACACCAGGTAAAAGTCCAATGATTGAATTTATTTGAACTAAACAGTGCACAAAGCACCCTCCTCTCCACAATACTCATATAAATTAACCACAATAAAATTCTCAATAAATCCTCCACTCCCAGACGCGTTGCCACCCAGCTCAGTTCAACGTCTGGGCTCTCCCATAGTCCTTTTATAGTCCATGACTCGGAAGTGCTTCTGAACCTGCAGTCCATGTGACTTCCTAGCACTTCCGGGTCAGATGAAAACTCCTCTTCTTCAACCCGGAAGCACGTCATTCCCTTTGTCCATGTGACTAGGACGCACTTCCGGGTTGTAGGAAAAATACTCGTTGCTCCTCCCTGCAACTCCTTCTAGCAGCCCCTGTGTTATCCAGCAGGGCTGTGGATGAAAACTCCATTGTCCATAATTCCCTGCAGGTATTCAGGGCACCTGCATGCTGCAGGGAGGGCTCAACCTGGCGGTCTGGGGGTATTGGCCGGGATGACTGGCCGGCTATAGTCCACAACATTAAAGAGTCTCTTTCTGTTAATCAGTGTCAAAAATGAAATCAACTGAGGTTCAATGTTTTTTAACAATAAAATGTGAAAACTTCCAGGAAGGTAAATACTTTTTATAGGCACTATATATACAATTTTCACAGATACATTTGTAAAGTTTGCTTTAACACTATAACAGTTCATTTAATACCAGCAGTTCTACTATATGGAAAAGAAAATAGAAGATCTTAATAGTGGATTCCTAATTATTTGTGGGGAAGAAGTTGTCCTAGCAATGGCACTAGCTTGGTTTGCTTCTCTGCCTTTTGAGAGCACTGCCTTTGAAAATGGCAACTGTCACGTGTGTCCTGATTCTTCGCAGCTGGTCTGCCACCACAAACAGTGACTGTCCTAATTCATTCCAGCCAGTGGCTGTTCTGTTACTGTCCATCCAGTCAATCAGCACGGTGATGTTTGTCAATCTGCTCAAAAGCAAAGCAGAAACTAACTTGTTCCATCAGACTGACTGACTATTACGTCGTGCACAGATGCCTATAAGTGCAATATTGATAGAGAGGATTGTTTCTAACCCTGACTTTCCTTGTTCCTGGTTGTTCAACCCAATAAATGTCTTCTTGTTTTTGAAAAGTTACACTGGTTATAATCCTTTACTTATTTTCTCGGTTAAAGCCTAGGTAATTAACCTTTGTCCCTCAAAAATAAAACCAGACATACAGCAGACAACAAAATGTTATTTTTATTTTTTATTTCCCATCTATATAAATAGGGATAATTATGTGTACATAAGATAGCTTAGGACAGAGACTAAACCATAAAGCTGTGACTGGAATATAAAGAAGTTTGCTTCTGATAGATAATACAATCTGTTATGTACTCATTTCCTGGTCTTACACTTTTCCTTGTTTTATAATTTTCGTTATTAATTTCATTTGATGGTGCAAACTGTAAAGATTTTTAACATAAAATTTAATTTTTATTCAAAATACATTTTCTTTAACTGCTTTTGCCTTTATTGCACTACAGGATATACAAACAAGTGCAGCTTAAATATAAAACATGAACGGAAAAGTGAAACACACTTTGTGTAGCAGCTACCATACACATTAATCAAATGTGTTCTGTGTTTCCAGAATTATGTATAATAATAGGAGGCAACCTACATTAACACAGAATATACCTTTTTATTTTGTCACTGCTTCAAATCTTTGATTACAGGACTGACACTTTGAGTTTCCTGCACCAGAAACACCGGACACAAGAAAGAATCAAAGGGCAATGATCCGTCAATCCATTTTCTGAACCCAACCTTTCTGATATAGGGTTGGGTGGAGTCAAAGTCCACCCTTGTACTATTGGCTTAATGGAGGATTAATTCATGACTAGAATGCAAGTTTTAAAAAGATAATCAGTTTATCCATCTTTGTATTTTGTTGTTTTGTCTTGGTAGAGTATTATATTAGTCTACCTTCCCCTTTTGTATTATTAATATGTAGCCTTGGTCAGAATGCCTTAAATCTCCCAGACTTACCACTGTTTATAAGGTACTGTACCATATAACCTCTCCCCAAATTCCCTTCTACATCTATAACCTCAGGCAATTAGGAGTAGTAAAAGACAAGCAGAAGTTAAGTTACAATTTAAATAATGTATTATTGATAATATTCATAAATAATACCAATATACAAAGTATAAGTGAATATTGGCAACCATACAATCTGATAAATAGTGATATGTAGTTTGAGGCAGCACACAGACTTGTCGTTACTTAAAATGTCTCTAGTTAAGGCATCATTTGTCGTCAGCTTTCATCAGAACAGGATGCATGCCTGTCTCAATATGGCTGCCAAGCTGTGCTCTTCATTATGTTGTCCTTTCAGTTCATGGTGTGTGAGATGGGCTTTCATCAGTTTGGTAAGAGAGGGAGGGAGGGGTAAAGCAAGCAAATTTATTGGTTTTCTGTCCAACCCCTACAACCAATAGGGCATCATGGTACTTAAAGGCTTTGATGCAAGCTAATTCCAAACAGCCATACCAGACCAATGGGGCAGAGAATACCTTCACATCTGCCCCCATGAAGCTTGCCAGTTAGGCAGCCTGGCTTTTCTGTGGGGGTTGATTGAGAGAGCCCTGCAGAGTAACATTTGCCAAACTGGTTTGAGGCACTTCCTCCAACCCTGCCGTAAAATTCAAAGAGACTCATTCCTAAAAAGGGGGAAGGGGTTCCTAACCATTGCTGTTATTATCAATCATAGGCATTAGTGTTACAAGTTACCAATAAAGACATACAAAATATTTATCAACTTATATGCAAAATTTCACACTACAACATTTGTAAATCCATTTTTTGGTACAGGTTGATGGGAGCAGATGCATATGCAAGAAGCATAATGTGGCATGTTACAGCCTCCTTCACATCTAAAATGCATGTCTTTGAGATATAAGTGGGAAAAAAAATAATAATGAAAATGATGTGCAAACTCCACAACCAGAACAACTAGTTCCAGACTGAGAATCTAACTGTCATGTATCAGATTGACATTATGTGTATTTACTGTTTTATTGTTGTTTCTGTTTATTTTAAATTATTGTTATTTATGTTGATTTATATGTGATTTTGTAATATTTTACTGTCCCTTTAAATTTTTTTAAATTAACGGTCATCCTTCCACTTATGGGGTATTTTTTGTGATATGCATAGTTGTTTAGTCAGCTCCTCATTTTTGGGTCAAGTAGCCTTAGGGGTCTCGCTAAAGTCAAGGTTCCCTTGGGAACTAGGCAGACCAGGTAGGTTTCTGTCCTACTTCCTAGCTTTTGTTGGAGGGTTCAACTAATTTTTCCTTGGAGGACACTCTAATTTTATAACATACAGGACTACACTCTTAAAAATAAAGGTGCCAGGACCATGTTTAGCTTTCAAAAGACCCATTCACAAGAAGGTTTGAGAAAGAACCTATTTATTAAGATCACTACCAAGCTCAATACAGTAATAACCATGAACAGATAGTAACAGATTTGAAAAATACCAATAGGTTCATGATTTTAAAAGCACTCTCACCACATGCAATAACACAGGCTAAATCAGTTTTTTCATGATACAGGTAGTCCCCAGGTTACGGACATCTGACCTATGACATACGAACGGGGCTGCAGCTGCGACGCATGCACCTTACTAACTGCTGCTCCGTCATCTTCGGCCTAGGGACACTGCAAACGGTGGCTGGACAGAGGCTGGAGGGGGGCAATTTCGCTGCCCGCGCAGTTTAGTGTCCCTCAGCAGCTCCCGGCGACAAGCGTTTTCACTGCCCGCCCACTACACACAGCTGCCCCGTTCGTTCTCGGTGGGTGGCTGGTAATGCTGCAAGCGGTTTCCCAGTTGTGGCTGAACGGAGGCCATTGAGGGTGAACAGGGTGGCGGGGGGTAGCATTGTAGTGTGCATCGGATGGCTGCCTATTGAATGGGAACGAATTACTACCCACCTTTGGCCGCACCATGTTCGTTCTCAGTGGGTGGACGCTGCAGGCAGCATACTGTAGTGGAGGTGACTGTGACGTAGGCTGGTGATGAACCCCCCTCGCTGCC
Source organism: Polypterus bichir lapradei (assembly GCA_026402145.1). NCBI lineage: Eukaryota > Metazoa > Chordata > Cladistia > Polypteriformes > Polypteridae > Polypterus > Polypterus bichir. The sequence goes on along the minus strand of JANRMT010062791.1, from coordinate 129,813,953 downwards.
CCCAGTCATTCGCAATAGCAAGCCTGCTTGTACTGTTACGCACATAGCAGGAAGTTGTCTCTTGTCAGTACAACAGACATGTTGACGACTGGTGCCTTCCTGCTGTGATAACGCGTACAGTGCTGTGCAGAAGAGCTCATCTTGACCTTTTGTCTTCATCCTTCAACAATGTCTCTGAAACAAAAATCTGATGCAAGTGCTGGTGATACAGTAAAGAAGAGAAAAACCATCACCATTGAAAATAAAGTAGAAATAATAAAAAAGTCAGAGAGAGGTGAAACTCCATCATTCATTAGCAGAGCACTTGGTTACAGTCGGTCAACAGTAGCATTTATTAAGTTTATGTACCTGTTCCGACTTACATACAAATTCAACTTAACTACAAACCGACAGTCCCTATCTCCTACGTAACCTGGGGACTGCCTGTATATTAGTGTCCTGGTAGGTAGCCTATCATACATTAAAGATTTTGTGTTTTTCCTTCATATTAGGAAGTTTTTGACAGCAGAAATATCCTGTCCTAGAATGAAATGGTATTATGTCAAACAATGGAGCCACAAGGAACAACACAACTCACTAAGGAACCATAAAGTGCCATTAAAGAACCAGCAGTTTTAAGAGTGTACTGTGCTTCTCTTCATTCCAAAGGGTGATTTAATGCAATATGTATGAAACACAGAAATGGACTGGAGTATAAAGAACAGCAGAATACAAAGAAGGATTAATTCACCAAGATGTCTGTTTGTAACATTAACTGCAAGCGCATCTCTCATCCTGAACTTTAACTACAATAACCATTTCAGCTAGAATGTGCATAAATTTGGAAATAACTTGAATAATCAGATACATTTAGTAAAGTCAAGTTCTTTACAAATTTGTCTATTCATTCATTTTCAATTCACTTAAACTACTCCATATAAATTACAGTGAGCATTTACTTTGAGTATCAGGAAATAATAATAATAAAATGACACATACATATTTTGGAGTGGCTGTCTTTAGTATTCCTCTGTGACAGGCTGCATCAGTTTTTTTATATTGTTTTAATAGATATTTATAGCATTTTTAGAAAAATGTATATACTTATTGGAGGAAAACGTAACAATCTGAGGTAGCGCTCCAACAAGGGTCAATGAGGTAGAAGTATGAGGATGCGCACTAACATGAGGTTTCCTCAATTATGCCTTCCATTAGCATGCCTATGAATTTTCCTCCTTGGAGTTCTAAAGGACTGACTGGTTGCCGAGGTGAGAAAAAAATGAGTAACATTGCTTAGTTGTTGGCATATGCAAATATACAGGAAAAGAATTCAGTATGTAGCTCAGAGAGTTTAATTTATTACTTACTGGTAAAAGTGAACAAGTCTTTCAAGCTTTCACATCTGTTAAGTAGAGAAGAAAAAACAGCATTCACTTAATTAGAGAGCAACGTACAGTGAATGTCTTGCTGTCTTTAATGATTAATTTATCCTGGGAGACGTGTACTGGAGTTGGCCAGGCAGAAGTCACTACACGTGTAAAACTGAAGTGCGGCCAAAAGAAGTCATCTTTTGACTGCCCTTGGACCTCGTGGCTAGGTTCTGAACTGCTGAGCTTTTGGAGCAGAGAGGAGTCCATATCCATATCTATATACCATGTACAGTATATCTACTCTATATATATAAAATCCTAAGCCTAAAAGTGCAACGATTTTGTGCAACAATTTTATGTGACATATCAAACTTTAATGTGATGTTGTTAGATTTTCAGATTCTTATTCCATTTTTTAAATTATAAACTGAAAAATATTGAGAACTCACGTCCCACGAGACGAGACTTTGTGTCAAGAGATTTAACCACGCCCAGGGCTGGAAATAAAAGACAAAGAGTAGAACAGCTGCTGTACAGGCTTTTAAATGTTCAAAGCGCTGCACAAGATGCAGATCACATGGCACGGCAGCAGCAGCAAGCCAGCAGCTGATTGAGCAAAGAGGAGATAAAAAAAAACTATTTGTTTCCATTGTATCACCATTTAAGAGGGGGTTTCAGAGGAATGACCGCATCTCCTTGGGGTGCGTTCAGCGAGCAGGGGGTGATATGCATAGTATGCATATATATTGTGGCAGGAGGCTGGGGGCCAGACCCAGCCGGGACGCCTGGAAGGACTGAGAGGCGGTCTATATGTCCCCTGGGCCACAAGAGGGCAACTGCCCTGGATAAGGAGGGGACCACGGGGACAGAGCAAGGAGGCTGAAGCCCATTGGGGCCCTTGACCACTGCCAGGGGGAGCCCCGAGCCTCCTGCCACACTTGGGAAGGTGGAGGAAGGACCTTCCAGGGACGCCCGGAGTACTTCCAGGTGCTCATGCGTTACCTCTCAGGTGATTATAAAAGGGGCCGCCTCCCTACACTCAAGGAGCTGGAGTCGAGAGCTAGAGCAGG
>JANRMT010062791.1:129773959-129796534 GCA_026402145.1 Polypterus bichir lapradei | reverse complement strand
GTTCATTTAATCATGGCTAGTGGCGGAAAAATTATAAAATGGAAGGAGGATTACACTGAGTATGGCTTTACCAAAACAATTATTGATGGCGAATCGATTATTCATAAAGCTTGAATTGGTGATCTGTTTTTGTGTGTTAACCTCATATTTTTTCATACTTCTTCTCAAACCAAGGTGGTGCGAGGCTAAAATGAATTGGGATGCGCTGATCAATGTTATCGGTGTACCAGGAAATCATGCATTGACAAAAGTTCCCCTTTGATTGTAATGCAAAGTGTGATTAAATGCATTATTTTTTAACGCGTTATGGAGCACATGCATCGAAGCTTCTCAGCTGTGCTTGTGCTAAGAAAATTAAACATTTTAAAAATAACGTAACACGATTGTCAATGTAACCTTTTGTAAGTAGTGCCTGGAGGATTCAGTGTGGAGAAAGTCTAGAGACAGAGTGTGTATTAACTTGTGGATTTCTCTGTATTTGGTGGCAGTGTGACGAAGTTGCTTCGGAAGACGGCGTTAGCCGCGGAGCTCAGCTCAGAGCGAAATGAGGTAAATGGGAGGGGAGATGATGATGTGACTCCCCCACCCGCCTTAACTGTCAATCCCCCACAAACACAGTCTCTCGGAATTTGCATAAGCACACCCCTTCACCTGCAATTTTAACTTAGTTACAAAGTGATCAAAACTCTCGTTTATATCCTGCGTCCTCTCATTAAACTTGTATCCCGCATTACCCGTGGGCACGAAAAGCACCAGCGGCAGCCTGTCTATTAAGTTAATTTAAAGTTTAGGTTTATACCTCGCTTTGTTTCCGAAGTAGCTGTACTGATGAATATGGTAGTATGTCACTCGCTCGCTTCTTAATGTTTCGCTGCCTTCTCAATTATATAATGCATGTTTTGTTCAGCGTATTTTGGAGCTCTTCCTGGTTTTCTACATAGTGCGTTGACAGTCAGTTCACGTGATTACGTGGGCGGCGTAATGATGTCACACGAAACTCCGCCCCCACGGCGGTCAAGCTCAACTCCATTACAGTAAATGGAGAAAAATACCTTCCAGTTATGACCATTACGCGTAGAATTTCGAAATGAAACCTGCCCAACTTTTGTAAGGAAGCTGTAAGGAATAAGCCTGCCAAATTTCAGCCTTCTACCTACACGGGAAGTTGGAGAATTAGTGATGAGTCAGTCAGTCAGTCAGTCAGTCAGTGAGTGAGGGCTTTGCCTTTTATTAGTATAGATCATTGAATTTCTCCATACCAATCGATGCATTTTTACAACCTTTCTAAAAGCTGAATAATCATTTTACTATAAAACTCCATTCCTGGCAGTGACGTATTGCTTCCTGGCAGGCTCATTTCTTTGATTCTCATTGATGTACAGTGTGTGTTCATTCTGAGGCCAAAATTAGTTAATCCAGCTGGTTTTTGCTGAATAAAAATAATATGGTCACTTATGTCATCTGAGTTGTGTCAGGATTTCATTCATAAGAGGATAAAAATAATTCATCATACTCTGCTTGTATCTGTTTCTGTTTAGTGACTAATGCAAAAACTAATGCTTCACAGGGAGACCAGACACCACTCTCCTCAGACTGAATAACGTCTTTTGGAATCTGCAAGTAATGTTATTTACATCCGGTCAATATTTAAAAAAAAATTAAATAGAACATAGAGGGAACATAGGTGGCATCATGTCGTTGCTCAAAAGTTTCCGGATTAGGTATACTCAACCGGTTGTTAGATCGAGGCTTTCTTTCACAAATGAGGTGAAACCACAACTGACTGCAATGAGCTTTTAAGCTTTGGACCACTTCCTGAGCAATCCCCCTTAATCATTTCTGGAACTCTCGTCACAGAGCCTTGTAGTGGGCAGCAGTTATTTCTACCACCCCCAGCAAAAAGTTCTCTTTAAAGGGTAATGCAAAAACCCAGTAGCCTGTCCTCTCCATTTACTGCAGGGGTCCAAAAACATACAGTACCTTCATAAAGTATTCAGACCCTTTCACTTTTTGAATGTTTTCTTATGGTGTAGCCCTGTCCTAAAGTCACTTAAACTAATTTTTCCCCCACATCAAGCAATAGTCAATACCCCAGAATGATAAAGCAAAAACAGGACTTTGGAACTGTTTGCAAATTTAGTAAAAATAAAAATCTGAAATATCACTATGACACAAGTATTCTGACCCTTTGCTATGACATTCAAACTCAGCTCAGGTGGGTTTATTGATCACAGTCGAGATGTTTCCACACCTTGTTAGGATTGAGGTGAGTTTAACAATTAAAATGTCTGTCTTCTCTAAAAAGTATACAATTTACATGAAAACATAACCACTCTATAATAAATAGATGGCATAATAGCTCATTAATATCTACCTAATAAAAACTATATTTTTAATCAGAAAAAAGTGCAACCGAAAGCCATATTACTACAGGGGGTTTAAAAAAGATGCCCCCTGCTGGTGGTACAACAGATTGCAAATAAAACAGATAAAATACTTTAAAATAATCTTAAGTCCAATTTAAGGAAAGCCCTCAAACAAATGACTAACATAAATTTAAAAAAAAGTTCACCTTTGGTCAATTCAATTAATATTCAATCTCTTTAATATCTATATGCTACTCCTGGGTCACATCATCCGCAAGCATGGAGTTTCATTCCATTGCTATGCCGATGATACACAGCTCTATGTGAGACTGGATTCGACTTCTCTTACACCTCCATCAACCTTTTCCTCTTGCTTGGATGAGATTGAGGCCTGGATGTCCAAGAACGTCCTCAAGCTGAAGCTCTTTTAATTGGCACCCCCCATCAACTTCGTTCCTCTGTAAATTGTATTTCCTTTTCTGACCATACCATTACCTTCTCCCCTTCTGTTACAAATCTGGGTGTCAAGTTTGACTCCCATCTGTCATTTGGTATACATATCCATCACCTTTGTAAAATTGCATTCCTTCATCTCCGAAACATAGCCAAACTCCATCCCTACCTCTCCCTCTGTGATGCTGAAAAGCTGGTTCATGCCTTTGTCTCATCCAGACTTGACTATTGTAATGCACTTCTCATCGAGATACCCAACAACAGCCTTCAAAAGCTCCAACAAATTCAAAATAGTGCTGCAAGAATCCTGATGAGGGTGAGGAAATATGAACATATCTCACCAATCCTTCAGTCACTTCATTGGCTCCCTATCCATCTCCATGTCGAATACAAACTCTGTTTGTTTACTCACCAGTGTATCCATGGAAATGCTCCACAATATCTCAAAGAGCTCCTTATATTACAATCCACTACAAGAAACCTCCGTTTTACAAATACCTACCGCCTTCGCCCCCCTGTGACCAAACTTCATACAATGGGAGACCGAGCTCTTGCAGCGGCTGCTCCACAGCTCTGGAATCCCTTACCAGAGAGCCTAAGAACACAGCAGATTGTGGGCCATTTTCAAAAAACAGCTAAAGACATTTCTATTTAAGAAAGCTTATTAACAAGAATGCCATAATTATTGTTGTTTTATCTCTGTTTTTATCTTGCCTTGCCTTTGTTTAATCTTTTTATGTTGCACTTTGAGATTTACTGCTAATGTAAAGTGCCCTATAAATAAAATGCATTATTATTATTATTATTATTAAAGGTAACGGCACACACCTGTTTATAGAAGGTCCCGCAGATGACAATATGTATCAGAGCAAAAACAAGCCATGAGGATGAAGAAGCCTCTAAAATGCCATGTAAACCCTTACTCCAGTTAGAGAAACCGATCTCTGATCGATTATTGATCTCTGAGAAATTTGGTTAACAGAGATACATTTCTCCGCGAATAAACCCATTTTGTAGACATGTAAACCTTTAGCTGGGTTGCAGTTAAAGATTTTGTAGCCTGTGCATGTCTGTTCACTTTGTTCACCTTCACATGTGTTAGCTTCACACACGCAGGTAAGCATCCACAAGATAAATTTCCTGAGGCAAATGCTTGGGTGATCATGTTATTCCTTCTCTTGGCTGAAATAATCTGTCTAAGTATTTCAGAAATCACTAAATGTAACATTGAACGTACAGTGCTCAGCTCAGCAGAACCATCTCAAGACCAGTTTTTCTGGTAATAAATTGAAAGCAAGGTGGTGCAGAGTTAACACTGCTGCCAGGCGCTAAAGAGCCCCGGGCCGGAGTGTTGGAACTGAGGCTACGAATCTGCGCTGGTAACTGGCATGTTGCTGGTTCAAATCCCATTACTACCTGATGGAACGAGCAAAACCATGAAAATTTCTCCAGGAACATTGTACAATAGTGACCATGCACTCTGACCTCCAAAGGTCATGTGAAAAGACAGTATCCCCTCTGGGATGAATAAAGTGTATCAAATCAAAGTAAAGTGCCTTATGTTGTCCAATTATTTTTTAAAGTAATGAGTAAATTAATACAACATTTATCTTACTGAAGTAAAAATACCTGTCTTAATTTTATCCTAGCAGCATTGGGCATAAAACAAGAAACACACGTACAGGGATGCCGGTCCTTAGCAGAGCTCAAATGGACAGCCAAGCAGAAAAGAATGTGCTGAATGCAATCCAAAATCAGAAACATTTTAATAAAGTGTCAGTTTAGTTTTAATTCAGCTTTTTGCAATTGATATATTGAAACAGTTTGATCAGGTAAAGCAACTTCTAGTGTTCATACTGCAAATCACTGGTTGCTCAGGTCAAGAATGTAAAAGTGGTTGGATGTTATTTATCTTACATCTCATGAAGGACTAAATGTACTCATAAAATACACGAAACTGGTCATGGGCTTCATGCTTGTCTGAAGATTGTGGAGGACTGCCGGCTTCCCGTGCCGGTCCTCACCCCCAGGCCGCCAGGAGGAGCTCTCCCGACAGCAGGATCGTGCCCCGAGGTCCAGCAGGGCCTTATGGACTTTGTAGTGTTTATACACAGCCCTGCTGGATACCTTGGGGACCACCAGGAGTCGCTGTGGGGGGGCTTATAGGCTCTGTGATGCCTTATGACCCGGGAGTACGTCACGGTCACGTGACGGGAAGGAACGACGTGCTCCCGGGTTGAAGAAAAAGACTGATTGCCCTGACCCGGAAGGAATAAGGAACTGTGGACTGTTGGGACAGAAACACCTCCGGGTCAGGGGCTATAAAAGGGCAGTGCCTCAGTCCAGACACTGAGCTGAGCTGGGAGGTAGAGGAGCAAGTGTCTGGGCGAGGAGGAGGATTATTAGGAGAATTATTGTGTTTAGTGGATGAGTAGTGTGGAGGGTGCTTTGTGCACATTGTTAAAAGAAAATAAAGAGTCTTTGGACTTTTACCTGGTGTCTGGAGTTGTACCTGAGGGTTCAAGGGTGCACTACTGCCCCCTACTGCCACAAGATTCACGACAGTCAACTATGACGTTTAACTGTTTTTAATAAAGGAGAACCCCAGACGCGTACATGAGCATGTATTATAAATGGAGGTTTTTAAGAAACCGGGTTTTTGCCTTAAGTGGGTGACTCACCTTATCCATGTTTTATTTGTGCATGTAAACTCACTCTGTGACAAATAAGAATCTCTGGTTGGATGAAACTAAGATTATGTCATGTCAGGGGGAAACCAGACTCTGATCATCACCCATGCAACACCAAACCAACACGAAGCATGACTATAGTAGCATTATGCTCTTGGGTTGTTTTTCTTTGGCAGGGACTGGGAGATTAGTCAGGGTTGAGGGAAATCTGAACAGAACAAAGTACAGCGATATCCTTAATGAAAAGCTGCTCCAAAGCACTTTGGACCTCAGACGGGGCTGAAGTTTTACCTTCCAACAGTACAGGACCCATAAGTACAAAGCAAAGGCAACACAGGAGTAACTTAGGGAATTTCTTTGAGTTAGTCAGCCAGAGCCCAGACTTGAGCCCAATCGAACATCTCTGAAAGCGATCTGAAAGTAGCTGTTCATTGATGGTCTCTATCCAACCGGACAGAGCTTGAGAGGATCTGCAGATAAGAATGACAAAACATTCCCAAATCCAGGTGTATGAAGTTTGTCACATCATACCTAAGAAGTCACAAGGACAGAAGAGCTGTCAAAGGGGCTTTATCAAAGTACAGAGTAAAGGGTCTGAATATTTGTGTCACTGTGATAAACTACTTTTTAAATTTCTGCTAAAATGAATATAAATAATACATGGTAAGGCTGTAACTCATAAAAATATGAAAAAAGTGAATGGGTCTGAATACTTTCTAAATGCTTTCTGAGCCCACAGGATGTACTAATTATCTGTCACCTCCACTGCCATCTTCCACAGCCATTGCCTCTGGTGTAATTACTCCAGAGCATAACACAGGTGACCATTGCCCCTAGCAGTATTTCACCTTCTACTTTGACATGGTGATAATTTGTTTTGCTGGGACCCGATAAGGTTTGGCCCCTGTCTTGTTGCAGTCCTTTCACTCTGTAGGCCTAATGATCATCCTGTCTTGACAGCCCACTACACCTGCAAGAAGTTTTTTGTTATGCAAAGGGACATATTAGGCTAACCCTGGAAACCCTTTCAAAATCTTGTTGGATTATACATTTTGGTGAAGTGCAGAGGTTATTGCTCTGGTTCAAGTTTATTTGTTATTTATTTAATCTCATTTGTTATTATTTAAATAAAATTGTTCATGTTATGTTTCAAACTCTATTTTGTCTTTGTATATATTTAATATGATTTTTATTCATATGATGTTTATCATTTTATTATTTTTATGTTAATTATGTACTTTATTTTGTTGTCCGCCCTGTTTCCTGAATGTGGAGTCTAAAGAGGTGGGGCCACCTAATTATGCAGCTGGGATACCGGCTCCAGAAGTATTTAAGCCAAAACTGAGGGAGGTTCAACAGTTTCAGCCTCGCGATTCAGATTTCTGGTTTTTGATTTTTGTGCCTCTGTTTTTTGATTCTCTGAATTTTGAACATTGCATTCACTTTAAGGTGAATTCACTTTTTAGCTTGGTTTCCATAGTGTAATGGTTATCACATTTGCCATACATGCAGAAGGTCTTCAGTCCAAAACTGTGTGGAAACAAGCCGCCATTAGCTGTTCCAACTTTCCACAGCGTGAAGGGGATATGGCACGTCTGAGCTGCCTGATCATCGGGTAAAGGGGCTGCCCATTAGCATCTCAGGCTTGTACCCATATCAAACAGCTCAGGTGTCAGCTCTGAAGCACTTCTAAAGTTGTGGGTCTCAGGAACAAACTACCAAGACATGGATTGCAGCAGAACTTGACAACCTTTAAGAAGATTCTGGATGAAATATTTGGACAGCTTAGCTATTAGCTAAACAAACAGGCTTGATGGACTGAACGGTCTCGTTCCGTTTGACAAATTTCTTATGTTTCTTCTGTAAGGTACAGTTTCTGATTGGTTTGTTTTTCACTTTCTTGCCCATTTTTGTTAATGCCCTTTTCTTTCTTACTATTTTTTTTAAATTCTTTTGTATAAATCTTTAAAATGTAAAGAAATTGCTTGGTTTTGTTTTGTATGTGCCTCTATTGTTATTATTAAATATTAGTGTTTAAAATTCTAGGCCCCATTCTTGGGCCTTTTGAGGTGAGGTTAGGCTGCCTAGGATGAGGCTTATTACTGGGACATAGAACTGAATCAGGGTTGACCTGTGTACTTCTAAGAGATGGAAAACAGCAAGAAAAAGTGAAAGGGATCAGGAGAAGCAACATAGCCAAAATGGGAAATTGCTAAGTAACTGTGTAAACGTATATTATTTATTTATTTTTTGTATACTGTTTATTCATTAATATTCTTATCTAAATTTAATTAGTTTGTCTTTGCATGTAACAAACTTCGAGCTAACGCACTTTGAGCTACATCGTTTGTATGAAAATGTGTTATAGAACTAAATGTATTTGTTGAGAGCAAAGACTGAAACTGAAAGATCAAATGATAAGATACCAAATCCCAAGATGCTAAACAAAGATTTTAATCTAAGAAACATGCCTAACAAACTAGTATCTAGGGAATTTATATCAAGATTTAAATGATATAGGTTTTAGTTAGTATATTTCGGATAGAGACCAGATGAAAGTGGTGACTCTCTCGTTGTCAAAGCAATGAATATTTGGAAGCTTTCTAGACAATAGAACAGCTAAGACACACAAAATAGTGACACTAGAGCAGACAAAGGTAGCATCCAAAATATTTTTAACAATAAAAAACTAATAAAAAAAACTAATGTTCAAAACAGGTAGTTCAAAGCCTGCATTGGGCAGCAAAAAGCAAATAAAACATGAAGATAAAGTAATAAAAAATAAATAGGGAATGTTATACAACAGCCTGGTCTTTTGTTTGGATTTTTGAAGGCCTGCTCCCTTTTCGTTCTTCTAAGTGGTGGACGTCATTACAATATATTCATTGCGCTCAGGTTAGCGTCCTGATTTAGACATCTTCTCGATGTGGATTGCTATTAGATTCACTCTTTGTGCTGTATTGCTGGATATGTGAAGTTTAAAAGCTGACAAGTCATGTAATTTTCTAACCCGCTTAATCCAGACCTGGGTCACGGTGGGTGCTGGAGCTGCAAGGCAGGAACAAACCCCAGACAGGCCACCGGCCCATCACAGTGCATTTAGAACATTAAATTACCTGCTTTGTACAACATAACTGTCATTTATGCAGATGTTGAATAGATGACAGACGAGCTCATAAATCACTTAGTGTCCCACCCAACATAATACTTTGTGTTTCATTTCCATGGGAATAAATATGTATGTTTTTATTTCCCTGTGGCTGTTGAGTGAGTTTCAATGTAAGTTAATGTCATTATAATTTCACAGATGTCTCAAAGGTAATAATTTGCACTCTGTTAATATTTAAAGGAATCCAAAAAATGTTAACAAAGATTATCATTAACTACCTGTTGGCTAAAGCTCCTTAGCAATATTTATAAATAAAAAGCTGAAAGGGTCACTAGTATTATTTTTTATTTTATCTTGCTTGTGAAAAAGCAAGCAATAAGAACTTTTATTCAATTCTTTGTTTTGTTCAGCTGCTACATGTAGCGCTTTGTTCCATGTGCCATGCAGAATGAAGCACTAAGTGTCAGTAAATGAAAATCAAAGACCCAGACTCTCACTGAAGAGGCTGCCCATCAGTCAAAATACTTAATACAGCTGACTTGTGTGTAAGTGCTTCTGCTTGAAAATAATCATTAATTATAAGCATATATCCAAACAACATGGATAATTTTAGGGCTGTAATCATGAGTAAATGAGTACCATGATAAAAAAAAATTGCATACTAAAGCTCTGATCACCATGTGGAGAGTAGGAGAATGGCTGTCTGCAATTTCTCTCATCTGATGTGCTGCTTGACAAACATTATGTGTCACGTCAGAGCAGCAGTTTAAGTACACCTAAAGTTTGTGCTCTAGCATTGTGCCACTCAGCCTCTGTGCACATTTGTGGTCCAGTATTTACAATGTTTGCCTATTTTATCTTGATTTTTATTTTCATTCATTTTTTCATTAGTGGGGGCTTACAGTTTGACTTAGAGCTTATTTATATCATATTTTGGTTCTTGGAATCAGCCTAGATGCTCTCTTCTGTAATTTCGCTATGGCTGCTATGTCTTTTTTGTAATATGGAAACCAAAACTGCCTGGAGTACTCCAGGTGAGGCCTCATTAGCATTGTAACTTAAGCATAATCTCCGTTGACTTGTACTCCACTCATTATGATGTGTAACTTAATTTATTTAATACAATAAAATTAATAATAATATAACCTATTAGTTTTCTTGATTGATTCTGTACAAAGTCTGGATGTGCATAGTGACCAGTCCAATTTAGTAATTCACAGTGCTTTGTATAGTAAAAATAGTAGTGGTAATATCAGATTTGTTACCCTTGTAATTGTCCCCCAGTCCACCAGAGAGCCCTGTAGGGGTTGACTCACAGTAGTACTGGTGAGGAGCAGAAAGCCTGACACATCCCAGTCACACTGTGTAGAATTGGGATTCTGCAGGGGAAATTTTGAGCCCTTAGGGGAAGTTAATCAAGAGAAAATAGAGGGTCTTTGATTGTCTGGATAAGCAGGGGTGCTTGCAAAAGGTTATCCAGAAGAGTCCCTGGACCGAGGGTTAAAATTCCCTTTCATTTAGTTTACAGAACTGCTTGACATCGGAAGGTATGGTAGCTGCTCTAAGGGCTCAACAGGTAGGGTGGAAGGAAGATAGTCCAGAAGTGTGGAGAGAGAAGGCTGAAACAGTGTGGTAAACAACACAATTTGTATTTAGGTAGTCCAGATGGTTAAGGTTTTGTTATTTTCATTCTTTATTTGTTGCTTTGCTTTCTGCCTTGATTGTTCATTTTTTTAATGAAACCCTTTTCTTTTACTACTTTGCTCATTCTGGTTATCAGGGATGATTTACAAACACCCTTAGAGTCCACAATATCTATCTATCTATCTGTCTATCTATCTATCTAGTTAGATGGTAAACTAGCAGTACTGGTGCATCAAAAGAACCATGTATAACCAGCCACATGAAATTCTAGGATTACAATTTCCAGTAATATCCTGTCAAGTTTTGCTTCTTCTTTTTTCAGTTTTTATCAGTGTTTTCCTTGATTTTACCTTAAAGTAAAATTCATAGAGCCAAAGAAACAAACTAACTAGTTTAAGACCACTCTGTTGAAGGAGTGACTCTGTCTTTAAATGGCACGCCAGAGATGTCTAAAACTGTGCCTGGGGCCTGTTATCTAATTAGTCAAAGTCAAAGCGAACTTTATTGTCATCTCAACCATATACAAGTATACAGATAGACGAAATTGCGAAGCTCAGGGTCCACAGTGTAACAACATGAAGTGCAAATAAAAAATTAAAATTAAATTAAAAATAGAATTAAAATAAAAAATTTTATTTAAATTTAAAATTTAAACACAAACAAGACAAGACATTGTGCAAAGACAAGATTGATGTAAAGTATGGTATTATGCAATCTAGCTACATAAATATCTATACTAATAAACGGCAAAGCCCTCACTCACTCACTCACTCACTCACTGACTCACTGACTGACTGATTGACTGACTGACTGACTGACTGACTGACTGACTCATCACTAATTCTCCAACTTCCCGTGTAGGTAGAAGGCTGAAATTTGGCAGGCTCATTCCTTACAGCTTCCTTACAAAAGTTGGGCAGGTTTCATTTCGAAATTCTACGCGTAATGGTCATAACTGGAAGTTGTTTTTCTCCATTTACTGTAATGGAGTTCAGCTGGAGGGGCGGAGTTTCGTATGACATCATCACGCCTCTCACGTAATCACGCATTACGTAGAAAGCCAGGAAGAGCTACAAAATGCGCTTTAGAAAACATGCATTATATAATTAAGAAGGCAGCGAAACAATTAGAAGCGAGCGACTGACATACTGTAGTAAACTAAATGTAAAAACATTAAATAACACTGAAAAAACCTTGAACAACAGAGAAAACTAACACTGCAATAGTTTGCGCTATAGCGCTACCAACCGCTGGCTAAAAGCACTTTTTTTTAATGAGTTTTAAGCACAGGGAAAAAAATGAACATTTGAAAAAATCCATAATTTAATAAACAACCAAGAAAAGTAACATTGCAACAATGCACACTATGAACTGATTGCTGGAAACAGAAGTGAAAACAAAATCAAGCCCAGTGCATTCTTTAATTGCCTTCCTACCTTATGCATCCAGCTCTCTCTCTCGCGTGCTGCCTGTGTGTGTGTGTCTCTCTCACGCTGCCTGTGTGTGTGTGTCTCTCTCACACTGCCTGTGTGTGTGTGTCTCTCTCTTTCTTGTGTGTGTCGCGCTCTCTATCTCTCTCTCTCGCTCACTGCACAGGGAGAGACTGAACACGTACAAACTGAAAGGGAAACTGGCTTGTTTGTATACTAAGGGTGTGGTTGTGAACTGAGGCAAAAGTTTGGCGAACTTTTTGGTCGTAAACCGATTTGTACATGTACCAAGACGTTCGTGAACCGAGGTTCCACTGTACACATCAATGCCTTTCTTACAAACCCTTTAGCAGCCAGGGACAGTATACAGGGGTTTGCCCCAAACCTTTCCAGTTTGTTGAGACTCATTCTTCTGCAATATATTCTGAGAGAGTAAAATCTGCCATTCTTATGAAAAATTGGAAAGTGGTCTTCAATAATGGAGATGTTCGCTATGGATACTTATATGAAAAACAGCAAAAGCAAAGACAAAGAATCCTATTTTGTATACCACTTCAAAACAGTAAAACTAGACATTTTTCTTGTAGCTATTTAAAAAAAAAAATTTTGGGGTGTTTCAACAACCAATGGAAATAAGAACAACATTCAAAGTAACCTTTTTGGAAAAAATGTTACTGAATTTTGCAACTTATTCTGCTGCAATATATTGTATGTGTACAACATAACTAACTCACCAGGTGTAAAACATCCTTATTAACAGACAGATACCTACTTACTAATGAAAAAGAAAACTCAGTTTGTATAAAGGTGACACAGGGGAGGTACAGGTTAACATAAAAACTAGCAAAATTTACTAGAAAAAATAGTTTGTATTTAATTAATCTGAAAAGCCAAAAGCCCGCAGTGACTTAGATAAATGTACCAGCAGTGCCTTCAAAAAGGAGGCAGAGGGAGATCCATATCCTCTGCCACGGGTAATCCTTTGGAATATCCTGATGCCTCTGCCATCTGCGTGCTACAGGCTTAACTAGTTGATGCTGTGTGATGTTGTATTCATCGTCTGTTGTTGGGTTTGTACTTCTGTTAATGGTCAGTGAGTAAGTAAGAATCTCATCAGACTGTGCGTATAAAATGATAAACTTAGTCTTGAGAATGCTCTCTCCTTTGAATGTTCCATCTGGACTGAATTCAAAGCTACTTTCTGTCACACAGCACAAAGATTTATGAGAGTTGTTCAAAAAGCATCAATCAAGAGTAAAAAAAAGTGACATATTCAAATAGTACGGTGAGAAGAAAGGTTGCTGTTTTAACAGATATTTAAAGGCCATTTTTAAAATTTTCTTCTGTTTTATACTTACAAAATATTAACTCATTTGGAAATCATGAAAAGATTAAAAGTGGTGATCTGAGTCAGATGGGAAAAGTTAGCAATGCTGGAGTTCAAATATGAAATATTTTGCTCTAATTACTGTTTTATTAAATTAATTGCAACTGTGTTTCTATTTTTACACTGTTCTTTAATGCAGGAGAGACAAGTGCTGGCAAGTGGCAGGTTTTGAAAAGCAACACATAAACAGGAATGCCTCTGGTTCTGATGCAGGCTCTGACTTGCTAACGTGCATTTTTGGATGGAATGAGCTCGAGGTAAGGTCCTGAGATATGAGGAGGGCGTCTTCACAGTGTACAGAGGCAGGGCATCTACGCTCTGTCAAAGGGACACCTTTGTCCCACAGTCTACAACAACACATGAAGGGAGATAAGGAGGAAGAAAGGAAGAAAGGAAAGAGCTTTAAAAAGTGAAGCATCACAAAGACAGTGAAACGGTATAATGCAAAATAAATGGATAGATTGATAATACCTTGGGGGGGCATGGTGGCGCAGTGGTAGCACTGCTGCCTCGCGGTAAGGAGACCTGGGTTCATTTCCCAGGTCCTCCCTGTGTGGAGTTTGCATGTTCTCCGCGTGTCTGCATGGGTTTCCTCCGGGTGCTCCAGTTTCCTCCCACAGTCCAAAGACATGCAGGTTAGGTGCATTGTTGATCCTAAATTGTCCCTAGTGTGTGTGTGTCCTGCGGTGTGCTGGTGCCCTGCACAGGATTTGTTCCTGCCTTGTGCCCTGGGATTGACTCCAGCAGACCCCCTTGACCCTCTGTTAGGATATAGCAGGTTGGATAATGACAGACTGATAATACCTTATTTGTCTCCAGGGAAAATTTGTCCATTTATAAATAAATATTATTATATTACTACAAACAACAAACTCCTTCTCAAATACACAAATGAATGACTAACAAGATAGAAACCTGAAAAACAAAGAAAAAACTTTACTTGACAAAAATTTTAAAAATGAATATAGAATAGTCACAGTGAGGCATTATGCAGACATATTGGCGTAATTATAAAGGAACCCCAGCCATGTCTCTTATCACACTTCTACTAAATAATTTGCTAGTATTCAGTGTTGGTGTGTCAGAGAGAGGATGTGCAGCATTGGTCATAATGGCACTCAGTTTTGTTTTAATTCTTTCTTATGCTCCTACCTCCAGGGGGTCCAAGGTCCACAACTCAGCCTTCACCCTTGATGGATCTCTCTTGAAGTGATGCTATCAGCTCAGCAGACCACAGCATAGAAAATCACCTTGGCTATCACCAAGTTGTAGAACATGTAAAGGATGTCGCTACAGACATTAAGGGAATGCAGCCTCCTAAAAAAAGGAACCTGCTCTGCCCTTTCTTATGTAGTTCCTCTATGTTCTGAAATCAGTCTAACCTGCCGTTAATGTGGATCCCCAAATACTGGTAACAGTGCACCACCTCTACATCCACTACCTGAATAGTGACCGGGCATAGAGGTTCTTTTGGTGCGGTGAAAGTCAATAACCAGTTCCTTGTTCGCCACCTGACTCCTATATTTTTCATATGCTAATATTGTCTTACACATCTCAATCAGCTATTTTCTTTATATTGTAACAAAGGACCATAATGAGAAATTGTGACACATTATAACACATTATAACCCCAATTTTAAAAATGTTTGGAAAATGTTACTATTAAAAAAAGGGTCTGATTTGTAAATTTGCTTTGACTTGTATTTAAATAAAACATTGAAGAAGAAGCTACTTCATGCTTTACCTACTCTACTGCATTGTTTTTTGAAAGCTTGGGACAAGGTAGAGTAAGACAAGTAATGATATAACAAGTTTAAATGACAAGGTAATGTTGAACAGTTTAGTCAACCATGTCAAAGTATATACAGAGCCATCAGGAAAGGCCTACTCCTACAAGAGTAAGAATGGGTCAAGGCTCACCAATTTGCCAAAAGATGTGCCAGCTAATAATCCTGCAATTACAATATTTTCCAAAGACTAATCAGTAGCATTTTGAGAATTCCACCTCTACATTGTACAATTTCATTAACCTGGAACTTTCAGAATTTCAGGCAAGAAGAGGAGGGATGAAGGGTAAAGTAATGGCCAGGTTACAGCTCAGGCTCAGCATTTGGACTGAGGAGAAAAGAGACAATGTGCATTCCTCAACTCTCTCCTCTGTTCTTGTATTAAACCAGTCCTCATGAAGGTTGTGGAAGGCTGTGGAAGTACTGCACATCTGACACCAAAATAACAAAAACATGAAAAAACTGCCAGAAATGTTCATTATTGTCTTTATTTGTTTGTTTCATTTTATAAGTCCTTCTTTATTTGTAATATTTTTAAGATGTTATGGGGGTTGGTGGCAGGATTGGCACTCCAGCCACCATAAGAAACCTCACACTGCTCCAAATGTGGTGCTGAGGTGTCACCTGCTGCACTCGGGTCCCAATCCAGGGGCCTCATGTATAACACCGTGCGTAGAATTCGCACTATAACATGGCGTAAGCACAAAAGCCAAAATGTGCTTACGCACAGAAAAATCCAGATGATCTGTGCGTACTCCAACTTCCACGTTCTTCCGTTACATAAATCCTGATCAGCGTGTAAAGTAACGCTCGTGCACGTGCTTTATATAACACTCCAACTCCTCCCAGAATTACGCCTCTTTGAATATGCAAATCAATATAAATCACCCTTTAGCTCAGCCTTCTGTGAAAAGACAATGGGAAAAGCACAGGGGAAAATATAAGAATTTCAGCAAATACCAAGTGGAGGCAAAGGAAAAACATACTATTTGTTGATTTAAACTGTGCTATAATCAACAAAAGGAAGACATAGCCACATAGTGACATAGCGTGTTGGAGAAACTTGAAAGCTCATGTTCACAAAATTCGCACAGTGCCGGAAATAAAAAAGAAGTCACATATCAAAGTCGCCGTGAAAAGGCAAGTTGTAGCCCACTGTCTGAGTGTCATATGAAAGCTTATTAGAGTACAGAGAAAAAAAAGGCACACAGTGGGGAAAAAGCACGAAATGTCAACTCCAATCTCGAAATTTCCAATTTAACCACGTAGTTTATTTTGTTATTAAAGTAGAACATCATAAACTTCATCTTAAAATCCTTTAATTAACCAGTTTCTCAAATCACATCGTAATTAAAGTATAGCACGTTAAATGCTTTGTTTTGTATGTGATCTTCTATGTGCTCTATGTGTGTGAATCACTACTTGCTTCTTAAACCGGCTCTCTTCCTCCAACTGGACACAGAATCCATTACATTCGTGATATTACAGCTCTCTGAATAACTAAAATACTGAGATGTATGCGTGATATCATTTTCATGATGATAGGAGTTAAAGCACGTTATTAAACATGGGTTTCACGGCGCAGTGATTGTGTGCGACCTTCGATGAAATAATTTATTGCAGCAGTACTCAGGGGCGGCTCTAGGCTTATGGTGGCCCTGGGCAGAGGGAGAATCGGTGGCCCCATCGCCCGCCAATGTAAATATGGTATCTTATGCACGGTGGATGGCCACGTCCATTGCGGACACTGCATAGCCACCTCATGCTCATGACACAAGCGTTTAACATTTGTCGAAATTTGTCGCTGCGTTTTTAGCTGTGTCGTTATTTTCTCTTTCTGTTTTATATTCAATATATATTGGCATGGCCACCCCTGCAGTCCTTGCTTTTCTTTCTCCAAGTAACCGATCGCCACACAATCAGCTCTGTAATAGACATTAAGCCATCTGTATGCTTAGAGTGCCGATTCTTCAAAATGTTTAAGGAACATTGAAATAATCTTCGTAGTACATGTTTAATTATTCTATCCTTCACACCAGTCCCAGTGAAGAATATAGATTAAAAATGATATTGTCATCATATGTAAATACGCGCTTTATAAAGTGGCTCAGGTTGTGCAATATTATAACTGTAGTGCAAGTTTACAGTGGGGTGATTGTACTTATAAGTACTAACAGTTCTACAAGGAGCAATTGATTGAGTGCGTTTAGAGTTCTTGGGATGAAACTGTTTCTGAACCGCGAGGTCCGTACAGGAATGGCTTTGAAACCTTTTGCCGTGGCTTTGGCAGTGTGTGCCTGATGCTGTATACCGATAATTCTCTTTCCGATCAGCTGCTGCTGTGATTCACACTCAGATACAGTGATATAAATACTCCGAGTGGTGCAGTGAGAGTAATATGGAAAAAGATGATCCGCTGTGGCAACTCCTAACAGGAGCAGCTGAAAGAAGAAGAAAAAGGTGCAATGAGAGTAACAACGTTAAAGCAGTTATGGTATTTGGAATACTATGGCTATTCCCTGGACCATTATATTGTTACAAGTTAATTACAATCAGATGAATACACTAATAAACAATATGCGGTTAGTTTCAGTGTATTTATAAAGCCGCACCAGGAAAATAAGGTGTAACCACACAGGAACAGTAGCACTGCTTTGACGCTGGGTACCGCCAGTCTGCAAAACCGAGCGGAGAACTTGCATACGACAGGGTATGAGGTACCGTGGAAAAGTGCGTGGCTTTACGCCAAGTATAGGTTTTATACATCGCGATTTGAACGTGGAAAAGTTCTTACGCAACATTTCTGTGCGTACGCACCGTTTATACATGAGGCCCCTGGTGGTTCGTTGTGTGGTGGGTGCAGTTATGCGCTGTATCAGCATTTGCTATCAACCTCTCTCTCTTTCTCTCTTATTGCACTGACATTTAATTAGTGCGTTCTTGACAGACGCTGCCATTTTCTGCCTGATTCTCATGTACACAGCTGTCATGTAGCTCTGTGATGTGCTCACTGGCATCAACCCAATGAATTCTTGTGTATTTCATTGTTCTTTTAGGTAGCTTGCTGTCCTTACAAAGATGGCTCATTGTTGCCACACTAGTTGAGGTTAATGCAACCATTTTTACAGGAATGCCTGCAGCTGTCAATGGAATGGCAGCTCACATTGCTACCTGTTGCTGACTCAGGAGCTATGTCATTCTTGTTGGTACCTTTCCAGGCTAATGTAAAACTCTGCATCATTACACAGTTGTTAGCAGTAATAATGGCAATTGATATTAACATGAGTGGGTGTCAATATGACCTGTGATGTCATTATCACCAACTGGCCTGTTAACAAGCAGAAGAAGTAGCAATTATCTCATTTAAGATCATTTAAAAACTGCATATTAAGGCTTAATTTGGTTTAAACTTAGGAACGAACTTTCAGTAGAACTATATGCTTAGCCTTTTAGTTTTAGGATCTATTTCTGATTTCTTTTACGACCTTAAACTTTACCTCACTTTGAACGACTTCTTTATTTTATCTAATTAAGTTTTCTGTTGGTAAAACATCATTTCATTTAGACCTGTATTTTCCTCCATAGAACCTGTGAGAGACGGCCGGCAGCTCAATCTGGTCGGGACATCCCAGGATGGGAAGAATGGAGAAGGGCAGCCTTTCCAGGACACTGCCTCCCCCAGGATGTCAGGTGACAGCTCCCCTGGATGGTAAATGTACCCCGGATTCCCGCAGGGCATAATGGGACGTGGAGTCCATTTTCTCAGCCCTGTTGGGTGCCGTGGGTGCCACCAGGGGGAGCTAATAAAGGACCTGGGGACTCCTACTGTTCTTACAACCCAGAAGTACTTCAGAGTCACGAGGATGGAAGCCCACAGTATTTCCGGGATGCTTGAGGAGGATAATTTGGCGTTTGACCCAGAAGAAGAGGAGAAACATTTCTGGGTCATGGAATATATAAAGGACTGTTGGAGACCCAGCAAGCTGTGCTGGAGTTGGGAGGTTGGGTGACAAAGCTGTTGGGAGTGGAGGATTGATTTATAGTATTGATTATTGTAATTGTGGAGAGTGTGGTGCTTTGTGCACTTTATTGAAGAAAAGTATTAAAATTCTTCTTAGTGCTTTTATACGTGTGTCCTGGACGTCTGTCTGTTTGGTTTCCTGGGGCAACAGTGCCCTTATCGTCCACAAACCACAATAATATATTTAATAGCCAAAAACACTTTACATTTACAAATGTAAAGAGGAGACCTTGACAACACAGAGCTTAATGCTAGATCAGGGCTCGGTCTTTCATTTTCTGGAAGCCTTTCAGGTATCTGCACTATTATTAATAGCACCAGAAATGCAATTATCCTTAAGGCTTTAACCCTAATTCACTAAACAACAAATAAACATAATAAAAGAAATATATCAAGTAATAGAAATATATCAAGTACATACTGTAAGTTTTTGTACAGGAGTTTTTCTGAACAGTCAGCATGGGTTCAGAAGAGGGAGGTCGTGTTTTACTAACATGCTGGAATTCTATGAGGAGGCAACAAAAGGATACGATCAAAGTGGAGCTTATGATATTATTTATCTTGACTTTCAGAAAGCATTTGATAAGGTGCCACATGAGAGGTTGGGCATCAAGTTAAAAGAAGTGGGAGTTCAGGGTGATGTTTTTAGATGGGTGCAGAATTGGCTCAGATACAGGAAGCAGTGGGTGATGGTGCGAGGAACCTCATCAGAATTGGCGGATGTTAAGAGTGGTGTTCCACAGGGTCAGTGCTAGGGCCGCTGCTGTTTTTAATATATACTAAGGTAAAATGAGGTCTGCGAGTGATTGGCATTTTAAATAAATAATCTCCACACTCGCATTTTTGTGTGGAGGGGTATGGAAGCGTGGCAAAAGCGTGGCACAGTGCGGGAGCGGACAGACCTGCACTTAGTGCACAGGTGTAGGATCATCCGAGACCCTAATTGATGCCGGGAGCTGCTGATATCCCCATTTTAAAAGGGAAATGTGAGTGCAAGAGAGGAGAATCAAGAATCGAAATAGACTAGAAATGAATGGAGGTTAAAGAGAGAGAGAGAGAGAGAGAGAGAGAAAGGCAGAAGGTGGAAGGAGGCAGTGTGTGTGAGCAGGAGGGAGCAGGCTTGAGGGAGAGAAGGAAGGAAGCTGGGAAGGAGAGCCCCTTGAGCAGAGTGAGAGGCTGACACCCAGGGACTGAAGGAGTGATCACTCTGGCTGACCAACTGTGGGAATTGCTAAAAGGAGTGACCCACTGTAGAAGACTGGGTTTGCAGTGGGAGTCAAGCAGGCTTGGGAGAAGAGCCCCAACATGAGCACTATGGCCATTGGGGTCCCAAGACTAGGTCTGAAGAGGGAGGCTTACTGCAGCCATGGGATGGCAGGGACCCAGACCTGCAGAAGGTCAGTTGGGTTTGTCAGTAGGGTGACTCCTCTACTGCAAGGCCCATATGGGATAAGCAGGGGAGTTGCCAGTTAAAAGAAGGCACCTTTTTAAACGATTTTAAGGTGAAGTTTATGATGTTCTACTTTAATAACAAAATAAACTACATGATTAAAGTGGAAATTTCGAGATTAGAGTTGACATTTCATGCTTTTTTTCCCGCACTGTGTGCCTATTTTTTCTCTGTACCCTAATAAGCTTTCATATGACACTCAGACGGTGGGCTACGACTCGCCTTTTAATGGCGACTTTGATATCTGACAACTTCTTTTTTATTTCGGGCACTGTGTAACTTTTTGAACTTCAACTTTCAAGTTTCTCCGCCACTCTGTATCACTCGATTAACTTCCTTTTGTTCTTTATGCCACTGCTTAAGCCAACAAATAGTAAGTTTTTCCTTGTCTCCACTTCGATTTCGCTGAAATTCTTTTTTTCACGTGCTTTTGCCATTGTCTTTTAACTAAACACTGAACGAAAGATGATATTTACATTGATTTGCATTATATTAAATATTAATTTCTATTAAAATATGCAAATTTACGGGAGGAGTTGGGGTGAGGCGGCAAGCACGTGCACGTGCATTACTTTTCACGCTGCCTGGGATTTATGGAGCTAAAGTGCGTGGAAGTTGGCTTATGCATCTGAATTTTTTTTGTGCATATGCACATTTCCACTTTTGTCCGTATGCCATGTTTTAGTGTGAATTCTACGCACAGCGTTATGCATGCATTCTCTGGTCACTCCATTGCTAGACTAGGGTTGACCGGTCCAGATTGACTGGCTGCTCCATAGAAACATCCAGCTGACTACACCACTGTTAAACAAAAGGAAACAGGATAAACTAAAGTGCTGGTGTCCTCAATGAAATTCTCGTTAAATAGTAGTGATGTTAATTAACTGAAGGGAAATGAAAAAAGGAATAACAGAATAAAGCAGTATAGCATCTTTTAGTGATTTGGGTTTGGTTTCTTCTGTGGACAGGCCGGCACCATCAAAATCAAGTTTGACGAATAAACACTAACTTCAGGTCACGTCACTTCTTATACAGTCAAACAAATAAAAGAGGTAGGGCTTCCAGGGTCTCCTCCAGTGTAGAGCTTGAGAAGGAAGAGTGGTTAGAAACTGCACCTACCCAAACCTGTCTCTCAGTTTACTCCATAAGCATAGCCTCCAACACACTCCCATAATGCAGATGTGTAACAATATATACATACACAATTATTCATACACAAAAATATTCAAAACATAACATACTAGAACAATTTTTCTCAACCACTGGGTCACTGGTTACCATCCATGGGACACAAACACAGAAGGAAAAAAAAGCTATTAACAATTACTGAATTTCTCAAAAATGTAACACACGCCCCACCAAACCATACCCAGTCAACCAAAGTGATCGACAGCGTAATGAAATACTTTTCCCCTTTTGTAATTGTGCTTGTTTCCCCACGGGTGCCCTTCATCCCTCTTATAATCGTACTTGCTTCATCCATGCCCTCACTCACGCCCCCAACCAATCATGCTTGTTTCTTTAAGGTGGCTGGTTTTTAATTGCTAAGTATTAGTAGAGTTTTTAATTAGCTCAGGGTTAAATGGAAGAATCTGAGACTGCCTGTTCAGCTTCACACTCCTAAATGTTAGGTGTCAATAATAAAACCATCAGGTTATGTGTGATCTGGCATTAAATCAAAGAAGAAGAAGAAATCCTTTGTTGGTACATTGTATGCACTTGGTGTTTGTTGAGTTTTTCCTTTTTGTTATTGATTATTCTTTGTATCTGGGTTTTCAACTCTTTCACTTCGGTTTTTTAGATTCTGATTTCTGGTTAATGTTCTGGGGTTTGTTTACTTAGGATTAATTTGTAAATTAATAAATTTAGGTAAATTCTTTTTGCCTTCTTTTTTCCTTTGCTTTTAGTGCACCTCATCTGGGAAGGCTGGTGGGACATGGACCTGCTTCCCTGGCTATTTATAAAGGCCTCACTCCTCCTTGGCTATTTTTGGAGGGTGGAAAACAAAAATGGGACCCCAACCCTTTTTTTTTTTTGCTTTATTTTACACATATGTTTTTATGAAGGGACCAAAAGAAGAGACAAGGTTGTTATGCAAAGCAAAAGTCTAAACAGAAACCAGTTCTATATTTCACCAAAGCTCAAATGTTAAATGAAAATCATTGTCAGAAAAAATAAGAGTTCTATTGTTTAAGGTAAAAAACAAAGTAAAGCACACCTCAACAAGTTAAGATTTTA
>JANRMT010062791.1:129760602-129773559 GCA_026402145.1 Polypterus bichir lapradei | reverse complement strand
TATAATGGTCCACAGAATGGTCAAACTATTCTAAATACAATAACTGCATCTTCCTCTTTCAGCAGCTCCCGTTAGGGGTTGCCACAGCGGGTCATCTTTTTCCATATTACTCTCACTGCACCACTTGTAGTATTTATATCACTGTAACTGAGTGGGGAATCACAGCTGTACAGCAGCTGATCAGAAAGAGAATTATCAGTATACAGCATCAAGAACACGCTGCCTCAGCCATACTGTCTATTGAACTGCTCTCATACGGCAAACGCTTCAGTGCCTTTCCTGTACGGACCTCGTGGTTCAGAAACAGTTTCATCCCAAGAACTATAAATACACTCAATCAGTCCACCAAGTGCTCCTTGTAGAACGCTTTGTACTTATACAGTATTACGCTGTGCATTCTATGGTTTAATTAACTATATTTGTGCTTAAAAACCTAAAAAAATATATATCTACATACAGTTTGTATGGTCTGTAACGGATTAATTGTATATACATACAATCCTATGGGGGACATTGCTTCGGTTCATGACCAAATCGGTTTACGACCAGAGTTTTGGAACGAATTATGGTCGTGAACCAAGGTTCCACTGTATAGGTTGAGTTCCAGATTGAACTGATGTGTAGTGGAAAAGATGTCGGCTTTATAAGCCGAAACCGGAAGTGACATCTTTTTGGGCACCGGAACTGAAAGTGACATTGTTGAAACAGGCAGGTTTTCATGTATTTGGCCTGCAAAGATAACAGAGGTAGGTTTAGTGCACCCCGCCACCATCTGGCCTGGCAGGTAATTACCTGTACTTGGTCCACTCAACTCCCTCCTAATCGCACGTGTGTGACAATATATATTTATTTATATGCTATATATTGTGGAATATGGCCCGGACACAGACAGGTGGACATCGTTTGAATCACCCACACACGTTTATTTACAGTATACGGTGCAGCACACAACCCCCAAACTCCCCCAAAGTCCAGGCCTCTTACTCACTGCCTTTTACTCTTCAGGCCGCCTTCACTCCTATCCTCCAAGACCTCGTCCTTCTTCCATCTGACTCAAGCCAACAAATGGAGGGAGACGGCCCCTTTTATCTACTCCAGTACGAGCTCCAGGTGCTTCCTGATAAGCCTCTGCCAACACTCACCAAGTGTGGCGGAAGTACCGGCTGTGCACCCAGAAGCACTCCGGGTGTCCCTGGTCTTCTTCCCCCCAGCACTTCCGGGTGTGGCTGAAGTGCTGAGGGCCAGGGCTCCTTAGGCATTGGGGCGGCCCCTGGTGGTGACCATGGGCCCCTATAGGGTTAAGCTTCCAAGCTCAGTTCCCATGGTCCCCAAAGCCACCAGGGCGGTTGCCCCCACGTGGTCTGGGGGAGGCGTAAGCCCTCCTTCGGTCCTCCTGGGCATCCCAGCTGGGTACCACCCCCAGGCACCTGTGACAATATATACTTTATATATACTGTATATTTAGTCAGTCAGTCAGACAGTTTCCAACCCGCTATATCCTAACTACAGGGTTTATGGGGGTCTGCTGGAGCCAATCCCAGCCAACACAGGTAGCAAGGCAGGAACAAATCCCTGGGCAGGGCGCCAGCCCACCACAGGGCATACACACACACACACACCCCAAGGACAATTTAGGATCGCCAATGCATCTAACCTGCATGTTTTTGGACTGTGGGAGGAAACATACAGTGGTGTGAAAAACTATTTGCCCCCTTCCTGATTTCTTATTCTTTTGCATGTTTGTCACACAAAATGTTTCTGATCATCAAACACATTTAACCATTAGTCAAATATAACACAAGTAAACACAAAATGCAGTTTATAAATGATGGTTTTTATTATTTAGGGAGAAAAAAAATCCAAACCTACATGGCCCTGTGTGAAAAAGTAATTGCCCCCTTGTTAAAAAATAACCTAACTGTGGTGTATCACTCCTGAGTTCAATTTCCGTAGCCACCCCCAGGCCTGATTACTGCCACACCTGTTTCAATCAAGAAATCACTTAAATAGGAGCTGCCTGACACAGAGAAGTAGACCAAAAGCACCTCAAAAGCTAGACATCATGCCAAGATCCAAAGAAATTCAGGAACAAATGAGAACAGAAGTAATTGAGATCTATCAGTCTGGTAAAGGTTATAAAACCATTTCTAAAGCTTTGGGACTCCAGCGAACCACAGTGAGAGCCATTATCCACAAATGGCAAAAACATGGAACAGTGGTGAACCTTCCCAGGAGTGGCCGGCCGACCAAAAATACCCCAAGAGCGCAGAGACGACTCATCCGAGAGGTCACAAAAGACCCCAGGACAACGTCTAAAGAACTGCAGGCCTCACTTGCCTCAATTAAGGTCAGTGTTCACGACTCCACCATAAGAAAGAGACTGGGCAAAAACGGCCTGCATGGCAGATTTCCAAGACGCAAACCACTGTTAAACAAAAAGAACATTAGGGCTCGTCTCAATTTTGCTAAGAAACATCTCAATGATTGCCAAGACTTTTGGGAAAATACCTTGTGGACTGATGAGACAAAAGTTGAACTTTTTGGAAGACAAATGTCCCGTTACATCTGGCGTAAAAGGAACACAGCATTTCAGAAAAAGAACATCACACCAACAGTAAAATATGGTGGTGGTAGTGTGATGGTCTGGGGTTGTTTTGCTGCTTCAGGACCTGGAAGGCTTGCTGTGATAGATGGAACCATGAATTCTACTGTCTACCAAAAAATCCTGAAGGAGAATGTCCGGCCATCTGTTCGTCAACTCA
Organism: Polypterus bichir lapradei; assembly: GCA_026402145.1. Lineage (NCBI taxonomy): Eukaryota > Metazoa > Chordata > Cladistia > Polypteriformes > Polypteridae > Polypterus > Polypterus bichir. The sequence continues at coordinate 129,770,797 of JANRMT010062791.1, read as the reverse complement.
AGCTGAAGCGATCTTGGGTGCTGCAACAGGACAATGACCCAAAACACACCAGCAAATCCACCTCTGAATGGCTGAAGAAAAACAAAATGAAGACTTTGGAGTGGCCTAGTCAAAGTCCTGACCTGAATCCAATTGAGATGCTATGGCATGACCTTAAAAAGGCGGTTCATGCTAGAAAACCCTCAAATAAAGCTGAATTACAACAATTCTGCAAAGATGAGTGGGCCAAAATTCCTCCAGAGCGCTGTAAAAGACTCATTGCAAGTTATTGCAAACGCTTGATTGCAGTTATTGCTGCTAAGGGTGGCCCAACCAGTTATTAGGTTCAGGGGGCAATTACTTTTTCACACAGGGCCATGTAGGTTTGGATTTTTTTTCTCCCTAAATAATAAAAACCATCATTTAAAAACTGCATTTTGTGTTTACTTGTGTTATATTTGACTAATGGTTAAATGTGTTTGATGATCAGAAACATTTTGTGTGACAAACATGCAAAAGAATAAGAAATCAGGAAGGGGGCAAATAGTTTTTCACACCACTGTATATTTAGTTGTTTAAGAAATTATACAGGATGTGAAAATTACAACACCAACAGTGGCAAGATTCAAAAACATCTTTACCCGCCTCTAAAAAAAATGTGAAATATAGAAAGTGGAAAATGTACAAAGTTCAATGTGGTGTTGTTTCAAAGTTGAAACACCCTTCTCATTTATTAGATAATGGTCTGTCTGTCCATGATACCAATGGATCAGGACATTTACGATAACCAAGGGAATGGGGTTGGGATGGGGTCATATGTTGCTGTGATAATGCAATTTGGCCATCTTTGAGGGAAGAAAGAAGACATTGCAATGTGGTATTGGGGTATGCAACATGACATTTTAACAGCACGTTCATTATGTGCATTCATTATAGCAGTAAGGCAATGAATGATTTCAGTTTTTTAAAAAAGGTTGTCTTAGCATTTGGTTCCACAGATGGGCCCAGAACAATGGGATTGAGTTTAAAGGGTTAATAAAAGCTGACACAGCAAGTCTGGGAATTAAACACTTGGCATCATAGCATATCATGTAAATTTTTAAATGAATACATTAAAATAAATTAAAAACCATCAACAAAAAGAATCAAGCTGTGTACTACCACCTAAATAATTGTGAAAATGATAATACTGAAGTAAAACTTGACAGGTGTATAAAGCAAGCTACTGAACGCACTGCATCATGTTCTTCATTTTATATATAAATTAAAGTAGAACATGAAATGGAACTGCAAGTTATTAATCAATTATTTACAATGAAGTGCTTATTTCTGACTCTGAAGGAGCAGATGTGTTATTTTGGAAAAACTATTGCTTCTTCCAAAATATAGTGACTGATTGTTGGGAGCTATGCTCATTGTCAGCAGAGGCCAAACTGATTTATTGTAAATATTTTTTTTCATGCTGACCTTCAGTTCAGAGTGATTACATCTATAATGCACTCACTCGTGCAGAGCTCACTCTACACAAATTCATACATTTATGCATGATGTAAGATATAACATGAAAAACGCACATCAAGCAGTAGTAAACTAACATAAAGAACATCAATATGGAGGTGCCAGACATACTTCCAGGCCCAGCAAAACTATTGTGTAATGGAATAGATCATGTCCGGTTTAAACCATCGGCTTACTGAGGACGTTTGGTCTTGGTCTCCCTACCAAAAAAAATGTTTTTCACTGAAAATTTGCTGAGTTTGCCAGCAACTTTCTTTGTGGAATTATTTCCTGAAAATTCGACATGTGGATAACTTACTTCCTCTTCTTTTTCCATTTATATGGCAGGCTGACATCACTTCCTGTGATGTATTGCTGCCGTCTGCTGCACAAGTGGTCTTATTCTTTCCATGGATTTCATTCTATATCTTTCATCTTTGTTTCTTCTCAAAAGCTGTTGCTTTTCCCTGTATCGATTAAATATTTTATAAATGATCTTAATAGAATTCTATTCTCTAATATTATCTTGATAATAACCCTAGAATTATCCATCCATCCATCCATTTTTAAACCCGCTGAATCTGAACACAAAGGTCACGGGGGTCTGCTGGAGCCAATCTAGAATTAAAGAAAGGTTTTTCTTTTTTAATGAATTTGCCTTTTAATTGCTGGTGTTCATTTCTAAGCTTTTTTCAAGTATAACAGAAACACTGTTTAAGTCCAGAATATCATAACCAAAGTCTATTAATCATCACCCCTTCTCTCCTTGACTGGCTATTAAATTAGTTGTATCCTTGACTATTGGTTTTAATTGATATAAGTGTCTTCACCAACGAAGACACTTATATCTGACTCACCAACGAAGAATCTGGCCAGCGTGTTGTTCTCTAAACAAACATTGGAAACCTGTTAAAGGTAACTTTCACCCAGACATTTGGAGGTCTTTCTTCACATAGGGAACCACATACACATGGAATAATTTACCAAGTAGTTTAGTAGACAGTAGGACTTTAGGAACCTTCAAACCTCGACATAATGTTGTTTTAGAAAAATTAAATTGATAGGATTGGCTAGCTTTACTGGGCTGGATTGGATGACCTATTCTCCTTTCTAATTACCATATTGCCACACCATTTGTAACTCATGTATTTTTAATCATATTTTTAATTTCCCAATGGTAATTTTAAATGTACCAGTTTTTTTATTCAATTCCTTTTATGCAAATTTGTCACCAACTTCATTATCCGGTATACCTGTCTTTGCTATTGTCTGTTTGTAGAGAAGAGCCAAGCAAAATGACACCTTTTATTGGCTAACTAAAAAGATTACAATATGCAAGCTTTCGAGGCAACTCAGGCCCCTTCTTCAAACACACAAATTCAAAAGTTAGATTATGTTCTTTATATATGACATCACTTTTAAAAAAATGTAAGACTCTTCACCTTGAGACAACAGATCTGTATTAATACAATTAAGTCACTTTAAATTAAATTGTAAATGCACCGTAATGCCAGGTTTTCTATATGCAAATCATGTCTGGTAGAATGTCCATAGATAGTACATATTGCTTAAATTATTGCCTGTTTGCTATTAAACTCCTTGCATTCCAATGAATAATCTCCATAACTCACCTGTTTGGCTGGGAGCTTGAAATAGATGCTGTAAATTATCAGTGCATTCTTCTGTTATCTTTAAATATTTTACAAGTGTATGCATAATTATTTTCATTTTCTCAGATTTCTTTCCTGTCCTTATAGTACAGTTTATGAACTCCACAATAACAGCAATAAAAATTAATTGTATGCACTAATAATGCTTGCCAGATCATTAAGTAGTTCTCTTGCTGCACTGTTTACATATTCTGAAATGGTAGGAGTAACTATGGTAGGCGTAACTCATATTGAAAGGTTCTGTGACCCAAGTTCACAGCATCTGATTCAAACACAAAGACAAATCATTTAGGATGAGAGGCCACCATAGCACCTCAAAGGTAACCCCATTGGCAAGACCACCTTGGGCTCCTCTATTAGCCTCCTAATCATGCAGTTTCACCCTAGAATAGGATTCCATGATGAAGGCCTGGAGACTAAATTCACTTCACTGATAGAAAGCATCAAGAGGGTGTGGCTCAAACCAACATAGAAGATCCATATACTCAACAGGTATGCCATCCCTAGAATCATTTATGGCATGGAGCCTTCAGGTATGGGCATTGGAGCACTCAAACTTCTTGACCTGCTGGGAGGAAAGCCATTAAAATCTGGCTGCATCTTCCAACATGCACCAAAAAAATCCATCACGAACAGTCTGAATGATTTCCACCCAGTGGCACTCACATCTGTTATCATGAAGTGCTTTGACAAACAGGTGCGGAGTCATGTCATCGCCTGTCTGCCAGTAGACCTGGACCCTTTTCAGTTTGCTTACAAAGCAAAGAGATGCACGGAGGACGCTGTGGCCACAGCCCTTCATGCTGCCTGACCCACCTGGAGCAGCAGGGGAGTTACGCCAGACTGCTCTTTGTGTACTTCAGCTCGGCGTTTAACACCATCCTCCCACAACGACTGGTGTCTAAACTGGCAGATCTGGGACTTCCATCACTCACCTGCAGTTGGATACTGGACTTCCTGTCTGGTCACTCCCAGAGGGTCAGGCTGGGTCCCCACACCTCCACTGCTGTCAGCCTCAACACCGGGATGCTGCAGGGTTGTGTGTTCTACACCCTCTACACATATGACTGTGTCCCCACTCACCATAGCAACAAGATCATAAAGTTCGCGGATGACACGACATTGGTCGGATTCATCTCGGGCAAGGAGGGTGAGCTGGCATACAGGGACGAGGTGGAGCAGCTGTCAGAGTGGTGCAGAGTCAATAACCTGCTCCACAACACCACAAAAATGAAGGAGCTTGTTATTGACTTTAGAAAAAATGAAACTGACATCCAGCAACTCATCATTGTCGGGACCTGTGTGGAGAGGGTCCCAGTGTTCAGGATTCTGGGCATTGAGCTAGAGGATGACCTGACCTGGAGCGCCAAAACCAAGGAGCTGCTGAAACAGGTGTAGCAGAGACTGTATTTTCTGTGAATCCTCAGAAAGAACCATCTTCCCAAAAATCTGCTCCTTGCCTTTTATCACTGTTCCATCAAGACTGTGCTTATGTACGGACTGTGTGTGTGGTACGGCACCTGCACTTCCTCAGAAAGGAAAGGACTCCACAGGATCATCAGGACAGCGGGGAGAACAATTAGTTGTACCATCCCCACTCTGGAACAAATCTACACCTCCCGATGCCGCAAAAAAGCAATAGACATTTCGCAGGATTCATCACATCCTGGTCATTGCCTCTTCCAGCTTTTGCCATTGGACAAGAGATACAGAGCAATGAAAACCAGGACAAACCGCCTTAAAAACAGCTTTTATCCAAAAGCAATCATGGCCCTGAACTCAGATTAAAACTGCTCCAAATCATTCTCCCAATGTGCAATATAGACCTTAAGTCAACCAGTGCAATTTGTATATTCTGTAAAGTACTTTTATTACTATTCGGTTTGTTATTATTTTCTTTCTTCTTGTCTTTTTAACTCTTATGCCTCACACTGAGTCGACTGCACCTTCAATTTCGTTGTTCCTTTGTAAAAGTGACAATGACAATAAAGATCTATCGATCTATCTATCTATCTAACTTTGGGTTCCTCTACACTCGTAACAAGGATGATGGCCTAGGGATCAAGAGGCTCCAATACCTTATCCCTAGGATTCAAATTAAACTTATAAACGCTGGCAAGGTCAAGAGACAAAGTCACCAAAGCTACTGCAAAGGTCTACAACTCAGAGAAAAGCTGTAAGGACCTCTCAACCATGTACACGGGTTGTGAACACGATTCCCCACCATAACCATCCAGCGAAGCTCATATGAACCTTCTCCTTGGTGTCCTCTGCAGAGAGACTGGAGACAAGAAGCCTTTGATGAACGGTGTCAACTCAGCTCACAAGGGATAGGAGCTGAAGTCTTCAAGGCCAACAACATGATCAAACACTGGTTCTCTAACTCTGCTCCACAGTTTTTACAATTTCTTAAAGAAGAAAGCATACAGGTCATCTTTCTAAATGTAGACGTTGCTTTCAAGATTCATCTGACATTGCTTGTCATAACTACAAGGGGTGAGCAAACTTTCTCTAAGCTCGGGCTAGTGAAGAATCGACTCAGACCCATAATGGCACAGGAAAGACGGAATCATTCAACTCTGATGTCAATAGGGAGTGGTCTGGTGCAGAAACCTGATTTTAGTAATCTGATCAAGGACTTTGTTGTAAGGAAATCCAGAACAGCACAATTTTGAAAATCAAGCATTTGTCTATGTTAATATGTAGAATGGCCAATGCAGTATGTGACATTCCTGTTTTTGTAAGCATTTGCAATAGGGTTATATACTGTAATTGACTTTTCAACCCTTGGTTTCAAACCTAGCAACAGCTAATTAAAGATATAAGCTTTGATACAGCATACTTTGTTTCTTATAATTTCCCAGAGTAAGGCCATGTTTTTTTCTGTTCCTTTGATTTCTTGTGTCCCTCAGACCATGAAGTTGTTTAGGTAGGGCCCCAAAAATGCTCCTAACCCAGGGGCCCCACCCTCTATTTAAGAAACACAAATCAGGAAATGAGACATCAGGTATTATATTCCAGAAATACAAATCAATCCCACTCATGCAGTTGACAGTTCAAGAGCTGTTGGGTAGCCTTATGACCTTAGGATAAACCCAGTCCTCCATCTAGAGGTGTATGTGCTTGGGCTCCTATAATGCATGCTAGAATGGCAGAAAGTCAAAAGTGATACCAAGGCAGGAACATGGGGTAAGTCTCCTGGATTCAAGGTACAAATGAAAAGGACACCATTCATGTGACACATGCCTTTCAAATGTGACAACGTAACACACATCATGATGTGAATTTATGAAAGGGAATACATAAATATAAGATCACTGATAGATGAAGAAGAGGTAGTTTAATGTGCATTTCATTTTATTTTTCAAAGTGTTAGCAGGAAGGCTTGTAGCATTTAATGATGAGCAAAATATGAACACTGAATTTAATTGTTAACTACGCATGCCCACCACTACAGAGTCATTTTTTAACAGGTGTTGACAGTTTTCCTGATAGACGGGTGTTTTAAGTCCAAGTGCATGAATCAGCAATGCCTTATGGTTTTAAGAAACTGCATAGGCTGTAAGCCAGTGGAACAGTTCAAATTAGGTGTTTTCCCACCATGGCAAATTTGTTTTCAGGAACCAATGAGTTCTTGTAAAATGTAGACCCAAGACTACTTGCAGTCCCTGGCCACTTTCCAAAACCATACAACAAGAACTGTATGTAACCTTTATGCAAATTATGTGACGTATAAGGAGGCTTGTTTGGGAGTTCATGGTAGACCCCCATCTTTATCACCTCCAAATGATGCATGACGTGATGTAGTGTGGTGTGATAAGGAGGTAATGGGGCACCAGCACCGCCCCGTCCACCCCACCTTATTATGCTAAAGCAATCACACTTCATGGAAGAGATTATTGTTTCTATGGCATGGTGCCCCAGTGAGGCAGCTCTGAAGAGTGATATTGTGCAAGATGTGATGCGATAAGGAGTTCATTAGGGACCGCCTTCCCCAGTTATTACTTTGATGTGGTGTATGGCGCAGTGCACTTGGGATGTGACTATGAAAAGTGATGTGGTGTGAGGTGCAGTGCAATCAGGAGTTCATGTCTTATTACTACAAAGTGATTGCAATTTCACAGGGTAGATTATTGCTTTGATTTAGTGCATGTCACAGAGCTCCATGGAGGCAGCTATTAAGAGAGATGCGGTTCGAGGTGCAGTGTGATTGGAAGTTTACAGGCGACCTCTTCCCTGTCATATGGTAGTTAAATGACTATGTGCTTTACAGTAGGCATGGGGGAATAACCAAAGACGGGCTCTAGGTGGAGTTGTGTGTACGCTGTGAGTACATGTTGTTACCAGTTGCTAGCAGTTATTACACGCTGCTAAAGTTCAGTGAAGCCTTCCTGGTCATTTCAGATTACCCAACTTTATTGCTTCAAAGTGATCATGACTTCCTAGGGGAGATTAGCGCTTCGATGCAATGCATGGCGCAGGGCACCAAAAAGGCGGCTATGTAAAGTTATGTGGTGCGAAATGCGGCACTCCATCTTCTCAAATAACTCTCCAAAGTCCAAACTACTAACAGATTTGTAAGATGGTGCCTGCCAGTGCCTGTGGCCTATCAATCAGCACCATTCATCACACAAGCCCCATCCACGATAGTTCTAGATTGAATGAGAAGCATACACCCTGGAGTAAGAGCTAAACAAAAGTATCAGGAATGACGTACAGGAAACAACAAATGGACCAGATTTCTGTGGTGAGAACACTACAAAAGTTCATAAAGTCTCTAAAAAGTCCCTGGTTCTTGAAAAACGTTCCTGTGTTGGGAAAGTGCCTATTGTGACCTGGGCACTGTATTTGTGAACATACTTACTCTTTATATATCCATGTGGAGCTTGTTTTAGGGAACTGATCTCAAAGACATGCGAGTTAGCTATAAGTGAGTGTGCCCTGCAATGGACTGACACTCTTTCCGAGGATGGTCTCTGTCTTACTCACAGTGCTGCCAGGTTAGTTTTTGGACTATCACAACCAGGTAGTGTAATAAATAGATTAGGAAATATAAGTTGAGAAATTAACAGTTATTTAACAACAACAACAACATTTATTTATATAGCACATTTTCATACAAAAAGTAGCTCAAAGTGCTTTACATACTGAAGAAAAGAAAAATAAAAGAAAAAATAAGAAATTAAAATAAGACAACATTAGTTAACATAGAAAAGGAGTAAGGTCCGATGGCTAGGGTGGACAGAAAAAACAGAAAAAAAACTCCAGACGGCTGGAGAAAAAAAAATAAAATCTGCAGGGGTTCCAGGCCACGGGACCGCCCAGTCCCCTCTGGGCACTTCCTAATAAAGACTCCTACTTCTTGGGGTGCGTGCACAGCATGTCATCATTTTCAATCATTGTGACACACCTCTACATCTATTAATGGCTGTCTTACTTGAAAAGCCAGCTAAGGATTTAACAGCATTTCAAATCACAGACAGTATCTGATTATTCTTACTGGAAAATAAGTAACTGGGTATTAGCAACTTTGATATAAAATTAATACGGAGGACTGCTGTTACACAAATTAAAAGTTTAAAATAATAAAGTCTGTAGAAAAAAACTCAGAAATCTGAAGCTGTTTCCAAACCAAAATACAAAATTGAAACAAAGTCTATCCGTATATGGAACCTGCACAATTCTATTTCCGGTGCAGATAGCTGGAGACTATGATATTTTAGTTTTGTTTAGAATGACTGGATAACGATAACTTCAGGCTAAATAATTTAAACAAAAAAATAAAAAAGTTGGTTCCTTGTGTTACTAGAGAATGGCACCAACCAGGGCCGAATTTAGACTTAATAAGGCCCTAAGCTATTTGAGACATGGGGCCCTTTATAAGTCCAGATATGTTGTAGTATATTTAAGTATATATGACAATTGTTCACTCGGACAATTTGTTTTGGGAGCCCCCAAGAAGGCGGGGGCCCTAAGCTATAGCTTGTGTAGCTTATATGTAAATCCTGCACTGGCACCAACTCCCTGTGACCCCAAACTGGATAAGTAAGTTAAAAAATGGATGGACATAGTTCAACGAGCATCACTTGGAACCCAGTGGCAGCCAACATGGATACCAAGGACTGGAGCCAACCAAGGTTCATTATATGTGTCAAGTACTTCTGCTGGATGTTACACGCTGCTGAAAGCTACATTTGTTTTGCCCAGGATGTCTTAAAGACAACTCTCTGCATGTTGGGGTGCATGATGAGGCTGCTGAAACAAATCGGAATAAACACAGTGATCAGCTCCTTTGCACATTCATCCTTGAATTGTCTTAAAAGACTTAGACAGGATATGTACATCATTAATCTTATATTATTAATTGTCAATTCTACCCGTATCAAATGTTTAAAATACTTAATGAAAATTGATTTTATTGATGTAAGACAAGACCATTCAAGTTCCATAGTGGTCAGCCATTTTTATTTGTTACCGGGTTTTACAAAATCAAGGAGGGAGAATTACATCTCCATCCACCTCCCAGTTTTCTGAATTCTTTTATCCAATATAGGTTATGGGTAGGTAGCATTATCACAGCGGCATTAGCTCCCAAAATGTAACTGGTATTAGACTGGACACTAGAATACTAAGCAAACTCCTATCAATCATAGAGAATCTACTGCATCCACTGAACAGTGTCATTTCCAGACAGAAGAGTAGCTTCAGTGACAGACTTTTGTCACTGTCCTGCTCCACTGACAGACTGAGGAGATCGTTCCTCCCCCACACTATGCGACTCTTCAATTCCACCCGGGGGAGTAAATGCTAACATTACTCAAAGTTATTGTCTGCATTTATATGCATTTTTATTACTCTTTAATTTAATATTGTTTTTTGTATCAGTATACTGCTGCTGGATTATGTGAATTTCCCCTTGGGATCAATAAAGTATCTATCTATCTATCTATCTATCTATCTATCTATCTATCTATCTATGAACAATATAGTGCTCTTTCTATCTATCTATCTATCTATCTATCTATCTATCTATCTATCTATCTATCTAT
>JANRMT010062791.1:129739153-129753691 GCA_026402145.1 Polypterus bichir lapradei | reverse complement strand
TTCATTCAAAATGGAAACCAAAAATATACATTTAGTTGTAGTAATCAAAACTCTGGAGACAGGTAGACAGCAGTGTAACCTAATGGCTGGCATATTGGATTTTAAACCCTGGAGTTGCAGGCTATAAGTGATAAGAATGCAGTTTCTGGCTTTGGCTGTTGGTTTAGGTTTCAACCACAATAAACGCTGAACACCAAAAAGTGCAGAGTGGACTTCATTGCAGTTAACTTGTGAAGTCTTGTGCTCTTTCCAGTTCTGTGCCTCAGACTTAGGAGACTAATTTAGACTCCCAACATTCGTCTTACTGGTGCGCCACACAATTCTTTTGTCTGCCATTAAAGCAAGCAGACATGCTGATTATTTGTATGGACTGGGTCATTTGCAACAATCTGAAAACCATGGGTTTATTAAATAATAAAACTTCCTTATTTTTATTCTGGACCGATTCAAATAATAATGGCCACCATATAATTCAAGGTTAAGACTGACTGAATCAGAATATATAATATGAGGCTCAAAGCATGGTGTAGGACAAAACAGTGTGAGTTTATGGGAAGTTGTGGCACTTTTAAGACAAATTGAATGAGTACTGCAAGAACAGGAGACATTTGAATCAAGGGGACTGATATACGAGGATGGTTTATGGGGAGCTTAGTTGAGCACACTTTATACCAGGAAATGGGGGCAATACAGGACTAAGTGAGAACTGCTTGTTTGCTAGGCTTTTAGTGGCACACAAGGCTTGTTAAGACAGCAGAATTAACAGGGATGTAGTAAGCTGCATCCCATCCTGCATTCCAGAGATAGTGACTGAACTGCAGCTTTACCAACACTATGGACAGCACTGTACTTCATCTAGTCCCGTTTTCCAGTCAGTTGGGATGACACCTGTCTCCCAAATGGAAGCAAAGATTGCTTGCAATGCCAGGAGGAAGCCTTACCACCAGCCTGGAGAAGTTCACCCCAGATACCACAGATCCCTGCAGCCTTCCCTAACCTCAGCTGGTTCCCCACCTGTGCAATCTCAATGAGATTATAATATAATATATTTCACAGAATGGCAGCATTGGGAGATTGCCTAACCCTGCTCTTCCCATTGTTACTACTCCGACCACTGCTCTGTACCTCAGTCTTGGACTTTACTAACTCCAGTTCTCTTTCAGCCCTCCACCTCATGCCTGTGTGGACTTTAGGGTGTTTAGCAATGAAGGTAGCTAGTTGCTCTCCTCTTGGTTGTCTTGACTGAAGTAACAGGTACATCATATATGAGCAAAGGCCAACGGATCCGTGGCAGGATGTTTTGCTGATAATTCAAGGCTTTGAATCTGCTGGGCAGTTCTAACTCATCCACTTTGCTGAGACGGGTCTCAAACTCCAGGCTGGTTGCTCCATCTCTGAGGCTACACTCAAAGACCTTGCCTGGGATCTTGATTGGTTTCTCAGTGATGGATGGAAATGTGATGCCATCCAAGTGGAAGCGGAACTTGTCAGTGACCTTGCTCTTCTTCAAGCAAGAGACCTGGATTTAGCTGACTTGAAACTCATCCTTGCCCAATTGATAAGTCTCTCCAAGCCATGGAAGATTTACCTGCTGCCTGGTGCGGAAGACGTGGTGACAGTGAGGTCATCCATATAAGTTCTGATAGGAGGCTGTTGGCTGACAGTCTTGGACAAAGGGCCTCTGCATTGTGCCTCTGCAGCTTATACCACCCTATTAATAGTAACGGCAGAAAGGATGACTGAGACTGTGCACCCTGTAATGATGCCCTTCTCCAGCTGATGCCATTTTGACGTTATTGACCCCAAAGTGACCCTCAACCTGAAATTATTTTAATAATCCAGGATGTGATCCTTCATCTTACCAGGGACATGGAGCTGGTTTAATGCAGTCTCCGCCAGTCTTTGTGTTTCACGTGTTTCTCTGTTGTGTAACCACCCTTGTGTGCTCCAGAGAATTGGGCAACCATGGAATCCTACCTTTCTGTACTGTGATGTCAATGTAGTTGTTGTTTAGAGTTCATTTCACTCTTAAAATATCTGGAAAGCATAAGTATGGATAGTGATTGTACATCTATGTAACAAGGTTTAGAAAATAAGATTGACTTTAAATTTTACCAATCTCTCATATCATATGACTTTAACAGAATAGCTATGAAAAAGGCTGAAATGAAATAAATCACTGGGAGTGGATAACAGTTATGCTAGAGTTCTCAAGGAAGTTGATGGTTACAAACTGTATATAAATCATTAATATGTATTTCCCAGAAATTGCTGTATGCTGGGAAAAATTCTAAAAGATTGGAGGCTAAGAAATTTCCCATTATTTAAAAAAGGAGATCAGGCCAATTCTAGTAACTATGGGCCAGTAAGCATGACATGGCTCTTGCATACATTCAAGAACTAACAATTGTCAAGGACAAATGTATTTGTGAACATTCGTTGTGAGTTTAGACGTGGGCTGTTGTGTGTCACTCAATATTATAATATTCAATATTATAATATTATTTATTTTTATTTTCCAAAACCTTTTGATAAGGTATCACATCAAACTAAAAGATGTTGGAATTCTGGGGGCATGTGTGGATTTGTTCCTCAGGGGTCAGTGAAGGGGCTGCTGCTCTTCTTTTCAATATAAATATAAATGATCTGGAAAAAAATATAAGTGACAAGCTGATGAAGTCTGTCGATGCTGGTAAGTTTGGTGTAACAGCAGATACTCTAGCATGTCTAAAATAGTTACTGATAGATCTGGACAGTATTTAGGCATAAGCAAGTGTCCAATAAAATAACTGCTAAATATTACAGAGAGGAGGGAAACATTTTTGATTTGAAAACCCAATGAGTTTGAAACTGAGAAGGACATAAAGCTGTTGTGGACTTCTCTCACTTAACTTCTTGACATTATACAGAAGTGCTAATGTTATAGCCCAATGTGTGGAGTACAAGGCAAAGGAGAATAAGCTTAACCACACTAGTGTCTGGTTTTGATTTCCATGCTACTAAAAAGACAGCATTGTTAAAGAAAATCTAGGCTGATTGTTGACTGTGGGTTTATGAACTATACGGAAAAAGTGAAAGAGTTCAATGTTACTGTTTAAATAAACTGTTTGATATGAGAAATGAAAGACGTTTTTGAAATTTTGAAAGTAATTAGCACAGTGAATTCCATCTCTTACATTAAAATGAGCTTATTAACACAGACACAGAGGCTCAGATAGAATCTGATTAAATGTAAGTAAGTTCATTATGGAGTACAGTGAAATTTTTACTTGCACATGATAATCAACATTCAATACGTCTTCACTCTTCCGCACAATGGTTACTAAGTGCAACTGCCTTGCCTCGAAACTTCCCATAGAAATTAAAACAATCAAAAAAAGAGATCTCCTTAATATCTTTTTTGTTTCCCCTAGACAGCACATTTCTCTTTTGTCTCCTGCTTCTGAGATGTTTCTCCTGAGAAAAAAACACTCTTGTAGTCTCATAAAGTGTCTCATTTTGAGTTGTAACAGAGATCTCAGCAAAGTCACCCGGCGGGCTCTGATTTTCCAAGTAGTGTTGTGTGCTCAGTAATAAATGGTGAAATTTATGGACAGTTGTTTGTGGACTTTACTATGATTACAAAGCTGTAGTCCTTCCTTTGGAATAATAATATTAGTTGCTCTACTTTATATTGCTGGTCTCCAATTAGATCATACTCATTCTGGAAAAGCAGGCAGGCAGTGTGGCACAGTGGTTAAGATGTTGGACTTCAAACCTGGAAGTTGTGAGTTAAAATCCCACTGCTGACACCCTGTGCCCAAGAGAAAATCACTTCATCTCCTTGTGATCTAATTGGAAAAATAAAAGAAATGTAATCGATCGCATCTCAGATGTTGTAAGTCACCTTGGATAAAGGCATCGGTCCAATAATAAGTAAAAAATATGAAATCGTGAAAGAGATTAAAACAAAACTAGAAATAGATTTCACAAAATGAAACATCCTTTTCAAATCAAATTCTCTGTTTTGACTCCTTTACCCTCAGTTGTATCTCGTGTCTCCTTTTTGTCTAAAGCTATGTCTCCTAAGGAAATTCAGGAGAAACTTCTGTAACAAAGTTGAGTCTTAAATTTAACATTAATGAGAATCTCTGTGACGTCTCATGAGCCATCAAAGATCAACCTTGGAGCAGTAATATTTTCCTATGGGTTCTGTCTTCCATTTGTCATTACCAAAATATGTTAAATCCAGCAAGATAACAAGCCTCTATGTAAAAAAACAACCTATTTATTTAGTGTTTCATATTGAACAGGCATTTGAGTGGTTCAGCTCATATTCAACATTCAACGCAAATCTGAAGGTACAACATGTGAGTGCTTAATGAAAGTGTATCATTTCAGAGACATGCAGTTACTGGGACTGCTAAAACAGCATACTTTATTGTAAAATATGAATCAGCAAACATTAAACTTGTGTTTTTAGTTTGGTTTTTGAAGCCCAAGTCATTTTCATTAGTATAACAACTAAAATGTAACAAAATGTAGTAAATGTGCATGAAACACATATTTGAATGGTGCAGAAAGCAAACTGCATGCAGTCTTTGGTTAGGGTTTATCACTGCAGGTGAGGTTCGGTCCAACTCAATGTAGACAACCTTAAAGAATAACCAACTCAGGTCATTTATAGGAGGCACCTTAAAACTACAGGACAAATGTTCTAAAGAGATTCTGAAATAATCAAGTAATCGCCAATTGACAGGTCTCATTCACAAATTTTAGAAATGTTAGGAATCCACAATATATGCTTATATGCTTGAAATAGTGTGGTACATAGTTATACTTTGAGGGCCTTCAAAACCTCAGTGGGTGACTACAATGAAGGCAATTGTGCCTATCGTCACTATGGCTAAAAATGCTTTTGGAATACTGAATTTTATGCAAACATTTATATAATTAGTATATGCTAAACATTAAATTGAGTTAAAAGTAACTACTATTTAGTTAATTTTTTGTGTTAGTCGCTGTTTGATCCTTGGGTTAAAATGTGTATGATTAAATGGTAAAGATGTTTACATACACATGTCTTCGTTTTTTTGTTTTATTTTTTTTTTCATTGTCAGTTAGTATTTTGTTAAATGGAATGCCCTATGGAGAAGCATGTAAATTATTCAGGATGTATACATCTTATTGAAGCCCAGTATATTTAATGTAACAGCGCCACTCTGTTGGAGTTCAACATGATCAATTAACAACAGGGTGTGATGTGCTTGGCAGACGTAGTTTTATGGTCACCTGTCCTTCTTAATTAAACTGCCACAGCAATCCTGTCCAAAAATAACATTTTGCAAAAGTTATGCAAATAACATTGACAAGACACAGCATATCTGGCTGAATCCCAATTATTTTTGAAATCATTCTTATATTCTATTTAAGTCTGTTTCATACCTGACAGAGCATAAAAGTGAGCTCAAGTTGCACATGATTTCACAAGTTTTCCTTGACATTTCAGCACCAGTGTGAGTGTGGTATAATGCCTATAAAAAGTATCCACCCCCTTAGAGATTTTCACATTTTATTATTATAGAAAACTGAATAACAGTTGACATAATTTGGCTTTACTGATGCTGATCATCGGAAAAAGACTCTTTAATGTCAACGTAAAAACAGATTTCTGCAAACTGAGTTACAAATGTTGTCACATAAGCATGCCAGAGGGTCATCTTCCAGGCTTACCTACCATAAGTAATATAACCCCAGGACGAGAGGGGGCCACTGCTGCTAACATACTTGTCTCCTTCTTCCCTCACAGCCTGGAGAAGCCGCCCCTTGAGGGCACCCACACGAAGGAAGCTCCACCCCTTCTATAGCATATAGCATATAAGAGCAGAGATGGTTGTTACGTTCTGATTTGGACCCGGCTGAAGTGTACTGAAGCCCATTTGTTTCCTGCTTTATGAAAAGATTACTTTTGTTTTTGTTTTGACCTGCATGACCCTTCATTGTTTTCTGTTATTATTTGTGTAAATAAAAGAAATTTGTAATTGGCTGGCACCACAACCAACCACCCTCTCAGCTTACGATCACTTCCTCACACCACTACAATTGATTGCATTTGTATTCGCCCCTTCTTCAAGTCAATATCTAGCAGAGGCACTTTTGTCAGCCATGACCACTTTCACTGTGTGTGCTCAGGTCTCTACTAGCGTTACACATCTGGACACTGACATTTTTTCCCCAAATAATCTTTGCAAAACTGCTTGAGCTATTTCAGTTGTCACAGAGATTGTGAGTGAACAGACTTTTTCAAGCCAGGCCACAAATTTTTACTTGGATTTAGATCTGGACTCTAACTTGTCGACTCCTGGCCGTTAACATTGTTGTTTTTAATAAGCTATTCCTGTGTAGCTTGGCATGATGATTGGGGTCGTTGTCTTACTGGATAACAAATCTTCTCCTAAGGCGTAGATTTCTTGCAGATTTACAGCATGATATAGTGCTTGGAATTCTGCCCAAAGAGTTCAATTTTTGTCTCATCAAACCAGCATATCTTTTTTTCTCACAGTTTCAGAGTTTTCAAAATTGTCATGTTCTTTTTACTTAAGAATGGCTTTCGTCAAGCCACTCATAAATTAATAAAGACAAAGTGAAATAAAGTTTTCAAAGAGGTCTGCAAATATGAACTCCAAGCACTATGTAAGGCAAAGGCCAGGCACTGCACATCACCTGCCTAATACCATCCTTATGATGAAGCATGGTGGTGGCAGAATCATGCTATGGGGATACTTCTCATCAGCAGTGACAAGAAGACTGGTCAGAATTGAGCGAAGTAGGAGTGCAACTAAATAATCTGCTCCAGAGAGCACACCATCTTAGACAGGGGCAATGGCTCTGCATGATAATGTCCTGAACCATACATCCAAGGCAAGACTAGAGTGGCTTTGGGACAAGCCTCTGACTGTCTTTGTGTCCCCAGCCAAAAACAGACTTAAACCCCACAGACATCTGTGGAGAGACACTTATAGAAGCTTCCTGTCCAGTCTAATAGACCTTGAGAGGATCTGCCAGGAAAAATGGGATAAACGGCCCTCATGTAAAGCTTGTAGAGACTTACTTAAGGAAGCTTGAAGTTGTATTTCCTGCCAAAGCGGCTGAAACAGAGTACTAAATGAAAGGTCTGAATACTTACATGAATGAGAGATTTCATAAATTTAAAAATCTTTCTGTAAACATGTTTTCACTTGGTCATCATTGGTTGTGAATTTTAGATTGATGAACAACAATGGCAGATTTATCCATTTAAAATTAAATCTACAACGCAATAAAGTGAAGAGTTCAGAAAATCTTTTTAATCCACTGTGTGTGTATATGAATATATATATAAATATACTAGGGGTCTCCGCCCCCTGCTCACTTTGCTCACCCACCCCCGTGTTTGGTTTACCGGATATACAATTTAAAGAGATTGTTATTTTCATGGGAATTGTTACATATGCATTATTTTCACTTTTACTTTAAAAATTTCGTAAAAACAATACTTGTCCTTTATTTCCGACCCTGGGCGTGGTTACATCTCTTTCTCGCAGGGCGTATAACACAGCTCACATTGTAAAGGGGCTGCGGCTGAACGCATGCTAAGAAGAAGTGGTCGGATCATTTGCTGGCTTTCTGCTGCTGGTGAGCTGTGTGTTTTGCTTGTCGCTTGTTGTTGTTTTAAGAGCTAGGAGCACATGATGCGTGTCAGCCAAAAGCAATCCAAGAATTGCTAGGTTAGATGTCTGCAAACTTGATTTAAATGATGCCTCACTGCCTTGTCTCACGTGACATTATAAAAACAATACTTGTCCTTTATTTCCGGCACCAGGCATGATTACATCTCTTTCTAGCAGGACGTATAACGCTGCTCGTGTTGTGAAGTGGGGGCGGCTGAACACACGCTAAGGAGGTGCCGTCAGATCATCTGCTGTCTTTCTGCTGCTGGCGAGCTGCCTGTTCTGTTTTTCTCGCTGCCTGATCATTTCAAAGCATGTACAGCAGCTGTCCTTTTGCCACTTTGTGTCTCTGACACTTGCATTGTAAAGGGGGGGAGGGGGCGGGTAGTTAGGGTGGCTGAACACACGCTAAGGAGAAGCGGTGAGATCATCTGCTGGCTTTCTGCTGCTGGCAAGCTGTGTGTTTTGCTTGTCGTTGTTTTAAGAGCTAGGAGCACATGATGCGTGTCTGCCAAAAGCAATCAAACAACTGCTAAGTTAGATGTCCGCGGACTTGATTTAAGTGATGCCTCACTACCTTGTAGTGACATTGTAAAAACAATACTTGTCCTTTATTTCCGGCCCCGGGCATGGTTAAATCTCTGTTTCGCAGGATATATAACGCTGCTTGCATTGTGAAGGGGGGGGCTGCTGAATGCACGCTAAGGAGATGCCGTCGGATCATCTGCTGTCTTTCTGTTGCTGCTGCTGCTGTCACGTTGCCCATCGATCATTTTAAAGCCTGTACAGCCACTGTCCTTTTTGCCACTTTGTGTCTCTGCCACTCGTGTTGTGAAGAGGGAGGTTAGGGTAGCTGAACGTATGCAAGGAAAAGCGGTCGGATCATCTGCTGGCTTTCTACTGCTGGTGAGCTGCATGTTTTGCTTGTCGCTTGTCGTTGTTTTAAGAGCTGGGAGCAAGTTAAAGTGTGTCTCGCGGGACTTCAGATTGTCTTCCGAGAAGATCACGTCTCGTCGCCCTACTCTGCCTCCCCAAGATCTTTTTTATAATAGAGAGAAATATATATACCTGTATATATTGTCATGCATGTGTGTCAGAAGATCTCCTTATGAACTCTGTTGAGGTATGTAATAACCTGCCAGGATGATAAGTGGTGCTATCACTAACACTGAAAAACCATCAAGTGAGAGCCCCTAACTCCACCCCTTCAAGTTCCACAACCATCAGAAGCCTGGAAGGAGGTGTCATTTTGGCAACAGCGATGCATCAGATGGAGCTCCCAAGCAAACTAACCCTAATCTTCAGCTAGAGCTGAACCTTACTTTGTTGTTTGAAGCCTGAGGGCAAGCAATATAATGCCTCAGAAGCGTTCTCTTTTTTAATTTAACTTCCTGTTAATTAAATGGGACAACCTGATTGGCACCCTACATTTTATTTGGCGACCTGTTATTCCTGCACTGACCACAATTTATATATTTATTTTGTTTCTTTTGCTTGTATTTGATCCTTAATTGGTGAATGTACAAATGCCGGTTTTGTTTTCAGAATGAGGAGGCATCAGTGTACAGAGGTAACTCAGTGGCAGTGCCCTTACTCCACTCACTGTTTCTGGAGTGATAAAACTCACCTAAGCAGTGTTAGCAGTTGAACACTTAGAATTTAAAAAAAATTGAAAATGATAACACACAACTGTCCTCCTCCAGACTTAGAATAACAAGAAACTGGGAGGCTGTCCACTGAAATGTAATACAGCACATTACTTATGAGAAAGCAAATTTTCTGGATTTGTACATAATATTAAAATGAATAATTTACTTAAATCACTCAATCAATTTATTTCAGATTAATCTGCTCAGTTAGAAACAGTCAAAAGAAAAAGGAGAATTAAAATACAGGAATTAAAAACAGTCAAATGGTAATTACTGCTAAATACAGTATAGACAGGATAAACAAAGAAACAGCTATCTAGTCAGATGAAATCTAATCTCACAGGAAGTATATTATTATTATTGAATTGCTGTAATTATTTGTATAGTATGCACAGAGTTAATACTTCTGGGAACAAATTAAACAAATGAAGTATAATTTCTCCAGTGCCTCATGTCTATACACACTGTTAACTGGATCGGCTTTTCACTCATTCCTCTGAATTCCTCTTTTAATATACTGTATACACCATACTGAGTCCACCACTGTCTTTTGCCCCGTAACCCCCTAACTACACACTGTCAGTTATGTATCCTGTCACACTAGTTTTTCTACGTGATTATGGTTGGTTTGCCAATTGTTTGCATGTGGACGGCTGCTTGCTCTTAGTGAGCCTGATGGCAACTGTTGAAAGGCCATGTTGTTTACCTTTCTAAAGCACCGTGTGATGTTATTATCACCATCTTGAGCCAAGGAGGTGCTGTACCAGAATGTCTTGTTCTCTATGTATTACAAGATAATCATTGTCTTGCAATTATGATTGAGATATGCTGAGCTGAATTATTCCTAGCAATTTATTGAAATACAGTTACTCCTTGCGAATGCAAAAATCCACAAATACATTTTTGGCCCTGTTGTGATGTGAGATTTTGCATATAACTTAATAAATGTTTTGTATGTCTTTATTTATAATTTAGGCAAACCAAGTGGTGAGAGGTATTCGTGTTTGCCCCCCCCCCCCCTCTTTACGACTGTCTCTTTGTAATTTTATGACAGGATTTGGGGGGGATGTGCCTGCAAGGAAGCCAGGATGTTTAACATATGGTTTTGGGGCAGGTGATAAGATGATCTATTCCACCCATTGGTCTGAGATATGGCTGTCTGGATTGGCTGGAGGAATTGGAGAGAACATCTATAAATGTACTTGCTCAACCACATTCTCTCTCTCTTACTAACATCTGAAAGAAGCATCTCTCTAACCAACATATGATGAAGAAGCATCTCTCTTGCTAACCTGTGATGACGAAGACAACACAATGAAGAGCACAGCTCAGCAGCCATATTGAACAGACATGTGGCTGAAAGCTGAGCACCAACGATGCCTTAACTAGAGACATTTTAAGTAACTGCAAGTCTGTGTGCCACCTGAATTACGCATCACCATTTAATCAGGTTGTATGGTTGCCAATATTCAAATGTACTTTGCATTTTGTTATTATTTATGAATATTATCAGTAATACATTATTTTATGTGTAACTTAACTCCTGCTTGTCTTTTTACTACATCTAATTGCCTGAGGTTATAGATATAGAAGGGAAGGTGGGGATAAGTTATATTCAGTGGTAAGTCTGTGAGATTAGGCATTCTAAGACTACATATTAATAATACAATAGGGGAAAACAGTGGTACGTCTGTGAGATTAGGCATTCTAAGGCTGCATATTAATAATACAATAGGGGAAAGTAGAGCAATATATATTACTCTACCAAGATAAAACAATTGGCGTAGTCGGCAGGATTTTGGGGTAACCATGTTTTGCACCCTGTTTGCAAATACTGTTTTGATGTATGTGTTTGTTTATGTATGTGAATTTTAGGGCACCCAGTGTACAAATGCGGTGGAAGTAAAACATGGTTTGGTTGCTGAATGGAATATAACCAACAAAGTGTAGAGACTTCATGTGTGTCACAAGGACACCCGCATGTTTGTTAGTGCTGGTGGTAGTGAGTCCCTAATTAAAGTGCTAGGGAGTGGTGAAAGATGCATGCGTCATTCATACGGCATTTAAGTGGTTAAAGTGCTAGGGAGTGATGGGACATGCATTCGTCATTCATACGGTACTTATTCGTTTAGGATCTTTGTGTATGTATGTGTGTGTTTGCTTACAGGGGCAAAAGTAGGCCAACCCATAAAGAATTTGGCAAATTGTATTAGAGTAAATTGTAGACTCAGAAATGCCTAAGTTCATTTTAAAGTCAGCCATCTTCCAGTGGAGTGGCAGAGGCGAGCAGGCTAAAGCTAGGAAACCTGTAGTGCAGGTAGAGAAAGCAGAAGCTGAGCTGAGTGTGCCACAAAATGGAAGGGGGCTGGAAGGATTAAAAGCAAGAAAACAGAGATCAGGTTTAAAGAAGACAGCTGCTGTTATAAGAGGTTTACTAGCATGTATTATTGGTAATAAGGAAGATCATGATAAGGAAGAAAATAGCAAAGTGAATGAAAGTGAAAGTTATGGAATGTTGAGTGAGAGTTTTGAAAGATGTAACAGTTGGTGTGATAATTGTGAAGTGTTAGCATGTAGAACATCCGCTGCTAAAGTAGAAAGCAGTGAAAGAAGTGGAAGAGAGACAAAGAGAGAAAACCACCCATGGTAAAAATTAGGGCAACAGTAACCAGATCGGACTGGAACTCTAAAATATGGGTGGGTGACTTACATGAGACAGATGAGTGCTCAGATAAAGAGTGTGAATGTGAGTGTGAGGAAAAGGAGAGAGATGAAAGGAAGGGAAAACAGCAAGGGTGTTTTCTTCCTTTATTCTCCACTGCACCACAATCTCCAAGTAATTCTGAGGCCTGTCCAGTATTTAAAGAGCATGCTACACTGATAGATATTTCACCACTGTTAGGAAAGGTAACCAGTGCTGCATTGAAATTTGATTTAGGACAAAGAAATCAGATAGAAGGCAGAGGAGCTGGTGAGTGTGAATGGCAATTGTTGACTAGAGGGCATGAACTGGATATTGGCATATTGGTACTGAGTAAAGAAATTGTGGAATTTAAACAAGGAACAATGGAAATGAAAGGAATTCAAATGCTTGTGTGTGAAAGGTCTGAATGTGCTAGTGCAAGAATGGCTGAGTTAGAAAGAAAGTGCACCAGTTTAGGAGTTGGTTTGAATGAAACAGGACAAGCCAAAGAACAAAGGATGGGGGATGGTGCAGCAGGAAGTTTTACAAGCTCAGGCAGGAAGCCAGGAATGCACAGGGGTGTGAAGGTCCTAACAGCTGTGCTAGGGCCAGCAGTAATTAAAAAGCACACACACTTAGGTTCAGTAATTCGAAACCTGACTGACCAGTTGTTTAAAAAGACAGCCTATGAATCTCCATGCAATAAAATGGAGAAAAGTGAGTTGGTCTTTAGTAAAAAGCATGGGTCAGTTTTAGAAGCGATGCTGGATTTAGCACTTGGATTCTGGAGAGGCTTCAGCCCACACTTTCAGGTAGCAGTTACCATACAATAAAAAAGGACACACGGGCAATGAAATGAAAAAAATAGAAGGGTAGCGCAGGAAGACAGGAAAGGAAAAATAGTTATTTCTATTTCAATTTTCTGGCCTTGTGCAATAGTGCTACTTCTATTGTAAGGTTTTATGGACTTTGGGTTGGTGCAGGTAATAAATAGTGAAGGCAATTAGCAGAGTAAAATCCATGCAGGAGATTGGGTTACCATTGGCACATTGGAGTGGCATGGCACTAGCGGCTAAGCTGTTCCAATGAATGCCTAGAAGCAAATTTTGAGTGTTGGCACCAGGTCGACAGCCAAGAAAAATGAGATGGACAGAAACTGCTTTGTCACCTTCCATTTTGCAGACCTGCCTACATAGCAGAATGAAGAAAAGACAACATGCAAAGACCAAAGACAAAGACATGAAGAAGAATTGAAGAGACAGCAAGAAAAAGACACTTACTGGGGTTTAAGTGAGTAACAAGTCCACAAGTCATGCAATAATAGGACTAGTTACAATAGCTATAGTTTAAAAGGAAAGGTTGTTCATTACTGCAGCAAATTTATATTCCAAGGGGTGGAAACTGAACAAACTAGTTAGGAATTCCAAAAATAAGGGGATTCATTTTGTGCTCATAAAGTATAGATTCTGGGTATTAATTAATTAAGTGGGATAATTAATATAAGAAAAGGTATACTGAGCAAATTGGTGAACTTTTCAGGAAAGCAGGTGCAGCTGATACATTTGCAAGACATATGGGCTCCGATGTTAGGTATAGTCTAATTGGGAAAATACGGAAGCCCTGCTGAGATTGTCGGCTGTGGTACAGGCACAGGACCAGTGGGCCAATTCTGAACCGAGGTGTTTAGCACAACGAGTACGCATATGGTGAGCAAACAACTCTAGGGGTGGCCTACAGTGGGAATGATGAGAGTTGCATAGCTTTGATGTCTCATGGTGGTGATGCCAGCCTATACTGGTAAAAGCTGATGGCAGCCAAGAGTTGCACCATGGGTAGGAAAGCACAAGAGGCAACTAAGTCAACCCCAAATGTGTGCAGAGGGGCCACAGATGTTGGTTTGTGAACAGTTTATGCAGTGGCACATGTGCTCTCACTTGGGCAGAAATGGTTGTACTGGCACCTGTGGCATGTTACCTTTCAAATTTTGATGTTAATTGTACAGCTACATATGCTTAAACAGATAGTTTGGGACAGGGGTCTAATTAGCAGTTAGACACAAACAGGTACAGATTAAGAATTCACACAACAGACTAAATTGTAGTGGGCTAGTTTAGTGGAAGGTGTGGACTTGTCTCATTTTGAACCACCAGATCTGATGACATATGAAGACTGCAGAAAGCTAAAGAAACAGTTGAAGCAAGCTGGAGCAGATACAAGTCATCAGGAGCGCTTCCAAGTTCTTCAGATTGTCTTTGAAATAAAGAAGATATGTAATGGACAAATGGTCAAGGACAACTTTTAAAACTGGGAGAGCAAATACTGCCAATCAATGCACAAGTTATGCATCAGACTCTTCAAACAATTTAAAGACATTGTTTATAAAGACATTGTACAAAACATTCATCGGGGTGGAGTGTTGTGATGTGAAATTTTGCATATAACTTGATAAATGTTTTGTATGTCTTTATTTATAATTTAGGCAAACCAATGTAATTTAGAGGTATTCGTGTTTGCCCCC
>JANRMT010062791.1:129708071-129735169 GCA_026402145.1 Polypterus bichir lapradei | reverse complement strand
AGAAAGAAAGAAAGAAAGAAAGAAAGAAAGAAAGAAAGAAAGAAAGAAAGAAAGAACATTATTGATCTGAAAGCTTAAATGCACTTTCTCTCTCAACATTGAACATAAAGTCAATACGCAAGTGTGGAACCAGAAGTATACTTGGATCGTCCCCAGTGGACATTAAATGTGTAGTGTCCCTAAAGAAATATTAGTCTTTATGCCAATGGTCTTGTTATAACTGGGTTGGATAAGATGAGCCTCAGGCATCCTAAAATCTGATGGCTGATGGTTGTGGGTAATCCTAGAAGAGCTTCAGAATGCCTTCCTGCTTTGATTATTCAAGTGATTGACATTCTGTTAACTGATGTCAGCCTCCTCCACCCTATAGGCCGCTAGTCAATACTGACTGGTAGAACTTCCCCTGTAACTTATCACTCACATTACAGGACATGAGTATCATCAGAAAGAACTACTTTGTCTGGCCATTTTTATACATCAGCTCTTTGCTGATCACTTAATCCAGTCTGCACCACTTCCACCACCTCTACCATTACAGCAAAAGATCTCTCAAGCCAATTGGAAGTCCAATAGTTTTCATGAAGTTCAATTCCATGTGGTATTTCTTGCACTACATAACAAGCATTCCAGTACTTATCTATACTTCTCACCTCCATTGCTGATGAAATCTATAAAACCAAAGTCATGAGTTGTTGGTTTGGTTTCAAAATGTGACAGTCAGTGAGCTGTCTAATTGTATGGAGATGCGAAAATCGACAGCGCAGACAAAGGCTGGCAGTTTTAGACAAGGGCCTGGAAAGTTGCAAATGTGACACCAATCTTCAAGAAAGGAGACAACGTGGATCCTGATAATTACAGACCAATTAGTCTTACGTCTGTGCCATGCAAAATTATGGAAACTATAATAAGAAATAAATTAGAAAAATTACCTAAATGAAAATAATATTCTAAATAACAGCCATCGTGGGTTTATGAGATGAAGGTCCTACCAAAACAATTGCTTACATTTTTTTGAAGAAGCAACCAAGAAAAGTTGACAAAAACAAATCATACATCATAATTTACTTAGACTTTCAAAAAGCCTTTGATTCAGTCTTCCCGCACCAAAGATAAATTCTGAAACTAGAAAATGTAGGCATCAGAGTTAACCAACCAAACTGGATTTCTTGTTGGTTAACCAGCAGGAGACAAGGAGTACAGGTAAGAGGAGAAAACTCTATGTGGAGTGAGGTCATCAGTGGAGTCCCTCAGGGGTCGGTCCTTGGACACTGATTTGGTTATAGTTTGTGAACTTGTCAGATTCACAGATGACACTAAAACTGGAGGTATGGCAGACACAGGGGCAGCAACAAAAAGGATTCAAAAAGACCAGGACAACCTTCAAAACTGGGAAAACACTTGGAAATTGCAGTTTAATGTAGACAAGTACAAAGTGCTGCACATGGGCAAAAGGAACATCAGTTATAAATAAAAGACGAGAGACACTGAGCTACATGGAGCAACCTCTGAAAATGATTTAGGGGTATATGTTAGTGCAACATTTTCATTCACTTGCAGTGCACACAAGTAATTAAAAAGGCAAAGAAAATGTTAGGTTATATCATAAAAACTGTTGAATGTAAGTAAAGGGACATTATGCTCAAATTGTATAATGCACTAATAAGTAGTATTATGTGTAGTTTTGGTCACCATGATACAAAAAAAGACATTGCAGCACTTGAAGCTACGCATATGAGAGCAACTAAGTGCATCCCAGGGCATGTCCTACTCTGACAGACTTAGATAATTAAATCTGTTTAGTCAAACAGAGGAAACAACATGAGGACCTAATTCAAGTATTTAAAATCTTTAAAGGCATTGAGATAGTAGATCCAGCAAAATTCTTTCAGCTTAAAAGTGAATAACGTACTCAAGGACATCAGTCGAAATTAAGGGGAAGAGTATTTAATACTCAAGCCAGGAAGCACTTCTTTACACAAAGAGTTGTGGGACTCTGGAATAAACTACTAAGACTTGTAGTGGAAGCAGAATCCTTGACAACCTTCAAGAAGAATCTGGATGAGACATTGGGACAGCTATTAGCTAAACAAACAGGCCTGATGGTCTCCTCTCATTTGTCAAATTTCTTATGCTCTTAGGTTCTTCTTGTGTTCTACAAAGGACATGGCAGTGCTAGAAAATGTCCAGAGAAGAGTGACTAGGCTCATTCCAGGGCTACATGGGATGAATTGTGAAGAAAGATTTAAAGAGTTGAGCCTTTTCACTTTAAGCAAAACGAAATTAAGTGGAGACATGACTGAAATGTTGAAAATTATAAAGGAAATTAGAACAGTGAATCGAGACTGTTACTTTAAAATGTGTTCATCAAGAACATGGGGATACAATTGGAAACTTGTTAAGGGTACATTTTGCACAAACAATAAGAGGTTTTTCTTTAAAAAAAGTTACCAAAAAGTGTGGAAGACAGTAGGACCTTAAGGACTTTAAAAACTCAACTTAAAGTTATTTTGGAAGAATTAAGTGGATAGGACTGGCAGGCTTTATTGGGCTGAATGGCCTGTTCTCGTTTAGATTGTTGTAACGTTCTAGAAAAAAAGTGGTTCAGAAATGTGTATGTCCTGTATTTGTATGTTCTTGACTAGAGGACTGGAGCAGAGTGATAATGTTTTATTAGACATATTGCGGGTTGTACAAGATGGAAAAACTGGATCATTGTGCGTCATTGCCTTTAATATGTCTATTAAATTAAAAGCATAGTGACGATAGCTTGACTTTGAGAGCGTAGTGGAGCCCATGACAATCTGTCTGTTTGATCATCTAACTGTCATTTCACATTTTATTGCTGTGCTGCCAGCCTAATTGTTCTAAAGAAAAAAGAAGGACAACATTACATATGACCCAAATAACACAAACAAGACACATTGTAATTACCCCTTCATATTTCACTTAGAAGACTTTGTTCTCTCATATGGTGTGATAACCATTTCTTTACAAGTGTCAGACAGCTTTGTTATCTTTGTCTGGCATTTGTTCCTCCCGTGGTGTTAATGCATGATTACCTCCATGTTTCTCCACACCCACATAGTAAACACCTTCAGCCCAATTCTTTTTTCACTTTCCCTGAAATTCATCTGACACATCTCTCTCTCTCTCTGTAAATGATCATCTCCTTGGAAGAATGTTAGCAAGTGATATTTTGCTTACAAAAAAAGCATGTGAAAACAAAAATGCAAATCAGAGTGAACTGCAGCGTATATGACTCTTCAGTGACGAACATTGTTAAAAAAATGAAAAAGTTGAATAATCAATAGAAAACGGAGAATTACATGTGTTCTTTTGGTCACTCTAACAGAGTAATATTGGGAATGATGAATCACTGTTATCATCCATTTTGAACCCACAACCAGATTGATTTGGAATCACTGTACTTCAAAACATCCACACCTACACTCACTGATCTCCAGTTTTTGGACAAATCTGGAGTACTCAATAAAAACGCAAGTAGACAAAGGCAGAATGGATCTGTGGAATGTGGTTCATATCCAATTTCTTGAAACCGTCAGGGAGTGTGGCTTCTACATTTTCAACCTTTTTGACATACATAACATTTAGTTAAGTTTCCACCTGCGACCTAAAGCTCACTAAGAAAACAATGCAAACACCATCATCACACTCACAATTTATGACTGACATTATGTATGCATACAGGCATTTTAGGACCTTTTATTTATGTACGTTCAAGGGTGCATATAGAGCCTACAACTAATCATTCAATGTGATGTTTCTTTCTGAGTTTATGAATGATACTCCTTTCTGAGCCTGTTCCTTCAAGTTCACAGCTAAATAATAAATTCGTAAGCATTTTTCCCACATGGCAATAGCGAGCAATTGCAAGAGTTGGGCAGCTTTCAAAATGTGTGCCGTCTTGTCCAACTATAACGAAAACTTCCTCCTACACAGAATTCCCTATCAGTTTAAATGTAATATTGTTTGCTTCATTGGTATGTTGACTGATCATATTATGAAAGAGTGGAATCTGCTCAAAATTCCCAACTAAATTGTCTTCATGCATAGTTCAACATATATCTAAAGCTGCAGGATGAATCAGAGTCTCGTGTTTCAAATGAGGCAGTCAGGGCTTTGACTGTCGCATTGTTTTTTGTTTGTTAGTTTTCAGCTGGCCAACTTGATGGTGCAAAAAGTCTATTGTCTTGTCTTTGTATGTGAGCTGTTTTGTGTTAAAGTGCCTCATTCATTTCACAGATGTTTGGCTGTCATTTGAAAGCACTTTGGAACATAAAACACACTGTGGACATGGTTTGTAAACATGAATCCATATTTAATGCAATGTTTTTTATAATTCTGTTGTTTTGTTGCCCGCGATTCTATTTTTACAGTGTGGTTTTGTTCTGAGAGTTGTCTGGCTCTTGATGTCATAGATGGTGTCAACTGCAGATTTCTCATTCAAAACATGTTGATCTTTTTATGGTCTAAATTTCAGATTTACCACAATTCTTAACTTTAGCATACAGCCACCGTTCCACTTTGAAGTGTGCAATCAAGGCACATTATGAAAAGTCACAAGTCTGCAGTTGGTGCATGTCTTTGCAATAGAGAATAAATGCTGGGTAGTGGGATTCGCTACAGACAGGGGCCAGACTCCTGCTGCACCCTCTAGTGGATGAATTAAAAAAAATCTTTTTTTTCATTTTCCTTTACATGTTTGTACCTAAAAATAATAATTGCTCAAAGCGCTTTACATAGTGAGTGGGGAGCCACTTTAACCAGCACTAATGTGAAGCATCCACCTAGATAACGTGACGGCAAACATTATTGCGCTATTATACGGTGACCACATATTAGCTATTAGGTGGTGAAGGGTTGAGAGATAATTACCCCAACAGAAACAGGGGGTGATTAAGGCCAGAATATCTAGGCCGTGATGGGCACTGGAATTCACCCTACTCTTCATGACGGTACCCTGGCATCTTTTATGACCACAGAGAGTCAGGACCTCGGTTTTAAGTCTCATCCCTAGGACTGCGCCATTTTTACAGCCCAGTGTCCCCATCGCTTCACTGGGGTATTGAGATCCACAAACAGACCACAGGGTAAGCACCAACAACAACTCTCTCAGCAGCAACCAGTGCTTTTTCTGGTTGGTCTCCCATCCAGTACTGGCCGGGACTGAACATACAGTGCATCCGGAAAGTATTCATAGCGCATCACTTTTTCCACATTTTATGTTACAGCCTTATTCCAAAATGGATTAAATTAATTTTTTTCCTCAGAATTCTACACACAACACCCCATAATGACAATATGAAAAAAGTTTACTTGAGGTTTTTGCAAATTTATTAAAAATAAAAAGACTGAGAAATCACATGTACATAAGTATTCAGAGCCTTTGCTCAATACTTTGTCGATGCACCTTTGGCAGCAATTACAGCCTCAAGTCTTTTTGAATATGATGCCACAAGCTTGGCACACCTATCCTTGGCCAGTTTTGCCCATTCCTCTTTGCAGCACCTCTCAAGCTCCATCAGGTTAGATGGGAAGCGTCGGTGCACAGCCATTTTAAGATCTCTCCAGAGATGTTCAATCGGATTCAAGTCTGGGCTCTGGCTGGGCCACTCAAGGACATTCACAGAGTTGTCCTGAAGCCACTCCTTTGATATCTTGGCTGTGTGCTTAGGGTCGTTGTCCTGCTGAAAGATGAACCGTCGCCCCAGTCTGAGGTCAAGAGCGCTCTGGAGCAGGTTTTCATCCAGGATGTCTCTATACATTGCTGCAGTCATCTTTCCCTTTATCCTGACTAGTCTCCCAGTTCCTCCCGCTGAAAAACATCCCCACAGCATGATGCTGCCACCACCATGCTTCACTGTAAGGATGGTATTGGCCTGGTGATGAGCAGTGCCTGGTTTCCTCCAAACGTGACGCCTGGCATTCACGCCAAAGAGTTCAATCTTTGTCTCATCAGACCAGAGAATTTTGTTTCTCATGGTCTGAGAGTCCTTCAGGTGCCTTTTGGCAAACTCCAGGTGGGCTACCATGTGCCTTTTACTAAGAAGTGGCTTCCATCTGGCCACTCTACCATACAGGCCTGATTGGTGGATTGCTGCAGAGATGTTTGTCTTTCTGGAAGGTTCTCCTCTCTCCACAGAGGACCTCTGGAGCTCTGACAGAGTGACCATCGGGTTCTTGGTCACCTCCCTGACTAAGGCCCTTTTCCCCCGATCGCTCAGTTTAGATGGCCAGCCAGCTCTAGGAAGAGTCCTGGTGGTTTTGAACTTCTTCCACTTACGGATGATGGAGGCCACTGTGCTCATTGGGACCTTCAAAGCAGCAGAAATTTTTCTGTAACCTTCCCCAGATTTGTGCCTCAAGACAATCCTGTCTCAGAGGTCTACAGACAATTCCTTTGACTTCCTGCTTGGTTTGTGCTCTGACATGAACTGTCAACTGTGGGACCTTATATAGACAGGTGTGTGCCTTTCCAAATCATGTCCAATCAACTGAATTTACCACAGATGGACTCCAATTAAGCTGCAGAAACATCTCAAGGATGATCAGGGGAAACAGGATGCACCTGAGCTCAATTTTGAGCTTGATGGCAAAGGCTGTGAATACTTATGTACATGTGATTTCTCAGTTTTTTATTTTTAATAAATTTGTAAAAACCTTAAGTAAACATTTTTCACGTTGTCATTATGGGGTGTTGTGTATAAAATTCTGAGGAAAAAAATGAATTTAATCCATTTTGGAATAAGGCTGTAACATAATAAAATGTGGAAAAAGTGATGCGCTGTGAATACTTTCCGGATGCACTGTACCTAGCTTCAGGTGGAATACCTGTTCAAAAATACTTGTTATATGATCGCTTGCTACATATCTCATAATATTCCAACCCCTTAGACAGGTGTTCATAGCCCCTTTTTAGGGGTGTGCTCCACGGGTTAAAAAAATTTGTTCTGCACCATCCAGGGTGAACATAATGGATTATAATTTAGGGGAGCATTCTAGGAGTGGAGCAGTGATGGTGGGATTGGGGGCTAGGCAACAAAAGAGGTAAGCGCCTTCAAGAAGAGCTAGGTGCCTTGTGTGAAGCACTTTGAGCATGGGAGAGGTGCTATATAAATAAAATGTATTATTATAGGCTGTGACTGTGTAAGGCATATCTGAAACTAATCGTTGTTTTTAGAAGGCAAATAGTGTTAATTTCACTAAGTTCTCTAACTTCATTTCTGCAGTTATCTTTTCATGTTATAAACTGTAATGATCCTCATACATTTTTTTGTTTTTTATGTCTGGCTATTTACTTTTACATTAATCTACCCTCTGGTAAATGCATATCCTCTTCAGAGAGCAGAGGACTCTTTGCATCCATTTCTGATGATCAGTACTAAACTATTCGTGTCAGTTTACCAGTTAAGACTGGACTCATATTAAGATCAACCAAGCTCCTCTTTGGATTTACACGTACTGTATTTCACCAAACAAGCTCAGCTGGTAGGTCAACAGCGCCTACAACACAGTCTCACGCTAGCAGCATTTGCTGGAGTTACAATAGCATCACTAAACAGATTATTCACTATAGGTTTGTTTTGAAGGCCAACAAGATTCCATGTTTTCTTTTGACTCTGTTATTGTTTCAAACACAAGAAAAACAGAAACAATGAGATTTTCATAAAGAAATTTGACAAATTGTATGCCTGATTGTGTTTCAGATTTCGACAGACAATTCACACACAAAAGTATAAATGAAATGGAAATGTTGCCTACAGGAAAATTTTTACAAAAGGTGACCATTTCAATTAAATTAGTGAGCCTCCACATTTCCTGAGTGACCCTTTCAGAGATGACTCAGCCTAACTGGGTGGGCTGAGTCAATGTATATTTTACCCACTCATCTCACAGTTATTGACCCTGTTTAATGGAGATGAGTCAAAGGGACCCAGCTCCTACCCAGCAGCATTGGCCTTAGTCCAAAATTTAACAAAATAAATTTCTTGTAAACTCATCTCATTTCCTGGTGAGGTTAATGGCGGCAGCAAGCCAAGAAGGTCAACCCAGACTTTCCTGACCCCAGCTAAAGATTGCCGCACTTCTTGGACAATTCCAAGACATTCCCAAGCCAACCAAGAATGTTAATCCCTACAATTGTGCCCTGCATCTGCTGCAAGATATACCCAGAGCATTCACAAACCACCCCCTCTCGCTTCTCTGAATTTGGCGAGGCAGCATTTCTACTCAAAGCCTTTCCTGAACTGCTGAGATTTTCATTCTGTCATGGAAGGTCAGCCCAGTAACCCTGCAAAAAAATAGTCATTTCTGCTGCTTGCACATACAATCTCATTCATTTGGTCATCACCCACAGATTATGACCACAGTTGAAGACAGAGATGTAGATCCACCAGTAAACTGAATGTTTTGTCTTTAAACTCAGCTACCTTTACACCACCAGGGACTAGTAAAGCACAAGCAGAACAGCTGCCTCTCCTCCAATTCAGCTGTCAATCTCACATTCCCTTCTTCCATCACTTGTGAATAAGATCCTAAGATACCTGAATTCCTCCACCAAAGGCAGTTTTTCCCCTTCTAAACTGGAGAGAGCAATTTACTCTTTTCCAGTACAGAACCATGACCTTAGACTTAGAGGTGCTAATTCTCATCCCGATCACTTCACACTCAGCACCAAATCATCTGAGTACACGCACAAGGTCACAGTCAGATGAAGCAAAGAGGACAACATCGTTGTTACTCCTAGCCTTTCCAACTGGGCACCCTTACATCCCCGGCTGCACCTTAATATTCTGCCCATGAAAACCACCAAGAGGAGTGGTGAAAAGACATAGCTGTGATAAAGCCCAAAACCCACAGTGAACAATTTTGAACACAGTTTTTGGACACAGCTCTTACTGCATTCATATAGGGAAAGAATAGCACACAAAAGAGGCCCAGCTACCCCATATTCCTGTGCCACCTGACACAACACATGCTGAACCATAGTCCTGCTGTTGGAGTAAACAATATTCGTCACTGACCATCTGAGCCTCAGCTGCAAGAATCGTCATGTGCGGACCACTACTTATGATAAGAAGATCTGATGAGGTTTATAGCCATCTTCAACCCCTGAACAACAGGCTGAGGTTCTTCTGTATGAAACACCTTTGTGGACAACTCTGAACTGCTTTTGGAGAAACCCTGCTTCTTCAAATAGGGTGACCTGCATTTGAATTGACTCGACTCCAGGGATTTCACCAACAACATCTCAAAGGTAATAAAAAAGTTAGTGAGAGACAAACTTATTTCTCTAAACTCTTAACGTAAAATTCACGTAATCCAAGACTATTATTATCTACTCTCTCTAATCTGTTAAATCCAGCTCCTGCAATTGAACCCACTTCAGAGACATCAAAAGCCAATTTTGATGCTTTTGCTGTATTTTTAAAGAAAAAAATTAATAAGAGGTAATATAATGCAAACTGTGAAAATAAATCTTGCAGAACCACAGCCTTTTTATTGCAATCTGTTAAACATCTTTGCTTTAATAAATTTGTCTGAATTGCAGAAAATAATTACACAGCTTAAGTCGTCCGCCTGTGCAATTGATCCGATTCAAACAGTGTACTAGAATTGTTATCTGCTCCTTAGATTCCAGCTTCTTTAAAGACTCTGATAGTTAAGCAAGCCTTTGCTTAAAAAGAATAACTTAGACTGCTCTGAAATGAACATTTTTATACCTATCTCCAACCTACATTTTTTGAGCAAAATTATAGAAAAGGATTTTTTTCAGCAATTAAGTGATCTTTTAAACCAAATGTCTATCCTTGATAAGTTTCAGTCATAGTACTGAAACTGCCTAAATTAAAATAGTTAATGATCATTGCCATAATGCAGATCTCTATCCTTCTCCTGTTAGACTTGAGTGCAGCTTTTGATACCATAGATCACGGCATTATCATTAATCACTTTAGAGAGTGGGTTAGCCTTTCTTGCAATGCACTATGCTGGTTTAAATTGTATATACAGCATCAAGTAGAAAATACTTTGTAAATTATTGGAGACTCTACATCAGTGATTTCCGATTCTGAATATGATGGACCACAGGAGTCCATTCTTGACCCAGTTTTGTTTGCCCTTTACATGCTCCCCTTATATCATATTATTTCACAACATTTGGTGAATTTTCACAGCTATGCTGATGACACACAGTTTTACTTGGCTATTTTGCCAGATGAAACAGATTTTCTTTTTCCTCTTAATCGCTGTCTCACTAACATCACCAAATGTTTGAAACTTAACTTCCTTTTGTTAAAATTAGAAAAAATTAAGTTTCAATTATTGGCAGAAGCAAGAAAAGTGAGGACTTTAGAAATAAACTTGATCACTTGGGCTTTAATATCAAATCAGAAGAAAAAAAAATGTGTTTTAATAGATTTAGATTTAAATTTCAAATCAAACATTAATCATACTACAAGGCCGCTTTCTGTCGTTTAAGAAATTTTCCAGGCCAAGAGCCTCCAACACACTAGAAGGCAGCGCATCAGACAAATGTTTCCACTCCACTTCAATGAAGACAGACTCAGGAATTGAATCTTAGCATTTTTATTTAAATTTCATTAATTTTGTTTTTTGTTGTGCCACACATTTATTAGGTTCAACTGTTGCTCTTTTACAATACGTTTGAAATGACAGCACACTTCGCTACAGGGTATGGTGTATATGTGTAAGTGCATGTGACATCATGGAGTGTGGTGACATAGTACTGGGGACATCTTATTTGAGTTATGCGTCAGCCTGCTTTCCTGAGTATTTTTTGTTTTGGTGTTGTTTTATGTTAGTTTTGAATTATTATTTTTCATAGTTCAAACTGACATGCAGGTTAGGTGGCTTGGCAATGCTAAATTGACCCTACTGGGTGCATGTGTGTGTGTGTGTGTCTATGTGTTCACCCTGCAATGGCCTGACGCCCTGTTCAGTGATTGTTCCTGTCTTTCACCCTGTGCTTGCTGTGGCAGGCTGGGATATTTTTATGTAATTTTTCTTATGTTTGATTATTATTAAACATTTTTGAATTGTTTCTTTAAATAGAATGTTTTTTGTATTTTGTGGGTGGAACTTCAAGAGGCATGGCTACTCTGATATCACTGCTGCTGGGATTGCCCTTTGGCTATATACTGTACTGAGTCAGGGAAGGAGTTGCAGTAATAGATCAAATATTGTTCTTTTGTATGGATTTACTTGTTTTTGTAATTACATTTTTCCTGTCTCTGGATTCTTCCTTTGGAATATGTATTGGAAACATCTTTGGCTTTTTTTTGCTCTTTGGAGCATTTTGCTGCAGTTTCCAATTTTTACTAATCAATTCTTAATTTATAAACATTACAATTTGTATTGTATGCACAAGTCTGACAGTTTTCATGGTTTCTCTGTCATGTCATACATTTTTGCAAGGTTTGATGCTTTCTTGATATTTTTGATCTTTAAAAGCAATCTCCCCATTGTTTGGCCTGTGCAGGCCACAGCCTGCAGTTAGCAGTTTGGGGACTTTCTGCCTTGTTATGAGACCCCTTTGTGCTTGCTAGTGAAAGTCCTGGCTTGTTTTATGGGCAATAAGAGTATAGGTATATGGCAATTTAGAGCAATTTAATTATTAGATTTAGATTTTTATTATTTCCTCTTGTCTGATTTTCAATTTATTTTGCCATTTGCTTGGTTGCTTTCTGATTTTCAATTTATTTTGCCATTTGCTTGGTTGCTTATTTTCATGTATTTGTGTAATGATCCTTGCTTATGCTTTGGCATATGAAAACTATTCACCTTTTGAAGAATCTCTGACACTTGCTACAAAGATCAAAAGAAAAATTTAAAATCTTTTAATCAGAAAAATATTACTTTTTAACCAGGAATGGACAAATGAAAATAATGCAACATACACCAAAAGAGAGGACCTAATATTGGATACTCCGGAACAGAAAGTGCTGATCTTAATGCTGGTACACCTAATGGCATCGCATATTCTCAGGGCATTCTGGGAAACATCCCCATGGCAGTAGTCGATACTCTATGATAAGCAATATGGCATCGAAATAAGACATTATCAAAATTAAACTTTGTAAATATAGCATAATGAAAGAAATGAATATGAAAATCATAATTTGTTGGGTCTAAAACTCCACATTTCACGTACAACATGCACTCAGTTCTCGTATGGAAGGAAACAAAAATGAAAGAAAATATCACATTATAACAATATGCATTGCAAATAAAAATTGGTACTCTTGAGCCATCCCTGAACCTCAATGAAAATACAAATTGACATTTGTACAGTACTATTACAAAAAGTGAGGTGTTAACATACATATAATAGAAACATCCAAGCAAAGGAGGGCGGCACGGTGGCGCAGTGATAGTGCTGCTGTCTCGCAGTTAGGAGACCCAGGGTCGCTTCCCAGGTCCTCCCTACATGAAGTTTGCATGTTCTCCCTGTGTCTGCATGGGTTTCATCCAGGTGTTCTGGTTTTCTCCCACAGTCCAAGGTGCATTGGCGATCCTAAATTGTCCCTAGTGTGTGCTTAGTGTGTATGTGTGTGTGCGTGCCCTGCGGTGGGCTGGCACCTTGCCCAGGGTTTGTTTCCTGCCTTGCACCCTATGTTGGCTGGAATTGGCTCCAGCAGACCTCAGTGACCCTGTAGTTAGGATATAATGGGTTGGATGATGGATGGATACAAGAAAAGGAAAAATAAATAAGAGCTATTTCTCAATAACCTACCTAAACACTTGATTGTCCTTATTTTACACATGGAGTGGCTGGTCTACTTTCTACAAATGGAAACAATGATCCGTCTTACCACCTCCTAAACAATGGCCTCTTCCTCCACTGTCTGACCTACTTTCCACCTTGAGCTTTTTAACCCCTTCTGAGGATCACTTCTAGATTGTGACACAGCATGTAGAATCTCTTGGATCATCTTTCCAGATCTCCATGTGGCATTCCTAAAATCTGGGGTCCATATATTGCCCTAAGGAAAGCAGATTATGAAATAGGGATGAACAGGAGAGGAAGCGTAAACTGAAGCAAAACTCAAAACCAGAAATCTGTTCTATCATTTATCGCTGTTATGTCCAGCAGGCATGAGATTTCAGGGGGCAAGAAAAGGACAGTCAATCACGAGACAAAATTAAAATCATAAGGATTGTAGTGAGTGAAAAAAAAACAGAGAAACAAAACAAAGAAAATATTTCAAAAGGTTTGAAGATTTTGAAATAGGTGTAGTGGAAATATACCCTTAAATTACTTTTCATCCCATTATTTCATTATTGACAGGTCGTGACCTGTAAGGACACGCCTACTCTGGGACGGTCCTAGCAACAGACAACAACAATAGTGCTGTTAAAATGGCGGCAATAAAATGGCACAAATCAAAATCAGAAGTATTATTTAATATTAAATAAAACCAGCAGATTCCTTTGGGTAGAAATCCCCAATTGAGGTTAAACGTTTTGTCAGGGATGCCAGGGGCAACGACCTGGCCGGGATGCCGTGAGGGACCGGATGTGGGTCTGCGCCCAACCTGGATCACGTTGGGGCCGCCTTCCTGGTTGCTTTGGGGGCCACGAGTTGAGGGCATGGAAGCCCCACCCTGCAGGGGCTCGTGGTCACCGCCAGGAGGCGCCCCAATTCCTTGGGGACCTGTTGCCTCAGCACTTCCGCCACACCAGGAAGTGCTGGGGGGAAGAATTAGGAGGATACCCGGAGAGCTGCCGGGAGGACAGCCGGCACTTCCGCCACGCTGGGGCGTGGCCAAGAGGGGAATGCCGGGAACCACCTGGAGCTCATCCGGGAGAGTATAAAAGGGTCCGTCTCCCTTCATTCAAGGCTGGAGTCGGGTGGAAGCAGGACGAGGCAGAAGAGAGTGTGGAGGCGGCCCGAAGAGAAGGCATTGTGTGGCCAGGACTGTGTTTGGGGTTTGTGCACTTATTTGAACTGGGTCTGAGTGACCAAATAATTGTAAATATTGTACATAATAAACGTGTGGTGGTGAAGAACAACATGTCTGTCTGTCTGTGTCCGGGTCGGCTCCACAGTTTACATAGATAACCCATAGGCAAGATGCAAAAAAAATATTTGAAATAGGGAGATCCTGACAGCTGCTACCAAAATGCTAAAAGAATCGTATTAAGAAGAGAAAGCAAATATTTTGAAACCAGGATATCTAAAGCATAAGAACTAAACTCACATGCATGTTCCATTGTTTTGAAAGATTAAAATGATGTGCCTAAGGGATCACTTTTTTCCATCATTGTGTGAATATCCCTATTGCAGACCTACTCTAACTGGGATTTTGTCTGTTATCCCAACACTGCTTTTAACCCGAGTCCTCACTCCCTCATACATATATATTTAAACCAAAGCCAATGTTACTGTGTTACTGTAATGGCAGAAAGAGCTTTAAATAGTAACAAGGTTTTGTGACAAAGGCTGACTGAAAAACCAGGGGCCTGTCATCTAATTAGTGGTCTAGCTCCTCCCCTGTCAAAGACATTACTTTAATAAACAGAGACAGAGGGAAATACATATGTTATTTTTTTTGGTTTAATTAAAATGGAAACTGTAAGTCCAAATAATAGGGTTAGTCTATTTAAACCCCTAATATACACATTATAAGATCTAAAAGACAAAAAGAGAAAAAATAAGATAAGAAAAAAGATTGTGAAATCCACAAAATGGCAAAACTCATAAAAGGTAAGAGGAAAAAAATCCATAAACTTACTTAATATTAATGAAATAGTAAAAAAGAACATAATAATAATGAGCAACAAGGGAGCTGACAGCACCGAAAAGATTTTCAATCCCAGCAGCAATTTACCTGATGCTTGTTCAGTTAGCAATCCTGATAGCTGCACACTGGGAGGTCCCACCAGGGAGAAAATCACCCGGAGCTCAACATGAAAGAGAAACAAAGAGAACACAAGATAAAGAACACCAAGAAATCCAATAAAAAATGTAAAAAATGATAAACTGAAAAACGTAGTGAAAAACTATAACATAGTAAAAGAAGACAGTTCAGAACAAGAGTTTCATTACCAAAACTTATAAAACAATAAACCTGAAAACAAACGTAAACGTAAATAAGTGATAGAGAACAAAACAGAAATTAGAGACAAAGCCTTGGCAAAGGTTGGGAGCATGCACTGATACAGCGCATTGCCACAAACACCACACGACAAACCACCTCAGGATCCCAAATTAGGACCTGAGCGCAACCGTGCAAAGAGTGACAGCTCAGCACCACACTAGTTCAAATAGAATGAAACAATGTGAGGTTTTTTACAGTGACTGGAGTGTCAATCCTGCCATCAACCTCCGAGTTTTCCCTGCAAGTTGAGGGACCTGCTTGCAGGGCTGGATGCAGGTTAACGTCATACCCAGGATGGAGTAATTGCAGGTTAAGGGGCTTGCTCAAAGGCCCAGTGGAATAGAATCACTTCTGGCATTTATGGGATTAAAACTGGCAACTTTCTGATTGCCAGCGCAGATCCTTAGCCTCACTCCATGAGAGAATTAAAATGACGAAAAGAATTTGAATAACATAAGTAACAATTAGCAAAAACAGAGCTAAAACAAAACATTTTGCAAAAGCTAAATGCAAAGAAAGTAAAAAATAAATGTTTGTGGTCCGAACCATGTAAAATCCCAACAGACCTCACCTGCTGTTCCGTCACACCGCATACAAATGATAGTTACATACATTAATGGTTTCCAAAACATTTTGCACCTTGTTTGGTTTACAACAAGTTTTATTGTTCAGCATAATCCCTGTGAACACAAATACAGCCGTCCTGATGTTCATAGAAACTTTGTATGTCACTCTAATAAAACTATTATCTTGTTTGTGCAACCTTTCTAGTTTGATGTCTTAATCCTTGGCACAGCGAGTGTCATAGAGATAGACCTTCAGGATGGAAAACAGAACAGCCTTTGTAACACATGTTGTGTGTGTAAGCAGGGGAATCGACATGAAGCAGAATGGAAATGGTTGATAACTGTCCTTGCCTTTCTGACTGCTGCAAA
Source organism: Polypterus bichir lapradei (assembly GCA_026402145.1). NCBI lineage: Eukaryota > Metazoa > Chordata > Cladistia > Polypteriformes > Polypteridae > Polypterus > Polypterus bichir. The sequence continues at coordinate 129,719,091 of JANRMT010062791.1, read as the reverse complement.
TGCCAAAGCAAATCGGCATAATGCTGACCTTAACATCATAAATGTTGTGGCCTTAACCTTGTTAGTGTTGTAATTCTGTGTTTTGTGGGTTATTTACTTTCATTTTATTATGAAACATTTGTATTTATTGTTCTCTTTACTGGTGTAAAAATATTTTATTGTCTTGCTTTGATGCCATTTTGTGCTTCTGGAAGTCACCACTTGTTTTAGCACACATGTCCCATTGCAGTCACATGACCAGAGGGGACATGGTACATAATATCATTAGGGGTTTGGCTATATAATGTTAGTACTCAGCATCTTATATCCCCCATGGTGAGTTGATGAAATTTAAAAAAAAAATTTGCTTAGTACTAGCTGACTTCTTGATTTGCTTTTTTTGTTTTACCCTTTTTAATTTTGACAATTTTTTTCAACTTTTAATTTTCTGGTTTTAATCCATACTTTTCCTTGACAATTGTCTTTAATTGGAGTTTCTTCCAATGCAACATATTTGTGAGGACTCCAAAGGCTGCTGCTCCAGTTGACCAAGACATTTACTGGTCTGTGCAGCCGAGGATCATCTGACTTCAGCCAGGCAACTGCATGAAAAGAGCTGTATCCGGACAAATATGGTATGGGAAATCTCCACTAAACTCTACGTTTGTCAGATGGATGAGGCAGAGTGCTTGGAAAGGTAGCATGCAAAAGGAAATTATGTGAAACAACCAGATACCTTACGTATGTGGATGTATACAGGAATCAGTGGAAGTTTCAAAGAATCCTCACAGCTAGCAATGAGGTGTAATGGCTGTGAGGTGTAAGAGCCTTTCATATGTTAATGACTATCAAGTAGATGTGTTGTCTTTGTTATCATAGCCGGGTGGGGGGATTAGCAGCAGACTGTATACTGCTCTTCCCGAAGAGGCTATCCAGCGTCTTGATGTGCTTGAGCGCAAGTTCGGCAAGCAAAGACCACAGGAAGAGTCAAGCCATGCACTTAAAAGAGTCAAGAGGGCGCATAACGTGGGCATTGCGGTAAGTTGAGCTTTATGTTAGCCGACAATATAGTAGAAAACTACCTCGCCAAGTTAGCCTAAGTTAGCACTTGGCTACACATCTACTTTTGTTCCTTGCGTCTAGCTTATTTAACAGTTTGTCATGTCCGAATTATACGATGTTGTTTGAAAATTCTTTGTTTCCCATGTATGTATGCGTGTATCTACTAAAGCATTTTTTAATTCAATGTTACAGGAAGCTGTAAGGCGCCTCCATAATTCGGAAAACAGCCCGCATAAATATGATCCACAAACTGGGTAAGCAGTGTTTTTTTTTTTTTTTTATATGCTATGTATGGGGTTTTTTGTAATCGTTTTAAATGTAATTAATGACACTACTCTCTTTCCACACAGAATAAGTTCACCTCATAACCAGGCAGTAATGACATATCTGCTGGAGGAATTGAAGACGACTTTTGCAGATGCAGACCCTGAGTGTATAAAGGGTAATTTATACACTTAATATTTGTATATAAAGGGGAATTGTTATTATAATTATGTTCATGTCCCCTTTTTTGTTGTCCCTCTAATAATTTGAATTGGTTTTGTCACTTACTGTATATATTTTTTTTATTCACCATGCTGTAGGACTTACTATGAGACATTGCGGAGGAAATACTCTTTGTCTCAGCCAGGAAAGTCCCAGCTAAGAGACTTCATTAAGATAGGGGCTAAAAACCGACAAAGGAAAAGACAAGTAAGTGTACAAATTAATATATATATTAATAATAATATATATTACATATATATATAAAGTTTGGTACATCTCTGGGTGTTTTTAGGGGTTAACATATGGTGTGTTTTGCAGTTGCTGGAGTCCAGGTCTAGAGTCATCCAAACAGATGCAGAGAGAGAACTGTGGCAGACTGCAGTTCTGGACCTGATGTCCGATGAAGAGGATTCCATCGTTGATGGAAGACCGGTGTGGGTTGTGAGGTCTCCACCTCACAGGAACCCACAATTGTCTGAGCTTTGCCAGCAGCTTCAGTCCAGATTGGAGGCGGATATGTGCTATGCTCGTACACATCGTCAGCGTGTAAGAGCTGATGGAATCGGGCCAGAAGAAGATTCATTTTTGGAACTTTAATAAGCACTGGTGCATGTGTTTGTTTCAGTTTGTTTCATTGCTTTTAATTTACTTGCACCGTCATATTTGCACATTTTTTTCTCCATATTTTCAGTTTTTTCTTATTCTTACATTGTATATTTATTAGTGTTTGGTTTTATTTTAATAAAAACATTTCTGAATCAATGTTATTCTCATTTTTTAAACGGTGCAGGGGATGTATAGTACAGTGGGGGGTGGGGGTGAGGAGTGTATATGGTCCGTCTACATACCTGCCCAATAACCAATCAAGTCACTAAGCTATGAGGGCTTGGGTTGGGCTGAATAAAAAGTGTGACCAATGGAAGTGTTTTTTTTTTTTTTTTTTTTAAATCAACCAATCAATGTTGAGATAAAAGACCTATGTAGAACAGCAGAGTTGTGCAGAGGTGTAAAATGCAAATGGTTCTTGAGGTGTGAATGTCTCCTTGTAAGAGCCTTGAGTGGATTATTTGCCATGGCAACAAATGGCTGTACCATGGAAGAATCCCTCAGCAAGATACATCCGAATTGGTATCAATCCGGAAGTATCCTAGGTTGGTGGAATTTGATGTATACGCTCAGTGGTACTTGTAGATACTTCTGAAAATCAGTGGTGTATACAGGAGTTTCCTAGTACAGATACACCTCTTTTCATGCAGTGCTAAGGCAACCTGCAAGCTTCACATGGAACAGGCCCATGATTGTCATCAATCTGACATAGATTCAGGTTCAGAACATCTGATCACCCTCCATATATGCATAGATATACCAAAGATAGAGTGTATATGTCTGCAAAGCCATATAGCGTAATAGGTTAGTGTGTATTACTCATTTTATTATTGAGGACTGAGTTAAACTCAACACATTCGTTACCAGGTTGGTCGACTCACACACCTTATGATTAACACACACAGATCCTATTCACACAACTACGTATGAGTGAGGCCTAACTTACAGTCACTCTGTAGTATTTCACATAAGATCCCTTCCACATAAGTGCGAATGAGTGATGCCTACAATGCCTGTCTCACCTCAGTACTACACACAGGAATTCACTGTCTCCAACACTAGCAAAGTACGAGTGTCCCAAAGAAACATGAAGGCTCAAACATCTCCTGGTTATATGTCACTTCCCAACTAAGGGTGTCTACTGCACTTGTTCTTCCTTCTGAGGTACGACTACTTAGCCTTGATTAAACCCTGCAGGTAAATGGCAATCTCCCCTGCACCAGGTGTACTAACATTTATATATTTATTACTTTCATCACTCTATATATAAAGATGAAGTATAGAATTGAAAAAGCAATAAAATCTACTCTTTATATATAAAATCCTAAGCCTAAAAGTGCAACAATTTTATGTGACTTTTTGTGTCATGTTTTTTGTCACGCTTTAAATCGGGCTTATTTTAAAACCTACATATATATGCTTGGTATCATTCTTTTCAGAATTTATCGAACTTTAATGTGATGGTAGATTTTCAGATTCTCATTCTGTTTTTAAATTATGAACTAAAAAATATCAAGAACTCATGTCCCGCGAGATGAGACTTTGTGCCAAGAGATTTAACCACACCCGGGGCAGGAAATAAAAGACAAAGAGTAGGACAGCTGCTGTACAGTCTTTTAAATGTTTGAAGTGCCATGCAAGATGCAGATCATATGGCACATCTGCAGCAGCAGCAATCCAGCAGCTGATCGAGCAAAGAGGAGGTAAAAAAAAAACTGTATTTGTTTCCCATTGTATAATATGTTTAAGAGGGGGTTTTGGAGGAGCGACCACGTCTCCTTGGGGTGCGTTCAGCACCCCTCTTCACAACACGAGTGACAGAGATGCAAAGTGGATGGCACATAGCGCAGGCCGGAGGGTTGGCAAGCAAAGTGAGCAGGGGGCGAACCCCCTAGTTGATATATACACTCAGCAAAAAAAGAAACGTCCCCTGACTTTCAACTGTTTTTACTTTCAGTAGACTTAATGTGTAAATATTTGTATGAACGCTAAAAGAGTCAACACCATAAGACATAAACTAAAAATGTTTCACAATGTGTCCCTGAATGAAGGGAGTCTCAAAATCAAAAGTACCAGTCAGTATCTGGTGTGGCCATCAGCTGCTTGAAGTACTGCAGTGCATCTCCTCCTCATGGACTGGACCAGATTTGTCAGTTCTTGCTGTGAGATGTTACCCCACTCTTCCACCAAGGCACCTGCAAGTTCCTGGACATTTCTGGGGGGAATGGCCCTAGCCCTCACCCTGCGATCCAACAGGTCCCAGACGTGCTCAATGGGATTGAGATCTGGGCTCTTCGCTGGCCATGGCAGAACACTGACATTGCTGTCATGCAGAAACTCACGCACTTTTTGCCACTCCTGTCTGGTCCAGCGAAGGTGGGTTTGTGCCCATAGGCGGCGTTGTTGCTGGTGATGTCTGGTAAGGACCTGCCTTACAACAGGCCTGCAAGCCCTCAGTCCAGCCTCTTTCAGCCTATTGCGGACAGTCTGAGCACTGATGGAGGGATTGTGTGTTCCTGGTGTGACTCGGGCAGTTGTTGTGGCCATCCTGTACCTGTCACGCAGGTGTGATATTCGGATGTACCGATCCTGTGCAGGTGTTGTTACACGTGGTCTTCCACTGCGAGGATGATCAGCTTCCCTTCCTGTCTCCCTGTAGCGCTGTCTTAGGCGTCTCACAGTGTGGACATGGCAATTTATTGCCCTAGCCACATCAGCAGTCCTCATGCCTCCCTGCAGCATGCCTAATGCACGTTCACGCAGATGAGCAGGGACCCTGGGCATCTTTCTTTGGGTGTTTTTCACAGTCGGTAGACAAGTCTCTTTAGTGTCCTGCGTTTTTAGAACTGTGACCTTAAATGCTTACTTTCTGTAAGCTGTCAAGGTCTTAACGACCATTCCACAGGTGCATGTTAATTAATTGATTATGGTTAATTGAATATGCATGGAAAACATTGTTTAAACAATTTACAATGAAGATCTGTAAAGTTATTTGGATTTTTAAAACATTATTGTTGAAATACACAGTCCTGAAAAAGGGACGTTTCTTTTTTTGCTGAGTATACATATTTGGAAAAAGCTTACTGAAAAATCAATAGTGTCAATGTGGTCCTGGAAAGATTTTTGATTCAGCAATCAGTGTGATGCATGGAATCACCATTAATTTTACTGAATCAGCTTGCAATCTAGGAGTTATCTTTGACTCTAGAATGTCACTTAAAGCACACATTACAAAGTTGTCCAAATCATGTTTCTTCCATCTTAAAAATGTTGGGAAATTAAGGTGCTTTCTAAATAAACAGGATTCTGAAAAATTACTTCATGCATTTATTTCTAGTAGGATTGACTACTGCAATGTGGTGTTCACTGGATATTCAAACTGTTCTTTATATAGCCTCCAGTTAATCCAAAATGCTTCTGTAAGAATTATTACAAAAACAAGAAAATACAAACACATAACTCCAGTTCTTAAATCCTTACACTGGCACCCGGTTAAGTTTAGGGCAGATTTCAAAATCCTCCTTTTAACATATAAAGCATTAAATGGCCAAGGTCCGGCTTACTTGTCTGAATTTATCATGACTTACAAACCAGAGCGCACATTAAGATCTCAAGATACCGGTCTGCTTATGATTCCAAGGATTAATAAAATAACAGCTTTTAGTTACAGGGCCCCTAAACTGTGGAGTGGTCTGCCTGCTACTATAAGAGAAGCCCCTTCAGTCTCAGCTTTTAAATCCTGGATGAAGACTCACTAATTCAGTTTAGCATATCCTGACTAAAGCTGCTGATTAACCTACAGACTGCATCTCTGTTGTTAGTCATTAGCACTAAAACATAAGTAACATGATAGTTATAATTTGATACTAACCCTCATCTATTCTGTTTCTCTTCTCTGTACTCAAATGTGGCACTTGTGCCACGGCCCACCTGCCAAGTTGTTTTGCCTGCCTAAGGTAAAGTCATCCCTGATGAAGGAACGCAGGAATCGTGGGAAAGAGGTGTCCTTTCATTGGATTAGCGCTGTTTCATCTGTGAGGCAACTTGATGGATGAGGTCTCCAGGACTCTAAACAAATCCAAATCATATTATGTGATATCATCTACTGTTAAATTCTACTCCGTATTTCTAAAATGTTTATTTTTATACTGTATTGAGGATTTGTTCTGTTCTGTGTATTGTATTGTATCGTATTGACCCCTTTCTTTTTGACACCCACTGCATGCCCAACCTACCTGGAAAGGGGTCTCTCTTTGAACTGCCTTTCCCAAAGTTTCTTCCATTTTTTCCCTAAAAGGGTTTTTTTGGGATTTTTTTATTGTCTTCTTAGAGAGTCAAGTCTGGGTGGCTGTCAAGAGGCAGGGCACTTCTTGTGTGATTTTGGGCTATACAAAAAATAAATTGTATTGTATTGTTTTGTTTACTTTGTCCACTGTCCAGATGAAATGGTTACTCTCCCTCTTTCTGACATATCTTGCTCTCTGACATTTCTTCCTATGTAGTTCTTTTTCCTTTATGTTGAAATCACATGTAGGTTTCCCAGACATGTGACATTAGATACATGTGATTGGCTAACTGTCCAGGTAATTGGTTGTTCTTCATAAAAGCTTTGATCCCATGCATCTGTTTTCTTTTATCATTAAGTTGTAAGCTGACTAACAATTTTACACTAAACGCTCAATAAATTCCTTGAATAACAAGCAGATGCCTGAAAGTTATGCAATTACTGGCACAATACAGGAAGAATTTACAAAAGTATTTGGGCCATAACCTGTTAGTCCACAAGACAGGATGCTTTCATTGTAAATTACCTCTATGCATTAATTGGTGAAATTGCCTTAAGAATTCTTTAAATTGTTTTGCAAATTAGTTCATAATGGTTCATTTGAGCAAAATTAAATGATTAATATAAGCAATCTGCAGTTTCCAATAATGACTATTTTATCCTCCATGACACTATTGATTTTTTTTTCACTGCTTGCTACAGCTGCATTATTGAAATACGGAGATAATCTGAAATAACAGAATTCTAATTTAAAAGTTTAATATTCTTAGAATGCATATGGTTATATGTAATAATTACCATTGCTTAAAAGTAACATCAGATTCAACAATCTTTGAAGGGCTGTCTGTTTTATGCATAACTGTATGACTCATTCTCATGTTTAAGTGTCAGTTGCAGTTGATTTATTGGTAGCATGTCACTTTGTTAGAACATGTATATAAACAATGGTGTAAGCAGCCTGCAGCACAAAGTCACCCTGTGGGTACACATAAGGGAGATAATTTATACATAAACACAATACCAAGTGTGCTATTTTAGGCAGAGTATACCTGTAATAGGTTATTCCTGGTGTGGGTGGTATAGTAGTCATCACTGCTGCATGGTTCTTGAGGCTGATCCTCCAATTAGCTGTGAGCCACCCAATCTCAGTAAAATTGCATAGTTGATAAACTTGCTCAGGGTAGGGAAGGCTGCAGGAATTTCAGGTATCTGGGGTAAACTTTTCCAGGATGGTGGTAAGGCTGTGCATTATAAATACAAAATGGGTGAGACTGTCCTAAAGAAAGCAACCTCTGAAAGGATTTAGAGGTTTATGTTTAAGTCAGGAAATACTTGTTTACACAGAGAGTTGTGAAAATCTGGTACAAACCACGAGACATGTAGTTGAAGCAGATTCTGTGCCAGTCTTTACAAAGACTCTGGATGAGATATTGGGACAGCTTAGCTATTAGCTAAACAAACAAGTGTGATGGACCAAATGGTCTCCTCTCATTTGTCAAATTTCTTTTGATGTTCTTCTGTACCACAAGAGAAGCAGCCAGTAAGGACAAACTCCACAATATCTCAACAGAGGTTGCTGAGCACAGATGTAGACATCCAGACTTATCAGCGATATTTTAGTAAGTAAAAGCATTGGTGAGCCACCTTGACATCAGCTGAGATATGTTGTTCCCAGCTAATGTCGTCAGTAATGGTGATTCTAAAGCTACTGATACTTTCCACATCATCTCTCCAATATAGATATGAATGTGGTCTATAAACACCTCCTTACTTAAGTTGACCTTTAAGAAGGGACATACTTACTAAGCAAAGAAATAAACCAACTTTTTCTTGAAAAGTATATTACGTCTCTATTATGAAGGTGCTTTTTCCTGCTGTATCAATGGCAATTAGAGCAAATAAATAACAAGCTGTTAATTTCTGTTTTTTACTAAATAAGTATTTTATGCAGAACAATTCTGAGTGGAGTCCCTGTAGGGTATGTCCTTGGTTAGTTACTTTTTCTGAATGATACCGAAGACATTGATTTTGGTTTAGGTAGTGAACTTGTGAAATTCACAGATGATACTGAAATTGCAGGGATGGCAGATGCCGAGGAGAAAGCAAAAACAATTCCAGAAGACTTGGACAAGCTTCAGAACTGGGTAAACACTTGGAAAATGCAGTTTAATGTAGAAAAGTGTAAAGTGCTGCATGTGGGAAAAGGAACATCAGTTATAAATACAAGATGGAAGGGACTGATCTACAGGAAGCAACATCTGAAAGGATTAAGGGGATTATGTTGACACAGCTTTCTCATCATCTAAACAATGTGCAGAGGGAAATAAAATGCAAATAAATGGTAGGTTATATTGTAAAATTTGTTGAATAATTAATCAAGGGACGTTATGCTTAGATTACAGTATATAATACTATAAAGAGAAGGTTTCTAGAGTACTGTGTGCAGTTCTGGTGACCACGCTACAAAAATGACATAACAGCATTTGAAGCTGTGCAGAGGAAAGCAACCAAGTGCATCCCAGGTCTTAAGGGCATGTCTTATTCTGAGAAATTCAGAGAATTAATCCTGTTTTCTCTCAAGCAGAAGAGGCTGTGTGTGGACAAAAATTCTTAAAGACATCGATAAAGGAGAACCAGCACAATTCTTTTAATTTAATGGTGAATCATATACCTGAGGACAACAATTGAAATTAAGGGGAAACACATTTAGGACTGAAGTGAGGAAGTACTTCTTTATGCAAAGAGTTGTTGGAATCGGGAACAAACTACACATAGTAGAAGCAGAAACCGTGACAACCTTTAAGAAATGTCTGGATGAGATATTGGCACTGCATAGCTGTTAGCTAAACAAACAAGCTTGAATGGTAACCTCTTGTTTGTCAATTTTCTTATGTTCTTATATTCTTCTTGTCCCAGTGCTGCCATGATAGCCACTGACTTCCCATGACATTGAATTGGATTAAATGAGTTCCAGAATGTATGCATTCCTAACATGTCATCTTTGAATGTTATTCTTATTCATTTAATACTGAAATACACTTTTTTAATGCATCATTAAGCTTCATTACTGTAACTGCGACAGCTTTTTTGTGCTGTTGTAGCTTCTGTAAAACTTCTAGTGTTACCCTAGCCTCCCATTGTCTGAGCCATCTACAGTTTCGGCTTCCTCCAATTGTTTTCTGATAATTTCTTTACTGTCCCATCTTGACATTAGGCCAAAAAAGTCTAGAAAACACACAATGTATCCGTTATTTTGGAAGCCTGGACCAAATGTCATTTTGCAGTTTGAATTAAAATCCAGATGTGATCTAATTCCTTCCTCTCCAGTCGGGACTCTCAAAAGGACAAACAGTCATTAAAATTCCACTAATAATCTTGGAATTTTAAAGAAATGCAGCATTTTCCCTGAGGTACTGATTTACATTTCTATTTTTACTTTTAAATTTGCTGACCATTTTCAACTGTGGTGGGCTGGCGCCCTGCCCAGGGTTTGTTTCCTGCCTTGCACCCTGTGTTGGCTGGGATTCACTCCAGCAGACCCCCGTGACCTTGTATTAAGCATATAGCGGGTTGGCTAATGGATGGATGGATGGATGACCATTTTCAATGATCTCTACTTTATAGCATAGCTGGTCTGAATTTGTGTAACTCCTTTAAATACTAACTGATTAAAATGTGTAAGATTTTACTACTAGATGGTCATTGCTCCCCAGCCAGACCTGAAATTTACTACAACAGTGTATTTTGGTGTTTGTGTTTTCCTGTTCAGTCTGTACATTTGATCCTTTATAATGTGCCTACTAGTCTTATAATGATGATATATAAAATAAAGATTAATGGGAATGATTAACTTATTGAATGTCCAGTAATTCTTTTTGCACCTGCCTTGCATTCATTGTGACCAAATTACTTCTTAATTTATTAGACAAACCTCTAAAACACAAAGCCTGTCATCAGTGAGATAAAGAGCATCATCCCAATTCATTCAGTGCTTGTGGCTTTTATGTAATTGCCTCAGACAGTTTTAGAAATAACTTTGTCAGGTTTTGTTTTACAGTAGCACCTTGTAGTCAGAGTGCAGACAGTGTGTTGTAGTGACTAAGGAACTGTCCCAGATCCAGCCACTAAACCTGCATTTGCTTCAAGTATCAAAATCGGAAATGCAAACAGTTGTACCCTATGTGTGTGGGATGGTGTTTTCTATAGAAAAGGCAATACATAAAAAAGTTATTTGTATTTTAAGCCCTAATATAAAAGTTTCCTAAAATTTCTAGACCATAGGTACAGTGTGACAAACCAGGGTGGTCTTCCATGCTCCCTACTCTATAGACAACTTCAAAATGTCTCTACCAAGAGCACTATCAGAATTTGTAATAAATATCAGAAAGATGCAAGTGAGAGTGAAAGAGAGAAGGAGGCACATCTCTCAGCAACAGACTGGCAACACAAACACAGATAAACTGGAAAAGCACAATATGATAGACAGATATGAAAAACAGTATATAATGCAGATAAGTAGCTGAAAATATAGATAAAAAAGTCAAATAATACAGACAGATAGATAGATAGATAGATAGATAGATAGATAGATAGATAGATAGA
>JANRMT010062791.1:129687638-129699077 GCA_026402145.1 Polypterus bichir lapradei | reverse complement strand
ATAGATAGATAGATAGATAGATAGATAGATAGATAGATAGATAGATAGATAGATAGATAGATAGATAGATAGATAAAATGTGCAAACTCTGGGTAAGAGGAACTCAGGCTGGGAGAACCTTGGTCATAAGAGTTGTACGAGCGTATAAGAGCAACACTAACTACACTACTGAAATCCATTTTAAATGAGAGTCCAACTTTAAGATAAAACCTCAAACAACCTCTTTCTTGTACCATTTAAAGTGAAAGACTATATAGCACAGAAAACAGAGTAATGGATTTCTGAAATACAAGCTGGCCTTTAATAAATCCACTGTGCAAAACCACAGGAAAGAGCCCTCACCCTGGGTATGAGTGCTGCATACTTGACTCTGCACCTTCATGATCAAAAGTAAGAGGGTGACTCACAGTCATAAAAACTTCAATCACAGTCACTATTGTGATGAAAGGTGCTACATATGGTACTGGATCCCTTCTTGCACACTGAACAAGAGAGGATGTGCCGCATGAGCACAGACAAAATTAAGTGCATGTCATTACTGGTGAAAGCACTTGTCTAAAGAGATTTTTTTAAAGCACCCTGGAACACAAAGCAGAGGTTAGCACTGCTGCCTTACAGATGCCAGTGTCCTGAGTTAAATTCCTACTCACATTCAGTGTCTGTGTGAAGTCTGTCATTTCTTGACACAACTGTCCCACATCCCTAAAAGGCAGGTAAGTCAGGTTAATTGGCAACTCTGAATTGGTCCTATGTGGGTTTGTGTGCACTTAGAAAGAAAAGAAAAGAAAACAAGACAGATAGATAGATAGATAGAGTTAGGTCCATAAATATTTGGACAGAGACAACTTTTTTCTAAATTTGGTGCTGTACATTACCACAATGAATTTTAAATGAAACAACTCAGATGCAGTTGAAGTGCAGATTTTCAGCTTTAATTCATTGTGGTGAACAAAACGATTACATAAAAATGTGAGGCAACTAAAGCATTTTTTAACACAATCCCTTCATTCCAGGGGCTCAAAAGTAATTGGACAATTGACTCAAAGGCTATTTCATGGGCAGGTCTGGGCAAGTCTGTCGTTATGTCATTATCAATTAAGCAGATAAAAGGCCTCGAGTTGATTTGAGGTGTGGTGCTTGCATGTGGAAGATTTTGCTGTGAACAGACAACATGCGGTCAAAGGAGCTCTCCATGCAGGTGAAAGCAGCCATCCTGAAGCTGTGAAAACAGAAAAAAACCCATCCGAGAAATTGCTACAATATTACGAGTGGCAAAATCTACAGTTTGGTACATCCTGAGAAAGAAAGCAAGCACTGGTGAACTCAGCAACGCAAAAAGGCCTGGACATCCACGGAAGACAACAGTGGTGGATGATCGCAGAATCATTTCCATGGTGAAGAGAAACCCCTTCACAACAGCCAACCAAGTGAACAACACTCTCCAGTGGGTAGGCGTATCGATATCCAAGTCTACCATCAAGAGAAGACTGCATGAAAGTAAATATAGAGGGTGCACTGTAAGGTGCAAGCCACTCATAAGCCTCAAGAATAGAAAGGCTAGATTGAACTTTGCTAAAGAACATCCAAAAAAGCCAGCACAGTTCTGGAAAAACATTCTTTGGACAGATGAAACCAAAATCAACCTCTACTAGAATGATGGCAAGAAAAAAGTATGGAGAAGGCGTGGAACAGCTCACTACCCAAAGCATACCACATCATCTGTAAAACACGGTGGAGGCAGTGTGATGGCTTGGGCGTGCATGGCTGCCAGTGGCACTTGGACACTAGTGTGTATTGATGATGTGACACAGGACAGAAGCAGCCGAATGAATTCTGAGGTTTTCAGAGACATACTGTCTGCTCAAATCCAGCTAAAGGCAGTCAAATTGATTGGGCGGCGTTTCATGATACAGATGGACAATGACCCAAAACATACAGCTAAAACAACCCAGGAGTTTATTAAAGCAAAAAAGTGGAAAAATCTTGAATGGCCAAGTCAGTCACCTGATCTTAACCCGATTGAGCATGCATTTCACTTGAAGACTAAACTTTGGACAGAAAGGCCCACAAACAAACAGCAAATGAAAGCCGCTGTGGTAAAGGCCTGGCAGAGCATTAAAAAGGAGGAAACCCAACATCTGGTGATGTCCATGAGTTCAAGACTTCAGACTGTCATTGCCACAAAGGGTTTTCAACCAAGTATTAGAAATTAACATTTTATTTCCAGTTATTTAATTTGTCCAATTACTTTTGAGCCCCTGAAATAAAGGGATTGTGTTAAAAAAATTCTTTAGTTGCCTCACATTTTTATGCAATCTTTTTGTTCAACCCACTGAATTAAAGCTGAAAGTCTGCACTTCAACTGCATCTGAGTTGTTTCATTTAAAATTCATTGTGGTAATGTACAGAACCAAAATTAGAAAAAAGGTGTCTCTGTCCAAATATTTATGGACCTAACTGTAGATAGATAGATATATTTGTCCAGATTTTTCAATATTGTGTCATGCAGGTGCCCACAGTGGACAGCTTAAGGACTCTACTAATGGTAATTCCCTGCTGGTCCATGGGTTGGCGCTGTGTACTAATGCCTTTTCTCTTCCTTCTCTGCAGACCTGAACATTGATGACTTGAACATTGATGACATCATTTCTGGTGTCCATACACCTAAATCCTCCTCTTCTGCCTTAAAGTACTCAAAAGTGAAGACATTGCCATCTTTAATCTGTCTCTGTTAGACTCCTGTCTGGAAAGATGTTTTCAACACAGTTTCCACAACACATTTTCTTTTTTTCCAATTCAATTATGCAGGGTTTGCCTTGAGTGCCCCAACACTTTGTGTCTCTGTCTGCTTTTCTTTGTTTTACAATACCCTCAAACATACTATGTTTCCTAATTATTCCAAAATTTTTTGCCGTTATATGTGTAACTAGAGAAGATTATGCATCATGTAGAACTTGCATCATATGTTCTATTCTTGTAAAGTCTAGCGAAAAATTACAGGCTGCATAGGAGGCATTATTGAGGCATATAGGAGAGGAGAAAGTACTTAATCTTGAGCCGCTGTAGATGTGGAAGGAGCTAGCTATATTTATTCATCACACAATTCAGCTGCTCCATGCTTAACAGCAAAGAAATGTTCATTACCTTGAGAATGGAGAGATTTGTTAGTAGACAGGGTGTGGAATGGATGGGCTGTCTGATGTTCAAGCCAAAGAAGACTCAGAGAGTATGTGGGTCTTAGGTTTACCAGGTGCTGATATGGTGTCAATAAAAAAAATATTAAGATAGCTGCTATAAAAATGTGTAAATATCTGATTGCAAAGCGGGAAAGGTTTAAACTCTCATCAAACATTGTATGTCCTGTTTGGGGCCTTATTGTGCCAGAAACAATAAAATAAAGCATTTTATTAGAGGGGAATTTTGTGCATGTGTGAAAAGGACTACATTATATTATGGTACTGGGAGTGTTGTGGTAATTAACATTTACCTTAAAAAGCAGTTATACTAGTAATTATGGTAAACGTTTCCACATCCTCATTGCTCATAACTGACTTAATTTTATAAGTAAAAATCTGCCAAAACCTATTAAAGAATCTGAAAATGAGACATTTTTGGAATATTGCCACATAGTTTTATCTCTTCTGTTTCAGTCTTGCAGGCACCACTCTGGTACAGTACATGTCCACATGTGCTAAACATTCAGGAATCACCAGTTTGTTTTGTTCCACCCTAGCACATGTTATCTAAAGCATTTTAGGCTACAATCCAACCCTGATTTTATCTTAAGAGAACACGTTGGAGCAGAACAGGTAACTTCTGCACTCATGAATATTGCAGCACCCTGTTGAGCATACCTAAGATTTGCAATGAGTAACTCATGCCCAAGTGGTGGAGGTGTGATCATTGCTTATTTATTGGATTACTCTGTAGGCATAGCTTCTTCTCCAGTTGGGGTTAGCATATGCAGATTTTTAAATTCCTCTCTAATTTGATTAGGAGGCAGCACAGTGGCACAGTGTTTAATGCTGCTGTCCTGCAGATCCAGCATCCTGGGTTTGAATGCCATGCCTAGTCACTGTCTTTGTGGATTTTTCCTTCAGGTACTCTGGCTTCTCTCGCACATCTCTGAAGATGTGCAAGTTAAGCTTAATGGAGACCCTAAATTGGCCCAATGTGAGCATCGGTGGGCTGCTACTGCTGCCGAGATAGACTCCAGACCTCTGTGATTCCAATTTAGATCCAATACATTTGAGAATGTTATTTTATGTTATGACATTTCATTAGCCCACATTCATAGAGCATTTAGGTCAGAGTTTCAAGAGTTGGACAGATCTACTACAAACACGCTTAATTCTGTTTAACTTCAAGTCAAGTAAGAACATGCTGGTATGAGATGAGCATATACTGAAAACAGAACAGTACTATTGAAAAATAATGCTGATCTGTATAAAAATAAATTTTAAATATTATTTGAGCACATGGAAAAATATACAACAGCAATTTAAAAATGGAATATCCATTCATTCCTAAAAAGCAGCAGGCTTGGAGATCAGTGCCTTTAAAAAAGTAAGCTTCACTTAAAGGTTGATCCAATTAGGGTGGCTTCAAATCATAAAGTAAGCTAAAATGAGAAGAAAGTCTTCAAAGTGATCAAAAGCTGTGTTATCCAATAGATAAAGCTCAACGTATGCATTGTTTTCTTCATGCAAATTCCACACCCTTAGTCCAATCTCAACAAACGTTTGTACAGATGTCCCACTTTGTCAGTAAGAGACGCTAATGTTTGAGTCAGTGCCACCATGCCAGGATGTGCCCAACACTCAGGGAACGATTAACCATGAAGCAAAATAGCACACATGGACATCAAGGGAAGGGGTCAGATCTGGTCAGGTTAGGGAGCATGCCCTGGTACAGTACATCGCCACAACCACCACACAACAAAACATTTCGGCATCCTGGTTGGCAACCCCCCAAGCAGACATGCGGTCCAGTTGCCCAAATGACTATTAGCCACAGCCAGGTGTTACATGGGTGTCCTCCTGGCCTGGTCCAGCCACTCTGATCCTCACCAATGAAGATTCTGCAAGCCAGATCATGTTTTGCTGTAACTGATGCTCTCTCACAATGCAGGGAATGTGCCTCATTGGGAGCCTCATGAGCAACAGCTGTTTCGAAACAAAGTCAAACCAATGGTACCCAAGGATTCTCTGAAGAGACACAGTACCGAAGGAGTCCAGCCTTTGTCTCAGGTCACTGGATAGCGTCCATGTCTTGCAACCATATAGCAAAACAGGAAGCACCAGGACTCAAAAGACTCAGACCTTCGTCCTTTTGCAAATATATCTGTAGTGCCATACACCCCTTTCCAGTGACCTAATGACCCCCTATGCTCTCCCAATCTGTCTACTGACTTCATAGGAAGAGTCCCCAGACATGAATGTTGCTGCTGAGGTAAGTAAACCTTGTGAAAGATTGCTGGGGTTCTTACCTGGCCGGGCTGCCTGGATGGACCGGAAAGGGACTTAAACAGCATCTAGGTCATGAGGGGGCAGCCTCCCTGGACTAGGAGAGGGCCACGGGAGAAGAGTAAAGGGGATTTAACTCACTGGGACCCGTGGCCTTCGCCAGGGGGTGCCTCAAGTCTCATCGGACCGGGAGAATTGTCACTTCCACCACACCAGGCAAGATGATGGATGAACCTGCCAGGGACGCCCGGAGTGCTTCGGGTGCAAAGGGCAGCACTTCCACCACACCAGGAAGTGCTGCCGGATGGACGTCATCAGCCACCTGGCGCACATCCGGGCAGGAATAAAAGAGGCCGCCTTCCAGCAATCGGGCAGCTAGAGTCAGGAGTGGGAGCTGGACGAAGCTCCCAGGAGAAGAGTAGAGGCGGCTAAAGACTGTGAAAAGAAGGTTTATTGGGGAGATTTATTGCTGACTGTATTGTGTGGTGTTTGGGACTTTATTCTTGTGTTTAATAAACATGTGACTTTTTATAAAGATGTGGTCTCCGACTGGTGGTGTCCGGGCAAGTCTCACAACCTCTCAACAAGTTTGACGCTCTCTCTCTTTAATGTCCAAGAGGTCATTAAAGGCCTGGATCTTGGTTTTTACCCAGGACACTTGAAAGCCCAGACAATCAGACTCCTTGCTCAGTCTGTCAAGAGCCCCAATCAGAGCCTTCATTGAGTCCACAAAGATCACACTGCATGCTTTACCATGGACCACATAGTGCAAAACTGCAGTTACTACAGCTGAACCAAGTTCCACAAAAAGGGGTTTCCACATTAAATGAAAAAATTACATACAATAATTGAATAGTAATAATAGAGGTTAATGATATATATTACTCTTGGTAATATAACAAAATTAGAGTTTGGTAACTGCCACACGATCCAAAGAGGCTCACATGATCATTCTTGTTTTGGTCATGTTGGCTGCCCCATTCAGCTGTCCACCGAGAGTGAGTGCAGCTCATATGTATGGGGGCACCAACATCTTTTAAGTGTTTAGGGCCTCTGCAGAGGCTTGACTCCCTTGTATGGGAACAGCAGCAAGCAAGAAAAAACAACCAGATTTAGATTGTCCAAGTGCATGTCAAAAAGTGTCCAAAGTGCAGATATTCAATAAATGCAAATTCATGAAAATAGTTCATAAAATGAAAAATAAATATTATAAATAGTTAAAATCTATTCAAGCACCTTCAGCAGTGTCTCTAAAAATGTTCCTTTTGCATATCCATCCTCCAACGACGCATATCCTTTAGTTAATAAGCGATGACAGCAGCCCTGACACCCAGAACCCGGGCCACACCTCAAGCTCCTACACTACAACCTCCGGATAGCTGCAGCCCCTTCAGCCTCCTCCAGTCAGCATCTGCAAAGTATAAAGTTGTTCAGTAGTCTCCCTTGCCTCTTCCATTTCATCACAAGTTCAAAGCGTCACCTCCCCACCAAAAGGAACCTGCATAACTCTGACCAAACTGATTTCGCCCGGGCATATTCAACTCTCATCTCTAGCACTTACCTCCTTCATTCCTTCTTCCTCTGCTCACTTTATCCCACGTGATACAGTCATCACTAATTAGCAGCTGCCCGGTGCAACTAACGAAGACCTCAATAGACTCCAGTTGCACACTAGACACTCTGGAGTATCGGGTTCATTCAGCATCCTGAGACACTCCGAGGCCCGTAAGATGACGCCACTGTCGTCAGTGTTCTCTTTAGACCCCGCCCACTCTCTAGTAGTCTCAGACATTATCAAGCCTCAGAACTAAACATTTAAACAGGACGATATGGTGTTTACAGTATACAGCTCGTACAATTCAAAAGCTACAAACTTTGTATGTTAAAAGTAACACTTAAAAGTATGACTTCTTATAATTTTACATTTTATTTGCCATTGCATTATTACCTGTAATAACAAACTGTCTAACTTTTTTAGGTTAGATAATCCATTGGGGAAATTAAAAAAAATAATAAAGGTAAAAAAATAGATAGATGTATGTGTTGCAAGTATCATACAGTAATGAAGACTGGACGTTTATGCGATGACAACTTTGACATAAACAAGCAAAAGTTTTCCATCTTTCCAGAATGAATGGATGTTTGTGCTTGCGTAATAATCTTCTCTTCGTGCGCTTCACAGTGTCCGGAGGCTAAAAACTGTCCTTGCTGCAGCTGGATACTTCTCAACGAGAAGCGGCATCTCCAATCTAAATCACAGATACCTCATTAACAACCCGCCCCCCCATTAGCCGCACCGCGTACGCCCGATTCTGCTTGTGCCGCTTCCACCACCAGGACAACGCTGTACAGTGGAACCTTGGGTTATGAATGAACATCTCTGACAACGTACAAATTGGGTTACGACTAAAAAGTTTGCCAAACTTTTGCATCTGTTCACGACCACACACTCAGGTGACGAACAAGCCAGTTTCTCTTCCGGTTCGTACGCTCCGATGATTTCCGCACGTGTTCGGTCTCTCCCTATACATTCATTGTGAACTTTTTGTGCTCTATTTCGTTTCCCTTCCGGTTTGCACACGCCGGTGATTTACACACATGTTCAGTCTCTCCCTGTACAGTACATTGTTCTCGGTCAAACATGCATCGCGCAGAGGGACTTTGTGGTATAGCGGGTCCACAGCTCACGTCAAAAGAGGCCAGTTTTAAATAAATAATCGCCGCGCTACAGCTGCCACGTCCTCTTCATAAATAGAAGTGCGAGGCAGCTAAAGGGAGGAAAAAGAAAAGAAAGACGGAGGTTGTGGAGTGAGGAAGTAAGCAGGAAGCAGTGTGGAAAGAACTGGTGCGTGCCCGCAGGCAGGCAGCTGGACAGTGAGCCCAAGCAGGGGTGGGGCAGAAGGAAGCGGTCGCTCCAGCTGAGCGATCAAGGTGCTGGAGTGACCAGAAGAAGGACGGCTGGCCGCGTAAGGCCAAGAAGGCAGCGGGGGTCACCAGTTAAAAGAATGCACCGGGTTTGTTTTTAAAGAGACTGCTTCCAGCATTGCTTAACCTCATTGTATTTAATGAAGACTTTTTTCTATTGGATTTTAACCTCCACTTCACTTCTGTTTTTATGGGATTATTTATTTATTTAAGGATTCTGAAAGTACTGCACTTTATTTAATTTGGACTTTGTTTTTGATTGTTGTTTTGTTGATTTTAATAAAAGCACTTGGCACTTTTTGCACCATCCCCTTGCTCCATTGTACAGTAGTGCCTCACTGTCGTGCTCATCGGTAACATTACTGATGGTGACGGGTTTAAGGGCTCCCGGAAGCGAGATGGGAGCATGCAGCGAACCCGCATCTTCACAGACTTTACACAGAAACTGTAATCTCCTCTCCACCCAGTTCCTCCTCACTTCCTTCATGTCAGAACTCGAATCATGCAAGGTTAGTTTTCTTGGTTGTTTATGGTTAGTTTTTGTATAAATTAAGAATTTTTCAAATTTTCGTTTTTTTCCCTGTGCTTAAAACTCTTGAAATAAAAGTGTTTACAGTGATTGGTTCATAAGGCTATGCGTGAACTCCTGCAAGGTTAGTTTTCTTGGTTGTTTATGGTTATTTTTTGTATAAATTACGGATTTTTCAACTGTTTATTTTTTTCCCTGTGCTTAAAACTCATGAAATAAAATTGTTTACAGCGAGCGGTTTGTAAGGCTACAGCGTGAGCTCTTGCAATGTTAGTTTTTTCTGTTCAAGATTTTCTCAGTGTTATTCAAAGTTTTTACATTTAGTTTACTATTACACTGTGCATTCTATGGTATAATTAACTATTTTTGTGCTTAAAAATCTTTAACAAAATATATTTACATACAGTTCATATGGTCCGGAACGGATTAATTGTATTTACATGCAATCCTATGGAGTCGGGTCACGACCAAATCGGGTTGTGACCAGAGTTTTGGAACGAATTACAGTTGTGACCCAAGGTTCCATTGTTTTCTAAACTGTACTTGCTGTTTTAAATACGGCCCCGTAACACGAAGTGCCACAGTATTGACCGTGGAAACACCGGGAAGGGAGAGAGGAGCCATTTTACTGCAGTGAGTCTTAATGCGAGCACCTTTTCTATGATTTTGAGCCTTAGAATAGATTCGATTCATTTAATTTGTCTCTGCGAGGGTACAATTTAAAAAACTGTATTTTTTAGAAGTTGGAGCATTATGCATTAAAACTACTTACCCGGGCACTGCCCAGTGCTGTTGCTTAGGTAAAATATATCTTATTATCATATACTAGTAGCTGAGTAGTTAATAAGTGGTCATCTGTGAGTTTGTTGAAGATAAACTATTGATTGAAATATAAAGGTTTGCCAGCCTTTCACTGTTGGACATTTTTGTCTTTTTTTTTTGTAGCGAAAGTAATTTAAAAATGTTTACTCCAAAAATTCCTAATTGCAGGGAAGTGTTGAGCTCACAACAACCTGAGGTGAGCTCTTCAGGATATTTTATTTTGCTTGCATTTCTACATAAACATTTTAAGAAAGAATTTTAGTGATTTTACTTTTTTTAGGTTGATGATAGTCTACACAGGTTTGTATTGTGTCTTTTTCACAGCTGGAAACCAGTGCTGAGCATAAATTTGCCCAAGGCATTGGTAAGCATCATCTCTTGTACGTCCACATTTGCCACCGTTCTCTAAAGTGTCAGCAGATTAGAAATGACACTCAACGACTATCTATACTAATAAAAGGCAAAGCCCTCACTGACTGACTGACTGACTGACTGACTGACTCATCACTAATTCTCCAACTTCCCGTGTAGGTAGAAGGCTGAAATTTGGCAGGCTTATTCCTTACAGCTTCCTTACAAAAGTTGGGCAGGTTTCATTTCGAAATTCTACGCATAATGGTCATAACTGGAAGCTGTTTTTCTCCATTTACTGTAATGGAGATGAGCTTGAAACCCGTGGGGGCGGAGTTTTGTCTGACATCATCACGCCTCCCACGTAATCACGCAGTACGTAGAAAACCAGGAAGAGGCCCAAAAAGCACTGAAGAAAACATGCATTATATAATTGAGAAGGCAGCGAAACAATAAGAAGCGAGCGAGTGACATATACAACCATATTCATGAGTTCTGCTACTTCGGAAACAAAGCACAGTGTAAACCTACACTTTAAATTAAGTTCATAGACAGGCTGCCGCTGGCGTTTGTAATTTAGTGCCTGCCCATATAAGGCCGTCCGTCAGCGGCAATCCAATAGCAAACTGCCACGGGTAAATATTCACGGGTGAAGGACTGTGCTTATGCAGAGGAAGATGAGATGGTCAGGGTGGTGTTTGGCACAAACTCAGCGAAACTGCGAGAGAAAGTTTTAAGTACCGGGACTTCGGTAGCATTAGATATAGCCATGGACATAGCACGACATGGCAGCAGCACAGCTGGGAACCTTCGATGCATGTACACCGAGCGGCTCACGTGAACTGACGCAGTGCACAGACAAAAAGCAACAGTTCCGAAGAGCGCTGAACAAAAACCGAATTACACAATTGAAAAGGCAGCAAAAAAATATGAAGCGTCTGATACATACAAACATATTATTCATAACTGCAGCTACTGCAGAAACAAAGCACACGGTGGAAAAAGTGAATGTCCCGCTAAAGGAAGACAGTGTTAAAAAAAAAACCCCGTGCATGCAGTGTGTCAGGTCTCAGATAAAGAAGACGAGCTGTTTATTGATGCAGTAAGAAACGAATCTTTTTCATAGCTTCTTTAACACACTACGTCTCCGCTGCGATACGCGGGTATATATATATACCCCGATCTACATACTCGAATAATGAATACTTTATTCGCCATCAATGATTGTTTTGGTAAAGCCATACTCAGTGTATTCATTAGATGAACGGTAAAAAAGTAAGAGCGAGGGGAGGGTCACTTATTGAGGCATGCAGGCAAAACCACATTAGCACGCGGGCTCGATGTACG
>JANRMT010062791.1:129637610-129662101 GCA_026402145.1 Polypterus bichir lapradei | reverse complement strand
TATATATATTATATTGATAGCAATTTTAAATTGCAGTATAAAAACATTACCTGTGGTGATCTCATGTGAACATGTGTCAGCTTCTATATTTACTCTTGTACAGTCAGTCAGTCAGACTGGCATATTCCAATTCAAGGTAACAGGCACTGAATATCAAGCACAAGACAGACAAAAACACTGGACAGGGTGCCAGTCAATCACAAAGCCCAGTTTAACTTGGGCCACTTTGAAGTTGCTAATGAACCTATCCTGCATGTCACTGAGGATCTTCTTCTACTTCTTTCGGCTGCTCCCGTTAGGCAGACTGAGAGCTGGAGGTGGCAGAGTTAAAGATGCTAAGATTTGTATTGGGTGTGACAAGGAAAGATAGAATTAGAAATGTGTACATTAGAGTGTCAGCTCAAGTTGGACAGTTGGGAGACAAAGTCAGAGAGGCGAGATTGCCCTGGTTTGGACATGTGCAGAGTAGAGATGCTGAGTATATTGGGAGAAAGATGCTAAGGACAGAGCTGCCAGGCAAGAGAAAAAGTGGAAGGCCTTATAGAAGGTTTATGAATGTGGTGAAAGAGGACATGCAGGTGATGGGTGTAACAGAACAAGATACAGAGGACAGAAAGATATAGCGTTGTCTATACTTGGCGTAAAGCCATGCACATTTTCATGCCAGCTCAAACCATTGCATATGCATGTTCTCGGCTTGGTTTTGCTAACTGGCGGCACCCAGCATCAAAGCAGTGCTACTGTTTCTGTGTGGTTTCCTTTTATTTTTTAGATTCACATCCCTGAAGCGGCTTTATCAAATACACTGAAATTAACCGCATATTGTTTATTAGATTAAGGCATCTGATTGTAATCAACCTGTAACAATATAATGTTCCACATAATGGCCAAACTATTCAAAATACCATAGCTGCTTTAGCTTTGTTACTCTCAGTGCACCACTGAGTATTTTAACCCACTGCATCTGAGTGTGGAATCACAGCTCTACAGCAGCTGATCGGAAAGAGAATGATCATGATACAACATCTAGCACACACTGCCTCAGCCATGCGAAAAGTCTATTTGAACTTTTCCCATATGGCAAACGCTTCAGAGCCTTTCCTTTAGGGACCTCACAGTTCAGAAACAGTTTCATCCCAAGAGCTCTAAACGCACTAAATCATTCTATCTTGTGCTCCCGGTAGAACTGTTTGTACTTATTAGTATAAACAGTACTAATACAGTACTTATTAGTAGCATAGTGTAAGTACAATTACCTCACTGAAAACTTGCACTATAGTTGTAATATTGCACAATCTGAGTCACTTTATGAACAATTTCACTATCTGCACTATACTGTATGTGCATGCTTTAATGCTGTATATTTTTCATTGCTTTTTTTTACCATATTATTAATAATTAATAATAATAATAATAATATTACTGTTACTTTATCACTTTATAGGAAAATAATTTTATGGAGGATTTGCATATTGAATCTCATTGTACCATACAATAACAATAAAGGAATTCAATTCAATTCAATAGAAGAGAGTGCATATTTACATATGATGATGACTCGCTTCTAAGACAATTTAGATTTCCAAGCATTATCCTCTTGAAGCTTTTGATATCATTTTTAATATGAAATGCAGTAAAGTATGTATATTACATTATAAAGATACATTTTTAACTTCATTTAAACAATATGTATTTTTAATTAAACATGTGAGGGTACAGTGGCTCAGCGGTAGTGATGAGTTGGATCCCCGTTCAGGGATTGTTCATGCCTCGCGCTGTATGCTTGCTGGAACTGGCGCGACCCTGGATGGATAGATGGATGGAATAATGAAACATGTACAACGAAGATATTTCAATGTTCCTTAAAAGTTTTGAAGAATCAGCGTTCTAAGCTTACAGATGGCTTGACATTTATTACAAAGCTGATTGTGTGGCAATTGGTTACTTAGAGAAAGAAAAGGAAGGACAGGAATTGGGGGTTAGTATGTTTGAAAGAGACAGTACTGCTGCAATAAATTATTTAATTGAGGGTCACGCACAGTGCAGCAAGCATCTTGCTGGATGCAGGAACAATCTCTGGATGGGGCTGTAGCTCATCGCTACCACTGCCCCCATGTTTAGTACATGCTTTAATTCCTATCATAATGAAAATTATATCAAGTATACATGTTAGTATTTAAATTGTTCAGAGAGATGACATATCATGAATGTAATGTAATCTGTGTCCTGTCAGCATAAGAGAAAGCCCATTTAAGAAGCACATAGTGATTCACACACATAGAGTACATAGAAGAACACATAGAATGCAAAGCATTTAACGTGTCACTTTAGTTACAATGGGATCTGAGAAACTCTAGTAAATGAAACATTGATTTTAAGATTAAGTTTACAACGTTCTACTTTAATGACAAAATAAACTACAAGATTGAAGTGAACATTTGAACTTTTTTTCACTGTGTCCATATTTTTTTTTCTTTTCTCAGTACCCTAATACGTTTTCGTATGACACTCAGACTGTGAGCAATGACTCGCCTATTTGTGGCAACTCTGATATCAGACCACTTTTTTTTTTATTTTGGGCATTGTGCGACTTTTTGAAATTGAACTTTTGAGTTCCTCTGCACTGTGTATCACTCGATCAACTTCCTTTTTTTGTTTATACCACTGCTCAAGCCAACAAATAGCATGTTTTTTCTTGCCTCAACTTCACATTTGCTGAAATTCTTTTTCTTACATGCTTTTTCCATTATCTTTAAACCAAACACTAAACGGAAAGGGCTATTTATATCAATTTGCATATTAAAATATGCGAAATTCTGGAACAAGTCGGGGTGGAGCTTTAGGTGCGTGCATGAACGATACTTTTCACATTGACAGGCAGAACCAGAGAAGACTAACTTGTCAGTTCTGCTCCTCAGTCTGGCACATAACTATTTAAATTTGGTTCGCAGAACTGACAGGCTTACCCTACTGTATGTATGTCATTTGTTCCAACATAGACAATGACAACTGGATCCACCCCGCTCTGGCCAAGAGCCTATACACCCTTCCAGGGAAGTTTCCCACCTGTGCACCCAGAAGTTATCACACCATGCAAGACTCTCAGTCACCTGTGTTCCGATCCCCCTAATGAGTCCCCAACTATTATTAACTCTCTCTTTCTAGGCACTGCTTTGGAGGTAGTTTGCTGGGGCTCCTCGTGCCTACCTACCACATCAGAATCTTCAGAGACACTGTCCAGCTCCACAAGGACCTGAAAACGGTTTGACACTTCCAGTTCTAAGGCTGATGTCCCCAGACGTGGTGCACCCTTTACCTTGCACCTTGTGTCCATGACCCACCTATCTTTTCCTGTCCAGTTTGGAATTTTCTCCCATACCACCTTAGAGGTGCAAACTATATCTCTAAAGGACACATGGGCCGGGTCCACCAATTCTCTACTACAACGCAAGCCAGCCAAATCCTCATCCAGTTTAGTGACCCTGAGCTCCAGGTGCTGGATTGCAACCTTGAGCTCCAGGTGCTGGATCAGCTGGCACCTCCTGCAGATGTAACACTTCTCCAAGCTGTCCTCTAGAAAGAAAGCCAAACATCGAACACAACTTGCATTGCACTGGCCTCATTATTAAATTTTGAGTTAGGGTTACGAAAACTGCCTAAACCTTTTTATTTTATTAGAAGTAAAAGATTTAACGTAAATGGTAAAACAAAAAAAAAGTTAAACCAAAGAAATTAGATTAAAGAACTGCTACAGCTATTTTACACCTTCTGGCCCCTTAAACTCCAGTAATCTTCTCCCTCTCTACTGCCTGCTGTTTGTCCTTTAATGATGTTAACTTTACTTTTCTCTGTCTGTTCTCCTAACTTTGTGTTCTTCTTAATCTTTACTTAAAAGCTCTTTACTTGCACCATTTGTACTCCTTCATATAAATAAACCTTTACGTTGTCGCCCTCTTAACTGCTCTATTTTCCTGACCGCTAAGAATTGTTCAATCTAGAAAAACTCGCTTACTGAATATCCGCTGCTAGTTAATTTCTTACTGTTTTGTCTACTCCTACAGCCTCTTGTGCCTAATCAACATTTTAACGATGGCTGCCTACCTACATACTGCTGAGCCTTTCTCTTTAATGCTTTGAAGTCAGCTGCTGCCTTTTCCCCACTTACAAAATACTGCTTCTCTTATTTATAACTATTCATCTATACTATACAAGTTATTTACTTTCAGAGAGTCAGTGTCAGCTACTGTTGCTTACTACCCTGCTTTACCAATGCTAGTTTGAATACAAATAAGAAGCAGAAGTTAAAGTAACAAATATGTTTTCCAAACCAGTGTATTTTGGGTTCAACTAAGTAATTGTTAGTCAAAAGCTTTGACCTTCCAATTCCTGAAAGACATTTTTTATTAAACAGTTCACAAAAATTGAAAACTTTTTTTGATATTGGCATGGTTTGAGTTTTTCAATTCCATTGGTTCACTTTACACAGGCAGTTAGTGCCCACTATGGCCAGGTGTCAGAATGTGCCTGAACATGCAGAGGTCATTTTGTTAATTTGTTTGGTCATGATTCTTTGGTTGATTTCCTTGTGCTCCTTCACTTTTGGAATATTCTGATATTTTTTGTTTATTTGTTGAGCATGGGAAATGAAATTATTATTCATTATTTAGGTATTTGTATTTTTGTGCACTCTGAATTGTTATTTTAATATTTTTTCCCAGACATCATCATCAACTAGATACATTAATTTCATTTAATGTAATTTGTTGTTAAACCTGTGATAATTTCAGAGACATCACTATGGCCTCTGCCATGCTGTTTATAGTGACAAAGCTGCTACTAGCCATGTGATGTTGAGGCCATGCAACTAGTTCTGTCTGCACACTAATGTTTTAAGTTCCTAGGGCAGCGTAGCAAAGGTGTCCAAGTCATGAATCTCTCACATGTGACAATAAAAAAAAAACATAGATTAAGACTGGAAGAACACCAAAATAAAAACAAAAGCACAAAAGGGAAATGAGAGCGGAATGGACTTGAAGATTTTTTTTAAAGTATGGGAAATTGAGAAATAAAAAAGAAAAAAGAAAGAAAAAGAAGAAAAAATTGGGCATAGTGTAAAGAGCTACAGAGCCAGAACTGGAGTTTATTAAGAAAACAAATTCACAGCTGCAGAGATGTTGGAGGAGCCTCTACCCTTGTGCTGAGACTCTCAAGTGAGACACTTTTACATCTGCTGAGGCCCCAGCCCCTAGCAAGTGCCAACATCAGTTACTCTCAATCAGCTACTCCTTCATGGATCACCAATTGGCAGGGCCACTCTCCTGTCTTTTCTCCTGAAAGTACCATATTTTTTGCTCCATAAGACGCACTTTTTTCCCCAAAAGTGGGTGGAAATGTCTGTGCTTCTTATGGAGCAAATATTGCGTCACAGACTGTGATGTGTATTACTTGACCTGTCAGCAGTAGTGATAGCTGTTAGAATAGGAAGTGGTAGGCCCACGAGAAACCCCTAGGGACGCTTAACACTAGACTTACCAAAGCCTACGAAAAAACCCGTAAATCCGTCCCACCTTAAATCCCTTTGCACCTCTTCGTCAGTGCCTTTTGTCTTGTAAATGTGTCGATAAGCAGCAAGCAGCCTGCTATCACATCCACCCACCACCGCACAGTTTTCTCAGCTCAAGTTTGTTTACCTGCATGTCAGTTGTTTAGAGTTGTATAGAGTGAGAAGTCAACTGAGGTGAACTCAGATGATGACGAGGGTTCTACATCAGATAAAGAATGCACATCGCACTTTTGCCATCGCTGTACTTTGTATATGTACACGGGAAACTCTGCAGTCTACTTGTGACTTAATGCTGTAGGAAGATAAGCAAATAAATCAAGGTAAATAGGTAAATAACATTCGATCTGGCTCTTATATACAAAGTACAGCGATGGCAGCTTCCACCTGGAGCTATAGACTCTTTAGTACGCGAGCGACTCTCCACGCTAGTGTTTCGATATGGACGGTGTATGTGCCCAAAAAAGAAGTCTGACTTCATTCTCATACCATTGCTTATGAACTGAAGTGTCAGCGTGCACTTTTTGTGGCATTACACGTGTATTTTTTGAGGATGCCCGTGTCAATCAAACACAGGAAGCTCTGCAGTCTACTTGTGACTTTACACTGTAGGAAGTAAGTAAATAAATCAAGGTAAATAACATTCGATCTGGCTTTTATGTAAGTAACATATAAATGTTAATCCTTTGGGCACATGCATCGTCCAGATCTAAACACTAACATGGAGAGTCGCACGCGTACTGAAGAGTCTATAGCTGCAGGTGGAAGCTACCATTAGCAATGCCTTAGATGGAACTGAAGATAGAATCATATATGAAGATAGCAAAGAAAGTGATATCAGTGATTGTAAGCAACTGAGCTTCATAAATTCTGACACTAGCGATGAGGAGTTCTTGGGGTTTCCAGAAAACTAGAAGAGTGCTTGAACCTTAAAGTCTCTCCTCATTTGTTAATGACAGTGATGATGGTTCTTAATACCACTATTGACTTTACATGGTTGAAATATTATTCTGCTATATTATATTAAATATATTAGTACACCATTTGGTTCAGAATATTTCTTTTCTTGTTTTCCTCCTCTAAACCTAGGTGCGTCTTATGGTCAGGTGCTTCTTATGTAGGGAAAAATATGGTAATTCTGGCTTGTATTGTATTGACCTCTTTCTTTTTGACACCCACTGCACGCCCAACCTACCTGGAAAGGGGTCTCTCTTTGAACTGCCTTTCCCAATGTTTCTTCCATTTTTTCCTTACATGGGTTTTTTTGGGAGTTTTTTCTTGTCTTCTTAGAGAGTCAAGGCTGGGGGGCTGTCAAGAGGCAGGGCCTGTTAAAGCCCATGGCGACACTTCTTGTGTGATTTTGGGCTATACAAAAATAAATTGTATTGTATTGTATTTTAACTGCTGTGAGTCCTATAGTAGAATGGACAGGTATTCCATCTAGGATAGAGGGTGATTACTTGCTCAACCAAAATGGCATGAGGAAAGAAATTGGATGGTCAAGTATTCCAGTCAGATTGGTTTTCAGTACCTTTCCTGTTTGGGAGGCCTTAGTGGAAGGACTGCTTCTTGGGGTCATATATTTCCCCAATACATGGGGCAGCACCATTCCCCTGGTGGAGCTCCCATTTATATACTCACAGGATCTGGTGGAAGTTGTAGTCTGAATAGTCAGCTTTGTTGGGGTACTTAGGTGCCACCAGGGGGAGCTGCAGGGTACTATTGTCTATATTTTGGGAGACTTTTGCCTGACTCCTTAAGTACTTCTAATGTGCAGTGTTGTGGCACTAGAAGTTCTCCCGGGTCCAGCATAAAGAAGCCACCTTGTCTTTGCTAGGGAGTCAGAGTCGGGAAGAAGATGATGAAACTTACTGTGGAGGTGGAAGGAGACAGAAAGGCATTTGATTTATTAGATTATACTGTGTGGACTGACCTAAAAGCCTGTCAAGGTATTGTTATAAAATAAAATAACTTTCTTTTAACTTGGAACTGTATCTGTGCCAGTTGTGTCAGGTGTTTGGGGCGAACTGGTGCCCACTAAAGTCCACACTATTTAACTTCCAGGTCAGAAAACCTCTCAAATAGAAAAGCCCCTATTTTTCCATCCATCCATCCATCCTCTTCCGCTTATCCGAGGTCGGGTCGCGGGGGCAGCAGCTTAAGCAGAGAGGCCCAGACTTCCCTCTCCCCAGCCACTTCTTCCAGCTCTTCCGGGAGAATCCCAAGGCGTTCCCAGGCCAACAGGGAGACATAGTCCCTCCAGCGTGTCCTGGGTCTTCCCCGGGGTCTCCTTCTGGTTGGACGTGCCCGGATCACCTCACCAGGGAGGCGTCCAGGAGGCATC
The DNA here is from genome assembly GCA_026402145.1 of Polypterus bichir lapradei. Classification (NCBI taxonomy): domain Eukaryota; kingdom Metazoa; phylum Chordata; class Cladistia; order Polypteriformes; family Polypteridae; genus Polypterus; species Polypterus bichir. The sequence continues at coordinate 129,654,197 of JANRMT010062791.1, read as the reverse complement.
CTGATCAGATGCCCGAGCCACCTCATCTGACTCCTCTCGATGCGGAGGAGCAGCGGCTCTACTCTGAGCCCCTCCTGGATGACTGAGCTTCTCACCCTATCTTTAAGGGAAAGCCCAGACACCCTGCGGAGGAAACTCATTTCAGCCGCTTGTATTCGCGATTTCGTTCTTTCGGTCACTACCCATAGCTCATGACCATAGGTGAGGGTAGGAGCGTAGATCGACTGGTAAATTGAGAGCTTTGCCTTACGGCTCAGCTCCTTTTTCACCACAACAGACCGATGCAGAGCCCGCATCACTGCGGATGCCGCATGATCCGCCTGTCGATCTCACGCTCCATTCTTCCCTCACTCGTGAACAAGACCTCGAGATACTTGAACTCCTCCACTCGGGGCAGGATCTCTCCCCCAACCCTGAGAGGGCACTCCACCCTTTTCCGGCTGAGGACCATGGACTCGGATTTGGAGGTGCTGATTCTCATCCCAGCCACTTCACACTCAGCTGTGAACCGATCCGGAGAGAGCTGAAGATCATGGCCTGATGAAGTAAACAGGACAACATCATCTGCAAAAAGCAGTGACCCAATCCTGAGTCCACCAAACCGGACCCCTTCAACACCCTGGCTGTGCCTAGAAATTCTGTCCATAAAAGTTATGAACAGAATTGGTGACAAAGGGCAGCCCTGGCGGAGTCCAACTCTCACTAGAAAAGGGGCTCGACTTACTCGACAATGCGGACCAGGCTCTGACACCGGTTGTACAGGGACCGAACAGCCCTTATCAGGGGGTCCAGTACCCCATACTCCCGGAGCACCCCCCACAGGATTCCCCGAGGGACACGGTCGAACGCCTTTTCCAAGTCCACAAAACACATGTAGACTGGTTGGGCAAACTCCCATGCTCCCTCCAGGACTCTGCTAAGGGTGAAGAGCTGGTCCACTGTTCCGCGACCCCTATTTTTCATTTTATTATATTACAGTACTTGAAAAAGTGTACATGTATCCATATTAAGATAGACTGGATTCCTGACAGTGTTGGTTCCAGGTTTGTTCTGAACAGCACATGGATAAGCTGAAGCTCCCAATGACTTTGTCAAAGAAAAAAAACAGTTTAGCTATGGGCTGAAGGGTCTGCTTTAACTAATAGAAAAGACCCATGAAGTGCTGATTAGTTATTCTTTTTTACCAATAAAAATGTACACATACAATGGGCCTGATGGACTGTTGCCCTGTACAAGGCCTTGTACCCAGTGGTTTTGGGACAATCTCTGACTCCTGGTAGCCCTAAATTGAATTAGGCAGGTTTTGATAATGAATGAATGAATCAATGTGCAAATACAGTAAAGGCCTAAGAATATCAAATGAAAATTTGACACATAAGTTTTAAGAAAGTAACACATGTAGATTTATTGCTAAATTCAACTTAAAACAATTAGCATAGAGAGAGCTAGCTGAGCAAATAGGGAGTTTTCAGGGCCAGAGAGATCAGTCTAGAACAGAACAGAGTTGACTAGAACAAAACGGCAGCAAAAACAGTGCACTAATTAAGAAAAGGGTTAGAATGAAAACCTGCAGCCACTGCGGCCCTCCAGGTGCAGAGAGCTGGGGACCCTTTGTCTAGAAACAACCTGCAATAACTATCTTCTCTTTATTCTGGCAGAAATTATTGAGCAATATGACATAAGAGCAACAGAGCAAATTATTGACTTTTTCCCTCTAGCCATACAACTTCTAAATAACAGCAATTACAATCATTTTATGTTTTTCCTCTGGAGGACTAATACATACATTTTTCTTTAAACTGATTGTTTTTACTACTCTGAAAGTTATCAGTTTGTTACTGACATTTACGATGATGTTTTACTTAGAGAAATTTCCTGCAGGTACAATACATAATTTAACTAAAACTAAACTTCATCCCATATTACACAGATATATGTATAACACTAACTGGTGAATATAAATAGGCCCTGTATGAGTGGGTGCAAGTGCTGGGATGTGCATGGGTTAGCTTCTTAATGGATTGGGGAACCCACAAATTTGTTTCTTCCTTGTATCCAATGTTGCTGCGATTGGGTTAGGCCCTAAATTGAACTAAACTTTAAACTGAAGGTAAAAGAGAAACACAGTCAAAGTGGGGGCACCCTCATAGACAGAAATTATGCTGCTACATTTCTTAAGTTACAGTTATTTGCATGAAACTTTTTTTTCTTTTCTTTTCTAATTGTTGATAAGGATAATGACACTGCTGTCTGGTTCTTAACTAATATTCAGAAGCGGTTGTTTACTCCCAAATTGCATTCAAGATGTAGCATGAAAATATAATATACCATACTGAACTATACTTACCTTATTCCTGTCTAGAAAAAATAAAATAGCATCCAGCAAAACTGGATTAGTGAACAGTACATTTCTACAATAAGGTTTCCAGCATAATCATTATTGGGTAACAACTGTATTAATTCACACTTACAGATTTTTACAATCAATTTGACACATTTGTCAGAACACCTTTCTCAGAAATCATCACAGCACCACAACATTTGGTCACAGCTCACTGATAATTTATCATTGTTTTCACACAAACTGCAAATGCTAAGGCACATATTGGACTACTCTAAATGCTTTTATCATTGCATGGTACATTTCCCATATGACCCTAACAAGCTCAAGGCCGAATTAAGACCCCGACAGGCCCCTGGGTGACTTAGCTCCTTAACAAGGATTTGATCATATTTTTAACAATGAAGCGTGCACACACAGGGAAGCTTAATGCAGTACAGTATTTCAGCACGAGACTAGAGGGTCCTCCATGCTAATTTTGGTTTGCAGATATTTGATCATTTCTTCAAGCACGTTTTTTTCCTTCATTATTTCATCTTGCAGATGCTCAATCATTTCATCGAGCCACCCCTTTCCCATTGTGGATACTCAATCATGTCATCATGCGGTGGGGGGGGGGTCCTCCCTTGATCATTTTCGTGTGTGGATACTAGACCATTTAAACGAACATCACGGGCCACTTGCTGTGCACCCAGAACTGCCCTGATGGCAGATCCACAACTAAACAAGATCATCAATACAGTTGGTACATTTAACAGTCAGCTCATTACTCTCTCGCTCTAACATATTAGCTCACAGGATATAAAACATTTCATACATGCAACTTTTGTAGGCTATAATTTATTTTACACAGGCCAAGCTGGTGTGAACAGTATTTATGGCTCTATACTGTTTCTTCCTTTTTGAAACAATTTTAGGCACCTGCCTTCAGTCTCACCATACAGGAGTATATCATCAAACTACTAATTTCTAAGCAATTCTATAGTGCCCGTGGTTTTTTTTTTTGATATAGTATGTAGTTCTAACATGGAGTGAGAGGCTATTTTTGAAAGACAAGCCCAAGGTTTTTTGAGAGGAAGTGGTGCACAAATACACAATAGGCATGTAGGATTGGGAAATGGCAGAGACAGAAGGAGAAAAAGTCAAAAGAATCCCAGAGTGCTCCTTCAAATATGAGCTACCATTGTTGACCATGTAGTCAACAATGGTCTAAGTATGGCTGAGGCAGGTAGATGAGTGCAGCCTCAGGTGAGCCGGTCAACCATAATGCAGACATTTACTACAGGTACTACAAATACTGTAAATTCATATACAATCTTAAAAAAATTCTGAACCTTTACAAAACTGTTTATTACTGTATTTGAGTACTGATGTTGCAAATGGCCAGGATCCTTGCCCGACCGGGACATGAAGATTATGGAAGGACCGTGGGATAGCCCATATTCAGGACATTAGCTTCCCCAAATCACTAGCCCCCCAGGATTGCAGCAGTGCCTCGGACTCCCACAGGACTCCATGCGAGTTGGAGTTTGGAGCATCCCTGTTGGGCTCCATGGGTGCTGCAGGAACGGCTGAGCTCTTTGTTGCAGCGCTTCCACCACACCTGGAAGTGCTGCTGGAAGGAGATCACCGGACACCTGGAACACTTCAGAAAACTCTATAAAAGGAGTCAGCCATCACTACTCTGGAAGCCAGAATTGGGAGGGAGGTTGGCAAAGCTTTCAGAGGAGAAGTGAAGGCAAAGAGGAGAGAGAAAGAGAGAGAGAGAGTGAGAGAGAGAGAGAGAGAGAGAGAGGAAGAAGAAAGCAAAGAAAGTGCTTTGGAACTGTGTATTGGTACTTAACTGTACTCTGTTGCTGTGCAGAGCGAGAGAAAGCACTTCCCCACGTGAATAAAAATGTGTGCTATATTGGAATGTGGGGCAGAGTGGTGAATCCCGTAATTGCCAGGTGCCTGCTTGATTCCACTCCTTTGGCCCTTGAGCAAGGCCCATAACCTGCACTTGCTTCGTCCTGGATACGACGTTAATCTGCATCGAGCACTGCAAGCGGGTCCTCCAACTAGCAGGGAAAACTCGGGGGTTGGTGGCAGGATTGGCACTCCAGCCACTGTAGAAAACCTCACACTGTTCCAGTGTGGTGTTGAGGTGTCACCCGTTGCAAAGTGGCACTCAGGTCCCAATCCAGGTGGTTCATCAAGTGATGGGTATGGAAATGCACTGTAAAATCAGTGCATGTTCCCAGACTATGCTGAAACTTGTGTCCTGGTGTCTGCTTGTGTTGAGTTTGGGTGGCTGGAGCAGCTCTGTCTGGTCACATTGTAAACTAGGTCATTACAGTATATTGTGGGTGTTCAGGAGGAAGGATGGGCATCCAGGCCTGGATAACAGAAGGTTTCATACCTAGTCATGAGGCCATAATGGAAGCACTGGGAGAATAGACTCATCAGGAGCAGGTAATGCCCTGCACAGCAGGTGGCAGTGTTCCTCAGGGCTAAACCCGATTAGGACACCCACAAGGTTGCATGAGAAATGAAGCCAGGAAATGCAACCCTGTCTGGGTCTTTGGGGTCCACCAGAGGGCACTGTCAGGGGAGGACTTCCCTGGTTTCTGCTCTGGATGACTAGGACAAGAGACCAGAAGCATTTCCCTGGTCAGGCTTAAAAGAAAGCCTGCTGCCTCATTTGGACTGAGTCAGATTCAGGAGGCAATGGGCTACAGTCTTGGCGGAGGAAGAGGAATTGTGCTTAGTGCTTTATTTTGTTATTCCTGTCAAGAAGGCACTCGGGCTCAATAAAACCCTCTATTTGAGATGGATACATTGAGGTAGTGTTATCTTCACTAACATCTGAAATCGTGCTGAACGATATATATGAACAATCAGCTTTTTGAACCACTGCCCTGACAGGGTGGCAGAGGCCCAATAAACAGAGTGAGGTCAAATAATGCCATTGCATTCCAGGAGTTCAAGCACACGGTCATGTAGGACAACCAGTGGCGGCTCGTAGCTAAAATTAGTATGGGTGCTGCTCCAGAAAATTTTTAGCCTTTGTTTTAAAATTGTGTAAAAAGAAACAAACATGTATAAAAAGAAAATTTATTCAGAAACTTGATAAAATCCTAAAAGAACAAAATCAAACATTTTTTACTTACTATAACCTAAATTGTTACAGTTCAAGCTTGATCTATTCATTTAAAAATGAAATCCATTCTTCTTGTTTTAATTTGTGCGAAAAGATCAATAATTTTCTCCTTGATCTCTGGATGACAACTGAGGAAATTTTTTTTCATTGAAAGCACTGCAAGTGCATTTAGTCTTTCCGAATTCATAGTACTTCTTAGAAAAGTTTTTATTCTTTTCAATGTTGAAAAACAACGTTCTGCCTCAGATGTATTCATGGGAACTGTCAAGAGGATTTTTATCAGTTTCGTAATTTCACTAAGAACATCATCTAGATTATTTTCCAAGATAAATTTCAGCAGCTCAATTAATTTGCAATATTCATGAATATCAGACCTACAACAGAATACTTTTAGTTCAGTTTCAAGCTTTTCTTTGTCAATCATGGGATATGCTTCAGTGGTCAGTACTATCTCTTCTGTAGGATGTTCATTCTTAAAACTAGTGAAGCATTTCTTTTTGAACAATTTAGCAGCCACTAAGTGTTTAGTGGAAGAATATCTGTCCATTATATCAACACATATACAGTGTAAACGCTGGCCCGGACACACACAGACGGACATCATAAGTTCACCCAACACACTGTTTATTTACAATTATTTACAAGTTTTGCTCACGTGCAACCCCGGTGCCTCCTGCACCGATTCCCCCAAAGTCCAGGGCTCACAGTCCTTGTGCCTTTCCTCTGGCCGCCTCCTGTCCTCTCTCCAGCTCTGCCAACTACCTCCCGACATCCACTAATGACTGGAGGGAGGCGGCCCCTCTTATAGGATCCCGGATGGGCTCCAGCTGCTTCCCGGCAATTAGTCTTGGCCACACCCCTGTGTGGCAGAAGTGCCGGCTGCGCACCCGGAAGCCGTCCAGGTGTCCCTGGTCGTCTTCCCCCTGGCACTTCCTGGTGTGGCGGAAGTGCTGGGCTCCCGGGATGATAAGGCACTGTGGCGCCGCCTGCCGGTGGCCACGGTTCCCTACAGGGCTGGGCTTCCAAGCCCCCTACCCGAGGCCTCCTGCATAACCAGGACGGATGCCCCCTCTCGGTCTGGAGGAGGCACACGCCCTCCTCTGGTCCTTCAAGGCGTCCCGGCCGGGGACCACACGGAATAAACCGGCATCGGGGCGCCGCCTGGCGGTGGCCACGGGTCCCTACAGGGCTGGGCTTCCAAGCCCTCTACCCGAGGCCCCCAACATAACCAGGACGGACGCCCCCTCGTGGTCTGGAGGAGGTAAAAGCCCTCCTCTCGTCCTCCTGGTCACACACTTCCTTAGCTTCTGCCATGAGTGTCTTTGAAGGATTCTCACAGTACTTTGTGTTTCTTAATTCTAAAATAGCAGTTTTGAAATTTGTTATATATTCATTAACTTTAAACACTAATTTCTCGAGATTGCATTTAGTTGTAAATTATTTCAACATGAGGCATAATCTGATGAAAAAGCTCTAACCAAAACTTGAAATTATCATCATTCAGGTATTTTAAAATTCCTGTTGCTTCTGCAATAGTTTGATCTGCATTTGATGTTGACTGAATTTCAGTAAGGCAGTTTTTTAAAGGTTGCAAATTTTCATGAACTCTGTTTATGGTCCAGATGTTGAAGTTCCACCTTGTAGAGGATGGACGTGGAATGCTGACGTCCATATGCTTTTTGAGAATGGACACACGTTGCAGTGATCTTGAGAAGCATGTTGGAATAGCTAGAATGTTTAGAGAAAAATATTCTTGCGTTTCGTGAAATACTTGCTGCATTTCTCATTATTAAATTAAGTTGATGTGCATAACAGTGAATGAAATGTGCATTACTATAAACTGCTTTTATTTTTGCTTGAACTCCTGCTTTCTTGCCTTTTATGACATTTGCACCATCAAATGTCTGAGTTATCAGTTTTTGTCCATTTCCTTGAAGGATTATGTCCAATTGTTCTAAAATACGTTTTGATATGCCATCTGCAGTTTGATTCTCTGGAATAAAGAATCCCCAAAAACGCTCAAATATTTTTCCATTCAATACATACCGTCTGTTGTGTCATCAGCCATGACAGCTACAAAGGAAGCTTTTCTAATTTCCATCCTTATCTCCTCATGGTATATTTGTAGCAGGCAGTCAAGTATCTCATTCTGAATGGTTTTAGCAACACCTTTGAAGACTGCACTGGTTTCTAAGTGATTCTTTTAATCTGGATCTAATTTAGATGCAAAATTTACTAATCCACTAAATACCCCTGGATTTACTGAATCGTCTTTTTCATCATGTCCACGTAAGGGAGTTTCAAAGTTTCCACAAAAGAAAATGCAGTCTGTTATTTTGGACAAAATTTCACGGTTGTTTTTAACCTTTATATTATGCTCATTGATTGAAAGTCTGTATGCCTCACTAAGTTTCTCCTTAATACTTACGGTTCCTAAAAGTGACAGTGAAACTACATTATCAACGTGCTTCTTTGACTTCTCATGCTTCTCAGTTTTTTCTTTAATTTTTTTTTTTATATTTCTAAAACCATCTTTTGTCCACGTTACATCACCTCCAAACAGTAAACACGGGAAGCAAAACAGTGCATTTTTTACTTCACAGCCGCAAAGCCAACTTCTCCGTTGGTACCATTCAGAATTAAAGCTACGAATATATTTCTTGTTGTTGCTTATGCCTGGCTGAGATATTAGGATATCAGATGTTGAACGACCTCTTTTCTTAACTGTAACTTTCTCATGGAGAGACAGCTGTGAAAACTTAAGCTGTTGAAGTTCACTTACAGTCACAGAACTTATTTCTTGGGGATGCAAGGCCATGGTTAAAGTTTTCTGTAAAATAAAAGAACCGAAAAAAATGAATCAAATAGAATAGCTGGAAGCAGGATAATAATCTAATTCTACAATTTATCACATTCAAGAATATGGTACACGGTTTTTAAGCACAACACACGCGGAGTAAAAAAAAAAACACTACCTTCCACCAGCACGCCAGGGTCGGCACTGCGGGAGCGACAGTGCTCTCTCTCCCTCGCAGCCTCGCGCGCAGCTTCCTATGTGCGCATGCGCACAACAGCTAACCACCACGCCGCTGGAACTGTGAAGCACGTGGTTCCATACAAAGATTTTTGTATCTTTTTCATAAACTGGGGGATGGCTACTGACATTAAGCTTAAGGATTATATATTGTACAAGTATAAAGAAAGAATTAAAGAAAAAAAGGACTCATTATATTAAATGTTATCGATAATATCAAGTGGAAATAGGGGGTGCTGCAGTTCCACAGTGCCTATACGCGAGCCGCCAGTGAGGACGACACAATTTTTCAGAACATCACCTCTATCAGCCTGTCAACTATAGACCAGGCATGAAGAAAGAATGCAGTGTCAATGAAAGAACTCTACAAAGATATGTTTAAATGGAACAATGACAGGTCAAGAAAGTTAAAAGATATCTTTACGTACAGGTGAGACCATACAGGGCTGTTGTCTAAACACATCCCTGCACACTGCCACTTCCTGCGACTGAACACTAAGGCATGGATTTTAAAACAGTTTTGTGTTTAGAGTACATTGCACTATTATTTTAAATGTGATACCACAATACTCAGGATGTGTTTGTTGATTTACATGTAACTGTATATGTTTTTATAAATTATGTTGGAATTGGAAGGCAGTGACATTCTACACACATTTGTGTATGTAGACAAGGCAGGCTTCAATGTCACCAACGTCCAATGACATGGCGGAAACATCATTGGGCACAGGGCCACAGTGGATGTACCAAAATAGCATTGTAGAAACATTAACATGTGTGTTGCTATGTCTGAACAGAGTGTGCACCAAAATGTCCCACCCATTAGGCATTGCAATACAGATTGACTTCTGCTATTTTTGCATGGTTATTCAACAACCTTATTCCTGGGAGGAATGGAGGGTGTAAAGTGCAGGCTGAGGGTACATGACAGCTGGCGCTTGGCATATGACATGTAATAAGATTTTTCCCCTTGTGCCTTGAAAGACAAAACATAAGATGTGATGTCAATCCAGATATGTGGCCTGAACTAGAAGAGAGAAATAATGCCCCATAAAGGGGTCCATTCATATTGGTTTACTTTATTATGTACTGTACGCTGACATCTGAGCAGTAGTTATTTGATTTAATCTGTTACATTACTGTGCCAGTCATCTACAGTAACATATAATGTAATGTTGTTTTTTTCAGTACTGAGTATTATTGTTTTCATATTTGTTTCCTTTATTAGGTTTGTGTTTGTTACTTGGTTAATAAATATAAGTATACACAGTAAATATGTTCTCATGTGTGATCATGCTTTCACCTTTGCTCCCAGTACCACCGTTATTGTTTTGATGAGCTGAAAAAGAGTTGTGTGGTAGAAGTGTTTGTAAATGATGAAAGCAGTATAACCTTTTGCCATGGTTGATGAAATGATTGGTCCACTTTGTGCATTTTGACGCATGTACAAACTGTTTTGAATGTTTTTGGACCTATTTCACAGGAGTGTTACTGTTTTGAGAAATGCATTAACAGTTGAAATGCTTTAACAGTGGTGAGACGGATATTTCCAATGGAAGTAATGTCAAAAAAACGAAACAAAAGAGGGCTGTCATGATGTCTAGTTACTTGAAATCTTATATTTGGCATTGAGCCATAAAATTCCAACAGATAATTTTTCTCTAAACAAGTCAAAAATGCACTGTTAAGGTAATAGACAAGATAAATAAAAAAAAAATTGATTACTCAAGGTATGGTTGAAATACCCCAGACGTCACACATCTGAGGCTAGGGATCTGCACTGGAAATTGGAAGGTTGCTGGTTCGAATCCCGTAAATGCCAATGGGGACTCTGCTCTGTTGGGCCCTTGAGCAAGACCCTTAACATGCAATTGCTGAGCGCTTTGAGTAGTGAGAAAAGCGCTATATAAATGCAAAGAATTATTATCAAAGAATTAAGTAGTGTGTACAGCCAATAATTAATAGCTCCATTGATAAGAAATCCCCATTATATTGCAATGTACCCTGACCTATCCTGCTGTTCGGATTTCCTCCAAGTTGGCTAGAATGTGGTCTATCAATGTTCTTGCTTATAACTGAAAACAGTTTCAAAGTCCAAAGTACTGCAAAAATGATAACACAGTTCATGCCCATTCTCTCTATATTTCACAAAGACAGACTTTTAAGTTCCTGCATCACAAAAACACTTTATGCTTGAGTTCCATTCACATGGCTCTTCAGCAGTCACAAAAAGGCATACATGTATCCAGGAGGAGACTCCATCCATATTCTCCTTTGATAAGCGACGCATTCATAGATGAAATGTTGTCCACAAACAGTAGGGTTTGTGTCTGTAGTTTAGTAATTTACTTCTGCTTTATTTATTTGCTGGATAAACTTTAACTGCAATTTATTCTTGCTTATTAAGTTCCCTTCTAACCCTTTGTAGATTTTTGTCATTGTCACTGTTGTACAGAATAATATCCTTTTAGGAATAAGGACAACAATTTTGCTTTTTTCTAAACAGAATTGCAGCAAGGAAAGATTAGTAACATTTATGAAAAAAAAAGATGATTAGAAATGCAGCATTTTGACTATCGAGCCTTCATCATCTTAAGACATATCACAAATAACATAATACCCAATTGCAAAAATAAGCAAATATTGAAAAAGTAAGTAAATTAGAGCCAGGTGCTGCTGATCTTGATAATCAGTTAAGTGAAACTGAAGTTCTACCACTCTGATATAAAAGAAGACCCTGTGGCAGTTCAGTGACAAGCATTTGTGGTTTGTGGTAACACTTAGCTGAGCTGATCTCCTACAGCTTCAAAAAAGTAACTCTTTACCATTGTAAAAAAAATTGAAGTGCATTCACTTAAGGTGAGAAGGATTATTTACAGATTGAAAATTGTTATTCTGCCACACGGATATGTCTAGACTGTATTGTACATAGTTTTAGCTTCCAATAGTGTCAGAAAGAGCAAGTCTCTTAATTTGCTGTTTTTGTAACTAGAAATGCAGAAACTTGTATTCTGTGACTAATGGGCTGCCTTGGATAAAATATTATGCTACATCAATACTTACTGTGTGGCCGTACTGAAAGGACTGCGAGTGCCATATTATAGTAAGGCTAAAGCGTTTCATAGAACAGAAGCTAGGTCACTTAACATTTAGCTAGTTAGTAATGTGGGTATTTTTGCTGTTTAATAATTACAAGCACCTTTTCTGTGAGCTTTTGGCTGCCTTTTCAAAGTGTTATTGTAATCTGAATTTATGCTTCACTGCAATCTTAATAGTTACACCTGTAATTTCTCCATTGCCAGATTTCACACCAACAAGTAAACAAAATCTAACATCTACTAATATTATTTTTCCTGACATTGGTAAGTAACATTTTCTTAGTTTTCTAATGTTTCTACTATAAAAAAGAAAGTATCAGCATTACAGTCTACATACTCCTCTATGATAAATGTGAGCATGGAGATGGCTGTAGTCCTTTAGAGTGACGCATCACTCTCCCATCTCAGTTCATTACAGTATAAACTGTGGCATATTTCAGTGCAGATAATAGTATACATATACATGCAAACAGTTTTTGGCATTCAAACTATATTTTCACTCACGTGCGCATAAACAGGAATTCATATTCTAACTGAGGTTATTCGAACAGTGAAGCTCAAGAAAGTATGTGGATGCAAAAGACTCCTATTACTGCTTGAATTAAGGCAATAAACACTCCATGGTGCAGTTATGGAAGGCACTTTTAACTCTATGCAGATGATGTGGTACTATATATATCTGACCCACAAAATTCTGTGCCAGCAGTCCTAAAAACACTAGCAGATTTTCAGAAGATATCTAGACTTAGGATCAATTTGAATAAAAACGTGCTTTTTCCACTGAATACTCTAGCATGTAGTATTAGACTGGAAACTAACTCATTTATCTTAGCAGATCAGTTTAAATATCTAGGGGAAAATATTACAAGTAAATATGAAGATCTTTTTTAATAAAATTTTGCTGTCTGCATGGAAACAAATTAAGCAAGACATGAATATTATTAGCAGGGAAAATTAACATTGTTAGATGACCCTTCTTCCCAAGCTTCTCTTCCTATTTCAAAGCAATCCCCATATACATTAACAAATCACTTTTTAAGAAATTAGGCTCAATCATAACTTCATTTATTTGGAATTTGAAATATTCACACATCCAAAGGGCGACTCCACAATGACCTAAAGCATAAGTGGGCATGGCACTACCTAACTTTCAATTTTATTGCTGGACGGCAAATAAACAAGCTATAAAGACCTGGGGCATCAAGTATAAACGGTGCATATGCACAAAAATGTTGCTTACAAACGTGATGTATAAAACCTAAACTTGGCATAAAACCACGCACATTTTCATGGTAGCTAAATGCTTGGCGTACGCAAGTTCTCCACTCGGTTTTGCGAACTGGCGGCACCCAGCGTCAAAGCAGTGCTACTGTTCCAGTGTGGTTTCTTTTTCTTTTTTAGATCCACATCCCTAACGCAGCTTTATAAATACACTGAAATTAACCGCATATTGCTGATTAGTTTAATGCATCTGATTGTAATTAACCTGTAACAATATAATGGTCCAGAGAATGGTCAAACTATTCTAAATACCATAGCTGCTTTAGCGTTGTTACTCTCACTGCACCTTCTTCTTCTTTCAGCTGCTCCCGTTAGGGGTTGCCACAGCGGATCATCTTTTTCCATATTACTCTCACTGCACCACTTGGAATATTTATATTACTGTATCTGAGTGGGGAATCACAGCTCTACAGCAGCTGACTGGAAAGAGACTTATTGGTATACAGCATCAAGCACACGCTGCCTCAGCCATGCTGCCTATTGAACTGCTCACATACAACAAACACTTCAGAGCTTTTCCTTGCGGTTCAGAAACAGTTTCATCCCAAGAACTATAAATGCACTCAATCAGTCCATCAAGTGCTCCTTGTAGAACGCTTTGTACTTTTAAGTACAATCACCTCACTGTAAACTTGCTATACAGTTCTAATATTGCACAACCTGAGCCACTTTATAAAGCGCGTATTTACATATGATGACAATATCATTTTTAAGATGAAATGCAGCAAAATATGTTTATTATATTATACAGATAAAACTTTAACTTCATGTAAATAATCTATATTGTTAATAATTAAACATGTGAGGACACGATGCCGCAGCACTAGCGAGGAGCTGGCACTCCATTCGTGGATTGTTCCTGCCTTGCGCTGTATTCTTGTTGGTGCTGAAGCGACACTGGAAGGATAGAATATTTAAACACCTACTATGAAGATATTTCAATGTTCCTTAAAAGTTTTGAAGAATCGGCGTTCTGAGCTTACAGATGGATTAACATCTATTACAGAGCTGATTGTGTGACGATTGGGTATTTGGAGAAAGAAAATTAAGGACAGGAATTGGGGGTTAGTATGTTTACAAGAGACAGTACTGCTGCAATAAATTATTTTATCGAAGGTCGCGCACAGTGCAGCAAGCATCTTCCGTCGAGACATGAACAATCACTGTGCTACCGTGTTCCCATGTTTAATAACATGCTTTAACTCCTATCATCATGAAAATTATATCAAGTATACATCTCAGTATTTTAATTATTCAGAGAGCTGTAATTTCACAAATTTAATGGATTCTGTGTCCTGTCGGAGGAAGAAAAAGCACATAGTGATTCACACACATAGAGCACACAGAAGATCAAATACAAAACAAGCATTTAACGTGCTACTTTAGTTACAATGGGATTTGAGAAACTAGTAGATTAAACGATTTTAAGATGAAGTTTATGATGTTCTACTTTAATGACAAAATAAACTATGTGATTAAAGTGGAAATTTCGAGATTAAAGTTGACATTTCATGCTTTTTTTCCACTGTGTGCCTATTTTTTTTTCTCTATACCCTGATAAGCTTTCATATGACACTCAGACGGTGGGCTACGACTCGCCTTTTCACGACGACTTTGATATCTGACAACTTCTTTTTTATTTCGGGCACTGTGCAACTTTGTGAACTTGAGCTTTCGAGTTTCTCCGACACTCTATGGCACTCGATCAACTTTCTTTTGTTGTTTATACCACCGTTTAAACCAACAAATAGTACGTTTTTCCTTGTCTCCACTTGGTATTCGCTGAAATTCTTTTATTTCCTCCCCGTGCTTTTGCCATTGCCCTTTCACAGAACCCTGAGCTTAAGGGCTATTTATATTGATTTGCATATTTAAAGAGGCATAATTCTGGGAGGAGTTTGGGGAGTGGCAGCAGGCATGTTGACGTGCGTTACTTTTCATACTGACCATTTTTTCATACTGAATTTTGCAGTACTTCTTTATATTCCCTGTTCTGTACCCCATTTAATACAAACTACCATCATTAATAATCCAATTGCCCTTCATTCTCTCAGAATATGGAACCAATATAGGAAGCACTTTAAGACAGAGAAGCTTTTATCTGTCACACCTCTAAATGACAACCACCTTTTTCCACCCTCTCAAACATAAAAACTATTTAATGTCTAATGTCCGGGATCAAAACACTTACGGATTTGTACTTAGATAATGTCTTTGCATCCTACAAACAATTACTCTTCAAATACAACTTATCACCAACACAATTCTTCCACTACTTTCAAGCTAGAAACTTGGACAGAACCTGCCCAATTTTCCTCACCTTCCACCTTGTTCTATTCCAGAAAAATTATTGATCTGTCTTGAAGTCTCAGATAGCATCTCTAAAATTCTTAAAAGTATTTCAAAGTCCCTTTCTTTCAAAGACCTCGGAGGACATTGGGGAAAGAATCTGTCACATAATATTTCAGAAAAGGAGTGGGAAGCAGCCTTGTACTGAATACACTCAAGCACCACATAGCAAAGCATTTAATCATTCAACTTAAAATCTTTTATCGAGCACATTTATTTCATTTAGAATTGTCCATAATGTTTCCAGGGCAAGATTCAACATATGAACATTGCAATCTAGCTCTGGCCTCACTGGGCCATATGTTCTGGGCGTGCACCAAATTAAAATAACATTTTTGACAAAATTTGTGCTTGCCTTTCAGACAGCCTTGGTGTCATAATCTATCCTAATCCATTAACAGCTGTGTTTGGTGTACTCCCAGACGGCCTTAAAGTGGAGAAAGACAAACAACATTGCTTTTACTACACTACTAACATGTAGATTTATCTTCCTCAACTGGAGGAATACCACCATACCACTCTTAAGTCAGTGGGTAACTGATGTTTTATTCTACTTGACAATGTAAAAAATCAAATTCTCACTTAGAGGATCTGTTCAAAACATTTTAAAAATATGGCAGGATCTAATCATTAACATTTTAGAATAAGCTTCTATTTCAGGAAAAATTATACCCTTCTTTTCTTGTTCTTTTTATAGAGCAGCTTTCATAGCTGACTTTTCTCTCTTTCTCTTTGGTGGGAGATGATTTTTTCTTTGATTTGTTAAGTTTGACTTGACTGTATGGAATGTTAATTGTTTTTAATTTAAATATATATATATATATATATACAGTATATTGTCACACACACCCACTTAGGAAGCAGCCATCAAGTCCTAAGGTGAGTGATACAGTATGAGGGGTTGGTTATGTGCACTGATGTCTCACTCTCTTTGTCTGCAGAAATAAATAAGAAAAACCATAATTCACCTACCTTTCTTCTGGTCTCACAAAATGGTCACGATCTCACACTACATAACACCCATGACGTCACTTCCGGTTTCTACACAGTGAAGTCACTTTTGGCCATCACCAATCATATCACTTCCGGCTTTGCCATAATGATGTCACTTCCGGTCATTCCCGATGACATCACTTTCGGCCATTCCAGATGACGTCTCTTCCATTGTGTCACTTCCTTCCACCATGTTTTTTATTTTCACTATATAAATTCCATGATTCTGACTGTATATATATATATACTCGTATATATATATATATATACACATAAATAAAGTATCTGAATGCAAAAGACTCTTATTACTGCTTGAATTACAGCAATGAGCAGACTGTGGTGCAGTTAT
>JANRMT010062791.1:129617019-129633517 GCA_026402145.1 Polypterus bichir lapradei | reverse complement strand
TCTCTCTCTCTCTCTCTCTCTCTCTCTCTCTCTCTCTCTCTCTCTCTATGCTCTCTTGTGTTTGCATGATGGAGGATGAGCACATTTTCTCAATGCCAAAGATTATCAAGATGCACTACAGAAAAGTATGGGTGCCAACTCAAAAAAAGAATTGTGTTTCAAGGTACAAGTGTGCCACAGGTAGAAGACATCATGTGTACATCAGATTGAGTTACTGACCAGATAAACTTGCCTAACCCCCAGGAAAGTGTTGACATCTGTCACATAGACTTCCTTCCTGAGATTATATCTTACCGGAATATTTATTTGCTGTCACTGTAAAAATGTGTGCGGTGGTGCAGCAGGGGACGCTGTAAACGTATAGCTCCCAGGACCTGGTCTGTTTCTGGTGTCAGAATTGTGTTTGTTTGTGTAGAGTTTGCATTTTTCCCATGTCTTACATTAAGAACATGTCAGACATGGTACCTAGAAATGTACAAGGTAGGAACACTATAGTAGATGAAAAGGGACTGCCACTACTGGGAAGTTGCATGCAAGGTTATCCCAGGACACTAAAGGGCAGGCCAGGCAGTGGTTGCCAGAGGAGCTGGGCCTTCTTTTGAGAGAGAGAAAGAGGTAGCTGGAAAGGAGTTCAGAGAGACCCTGAAGAGTGTCCACTGTCTAGAGGTCTGAAAACCAAGACGATTTCTCAGTTCAAAGAATGATGATTGGCAAGGGGCCACCAGATCACTAGCAGCAGCACAGTGTGCCAAGCTAGAGAAGGTAGGACCACAATGATCATGTAAGGTCAAAATCAAGGGAGACTGGCTGAAAAATGCTAATAGTAGTGTTCTCTTCACCTCTAGGGGAACGTTGTCTTGGAGAATTGGTCATTTTTTGGCTACAACAACAAGAACATGTATTTATATAGCATATTTTCATACAAGCAAAGTAGCCTAAAGTGCTTCACAAGACGACAAAAAGATAGCTATATGAAATGAAAGACTAAAAAGATTAGGCAATAATATTAAAGAATAAGTAACAAAGGAAAAAGGTAAGTTCAAATGGATATAAGAGCAGAAAAAAGGAAAAAAGAACAAAAGAAATCCAATTAGGCATGAGAAAAAAATAAAATCTGCTTGGGTTCCAAGGCCAAAAAGACCACCCAGCATCCACTAGGCATTCTACCTAACATAAATGGTTATAAATCAGTCATCTTTGTTTTCAGGCTTCACATGATAGTATTTGATGATGTTGATCTTGTGGACATCTGGGACACCTGCCTTCAATCCATCAACACAGGGGGCTGCATGATGCCTTGATCAGGTGGTGGTGCCGCAGATCACCACCACAGAAGAACCAGAAAAGACAGCAGAGAATAGTAGAGTTCAATAACAGATTGCAAAATATGATCATTTTATGCCCATATAGTCTACAGTATATGGAATACAACTGAAATGTAGCTGCAAAAAAGCCATTTTAAAATAATGGGGTTTTAGCAGTTTTTTTTTTAATGATCCACAATACTAGCCTGTTGAATTTCAATCGGTAAAGTATTCCAGATTTAAGGTGTAAAACAGCAAAAGGCCACCTCATCACTTCTTTTAAGTTTGGTCTTATAAGCAGACCTTCATACAACGATCTAAGGTTACAACTTGGAGTATAGGGAGACAGGTTAGGAGCATGCACTGATACAGCGCATTGCCGCACACACCACACAACAAACCAACTCAGGATCCAGATTAGGACCCGAGTGCAGCCTTGCAACGGGTGGGTGATACCTCAGCACCACACTAGTTCAGATGGAGTGGAACAGTGTAAGGTTTTTATGGTGACTTGAGTGCCAATTCTGCCACCAACCCCCAAGTTTTTCCCTGCAGGTTGAAGGGCCTACATGCAGGGCTGGAGGCAAATTAACGTTTTACCCAGGACGGGGCACTTGCAGGTTAAGGGCCTTGCTCAAGGGCCCAACAGAGCAGAGTCCCTTTTGGCATTTACTGGATTTGAACCAGCAACCTTCCGATTGGCAGTGCAGATCCCTAGCCTCAGAGCCACCACTCCACCCCAGGCATTCCAAAATATAGGATGGAGCAAGATTATTTAAGGCTTTGTAAATCATTAGCAGTATTTTAAAGTCAATTTTGAATGACACAGGTAACCAATGTAATAACGCAAAAACTGGTGAGAGGTGCTCAGATTTTCTTTTTCTAGTTAAGATTCTGGCTGCTGCATTCTGCATTTATTGCAGCCTATTGATGTCTTTTTTAGGCAGTCCTGTTAGAAGTACCTTATAGTAATCTAGTTGACTAAAATGTGTGCCATAATTTTTCAGCACCTTGTAAAGTTGTAAATGATCTAACTTTTCCTTAAGTGAAAAAATGCAGACCTAGTAATGTGGTTAGTATGTGATTTAAAGATTAGGTCAGAGTCAATAATTACTTCTAAATATTTTATCTCTGTCTTGACTTTTAAACCTGAGATATCAAGTTTATTTCTAATACCCTTGTTATATCCTTATTTCCCAATCACTAAAATTTCTGTTTTCTCCTTATTTAGTTTGAGAAAGTTACTTTTTTATCAAATAGGAAATACAAGTAAGACATTGGATCAGAGAGCCAGGAGCATCAGGGTCATCAGGCACCATTGACAAATACAACTGTGTGCCATCTGCATACCTTGCATCACCTTGTGCTTTGAGATAATGTGACCTAATGGAATGGCTACTTGAAATGTTGGGGTTTAGAGACAACAGGAGCCTAGGTCGAAGGGCTAGACTAGCTATAAAAAGTTAGACCCTCACCACTAAAATAATTATGGTGTGTTTGGCCATAAATTAACACAAGTTTAAGGCCATCTAAGGTCATTACCATTAGTCAGTGTGGAGTCAGGAGAAGAATCAGATGAGAAAGCTCAGCGGTGGAAGGAGATAGTCCAGAGAGAAATCCAAGAAAAAGACAATTGAAGTGTTTTAGAGGTATTGGAAAGGAGAGCAGGCGCAAATGCCAGACCAGCTGGGATGGGGTTCAAGAATTTTAATAAATATACCTGTTGTTGTCTCATAGAGTGGCCAAAGTAGTAAGAACACTTCAAAACAGCCAGGGAAGCAGATTTGAATCCCATCCCTGCCTTGTAAAGAATAACGTCCAAAAATCTAAATAAAAGAGGATTTATTATATAAACATGAAAAAATTTAAGAAAATGACTTGATTATAAGGCAATCCAAGGCAAATCAATTCCAAATTGAAACCCACAAGAATAATTCAATTAACATTAGCGAAAACGTAGAGAACCAGATAAAAAAATCAACAAAAATCACAATACTTACAAGAAAAACCAAAATCCGGCAGAGTGCATTAAATTGAACAGTTTGAACTTCAATACCCAGCCTGCCTTTACAGGGCTGGAGGCGGTCCATTAACAGTGATGGATGGGTGTTCCCGCCTCTTGTAGATCTACCCACAAAATATAAAGAATGTAAGAGAATGTCAAATCACACATATAGATATGGTAGATACTACATAGTAACAAAACATAATTAAATTAACAGATAATACATAATTTGACAAATAATACATGAACAGAATTGTATTATAAAAAATAATGGAAAACAATGTATAATAATAAAAAGTGAATAAAGAAGTAATTTAAACATAAACACCAAGGGATGAATTCTGGCTAGATCATAACAATGCCCAAAGCAAAAGTTAGTATTTGTTTTAGTTTATTTATATTCAATTTAAATTTCTTTTCATACTGTTATCTGTGACTTTCTTGGCACTATTCTGGGCGTGGAGAGATGCCCATTTCCTGTTATGCTACAAAATGGACTGCACTTGTTTGCTCAGTCCAGTTAGAGTGTTTGTTAGGATGACTGGGTGTTTGTAGGTTAGTGTGAGCACTGAAGAGGTTGAATGTTTGTGCTACTGTGCATGCTGGTGTTATGGACATGCAAGGTGCCTGGAGATTATTAAGAATGCTAGAAACTGGGAAATGAGTAAGCAGAAAACAGGCCTGGCAAAGCAAGCAAACACAAGAATACCAGAAAAATGAAACCAAACAGCCAGGAACTGAAAGGAGAAGAAGAAAACTCAAGTCAAATACTGAAATAGGTTGTTACCAAAACACAAAATCCTATTGCCATGGACTACTTGATTTAAAGCTAACTACAGCTGAGAAGTTAAAAAAGATTTATATCCTCTGAGCGATAAAGCACCATGCGATTGCTGTCATATTGATATCAGTACTTACCGTGACATGAACAGTGAAATGATCATAGTCACATGATTAGATTTCTGTCATTCCTTAAATAAAGATAAACAAAATATTAATCAAAGTTAATTGCATATGTTCAATTCAAAACAAATTTCAGAATTAAAACCCTCACGTGTACCAACACCAAAATGGATAAAATTACATGTACAACAGTGGCTACTACTGCAGCTAGGGGATGTTGTGTTTGCACTGAAAGTCATTGTGCATGTCAGGAAGACTGGGAGATTCAAGGGAGTGTTGGCTGTGTATTGTGATCACTACGGTTTGTCCTTTACTGTGTGTTTTGCCTTTGATGACTTTGTATGTGTGTGTGATTGTGTCCACTTTGTGGGGGGTCTGTGTGGTGAGTATGCAGGTTGTGGTGTATTGGTGACAGAGGATATTTGTTTGAATACTGGATGACTTTTTGTTTGTGTATTAGTTTATGGTAGGGTGGCTTTCTACATTATTGTGTGTGTTGAGGTGGGTTTGTGCTTTTATGCCAGTTTTCATACTGGGATACTTGTGTTTGTAGGCTACTGAAAGGACGTTTGTATGCTAACTTAAATGAATTTGTAGATGACTTGGTATGTGAAGGTCTGGTGGTGTGTCTTTGTGTTTGTAATTTAGCATTTGTTTGTTTTGGTGAATTTATATTTGCAAGAGAATGCCATTGGGTTTGTGGCCAAAGATGAATGTTAGGATAACTGAACGTTAGTGTGAATTTCTCTGTATAGAATTGTTTTTGTAGCATGACTTGAAAATGGATGGATGGATGGATGGGAAACTCTGTTTTGTACGTTAGCTTGTGTGGTAACATGAAAGTAAAGAAGTTAAATTTGTTTCTGTGTTAGTATGTGTGTTGTGGGGGGGGGGTTTGTGTGCTCATTTGTTTTTTCAAATTTTTTGCTTATATGTTAGTGTGTAAGGGGACTTTTTGTTTGTTCATTTTTATTTAGTTGCAACTTTTATGTTAGTGTGTGATGAGTGGGCATTGTGTGTATTTGGGTATTTTTTTATTTATATGTTAGCTTGCGGTTTGAGGTGACTTTTAGTTTGTTCATTTTTGTTGTTGTGTTTGTGTTCTAGTGTATAACACAGTGACTTGTGTGTGTTGTACTGACTTAGGATGTGTCTGTGTGTTGAGGTCACTTTTTATTTGTTCATTTTGGCTTTGTTTTTACATCATGTTTGAATTTTATTGTACAGAATAACGAGTTTCGGTGAGTGTGTTGGAGTGACATAGTTATTTTTCTGTTATTGTGTGTTGTGGTTTGACTTTGTGTTTCTATGTTAATGTGTGATTAGGGGGCTTTGTGTTTGCTTTTTTATTTATTTGTATGTGTTTTTATTTTATATATTAGATTGTGCGTTGAGGTGACTTTTGGTTTATTAATTTTGAGTTAGTTCTAACATTGTGTTTGCGTTTTAGTGCATAGCCCAGTGACATTTAGTGCATGTTGGAGTGACTTAGTACTTGCCTTTTTATGGTATATTGTTTTTACTTTGTTCTTCCATGTTAATATGTGTTGGGGGGTCTTTGTGTGTTCATTTGATTATTCAGGTGGATTTTATTTCTATATGTTAGCTTGTGTATTAAGGTGAGTTTTTGTTTGTTTGTTTTGGTGTTGGTTTTACGGTGAGTGTGTTGAGGTGACTTGTTGGAGTGTTACTGTGTGTTGTGTTTTGACTTTGTGTTTCCATATTAGTGTGCAATGGGGGCTTTGTGTGCTTATTTGTTAATTTTGGTGTTTCTGTTCATATGTTAGCATGTGTGTTGAGGTGACTTTTTGTTTGTTCATATTTGTTGTTGTTCGCATTTTTATGTATTTCATCGGCATCTTTTCGCGTTAAAACTGATTAAGTCAGTGTTTGTGTTGCAACTACTTAGTACATTTTCCTTAATTTTTCACTGAAGCTGGCACTTAAGCCTTCAGTCTTCAATCTGCCTCAAGAATGATTTAAAATATGAAAAGGTAGGGGAAGTGACGGCGAAGGTGGTAGGGATGGGAACGGCACCTGTACGCATGTGCCGCACAGTTGCCCTGCTGCCGAGAGTTGATTCTACAATAAAATAAAATAAAAATAAAAAGAAGATTAACCTTGGAGGTCAATCATCACCCCGAAAGCGGACAGTAGACATCACGTAGTATATGTGTACCAAATTTCAGGTCAATAGTTCAAACGGTTTGTGAGCTACAGGTGATTTAAAATCCTGGACAGACAAACGCACAGCCGTGGTAGCGTATTATATAAGAAGATGTGTGCTGGGGGGCGCTTTGTGTGTTCATTTGTATTTGAAGGCAGTTTTTTTGTTTATATATTAGTTTGTGTGTTCATTTTAGTTTTGTTGTGACTCTGTTTGCATTTTAGTGTATGGCACAGTGAATTTCAGTGTGTGCCGACGTGGCGTACCATTTGTCTGTTATTGTGTATTGTGCTTTGACTTGGTTTTTGTATATTCATGTGTCAGTGTGCTAGGTAGGTCTTTGTGTTGGTATATTAGTGTATGTCAAGGTCACTTTGTATGTCAGTGTGTGTTGGAGATACTTTGTGTGTTAGTTTATGTGTTAGTGTGTGATCTGTGTTTAGTATTTTATCTGTAACTTTATGCTTGTATGTTACATTGGGAGCATGTGACGATAGTATGTTGCCACACCCATCACACAAGGAACCACCTAAATTGGGACCCGAGTGCATGGATGACACCTCAGCATGTTAGTGCATGTGTATTTGCTTGCCTTTGACTTTGCATGTTACTTTGTGAACAGGAGACTTTCTACATTAGTGTGTGCTGAAATGTTAGTTTGTAGGAGAAATTGTGAATGTTACTTTTGTAGGATATTGTGTGTATATGTGAACATGTGTATATGTTCAATTTCTCTGTTAAGTGTGTATGTTAGTGTGTTCATAGGTGACTATGTTGGAACATCAATTTATTTATTGGCAGGATTCTACCTTAGATAGTTATTATGTGTGTTACCCTGCTTATGTGTTTCTATTTCAGTGCATATCATAACGTACCTTTCTAGAATCCACTTAATCCAGTCAGGGTGACGGGAGGCAGGAGCCCATCCTGACAACTGCGCAGCCCTGAAGGCCCCCTACCCACTCCCCTTCCACACCCTCCCTTAGCCAGTTAAGTGACTCTAATCAGCCTAGCCTGCTCGACCTTTGAGCTGCAGCAGAGGAAAGCGCAATGAACAAGGGGAGAGCGTGCAGACCCCACGCAGACAACGTCAGGGGCGTCGGAATTCGAAAATAGAAGGAGGGATCCCTGCGGCTACTGGTGAGAGTCACCGCGGGGGCTTTTCCTGTAAACATCTGCCCAAGTCTGTGGGCAGCCAAGCATTTGCGCAAGTGCTTTTAGCGTCTACTGTTGACACGATGTGAGTAACCCGAGAAGTCAGCCCTTTTCTTTTTTTCTCAGCCAATCAAGAGGAAACCGAAATCGAGAAAACGCAGCCGTAGAAGGCAGGAAATGTTAAGTTTCGAGCGCAGCACAGACACCATTTCTTACTCAAGTGATTAATGACGATGGTTGTGTGATCTCACAAACCGAAGCAACTTCTGACTTCGATCAGGCACTGCTGTCCACCTTCCCTCCACGTTTCCACGGACAATTTAAGACAAAGAGGGAACCCACCAAGTGGATTACCAAAATCCTGATCTTATTAATGGGGAAGGAAGAGAATAACTCGTAGCAGAAGGAAACGTCCTCCGATGACCAGGAGTTCCCAAAGTCCAGGATCGTGAAGCGTGACGAGGTAAGTGGGTCCAGCGATTCGGGTCTTGCCAGGGACGAAATGCAATGTGTGTGTGTGTGTGTGTCGGGGGTCAACATCTTCGAAAAAAAATTTTCGATTCGTTTCCCAAGGGTAGCTGGCACTCACATCTAACAACTCGGTAAGATGGGGATGGCGGGGCACTCATAAATACTAAGAAAATGTCATTTTATGATCGTGCCGTGGTCCCTGGTTATGTCGTCTATAAAATGCGTGCGGGCACCTGCTTGTTTTGTGTCTGTTACGTTACTTACTTCCGTCAGTTGTTTTATTGTGTTCATCTGTCGCTAGGTAAAGGCCTAACACCTTCTGCCAAGCGGCACCGTATAGCGGCGGAGACCAAAAACTTCGCAGCACAATAGTATGGGGTAAATTGCACGTGAAAACCGTCGTTTCAGCACTGAGCTGGGGGCGAAAGAGTGGGGACTTCTTTCACAACTGGACTCCTGCGCCGCGCTGTCAGGTCAGTCTGTGTGACGATACTTGGAACTTACTTCCCTGGTCGTCATTTACTGTAACCATGTGGGTGTGACCAGACATAATTTAGTGCGCTTGTATATAATCAGGCATTCTGCGAACTTTATAGTCCGGGCGGTGAACGACTGGAGGGCTATTTAAACTGACATGCCGATTGGAGTTGAGCAGAGCAGCGCCAGACACCGTCGGATGCGGGTGGGTGCTTTCTCGGATTTTTACCTCGTAGTCGATCATCGCGTATTGCAGAATGCCACCCTTGCACTGTAAGCTTTACCCAGGTAAGAATCACGCGTGTGACTTTCGGCCATAAAAGCATCTAGCGTTCTTAAATTTTAAGCCGAGATGTGCGCACCAGGCAAATTCAGCGCCTTCTGGGAGCCCCCTGTTATATCGTCACCCCAGTTCAATACAATCGGGTGTATTTTGGGACGGACAAACATTGGCAGTACAAAAATAAAAACACACCATGAACCGAATCATATCGATGACCACGCACTTGGAAAATAACTGAGAGGAAAATGAAAGGGGCTTTTACGTTTCTTTCGGTGGCCTTCGTCCGCTTAAAATGAGCGCAGACGACACAGTTATTCTGTAAGGGCGCTATAAAAAAAATTCGTAGATCAGTTTAGGAAAAGACAGTGAAATAACTTTACAAGGCTTCAAGTGAGTGGGGCTTTCCATCTGTATTAATTCTAAATAATACATCAGAGACGCGAAGGACTAGTGCTTCTTTCAGCATAGTCGGACTTAACGAGACCACCGTGGATCCCAGTTAACTAGCGAGGGAAATTCATAGCCTAGACACAAAGTACCGCTTCAGTGTCACTGTCACTCCGACCCCCCTTGACCTTAATAAGTGGCGAAACAGCACAATACCCGGTAGGTTCGCCGTACTTCAATGACACAAACGCTTAAGTCTGAAATGTTGTTACCACATTCTTAAAAATGCTGGTTATTTAATGGCACTTTATGACTTTTTAGTGGCTTGTGTGGTTTCTTATAGAACTACTGCTTGACAAAGCACCATTTCTTTGTGGGAAGGTGTCTTTGCAGATGAAGTTGGTCCTTTCTGCTTTGAAAAAAAATTCTATAATGTAAAAAATGTGAAATTTTTAATACATAGTGTCCTGCTAAGCAGCCTACCAACAGATTATAATGTAAAAACCTGGACTTATTGCATGCAGCAGCAGTCCTTTTAAAAACCATGTGCCATTGGTGTTTCACAAATACTGTATGTTACCACCTATTCATGGTTGTTTACCGTTTGGAACCTGTTACGGATCTAAATTATTAAAGGTTCTTCCTTGAACTTTCATGTGGATATGTCTTTTGGGAACCAAATATGGTTCACCTATGGCATCGCTCGTAGGAAGCACTCTATCGCTATTTTTAAGAGTGCGTACGCTACCATCTTAGAAACGTTTATTATAATGTTTAAACAAAGTTCTTTTGCACACAACTGCTTTCTAGTCCCTCATGAGTGGAAATATCAAAACATATTTTGAAGGCAAGTCTTTCAAGCACTGCTATCAATGGACTTCTACTTGAAGTCAGAGGCTTTAAAATGAAAGGTTCTTTTCCTGGCTGGTTGTTTTTTTTTTTTTTGTCTGGAGCTCAATTTGTACCAAGAGTTGAACTCATCTTGCAACACCAGCTCGGGGTCAAATCATGGGGTAGCTGTTGCAGCTGACTACTCCTTATTCACTGTTTCTTTTTTGTGTGTATTAAGTGCACATCTCTTATTGTGCTGTGTACCTGAGATTTTTTGTTAGGATGAGTACTTAAGCAGGTTGTTATATTCTACCTGTGTTCACCCCTGCTGTCACTATAGGCTCAATGCAAGTAGTTCAGCCAAAAAAACACAAGATAGTTACCTTTCACTATCCCAGGTTTTCTGGTAATTCCTGTTACCACACAGTGTTCAAGGCTCAATGATCTTTACCTGGTAGGTAGATGATGATCACATTCATGTGAAATGAATTGTTAGTGTTTGCTGTATCAAGGCAAATTGACCAAAACATGGTGAACAATTTGCCTCCAAATTCAGCTACCACATTTGCCCTCAATCTCCAGCAGTGGTTTTGTTGGCACCACACCCTATAAATTAGCATGCATATACTTGACTGGAAATGCAGTTTTTCAAAATGCAATGCAATGTCTGGCACATATGAAATTGGGCTTTGGGTACATCGGGACTGAGGTAGCCGATGATGATAGGCTTCTGTGTGCTTGCATTTAGAGTGTGAAAGAAATAGTGAACACAATTATCTCAAAGAGCAGCACTTTTTTTTGCCAAATAATACTTTTCTTCTTCAAACAAAATGTGAGTAAGAACCATGAAATGTTTGTGCTTATATTTTGAATAGAAGGATAAGTTTGCTTTGAGATGATAACATGGAGGGCTGCATTGTTTACGTTTTTTTTAAGAATTGAAGTAGCGTCTTCCCACATTCTACCATTCTCTGTGGGTTTGCACAAGACATTCGAGGCTCTTAACAGGTGTACTGTTACCAAAAGCATCGCAATCTAAGGGAACTTGTTCTTATTCTCATCTCGTACAGAAAGACCAAGTGTGGAAAAACCGCTCTCGGAGGATTTATACAACGTTAGTTAAAGTAACACTTGATGGAGCAGCGTGTATTTGTGTGGTCTAGTTCTCAGGAGACCATAATGTGCTTTAAATGAAATATCACTTTTTACTTTCTCCATATTTCATATATGGAAGAAGCATTGTTTTAATAAAAAAATCAACTTCGGATTTGCAAAAGAAAAATGCATTTTCGTACTGCTAGAATGTGTTTTGAGCATTTTTATGAAAATGTGTGTATGTGTGTGTTTGTATGTCTGTGGTAAATGTTTTGTGGACTTGGTGACTAAAGAATAATTAGACAGACTATCATGATAATTTGTGTGCAATTTTTACTTGTTAGTCTTCAGAGCTGAATAGGCTTCAGTTGTATTCCAACTCTTCACTTTTGAGCGCTTAAAATTCAATCTTTTAAGCGCTGATACCATCAGAGTTCACAAAATCTGGCATATCTGCCAAGGAGTTTGAATTAAAGACTTTGATAAATTTTTAGTTCAATCTAAAACTTGAGCTTTGTGGTTATGAAGTTCAATATTGTTTAACACAACAGCCAGATTACATTTTGCATGTATTTTGGTTTATTCACACTGCATACTGTAGTTATTTTACAGATATGGAGAAACTGATTTGTTGGTCATATCAGAGTTTTTAGTTTATTTCTTCTCAGTTTAGTTAAAATGTAAAGTAACTTCTTATGATAAGAAATCACATCAAAAATATCAATACTGGTCTTAGAAAAAGAAATTCGGACGTGAGCGTCAGTAGGAACCAACTTACCTGAACTATTCTGTAACATTTCAGTAATTATTTACTGCTCTGATGCTGATCTTTCTGATCATGAAATAGATTATTGCGATAGCAAAGAATTCATAATTAATTGCAGAATTATTGTGCCTCTTTCTCTTGCACGATTTGCCTCAAAACTAATCGGCACATCGTCATCTCATAACAGGCATAAATTTTGAGTTTGGTATTTTTTCGTGCAGTTGTTTTAGCTCTAGACCGTCCTCAAGAAACAGTGACAAACACAGACAGACACACATACATCACTGAGATATTAATGTTTTCAGTATTCAGGGGTGCTAAAATGTTGAAATTTGTCAAGAACCGGAGGTCGACATTTTTGACGAATGTAAAGCTTTCGCTCTTCCCCCAGAGATGATAGGTTACGTTGGGCACAAAGCAAAAAATCACAATCAATGGCCCACCCATAAAATGCCACTTGTTTGAACTAACTTCAAAGGGGTCTGTCCATTTAGTGTGATCTGGGATTTGAACTTCTCTTTGTAATTCCCTGCTTTACTAATTTATGGTTACCAGCTACTCCACAGCCAAGTTACTTGTTTGGTTTGGTACATATTGTATCTTTGTTTATACCTAATATTTATTTAATATGATTTAGTTGCATATTTGGTACTATAAGCTGTACCATTTATTTATACTATAATATGCTACTGTACTTTTATTGCTGTTTGTAATTTGTATATTTATGGACCTCTATCTACTGTAATGTGGTTGCTATTTAGTGTGTACTGTATAGTTACTATACTTTATGTGAGATGTGTCTGTGCTGGTGGATATGGTAACAAATAGACTTCACATTAAAGCAAGGTACAAGAAGAATAAAGTGAATTATGTTGAATACAACAGGGGAACTTCCCACTCAGACTTTAAGAAAATATGCTTTTTCACTTCTTGTCACATTTCAGTTTGAAGTGAAAATATAGAGTGCCACATCATATAAAAAGAATGTGTTCACAATTTCATGTTGTAACTGGAATCTCATGTGCCTTTATGTAAGTACAGTAGTATGGCATTCTCTTAACACTTCCCACTATGCTACTAATTAGTGCCTCCCAATGTGTAGATGTCGTTTCTTTGGCAAGAGTCAAATCTGATGCTGTAATGAGTGATCAAAATTTTTAAAGCTTGGTTTATTAAGAGAAACACCAGTAAACTCAGATAAGTTTTATTTTTCTGCAAAATTCCTTTGAGCACAAACATCCATCCATTTTCCAACCCGCTGAATCCGAACACAGGGTCATGGGGGTCTGCTGGAGCCAATCCCAGCCAACACAGGAACCAATCCCGGGCAGGGTGCCAACCCACCGCAGGACACACACAAACACACACTAGGGCCAATTTAGAATTGCCAGTCCACCTAACCTGCATGTCTTTGGACTGTGGGAGGAAACCCACGCAGAGAACATGCAAACTCCACGCAGGGAGGACCTGGGAAGCGAACCCAGGTCTCCTAACTCCAAGGCAGCAGTGCTACCACTGCGCCACCGTACCGCCCATGAGCACAAACACATTTGTTATAATGTCCATAAAGCTTTTCTGTGCCCTTCAAATGAAACGTTTTGTCAGCTGGTAGTAAAACCAGTCTTCTGTAGGTGACTTGATGTCTTCATTGTTGTCATGGAGGTAGCCCTTCAGACTGGGGAGCAATAATCTCATTGAGCCAGGTCTGGATAACAGAGTTGAATATTGGATGTGGGGAAACATAATGTCAGACGTCAACTTCTAATGTGCATAGACTTTATAGTCATATTTAATTCTTCATGAAGAGCTGACCCCTATGTAATCCCTATAGTGGCTGGTATCTCATGCACCACCATTCTGTAATTGTTTATTACAATTTTCTGCATGGTGGCAGCATTTTCTTCTGTTATCGATGTCAAGGACTGGTCAAACATTGGTTCAACATCGAAAGGCACCAGAAATCAGCAGCCCATCTTTTGACTGTGGCATATGAATTGAGACGTGTACTTGTACACATTGACTAGGTGAGCATTAACCTCCAAAGCTGCATGGTCCTGTAGCAGTAAAAATTCAGTGTTGACATTCAGGTTGAGATTCTTCTAAAAGAATAAACTATAAGCCACGAATGTTAGAAACTTGTAATTCATTTATTTTAGCACAGAACAGCTAAGCTTTGTCTACTTGCAAAGTCAGCATCACAGAATGTCCCTTTCAGGTTCTGGTTCAAAATGTTGTGATCACTCCTCTTAAAAAGGTATATGCTTCTTGTATTAGATGGCTATTTGAAGTGAGCTTTTGTGGTGTGGTTTTTCTTTTGGGATGAGACGATTGTTTAATACAGTTAAGTCCTCCAATAATTTTTTCAAATCTGAGCTTAACTGGCAGGCGTTGTTAAGACAGGTTTTACTTAGTCGTAAGATGATATACACACGATGCTAGAGTGAGTCAAATTTGTTGTTTTAGCAGCCATTGACCATGACCAAAGCTGCAAGGTTTATTCCTTGGTTGACAGTGATGGTGGACATGATGCTTCTAACTGTTCTGTTTTTTTCTGCACAATGCTTTATGATGGAATTCAGAAGTACAGTTACTATATTAAGGAAATATAATTAAATGACTGACTAAGGATAAGTAAGTCTCATTAAAGGTAGGGTCCTTCATTCTAATTTTAATTCCAGGTTGAATCCCAGTTCTGGCATGGGCAAAATGTGGTCAAAAAATAAATAGGAGGCAACCAACACAGCTGTAAATTACACTACCTTTCATTTAACAATACATAATAATAGTAATAATATTGGCACAGTTGTGCAATGGTTAGTGCTACTGTTTTACAGATCTCCTGAGTTTAAAGTCTACATCTGAGTTTTGTCCATGTGGAGTTTGCATGTTCTCTCTCAGGTGGTCCATTTTTCCTCCTAAATCCTGAAAGACATGCAGTGTAGGTTGATTGATGATTTCAGATTTTCCCTAATGTGAGTGTGAGTGTGTGTTGTGTACGTGCGTGGCTGGGCCCTGTGAGGGACTGACACCTTGCCTGGGCTATTTCCTTTCCTGCGTTTATGCTGCCAAGGTAGGCTCTGAACCACTGCAACCCCTGAATTTGATTTGAGCAGGTTTGAACATTGTGAAAATAATATTTGTTTCCTGTATAATGTAATCTGGCATTTTCTGGCAGCTCTGGGCACAAAACACAAACAATCCCCAGATAGGATGCCATGGTTTGGTTGGTTGCAGATTACTAGTGAAACATGTAGTACTATTACATGTATTACACACGTATTACTAGTGAAACATGTGGACCTACGGTCCTAAAGTAAGGTGCAATTAATCCTGTAATGTTTTAAGCAATTGAGAGGAGAAGTCTTTATTTTCAGGCCTTGACAGTCTTTGCTAAGAGCTTCATCCGGTCTATACTCTATAATGTAGGATGGGGCTTGACCTTGGCACAGGTGTAGTCGACCAATATTAAGATGAATTTTATTATGAATGCTGAGCACATATACACCGCGCCCTGGAGGATTATTATTAGAAGTTCCATTTGATACCAAATATAAGGAGCTGTTGATACTTTTATGTTTTCTAAATATAGTTACTTTATTCATTTCTTCTACAAGGTA
Organism: Polypterus bichir lapradei; assembly: GCA_026402145.1. NCBI lineage: Eukaryota > Metazoa > Chordata > Cladistia > Polypteriformes > Polypteridae > Polypterus > Polypterus bichir. Next base: position 129,618,056 of record JANRMT010062791.1, on the reverse strand, counting down.
TATTTTATTACTTTTGTTAAACTTTTCCACTTTAGCAAGTGGCAACACATTGTTTGGTTTTCACCATTAAAACATACAGCTTCACAGTAATCATATGGGTCCTCTAAGTTTCCCAATTAGTGCTCTTCAAACAAAATTTGATCTAACGATGCAAAGCAATGCCTACGTATAGTCATGTTTCAAGTATTTGATAATCTTATCATTTGTCGGTTTGCATTTCTCTCTTGTTCTCATTCTTGAATTCTGGATTTATGGACTTTGTCTTTAGAACATTAGAGCACTCTAGACGAGAACAGGCCATTCAGCCCAACAAAGCTCGCCAGTCCTATCCACTTATTTTATCGAAGAAAACATCAAGTCGAGTTTTGAAAGTCCCTAACATCTTACTGTCTACCACACTACTTGGTAGCTTATTCCAAGTGTCTATCGTTCGTTGTGTAAAGAAAAACTTCCTGATGTTTGTGTTTGTTTGTCCCCGTGTTCTTGATGAACTTCAACATCTGCAATAAGATGCTACAGATGTTCTACCAGACGGTTGTGACGAGTGCCCTCTTCTACGTTGTGGTGTGCTGGGGAGGCAGCATAAAGAAGAAGGACTTCTCACACCTGGACAAACTGGTGAGGAAGGCAGGCTCTATTGTAGGCATGGAGCTGGACAGTTTGACACCTGTGGCAGAGCGACGGGCGTTGAGCAGGCTCCTGTCAATCATGGAGAATCCACTGCATCCACTGAACAGTATCATCTCCAGACAGAGGAGCAGCTTCAGCGTCAGACTGCTGTCACCGTCCTGCTCCACTGACAGACTGAGGAGATCGTTCCTCCCCCACACTATGCGACTCTTCAATTCCACCCGGGGGGGTAAACGTTAACATTATTCAAAGTTATTGTTTGTTTTTACCTGCATTTTTATTACTCTTTAATTTAATATTGTTTTTTGTATCAGTATGTGGCTGCTGGATTATGTGAATTTCCCCTCAGGATTAATAAAGTATCTATCTATCTATCTATCTATCTATCTATCTATCTATCTATCTAT
>JANRMT010062791.1:129567464-129617009 GCA_026402145.1 Polypterus bichir lapradei | reverse complement strand
CTATCTATCTATCTATCTATCTATCTATCTATCTATCTATCTATCTAACAGTCTCGGTCTTGCATGCCTGTGAATCATTATGTTAGCCTTCTGCTCTTTTGCTCCATATTCAGCTGTACTTCTTGCTTGGCTATGCACTTTAGTGCGTTGTCTTCTTATTTTTTTCTCACTCTTTGTCACTTAAGTGCTTTCTGCAATTATCTTGATGCTCAGTAGGTGTTGCCACTTTTCTTCTTCTTCATGTCATTATGATGGTTATCACTTTGTTTTTTCATCACTCTGCCACAGTCACATGACCACAAGTCAATTTGGCATCCTTTATATCTGTTTAATAAAGTTCTGTGTTTGATGATTACTAAATAGAGTAAATAAAAAAAAAAAAAGCATGTTAATTTTATATGCACGTTATTTGTAGAAGGTAAAGAAAGGAGTGTTTTAAGTTAGGGAGGGGGTTGTGTGACAGTCATGTTTCAGCCAGGGTTCCCCCCTGACGTGGGTTCAAGAATCTCATTTATGTCTGTTTTGTTCGTTTTTTGTATGTTAATGTTGTTCATTGTTTAGTTTCTGTGTGTCAAAGTATCTTCTGTTATGTTCTTTGTGCTTTGTTGGTGGTCCTCTAAGAGGTAGGGCCACCTGCCCATCATCGCAGTGGACTGCCCTCAGTCCCATAAAGGTTGAGGAAACCTCACAGTCCCTTGCAGTTCATTGTGAATATGCCAGGCATTCAATGAGTTCTCTTTTGTTCATTGCTTTTATGATTATATTTGTGATTACTGGATTTTTTTTACCTCTTTTGTTCCAACCAGATTCACATTTAGTTATAATAAATGATAATAATTGATCTCATTTAGTTAACTGGTCTTTCTTTCTCTTATTCTGCATTCAGAAATGCACAGCCGTATGATTTTTAAATTATGAGACATTTAGAAATATTTCTATTTTTTTTATAACTTTAAATGCTTAACTCTTTTTTGTTGTTTTTCTATTATTTTTCTGTTATTCTGTGTAATCTGCTCCCTTCATTGTATCCTAATAGTGACAATTAAAAACAAGCGAAGCAGACGACCGGGTGAGCAACACTAGATGATGAAAGGCTGCAACTGCTTCAGTGTCAGGCCCACTAATTAGTCAATAATGGAGAAGAGGCAGAATGTAAATCAGGATGAACATAAGCTAAAAGTAAAAAAAAAACCATTATCCATATATAACTGCTTAATCCATCTATCCATCCATCCATTATCCAACCTGCTATATCCTAACTACAGGGTCACGGGGGTCTGCTGGAGCAAATCCCAGCCAACACAGGGCACAACGCAGGAAACAAAACCCGGGCAGGGTGCCAGCCCACCGCAGGGCACACTCACACCCACACACCAAGCACACACTAGGGACAATTTAGGTAACTGCTTAATTTTTTTATTAAAATGTGTTAGCACAATTACTTTGGTAATTTCTTCATTGACCCCAAAACACAGAAATTATTAGGCTAGGTGTCTAATTAAAAACAGAAGTTGGTTGGAACAAAAACCTGCAGCCCCAGGGGGTCCACAAGGCTGAATTTCGCAACCACTGGTGTATTGGGACTTTGGTTGCGTTGGTTTTCCTACTTTGAAACATATTTGTGTTTAACAGAACATTTTGTTAAAATAATTATTTGTTACCTTCTTTGTAACTAGTAAATGTTTGATGGTTTTTCTGCCCTTAGTAGGCATTTTTGTGAGTTTTTTGGAACTTTGTGCTTGGGGCCTCTCTAGTTTATAAACAAGGCTTGGTAAAAGAATAATAAACTCTCCACCGTTTGTTTATACATTTAAGAACTTAGGTTCTTAGATTATGAATTCTGAAGACGTATTTGACAATCTTCTCAGTTGTCAGCTTGCATTTTTCTGTTGTTTGTCATTCTTACATTCTGTATCCTGCACTTGATGCTCAGCAGATGACACAACTCTTCTTGTTCTTCTTCCTATTATGATGCTGTTTGTCGCATACTCGGCCTGTGTGATCTGCTTGACAATCAGCAGATATTGCTACTTTTCACCAAGTCACTTGGTTTTTCGATCACTTTGTTGTAATAATCACATGACTACAGGTCAGTTTGCTTAGGTTGTAGCAGCCTAAAGTTTTTATTTTTTAATTTCTAGAATATATCAGGTCCTAAACTTTTGAATTAATACCAAGATCAATGTTCTACCCCCAGTAGTTCAAGAGTAATCACGTGACAGATGGACAGCTCATAACATTTTATATAGTTTTTGTTATTATTATTAATAATAATTATTATATCCATTACCGATTCCACTTCACAGTGATAAGGGTTATTATAACATAGCCTTATCAAATTTAGTTGATGCAGTTCAGAGTTAGAGGTGAAGCTTATCCCATTAGCATTGCTCATTGGATTGGACAAGGTGCCAGTCTGTCACAGGGCCCAGTCATGGACACGCAACACACACCCACACAGGGTCAGTTTAGAATTCTCAGTTAACCTAATATGATTTTACATTCTGTATTGTTATGCTGCTAAATTCAATTGGGATTCAATAGGTTACATCTTCATGAGCCTGATGCACCTTTCATGGCAGTTGCAGGCACATTATGACCTCAATGGTTAAAAGCTTTCTTTAATGTCTCTTGAAACCCACTTTCTTAAAAATCAAAGGTATAAGGAGCCAAATCTTTTCAAAGATTTGCTCAGTTTACTGTTGTTTTGGTACTACTGTAGATAAGGTTACCTTTTAATAAAGACAGTAAAAGGGAGGAACTTCTTTAAATGCATGTCAGGTGGCAGATTGACTTCTAGCATTTTGACCAATAATAAAAGAGAAGTTTACAAACATGGGATTCTTCCATTTCTACCTGCTTTGTAACATTAGTTTTTCTTTTATAAATTGTAAAGCACTTTGTGCCACACTATCTGTATGTATGCAGATCTGCTATATTAAGTAATGCTGTTGTTTGTAGTGTCTCAGCATTTTTTAAACTTTTTTTTTTATTTTCCCCCGAATGAAAAGCAATACTGATACATTTACACATAATGTAAACACTTGCCTGTTTACTATAAAATATTGCATTCCCACTAATATCACATTCATTTTTTCAGTACAGTTTTCAAACATTTAAGCAGTAGTTTTAAACTTCAGCACATTATTTTACAATATTGGAATGTTTTCATTTGCCCCCCAGTCACACACATGCCTCATTAAGTAAAACTTAATGTTGTATTAAAAAAAAATTGGGAGTGGTCTTCCCTAGACTTTTCCTTATACCACTTCCAGTTAACGGAAATAACTCAAGAGCTGATAGAAATGTACGTTTTGTACCTAATATTCCATCCATCCATCTGTTATCCAACCCGCTATATCCTAACTACAGGGTCACGGGGGTCTGCTGGAACCAATCCCAGCCAACACAGAGCGCAAGGCAGGAAACAAACCCTGGGCAGGGCGCCAGCCCACCGCAGGGCACACACATACACACCCACACACCAAGCACACACCTGGGACAATTTAGAATTGCCAATGCACCTAACCTGCATGTCTTTGGACTGTGGGAGGAAACCCACGCAGACACTGGGAGAACATGCAAACTCCATGCAGGGAGGACCCAGGAAGCGAACCCAGGTCTCCTAACTACCCTCTGCGCCACCACGCTGCCCCCTGTACCTAATATTTGTATACAAAACTTGGTTGACCTAAGTGAAAGCGTACTCAAGTTATTGTGTTTATAAACATGCACGCATGCACAGACAGACATAATTCCAAAAATGGTATTTTCAGACTCAGGGAGGTCTAAAACATCGAGATTCATCAAAATCCTTCGTATACAAAATACTTCGTATACAAGAAAGTAACAAAAAAAGGATTACTCTGGCTTACAGTTAAAACAATAGAAGAACAGAGCAAATCTTAAAATATATAGAACATTTCCAAGCAGCAAACCTCCTAGCTTCACATAAGTCTGGTCACACATTACACAGCTTCTAGTTAGAGGGGATGTCAAACTTGACTTCTGCACTTTATGATCTTGTTGTCTGAGGTTTTCTAAATACACAATGTGGTGGACTGTCTGGAGGATGAGAAGACTGGGAGAGGCAATACTTCCCCTGGGACATGAGAGGGTGCTTGGATGATTCTGGGGCCATGGACTGCAGCACTTCCGCCACACTAGGAAGTGCTGCTGGAAGAGAATCCGGGTGCCCACGCAGCACTTCCACCACACCAGGTAGTGCTGCAGGAAGATCTTTAGGGAGCACCTGGAGCACATCTGGGAACAATATAAAAGGGGCCGCATCACTCCATTCGGACAGCCGGAATCGGGAGATGGAGGACAGAGCTTGAGCAGGGAGGAGTAGAGGCAGCAGAAGAAGAAAAAGAAAAAGAAAATAGAGAAGAAGGAAGGACTGAGTTATTGTGGTGATTGGAGCACAGTGTAAAGTGCTGTGTGCTGAATTGGAGAATAAGAAATAAAAGCGTGAGTTTTGTAAGTTTACTTCTTGTCTGTCTGTGTCGGGTTGAGTGGCTGCTACAACCTCTAGAGTTGTCGCAATTCTAGAAATGTGCCAGGGATGAATAATTAGACAACTGCATGACAACTTTCTAGAAAAGTTTCACATTTATAAAATATCACAAACTGGTTCCTTATTCTGACAGCCAAGTACGTACTGCGTGACAGAGTTGGTGTTGTGCAAATGCTTTCCAGTTACGGCAATTTCAGTCACAGTCTCTGCCCCTTTTTTTCTATTTATTTTTGATTCTGTTGTGGTATGTAAAACAGGAAATATCACACAGATAAGATTCTTTTCTGTTTGCAAAGTCCAAAACTCCCATGTACCTTATTCCACATAGCTACATTATAAGCATTATACCTTCTGCTGAGTGGCCAGTCACATACTGTTTGGACTGAGTCACTAGGGATGTCGGACTACATAACAGTGCGTCAGGGGAGCACTCTACGGCTGCTTCATGCTCGCTAAGATTATGGAAATTAACTCTGCAACTGAAAATCACAGGAAAAGTCATATAATGAAAAATTACTTTAGCATGTCTTTCTGATTTTACATGACAGGTTTAGCATTGTTTTTACGGAATTCTTCTTGTTTTCAGTAATTAGCATGTATGGAGTTCTATAGTTATTTAGTACAAAATAACATTCTTATTAAATGGTACAGAGTCCACTTTATATATTCTTCAAAGCCAACTTGCATATGCAGAAGGTGTCTTCAGTTAAATATTTATTCTTCTTTTCTTCCTAGAGGCCCAGTTGTCTGCAACTTTCCCATAATCAAAGTCCCCAGGATCTGGGCCCTCCAAGGAGATCAGCATGAGATTATTTAGTGTGCTTTGATTCATGCGATTTCTCAAATATGTCTTGATCCTTTTAAGGGCAGAAAACCCCCTTTCACATTCAGCTGTGCTTACTGGGATCACTAGCGCAATATAAGCTAGTTTGGCAACATTTGGAAACGACTTTTTGAGCTCTGATGTCGCCATTTTTAGTAAAATCCGTTTTGGACTGAAGTCTTTGTATGATTGAATTCTGATCATTTTTGACGCAACTCTCCATTTTTGCCTGCTACTTTCATACTTTAAAATTGGAGGGCTACCATTTTTGGAGTAATGATCGAAAAGAATTTCAGCAGACTCACTTGAATCGTGAGTTTCTGCATTGAAAACTTTTGAAAAGCTGGAAATAATTGGCATGTCAGGGAATCTTGCATCTAGGTGCTTGACAACTGTCTCTAGGTATTTATCATATACGAGTATTGCAGTTTTGAATGACATTACATCACTCTTTGTATAAACAATGCAGAGATCTGACTATTCTTCTACCAGTCAATGATGAAGGCTTTGAAAATATTTCACGGGAGTGTCTTTCAACTCCATGATGGACAATTTTGTGGCAAAAAATCAGCAGAGAGGAAACAGAATTGTACGTTTTAATACATTTGCCTAATCCTTCAGCTCTGATGTCGTTTCGTTCAGTGACCTCTCTTTCCAGCACAGCTATGACAATCATCATACACTGTCGTAGTGACTGTACTGCAAAGTCTCGAGACAGCCAACTAGTGTCACTGGCCATTTTCAACTTAATCTGGGGAATGTTCAGAATATTTTGTATTTCTGTTTAACCAGCCACCCTAACTGAAGAATCTTGGAAGAAATAGAACAGCTGCCTTAAGATGTCGTTCAGTTTTGTTAAATAAGGTACAGCAGATGCTGCTTGGGCACTTGCAAGGGCCAATCGGTGGTTTACACAGTGACAGTTGACCAAGAGTCCAGATGTTTTATCTTTAAGCTGTTTTGCCACACCTTTCTGTTTCCCAATTATAACAGCCACTCCATCTGATTCTAGTCCAACCAGATTAGCAGTTTTCAAGCCTAGTGTGTCCATAGTCTCACTCAGTGTGTTGGTTATAGTCTCTGCTTTGCCATCAATCATATTGCGGGTTGATAAAAAACTAATTCTGACCTCTTTAGTGACCTGGCAAACATTTTTAATGTAAATAATTAGTTGTTTTACAACTGAGATGTCTGTGGTTTCATCACACAGAATACTGAAAAAATTTTCAGCGTGTATATTTTTCAGTATGTTAGCCTTTATTTCTCATGCTTAGACATCCAGCAGCTGTTGCATTATTCTTTTCAGAGATGTAATGTGCATTTTTACCAAGCTCTAGTACATGCTTTCCTAAAAGGTTAGCAGAAGACTCAGTGTACGTTTTACTTTTTTCAATGTCCAGCAAACTTTCTTTTCGAATTCTTGTGCATGGCAGATTTACCCAAAGTATCCCCTCCTTGGAGGGTGTTTGTTTGAATATTTCATGCACATTGAGCACCACATACCATTTTCTTTGACCATTAGCCAATCCAAATCTTTAAACCATTATTTGTTTATGCTGGATAAGCGGTGCTTAGATTTATCAATTGATAGAGTGTGTGCTCAAGAGATTTCCCCTGATGGACCAGCCTCTGCAATTTTGTTGTCTGAATTTGCCACATCAGGAGTTGACGCTGCACCGTCATTAGTTTGTGGAGTCTCTGTTCTGAAATAACTGAGCAGTGTTGTTTTCTGAACACTTTTTTTACTCATATTGGTAAAACGTTTGGAAACAATTAAAAGTACCTATGAATAAGACTTTTGAATGGGAAAGTGGGAGCCTGTTGGATATTCAATGCACACTTGCACTACGGCAGGGCAAGATATGAACAAAAAAAGGAATGGCAGGTCACTTTAGCAAAACCCTCAGTATCAGCAAATATAAAAACGGCAGAGGGAGTCACTTTAACAGGAACCACAGTGAGTGCTACAAGGATTTTTGCACACAGAACACAGCTAATGCTTAACCCTTAAATCTCCAGAACCAGCTATAGTCGGTTCCCAATGCAATTTGCCAGCACGCTGGAGCCGAGTATAATTCGTTAAAGTATTGACGAATATGCCGCAACTGGCTAAAGTCGCTTCCCAGTGCAATTTGGAAGCACGCTGAAGCTGAGTATATGCGACAACATACATTTATTGAACTCTGCAACTGGCTAAAGTTGTTTCTCAGTGCAATTTGCCAACATGCCAGAGCCAAGTATATTCAGCGACATATATTCATTGAATGCTGAAACTGGCTATAGTCGTGTCTCAATGCAAATTACTAGCACACATGGGCTGAGTATATTCGGCGACGTACATTCATTGAACGCCGCAACCGGCTATAGTTGCTTCACAGAGCAATTTGGAAGGACACCGGAGCTGATCAGTCAGTGCCGTATATTTGTTGAGCAGCCAGCTCACGACCAGTGCCAGCCCCGGCAGCACTGTAGCCTCACTGTCTCTGGGATTCAGCCACTGCACTAGACTAGCCTACTAGTGTCAGCGTTGGGCCCTGTGTGCTTGCGTACAGCCAGTGGGCTAAGTGATTTACTGAATTTCATCAATGGTGTCAGTTGCACCTTGTACATATAATAATTTATTGTTGCAGTAGTTTTTTACAGTTCATTGGCACTATACAGACTGCACTGACACTGAGAACAGTGACGTCACTTCCTGGTGCCCTTTTTCTGATTTCTGACAGGCTGGTTCCACTAGTCTTTTTTTATTTTATTATTTCCACTGTAATCCTGAATGCTAATAGAAGGTGTTATAGGTTTGTAGCACCTTCTATAACATATCACAGCAGTCCTCCTCTCGCCCACCCACCTCCCCCTACTCTTTGCTTGTGAACTCCACTCCGCCTTGTCCCCGCTAATAGCTTATTCAGCATCCAGTGATCGGCAACACCACGCCCTGCCTCTCCCCTCACCACTTGTGATCCTGTTTCTAAAATATTTGCCCACACGCCCGCTTGTCCCTTGCCATCTATGCAGATCATTAGATCTGCCTGTGCCTGTAGATCTGCGGCTGTCATCTCGCAATGTCATGCGAGATGATAGCCGGGCGCTCACCTAAATTAGCCGGGCGGAGTGCCCGGCTAAAAGATGCTAGGGAGAACACTGGAGACCTATGCGTTGCAAGGTGCACTACAAACTTTAACGCTGAGGTCTATGTTGATCACTTAGATTTCAAACTGTTCTTTAATGGGTATCGCAGTTAGTACCTACATAAAAACTAAAAGAGAAAATGAAGAAAGTCCTCTGCCTTCACTCTACATTAGTTACTTTGATGGGCTTAGGTTAGAGGTAAACACTCCAAATGTGAACTCCAGTAAGAAGGTCTAGGAGCTTGTGGTACCTGCTTTTACAAGGATAATTAAGAAGTTCCTCGTGATCCTAATCTGAAGGCTGCTGCACTTCCAAGCTTGGCCTAGATGAGTAGTTTCACACAGCAGAAAGTGGTGCCAGGGTAAGAAGTCCACCTTGATAGTTAACTGGCAATGTAGTTTGCTAGCAAAGTAAATACTGATAATCAGTTGGCATTTAGCTGCTGTGCCCAGGTGGAAAATTAGGAGCTTAACTCCAAATCGCAAGGGGACACTATCTACAACTTTTGAACAGTCTAGTAGGAAAAGTCTCTGTATTGTATCTAGCAGTGATCCTTCTCATTATTTTATTTTTCTAAAGTAACACTGATTTTAGACATTCTGATATTGTAAAATCAGGCACAAGATTATTTGTCTTTATTGTGTTTTATTCAGTTGTTAGATGTCTCATAGATGACTCTGACCAAAAGCCCAAAAAGAAAGAGGTGTCTGAGCTGTATCAGCCAGACACACTGATTGTATAACTGACAACAAGATTTTATAGTATATTTCCACCAGTCCAAAAATAAAGTAAATTTCACAAATATGATTGTGTTATCTGCTTACAAACATGCATCTAATACCATTGTACTTTTTCTTTTTGTATATATTTAGAATTCATTAATAATTCAGATTATGCATTGAAAGGTTGTGACAAGTTGGCACAGTGGCGAGTTGTTGGGTCTCTTTTGTGGGGTGCATATTTGATTGCTGTCTGGACACTGTTCATGCAGAGTGTGCAGCTGTGTCCTTTCTTTCCATGTTCTGAAGTGTCATGTATCCAGAGTTTCACTTCACATTTACAGACCTCACAATGCTGAACACATATGCAAATTTTCATTCATTACTTCATTATTTTGCATGTGATTTGCCCAATTCAGAGATTCAAGAGTTGAAGTGTATCTCAGCAATGTCAGGCACAAGGTAGAAACCGGCTCTGGAAGGGGCTTCAGGCTCATCACAGGCCACATGCAACCAGGTTGATTTTCAGATAGAAAATTCAGTCTGCATAAACTGAGGGTGTCACCCCATATACAAATATGATATAGTTATTGTACCTGTTAATGTATTGCAGTGTTGTGAAAAGATCGATATCTTGTAATCTTATTAGTTTGTGGTTTAGTGAATGTGAGTATTTAAGGTGAAGTGGTGGCTGTGAAGCTAAGGTTCTGAGGTGGTATCTAGAAGGTTGCCGCTTCATTTCCCTTTCCTGCAACAAGAGATCTTACTCTGCTGGGCCCTTAAACAAGACCCTTAACCTAAAAATTGCTCCAGGGATGTTGTACAATGGTTGACCAAAGGTCATGTGAAAAGAAAATTTTCCCTTAAAGATTATATATTAAAAAAAAATGTGGTGCTTGAGGAGCTGTGCCATGGGCCTGGATAAGTGAGCAGACCAACTCCATCTAATAATTAAATGTGGATATTTGGACGTAATAGAGCAGCTTGGGTTTGTTATTTTATATTTTCCCATGGATCGTCCCTCTCTTGTTTTTTATAATGGAGATAATACTTTTTATACAGATTTGCACTTCTTTGTTGCAGGTTACAGTACCACACAGAGCTTGCTTCATCACATTTTGTACATACATATCATTTCTCAGTAGCTATGCTATGGTGTGAGTTTATTGCATATTTGATGACATATCTTGTAATCTTTATTAATTTTTATAACTCAGATTATGAAGGAAAATGAAAAATGTGGAACTTTAATTTTGAAAAAGAACTTAACATCAGAGTCGATGGACACAGTTCATTTTGCCAGATCTTGGTAGACAGGATGAAAGGCTAGTATAGAGAGGATTTATCATCAATAATTAAATGGAAATTATTTTGCAAGTTTTGCATCTACTGTGGAAAACCACAGATGCTCCCCTCTCTTTCTCTCTTGCCAGCTCTACTTTTTCAGCCCCATAGCCACCAAGGGTATAGCCACCTCCTGGGGTTTCTCTAGCCTTCCATCCTGTTCTCCTCAAAATATCCTACACCTCTACCTTTCCTCTGATTCAGCAATTGTCTTTTCTCTGTTTACTTTCTTCATTCAGTTTTCTGTCTTTTTTACCTGAACTGAGCCCGCTCCCTTTTGTGCTCCACATCGTGCTTAGCTGATGCCTCCCTAATTGTCTCGCTGTTTTTGGCTGACAGTCACTAATCATTCCTCCTCCTGGACATGAACGCCTTGCATCAACCTAAGGGATGTTCTGCCACTAAAATGATTAAATAATTAAAACTAATTTTCACCCCCCTGCCATTCACATCACAACAAGGCCCAAAACGTATTCATGATTTTTTTTACATTTGCAAGGGTCCTGCACCCCTAACCCCAATGAATTACAAGGGATACTGGTTATTTCCATAATCTGTTCAGTTCATTTTTGTGTTGTGTTCTGCACAGAATGCTGTGAATAGTTCTCAAGCTGATACAAATTCATCCATTCATCTTCCTGACTTGCAGGAACAACACCTAGACACATAGACATCCACACACTCACATAGTAGGGCCAGTTGGAGGAAACTGAAGCACCTGAAGAAAACTCATGTGGACATAAAGAGAATATGTCAGCTTCACAAATGGAGCACCTGGACACGAAACCTGACATTGCTACCAATGTGCCCCCATGCCACCCAATACAAATACAGTCGATTTTGCTTAATTGGGACACCGGTTAATTGGGGCAGCCATTTATTTGGGCCAAATTGTAAAGAACAAATCCGGACAGTGTAATCGTACATGTTTTCTGTTCGGTTATTTAGGCCACCATTCCGCTTATTCATGACAGGAGTCACTGGCTGTTTTAAACCCGAGATGGGTAAGATGAAAATGAAAGAGCTCAGTTCAAAGTAAATTTTCCAAGAATCGCACAAATGAAAGATAAGGAGTCCCGTTAAGCGAGCCACTCGGGGATACCCGCGAGGAGCAAGAGAATGGTTGAGCCAGTGTTATCTTTAGGAGCTTCTTAGTCATTTGCTTTGGGAGCTCCGAAAGTCGTGTTTGAAATGTGAAGTGGTGCTGAAGACATTTTGTACTCTGAACTTCAACACCGCCTTTTTGGTAAGTGATAATAAGCAGCAATTTTTTTACCACTTGTTTTAAATTGAGTCGTGCAAATCGCCTGAAAAATTACTTATTCCATGACGGTTGATAGAATTCTTTTCTTAATTTCATTCATGATATGGTGCCGCTGTTAGGATGCCGCGGAAAGACCTAACGCTCTCCGATAAAATTGACTTGCTTGATAAAATCAAAAACCAAGCGCCTAACACAAGCACCCGTATGCTGGAGAAGATAACGGGCGTTCCGAAATCAACAATTTCGCGTGTTCTAAAGAACGAGCAGAAATTGAGAGGTGAATGGGCATTGCGAGAAAATGCACATTGAACATCCCGTAAATGGAAGCGTGAAGGCAAGGAACCGGAAGTTGAGGACGCTCTCAATCAGTGGTTCGCTAAAGTGACTACACGTGACGTAGCTGCACGAGGCGTGCGTATCAGTGGGCCTATTCTGAAAGTGAAGGCGGAGGATTTAGCTAAAAAGTTGGGTCATGACGAATGTAAGGCAACAGATGGATGGTTGTCTAGATGGAAATCTAGGCATGAAATTAAGTTCAAGAAAGCACATGGCGAAAAAGGCAGTGCTAATTTTGACGGCGCTGAAAAGAGGAAATCCAGTAAATTACCCGAGTTGCTTCAGCAGTTTTGTGCAGATGACATTTACAATGCTGATGAAACTGGCCTGTATTATTGTGCAACACCTGACAGTTCGCTGTGCTACAAACACGAAACGCTAGTGGGTTTCAAGATAGCAATGGATCGCGTAACTGTGTTATGCTGTTCTAACATGTCAGGAAGTGATAAAAGGAAATTGTTAGTTATAGGTAAAAGCGCTAAGCCTCGATGCTTAAAGGGGCTTAGAATGGACGGATTGCCAGTTCTGTACCATGCAAACAAAAATGCATGGATGACTTCTGAAATTTTTTCGAAGTGGTTGTCAGAATGGGATGTGGAATTGCAGCGCAAGTCGAAAAAAATTCTGTTGCTTCTTGATAATTGCGTGGCTCACCCTCACTCAGGTTCTTTGAAAAACATTCAATTGGAATTTCGGCTTCCTAACACCACATCCATCCTGCAACCAATGGATATGGGAATCATAAAAAAATTTAAAAACTTTGTATTGAGGCAAATTGGTGAGCTACATTCTGGAAGCAATCAAAGAAAATCTGCTGCAAGAAAGTTCAACAGCTACGGATGTTAGTGGGAAGATTAGCATATTGCAGGCAATACAATTTGTTGCTGACAGCTGGCGAGAAATAAGCCAGAGCACTATCCAAAACTGTTTTGCCCATTGCGGTTGGAAGAACTCTGAGCAGTTGGAGACACGAACTGATAGCAACTATGTTGATGAAACAACTTTGCAAGTGCAAAGTGTGGAAAATTATGAGGAATTTATCCGCATTGATGACAACATCGAGTGTTACAACGAAAACGAAGATTGTGACGATGCGATCGTCGAGGAAATTGCAGCGGAAACTCGAAGAGATAACAGATAACCAAGAAACTGACAAAGCCGATGTGCATGAAGAAATTGAGCAAGTGACTCATTGGGATGCCAGGAGATTTATCGCTGGATTGCGATTGTATTTCATGCAGAAATGCAACGAGGGCAGTCCTTTATCTGCATTAGATGCATGCTCTGATTTTGTGCAATGCCAGTCCATAAAGAGAACAAGACAAAGTAAAATCGACGGCTTTCTTAATAAACAGGATTAACTATCAGTAACCACATGTATGAATCGATTTACTACCTTTCTCTTGTTATTTGGATAGAAGGGAGTACTGTGTTATAATGTTTGGATGACAAATTTGTCAAGTCATTTTTAAAAGAATAAACGGTAATTTATGGTGTGCAACATACATTCAAATGTATGTAACGTCTTTCTATTACAAAATTTTACCTTTTTTTGCGAACTTTGCATAATTGGGCCAGCCGCTTAATTGGGGCAAAACGTCTCCATCCAGATGTGTCCCGATTAAGCGGAATCGACTGTACATACATTACAAACTTCAGTCTACATGTTGAGCATACATAAAGACCCTATGACAATATTGAACTTTGCTGAAGACAAACATATACCAAGTCAAGTTGGGGAGCATGCTCTGGTACAGTGCGTTGCCACACCCACTACACAGCGAAACAACTCGGGATCCCGGTTTGCAACCCCCCAGGCAGACATGTGGTCCAGTCCCACCCTCCGGAAATGACCCTCTATCTGCTGCAACCAGGTGTTACGTGGGCGATCCCTTGGCCTGGTCCAGCCACTTGGGTCCCCAACAATGTGGATCTTATGAGCCGGATCACCCTCGGGGAAACGCGCCACATGGCCGTAATGCCGTAACTGATGCTCCTTCACAATGCAGGTAATGTGCCTCATTCGGGACTCCATGAGCAACCGCTCATTTGACACAAAGTCAAACCAACAGTACCCAAGGACTTTACAGAGAGAGAACAGTACCAAAGGAGTCCATTCTTCATCTCAGGGCACTGGATAGCGTCCATGTCTTGCAACCATATAGCAAGACCGGAAGCACCAGGACTCTAAAGACTTGGACCTTCATCCTTTTGCATAGATATTGGGAGCGCCACACACCCCTTTCCAGCGACCTCATGACCCCCCATGCTCTCCCAATCCATCTACTGACTTCACAGAAAGAGTCACCAGAGACATGAATGTCACTGCCAAGGTAAGTAAACCTCTCAACAAGGTCAACACTCTCTCCGCTAACACACACACTGCTGATAGCTGTGCCCAAGAGGTCATTAAAGGCCTGGATCTTGGTTTTTATCCAGGACACTCGCAAGCCCAGACACTCAGACTCCTCACTCAGTCTCTCGAGCGCCCCGATCAGAGCCTCCATTGACTCCGTGTACCATTGCACTATAATTTTCATAGAAACATATTCTATTCTATACTATAGAACTATAGAAAACAAAATTAGGTGTCTACAGAAAAAAAATTAAATTGTCCATAATTCAATTGCAGTTAGTCAGTGAAGAAGAGTTTCTATTGCAATGAAAATCAAGCTGTGACATTTTGCACATTTGACTATCCCCAGAGGCCAGTTTCAAATATTCATGATAATGTTTACATTTTCTGTTCTTCAGTTTAATTAAATTCTGTTTATATATATATACTTTTATTCTAGAAATGCAGGGTGACAAAGTTAACACATGGAAAAAGAGCTTGAAATGTTCTCTTGTTTAAATTATGAGGCACACCTCACTAATACTCTCATGACAAACTCCTTCTTATTAAACAGTTTGTCCAAAGCAAATGGTCTGACTGACCATCCTAAAAGATGTCGGTACCTCTGCAGCGTACTTGTGACTGCATTCTCGTACCAATGCTTGCGAACTGAAGTGCCTGTGTGCACTTTTCGTGGCATTACACGTCTATTTTTTGAGCATGCCCGTGTCACTCAAACACAGGAAAATATATTGGTGTACAAGTATAACAAAACAAGTGCACTTTTATTCTAGACTATAAGTTAAGAAAAAATAAAGCAAGTTACAGTAGGCGGGTGATACGACAGCTTGTGTGGGGCAATGCTAAGAATTGCTGATTTCCGATCCGTGCTATATAAAATCATCACATTCAAATATTAACAATTCCCACTATTACACTGAATGAGCACCTGACACTGTACTTTCTTCCTTATATAAATAACATTCGAGCTATAGCGCGTCTCTAAATAAATCACATTTGAGCTATAGCGCGTCTTTCTCTGAAAACAGCAGTGTCAGATGGGGAGGGGGGGGGATCGTGAACGGGACTGAGAGAATGGAACTGAATTAAAAAAAAAAAAGCTAACCTTTACAATTATCATGCATTTACACTGGCTCTTACAGACTGACTGAAATCAAATGTATGTTTTTATTCTAAAATAGTACAGTACATGCAATATTATTTGAAAACGAACAGCGTCAGATTGGGCGCATATTCATTATTATTTTCAAATAATATTGCATTAGTGCGATGATGTTTTTACATATATTGTCTCTTACATTCATCTTGCGGTTTGTAATGAGTGACTGCGTGTTTTTTTCCCCGATCTTGCCAGTTCGCACATGTTGCTGTATGGTGGTGTTTCTTTTGTACTCCAGGACATGCAGCAGACAGAATAGTACAGAGCAGTAAGTTCAGCGCTACAGACAGACAGACAGGCAGAGAAGGCACTAGATATATAAATAAACAGGGAAGGCATTGTATAATAGATATATAAAAAACAGCTAAGGGGATAGATATATACTGTAGATAGGTAGGAAGGAAAGGCACTATATGATAGGCAGACAGGGAAGCTCCTATATAATAATAAAATTACTGTTATTACTATATAGATAGACAGGGAGTTCAGGCAGGCAGAACGGCGAAGGTTAAAAATAAATACATTTTCTCCCCAGCGGGGAATTGAACTCGGATCTCTTGAGGTACACCAATTCTGCTGCGCTCCAAGTGACAAAATTTTACCAGTACGCCATGGTAGATGATGTAAAACTCTTCAACCTTTTATGAAAGTGTTTATTTGATCTTTGGCCTTCAGGCTTCACATATTTTATAGTTTATGCCTACATTTTGTAACATTTATTACTAAAATATGAAAAAGTTTCTGTTTTAAATTTGTGTTTACACAGATTACTGTAGAAATGGAACACACATGAAATGTGTGTGTTCCAAATAACAATCTATTATTTCCACTCTAAAACTCCACTTCACTCCCAGATAATCGAGGCATGAGCTGGGAGAAGTTTGTGCACGTTCTAAGTCGGTGGGGGGATGGAATAGCCGGCTGCTTGCAGTTTGTTTTTATCGGCACATTTACAGGACAAAGGAGGCTGGCGGAGAGGTGAGAACGGTTTTAAGAAGCAATTTAAGATGGGACGGATCTACGAGTTTTTTTTAGACTCTGGTAATTCTAGTGTTAAACGTTCAGCTCCTTGGTATAATTCAGAATTGCGATCTATGAAAGCAGCTGGCCAACGCCTTGAGAGAGTGTCACGTAAGACTGGCCTCACCGTGCACATCCAGGCTTTCTCTGACCACCAAAGAGTTTACGGAGAAGCACTAACTGCTGCTAAGAACACCCACTATGGCAGAATAATAGAAAATGGCCACGATAACCCAACGGGTTTTATTTTCTGTAGTTAATAAATTACTTGAACCCGC
The DNA here is from genome assembly GCA_026402145.1 of Polypterus bichir lapradei. NCBI lineage: Eukaryota > Metazoa > Chordata > Cladistia > Polypteriformes > Polypteridae > Polypterus > Polypterus bichir. Next base: position 129,600,065 of record JANRMT010062791.1, on the reverse strand, counting down.
ATCTGGCCCAACTACCTCTTCTACTGAAGTCTGTGAGGAATTCCTCCACTTTTTCTGTAACAAAATTTACAGTAAATAATTCAAATAACATAAATACATCATCTGTTTATATCTCTCCCTGTTTTCCCACTCCACCCAGTTCCTTCTCTAAGTTCTCACCAGTCACCTCTGTGTTTGTTAATAACCTGCTTTGTAAGATGAGATCGACTGCTTGTGTACTGGACCCCATCCCCACCACACTACTTAAGCGTGTTGTAGTCTCCCAGCTCACCAATTACTTAACCACTAATAACTTGATGGAACCCTTTCAATCTGGTTTCTGGGCGCGGCACAGCTGTGAAACTGCTCTGCTACGGGTAACCAATGATTTGCTTATGGCAGCAGACTTTGGACAAACCAGCATATTAATTCTATTAGACCTCAGTGCAGCATTTGACACTGTCAGACATGGCATTCTATTGTGCAGAATGGAGAACATGCTGGGTATCTCTGGCACTGCCCTCCAGTGGTTCAAGTCCTATCTGACTGATAGACAAGAGTTTGTTAGTCTTGGCAACAGCAGATCCAGCTCAGCATCAGTCACACAAGGAGTTCCTCAGAGCTCTTTCCTCGGCCCTCTTCTATTCTGTATTTATATGCTTCCGCTTGGCCATATTATTCGTAGCTATGGACTGGGTTATCATTTTTATGCAGATGATACTCAACTTTACTTCAAAGTTAAAAGTGGAACTTCATCAGAGCTTTCTCAGCTTACAACTTGCCTCAGTGAAATTAAAACCTGAATGGAGCAGAACTCTTTAAAATTAAATTGCAACAAAACTGAACTCCTGCAAATTGGGACTAAAATGCAACTTAATAAAATGAGCTCCTTCCCAGTCCATCTTGGCGGTGATCTCATCAGACCTGCCTCTAATGCAAAGAATCTTGGTGTCATAAATCACATTATGATAACTTTATTACTTTCGCCTCCGTAACATATCCTGTGTTCGCTCTTTCCTCTCCTTTTCTAATGCTGAGAAACTTGTCCATGCTTTTATCACATCCCGCATTGATTATTGTTACTCACTGCTGGCAGGTGCCCCTTCTAATCTTATATCACAGCTCCAGCTTATTCAAAACTCAGCTGCAAGAGTCCTTACTCGAACCAGCAGCAGTGAGCATATCACACCCATCCTGCTCCGTCTTCACTGGCTCCCTGTGTCTTACAGAATCGAATATAAAATCCTACTAATAACCTACAAAGCCTTAAATAACCACACGCCAAACTACATTAGTGACCTTCTCTGTCACTATGTGCCTGCCCGCCCCTCTGATTCTGGCAATCTTGTTGTGCCCCACACTAAACTACACTCCATGGGTGACAGGGCCTTCAGCTGTATAGCTCAAAGACTCTGGGATGACCTACCGATATCAGTTAGATCAGCTGACTCCATGAATTCTTTTAAAAAACAAGTCAAAACTCATCTGTTCAGGAAGGCTTTTAGCTCTAACTGCCTCTATTACCCTTCTTTCAGTTTACCTCTATGTCAAGATGCTCATGTAACCTGTATGTGTGTGTGTGTGCTAGACCATCAATTATGTTTTCTGTTAGGCTTTTTTTCTCTGAATTCATTGTCGTAATCTTCTGCATTTATTTATTTGGTTTGTTCAATGCTATATACTGTATACCCTGCCATTTTCTTATATTCTGTAAGTGCCTTGAGCATGGGAAAGGCACTATATAAATAAAATGTATTATTATTATTATTAAAGGTGGTCACCAGCAGGCCCTTGCTTATCCACTGATTCTATTGTAGCCACAGTGCCTTGCAAGCCATTTTATCTACTTAAACATTAGGCCCTTAAATATAGTCCTTGATATTCTCTGTGATAAAGAAGAAGCTTTTTTTGATAGAGGACGTTAATGTTATTCTGCACTGAAATATCCTTGAAAATACTTGATTTTCATTGGACATGTCCTCTGTATATATAGGCCTTCCTTCTGACACCTTGTGTTTGAGACTCATCTCAGTGCCAAGTAACGCCTCCAGTAATCAGTTTGCCTCAAGTGTACAGCAGTAGATTTTATGACCATCGCTGCAAAGTTCATTGATCTATGAATGATACTGGTGTTCTGTCTGTGTCCTTGTGCTCAAGTATGGTGTTTGTTATTGCTGATCTATGGTTCATTATGACAACTTGGTTCAGAGAGACTTTCTGATCATGAAGCCCCCTTACAGACATAACATTGATATGCTTGTCATTCCGACAAACAGGCATATTCCACAGGATATATCTGCCTCATAAATACGTTTTCATTGTTGGTTTTCCTAGAGCTTTATGTCTTTATATTTATATAATATATGTAATGAGGGAAGTACCATTTAATTTCAGAACACCCTCTGTTTATGTCTTTTCCAGATTCCCTAAAAGAAACAACTACTGAGTTGGTGAGGTAGTATCCAGCATGAGTCAAACGCATAACAAAAGAAATTTCTCAGTCCAATAAAATTAGAAAGGAACAAATGAAAAGAGTTATTACACATGCAGAATAAAAGGTAAAAAGGAAAAAGGTTTCTTCTACAATCTTAGCTTTCTCATGTTAATCTTAAATTACTTTCTTTACTTAAAGGTTGGCAAACTTACATATGTTTCACTTAGTGCATGCAGTATGTTCAGCACATGCGTATACTGTATTTTGAAACTGTTTGCCCTCCATGCCTTACCAACTGCAAGGAGATCATAAACTGGAATTATCTCTGTAGTCAGAGAGAGAAGAAATAATTAGAATATTCCTTTTATAATGTTGCTTGTGGGGGTTCTAATAGAACCTCCCATTGCCTATGCACTAATATATAGGCATACATTTTAACATAAGTATCTATCAATAACTGCTATGATTTTAGCATACCCTAACTGAGTAACAAATGGGTCTTACAGTAACCTTCGTCCTTCCTTTAGAAATAAATACAGGAATAACCTGAACTTAAAAGCAGATCTGTGCTTAGTTATCAAAACTGGAACCTGATATTGAAAATAATTATCCTGTAAATAAAGATACACATTCTTCATCGCTGACTTTGATTTATTATCCTCTTTTTTTTTTTGACCTGTGGTCATATCTGACTGAAGTTAGTTTTCATCTTCTTTTGATCTCATGTAGATTCATATATAACAGTAAAATTTTATCTAATTTTTATTCCTTATGCTGGGTATATTGGGAGAAGGATGCTAAGAATAGAGCTGCCAGGCAAGAGGAAAAGAGGAAGGCCTAAGAGATTTTGGATGTGGTGAGAGAGGACATGCAGGTGAAGGTGGTAACAGAGCAGGATGCAGAGGACAGGAAGATATGGAAGAAGATGATCCGCTGTGACAACCCCTATTGGGAGCAGCTGTTTTTATCAAAAAAGCATTTAATGTACATAAGAAAACTAAGACATGTAACCATACCAAAAAAACTCTCAGTGGTCACTTGTTAAAATATCCAAGTGCAATACTGGGGGACTGGTAGGACTAAAGAAATATAACTTTTAGTTTTGATCACTAAGAGTTCAGTACTTTCCAAGACTGTAAGAATATGGTGGTGTTTCAAAATATTTGAATTCCTGGAGGTGCTACATTAAGAAAAATGGCCGAAAACCCCTGGTGTAGAAATGGAAAAGTGAATTTTAACTTTCGTACAGAGGAATAGTATTATATTGTGTGAAGGAGGAGAGATTTTACTAATTTAATCAACTATCAGTTTTGCTTTTGACAATCCTGATTATTAAATAATTCTGCAAGGCTTACTTACTTACCTTACCTCTCTCTGATGTAGGAGGTGGGCCTTTGGCCATCAGAGTTATATCAGGGTAACTGATGCACACTTGTTCTAAGAAGCAGAATAATACAGTTTTTTGATAACCACAAGGATTACAGAAATATGGTAATTGCATAGATAAGTTGACCTATAAGACAGAATACAGGTAGACTAGACAGACAAAGATAGTATAGAGAGCTGGCTGTTTACTGATATTTGGAGTTCTAATTTACCTTGGCAGCGATAAATAGTTTTACGATACACAGTCTTTAAAGATGATGTCCGATGTTTTTCAGAGTTGTTACTTGTTGCTCTGGGTTGGAAGATTCTGGAAATGGAAGATTCGTTTTGTGTTGGAGTGCACTCTTTCTCTTTGCTGCATGGTTCTTTGTTTGTGGTGTTCTGTGATGCTGCTTTCCCAGTTTGCTTTCTGCTTTGTTATACCCCTTTGTTAATGTCATCTGCAGCTTCTTAGGGAAAAGCATTACTGTTTCTGGCACAAGAGTTTAGATGCTGAAGTTCTCTTCTTAAAGTAATTACCAAGGAATGTGCCTTGAGAAAATCCCCGTCAAATTCAGTAAGAATATCCTTAGATGGGATGATTGTAACTTGTTTTTGAAGAAAGATGGAACCTCTCATGATTAGATTAAAGTTACTTCCAGCTATAAAATCGGTGCCTCCTCATAGGCAAGTTCTTCTGTCCATTCCACTTGTCATTCCTTGAATTACTGTATGTGTCTTTGATCTTGCTTAAGTCTATTTCGCACCTTTTGACTCAAGAAGGTTGTAGAGTGGCCTCTGGAGAGATGTCAGTTCAACTCTGATTTATAGCTTTGTTATCAGATGAAGCCCTGATACAAGCTGGAGTTCAGTCACTTAGCTTGGAATAAAATGGGGTAAGGTGGGGTTGTTTATCTGCCAAATCTGCTAGCATATCAGGCCTAGTGTGCTGCTAAAGCCTAGCAATGCCCACTTTGTCCTATGTTGGCCTAGAGATACTGTGTGCCATTTAATCACATATGTGTCAATAATCTGCTTTAGTTAAACATTTGCCTTGATTAATAGATCTACTGTTATTCAGAATCATGCAGTGTGATTACTATTAGGAGAAACTGAGATCCAAGATTATGTACCACTTTGCAGTCCTGACCAGAGGGTAGAGCATTTGGGGTGAGGGTTCTAGACTTGGGTGGCACGGTGGCACAGTTGGTAGCACTGCTGGCTGGGATTGTCTCCAGCAGACCCTCGTCACCCTGTGTTAAGATAAAGCGGGTTGGAAAATGACTGACTGACTTTTAAGGAGACCTGGGTTTGCTTCCCGGGTCCTCCCTGCTTGTAGTTTGCATGTTTTCCCAGTGTCTGCGTGGGTTTGCTCTGGGTGCTCCGGTTTCCTCCCACAGTCCAAAGACATGCAGGTTAGGTGCATATGGCGATCCTAAATTGTCCCTAGTGTGTGTGTGTGTGGTGGGTGTGTGTGTGTGTGTGTGTGTATGTGTGTGTGTGTGTGTGTGTGTGTGTGTGTGTGTGCATGCCCTGTGGTGGACTGGCGCCGTGCCAAGAGTTTGTTTCCTGCCTTACGTCCTGTGTCTGCTGGGATTGTTCCAGCAGACCCCCGTGACCCTGTAATTAGGATATAGCGGGTTTGGGTAATGGATGGATGGATGGGTTCTAGACTTAAAGTTTGGGAAATTCAGTGTAAGCTATTTCTTTAACAATGGTAGTGAAAGGTAAAAAAAAAATATTATGGTTGCATTTGATTTAAAATGACAGGATTGTTGATGCTTATAAACTTAGTGCAGGCAAATTTAAATATCACAGAATTACAGTATTATTAGCTTACCACTTGATGCCATTGTTATGCAAAATCTGCAGCAGACTACAATCAATGATTCTACAACTTAACTTATGTCCATGAATGTAACAAAATCTAATGTCTATTGTGAAATGAATCATCACATCAGTTTACAGACCTCTAAAAATAATTGAAGATATAGGGCTGAGACACATCATTAAGCGAGGTCTGATAATTCCTACACACTTCCTTCATGGGGCATTTGTGTCACATTTCAAGAATTTTTATAGTACTAGGGTGTTGTACTGTGTTAGTCATTGTGAATGTAATGAAAAGTCAAGCAAAATGACACATTTTATTGGCTAACTAAAACGATTACAATATGCAAGCTTTTGAGGCAACTCAGGCCCCTTCTTCAGGCAAGTTTATGAAAGGTACAAGTCTTCACAGTTGGACAGCTAAGAAGTCGTGCAGCAGTCACATTCAGAGGAGACTACTGGATAACTCTTAATGAAATATGTGATTAATTGAGGTTAGTTGAGTACTATTTTGCGATTAATTATGCTTAAATGTTAATTGTCTGACAGCCCTATTTCACATAGATGAGGAGGATACTCGTCAGTGTGTAGGTCTAAAGATGTGTCTCCTATTATTATATTTTAATGAATTACTTCAGTTAGTTAAAACAATGGATGCATGGAAAGTACTTATCTTTGAACACTGAAAGAAACTATTTAAATAAAATATTATTATTATTAACAACTGAAATCCATTTCTTTGGTGGTAAGATACATATAATTGTTATCTCTTGAGGTCTTAGCATTAGTTTTAGTTGAATCAGTCCTGGAGCGATTATATCTCAAAGCCATAGGTTTACCTGTAGACTTTTATTGCAGAAACTGAATCTTATTTTTGAGTTACACAATAAGGCTGATGACCTTGTAGTTTTTCATGGACATGATTGACCATTCATCGTGTTTATTGCCGAATGCACAGTGCCAAGGAAATGTCTCCAGAACAAGCCATGACTAATTATTTTTCCTTTTCTGTCGGAAAATAAGACAAATCACTGTGTTTTTTTTTTTTTTTTAGATTCAGATATTCATCAAGAGCCAATTGAACTAAGGAGTGAGAAATACCCATCTAATGATGGCTTACTTTAATGTGCAGCATGCATTGGTTACAAAGCACTGCACTAAGTGCAGCACTTAGCAGAGATAAACATGTGGAAATTTTCGACCTTAGGAGCATTTTCAAAAAATAAGGTTATATGACTGGATTGATCGATGAAATGCTATTTGTGCCTCAGCCATCTGGTTTTCTGACAAATGATCCATAGCAACTTTGCACATATTGCAGAACATTATCAAGTGCAGTTAATCCAAATCATGTTTATGGCTGTCCCAGCAGCAATAAGCACGTGGTAAGATCTAAGCCTGAACAAATCAACAGTCCAAGACCTGCTTAAGCATAACACCCACAGGGTCAGTTAGGAATTGCCAGTTTAGCTCACAGACACATCTTTGGGAGGAAAGCCCAGAACTCCACAGAGACACGGGTGGAAGTGTGTAAACTCAATATGGAAAGCTTCCAGGCATGGAATTTGAACCCCCGGTAATGAATCCCTCAGAAAGCAGCACTAACCACTGTATCTGTTTTATGGAAGGTTTCCTTAAAATCTGTATAAGGAATATAATTTATTGTAAAGACTGACATTCACTTTTTTGCTTCATTTGAATAAGGCCACATTAAAAAAAGCTTTCTCTTGCTTCGTCCTGTGTTTTTGCCTCATTTTCATACTGGTGTACTAGTTCTGAGTGGCCACTTAATCCAATAAGGGGGGTGTCCATGAAATAAAAGTAGTTTGATAATGGTGGAAACCTCCAGCTGCTTTGGCTTGGAAGAGGGCAGTTTGGGACATGATTGAAAAAGTGTAATTTGAGTAGCAGCACCTGCAATTTAGCCATGAGACTAGTACGGCACTAGTAAGGGAAACTGTAGAGTGGTGTACTAGGCTTAACTGATCCGCACCCATTCATGTCGTTTGATGTGGTTGGCTTCTTGTTTTACATGACTCTATTGGTACTGGAAGCACAACTTTAATTAGTGAGTGTGGTGCAAGCAAGAGATAATGGAAGTTTCAGCAATAAAATAAAAAAATACATATAGACCAGTTTATATTTTCCGTATGCTCTTGGTGAATAATACAAAATGAAGTAATTATAAATCTCACCTACTTGCTCTTTTGTATTACTTGGTGGCACAATAGTTAGCCCTTTTGTCTCTTTCATTTCCCAGAGTTCAAATCCCACACCTGAAGTTTATCTTTGTACATTTACATGTTCACCTTATATTTGCATTGGCTTTCTGCAGGGCTTCCAGTTTTCTTTCCACATCCCAAACATATGCAGATTTTTTAATTGGTGAGTCTAATTTGTTCTTGTGTAGGCATGTGCCCCCTGATGGTATAGTGCCCTGGCTCGGGCTGCTTTCTGCCTTCCACCCAGTATTGCTGGGATAGGATGTGGTCAGCCTCTCCCACGAGGTGGATTATGTAGGTTTGTGAATGGTATTTTGTGATATGTTTTAAAATTTAGGTATGGCATGTTGGTAGCCAATGTCCTGAGTTTGACTCCTACTTTCAGTCACCATCTGCATATTTTGCATATTTTCTCCAAGACCGCAGAGTTTTTCTGCAGGAGTCAGTTTGCAGGATCACACATATTCTGGTCTCTTACCAATGTTGCATGTAGTTATGGATGAGATTACAGTGATGATTTTAGTGGCTTGAAATTCTCTACGTTCTTCTCCACAATATAGTAAAATGAAGAATATTTTTATTAGTTTATAATGGTTTGTAAGATGAAAAATTTCAGAACCTGGAGGAGCTAGACTACCCGTGCAACATGAATCGGCTGCAGGTACCGCGTCCTTCTACCAAGGACATGAGCAAAATGCAAAACTAGAGAAGTATCAGTTAGCAGGGATAAGGAGAAAGCAATTGTCTGTGGCCACCATCTGCAAAATCATTCCCTTGGTGGCTGGGTATTTGTCTTTCTGTTGTCTTGCCAGTGCACTAGTTATCACTTTCATTTGCACCCACGCAGATGAAGTTGATTCACGATCATTTATGCCTCCTAACTGGACAGATTGATATCCCTGAAGCATAATTGACTTGGTGTTGGACAGTGATGATTAAGTGTTCCGTTAAATTTTTTAAGCCGCTTATAATATAATAGGTGTCCAGCAGCAGAGTATGGAGGAATATTTCGGACAAAATTAAATAAATAAATAAATGCGTAAATAAATAAAAGTACTGTGAAATGTGAGCATAAATAAATAAATATGTCATGAAATGAGAGCCTAAATAAATAAATATGTCATGAAATGAGAGCATAAATAAATAAATGTGTCACGAAATATGTTTTTTGTTGCTTATTTATTTATTTCATTTTGTCCGTAACATTCCTGCAAACCGTCATAAAATACAACTTGAAATAAAACTGTCACTTTCACTCGTCAAAGTTGAGAGGGTGGGCTCTAACACGCCCTCTAGTTACTGATTGGTGAATCGATAGCACATGAATTAATTAGAAAAATGCTTACTACTGCCGATTAAATGGATTCTTCCAAAGATATTACGTATTTCAGAGAGAGAATTGAAGATTTATCGGAAGAAATTACAATGTTGGCGGCCCTTTTAGACTCCGATATAGATGAAACTATTTTTGAAATTATCGAAGAACAGGTGGAACGGACTCGACTACACTCCAGTTCAGGTGACACAGTTCCCTGCTCTGGACGTCCATCCTTTGACATTCCAGCTGAGTCAATAGAACACCTTCTGTTATGCGGTTTAAAAGTACGACAGATTGCAGATCTATATGGTGTATCGGAGAAGACGATCACAAGGCGAATGAGCCAGTTTGATATACGGTAAGCTGCAACGGCTGTATTAGTTTAGGTACTTTGACATGGAATGCCCAAAGCAGCTCCAACTAATATTTTGAACTGAGTATTTGACCCTTGTTTTACGAGTATAAAGTCAGGTGCATATTCGCAGCTACTTTTTCATAGTTTTTCAAAAAACATATTTCGTGACACATTTATTTATTTATGCTCTCATTTCATGACATATTTATTTATTTAGGCTCTCATTTCATGACACATTTATTTATTTATGCTCACATGTCACAGTACTTTTATTTATTTACGCATTTATTTATTTATTTATTTATTTATTTATTTAATTTTGTCCGAAATATTCCTCCATAGCAGAATAGTCTCTGGGGTTAAAAATATCAACAAATCATTTTTTTTATACTGGAGAGTGTATAACCTGCGCTTGACACTGCCTTACCAAGACTTGGAGAGATGTGAGAGTCTTATTGTTGTTAACATTGATTACTCAAAAGTGAACTTTTCTCACGATGTCTGAGGAATGTCAATTGCGTCCCAGGTATCTTATGTACTTTACATCTTATGTTTCATTGTCATTTTTAATCTTTATATTTTTGCTTCTTATTTGACATTTGGAGAGTTTAGTGAGAGTTGTGTTAGTTTCAGTGACTTATCTTGCATATCAAGCGTGTTATCTTTTGTAGCTATGTGTTGTATTGTTGGACTGAAAGATTGGACAAAAATATTGTCTGACTAGCATAGACTTCATCATGTACACTGGACACACAGTTTGCCGTGAACTCCATGAAAATAGGGAATTGTCATTATTCTAGCAATTCAGATGGCCCCCTGTAAGGACAAGTCAGCAAGTTTTCAATATTTGTTTTAATAAAGTAATAGGCGGTAGCTGCAGGGGCTTGTTAATTTATTGTAGTAATCAAAAAAATGTGTATTGCTGCTTTGCATCTGTCTGTCTGTCAATCATTTAATCCCTTTGAAAGTCATCATCATCACAGTTAAACACAAAGATACATACACATAATCCACCAGTAAGTATTTTTATTGTTTTTTTAACAATTTATTTTTAAAGCTGAAGTATCTAATTTGCCAAAAGTCAGTCATCAGTCAGTCATTGTCCAACCCGCTATATCCTAACACAGGGTTACAAGGGTCTACTGGAGCCAATCCCAGCCAACACAGGGAGCAAGGCAGGAATAAATCCCGGGCAGGGCGCCAGCCCACCACAGGGCACACACACACACACACCCACACACCAAGCACACACCAGAGACAATTTGGGATTGTCAATACACCTAACCTGCATGTCTTTGGACTGTGGGAGAAAACCAGAGCACCCAGAGGAAACCCATGCAGACACGGGGAGAACATGCAAACTCCATGCAGGGAGGACCCGGGAAGCGAACCCAAGTCTCCTTAAAAGTCAGTCAGTCAGTCATTTTCCAACCCGCTTTATCCTAACACAGGATCACGGGGTTCTGCTGGAGCCAATCCCAGCCAGCACAGGGTGCAAGGTAGAAACAAACCCCAGGCAGGGCGCCAGCCCACCGCAGCTCCTTAAAAGTTAAATTCTAAAAAAAATAAAAACCTGAAAAATGTTGCTTGTGTGTGTATTTAAACCATTTAAGGTCCAAAAACTGACAATGGGAAAAATTTTCCAAACAAGTCATTTGGACCTAATTGAATTATTAGTTTCTGCCAGGAATCAATTTGCATAGTGGTCATATGTAAAAGTGCAGGGTTCATTAGCCAGCCTGTAAGCCCACTGTGAAAATGTAGACTAAAAAGCATATCACAGAAGTGATACAGATACATAAGTCGGGGTGTAAGTGCTTGGATGTCCCATTGAGCATTACTGGATTCATTAGAAGTGAAAGGTGGCAATAAAAATAATAATAATAAATAAATTTTATTTAAATAATGCTTTCCCTTGCTCAAGGTGCGATACCACCCAGTCACTGTGTAAGGAAGGCCTTTAGCACCCAAGCAAGATGTAGACTGCTAAGGGAAGCAACAAAGAAGTCAGTTGCTGAAACTGGGGTAACATGTTCATGAGTCCACAATATGAAGAGCTCTCCATAACAGTGGCCTGTTCAGGAGAGTGGCAAGAAAGAATCAGGAATAACCATAAAAATGTGCATCTGGAGTTCACCTCAGTGCATGAGCTGATACCAAGACAGAGCTTTTCAGACAAAATTCAGACAATGTCAGGCACAGGACTACCCATACGTACGTCGAAAACATACCTACATTGAATTATGGTGGCATCACAGTATTGTGGGGATGTTTTTCATCTGCAGGAACTGAGAATTTTGTTAAGGTTGATAGAAGAATGGATAGAACTAAATACAGAAATGCTGGAAGAGAACCTGTTTAAGTCTGCTGAAAAAAATAAAACTTGTGAAAAGGTTCACCTCCCAGCATGACAGCGATCCAGAGCATAGGACCAATGCAACACTGTAGTGGCTCAACATAAAATAGTGTACTATAGTGGCCTTGTAAAAGTCCTGATCTTAATCCCACTGTGACTCCAGAGGTGTCATCCAACCAACCTGAAAATCTACCAGGAAGAAATTGGATAAAATCATTCTTAGTTTGGACTTACACCAAAAAACTTAAAGCTGTTTCTGGGGCAAAGGTTCTACTAAATACTGCTGTGTGGGGTTTGAATACTCATGCAAGAAGTATTTTTCTAGATTTTATTGTTTAAAGATGTATTTTTTGGAGAAATCATTTACTCTGGCTTTAAAAAAAAGCTGTTGGAACATTTCGATTGTCGAAAAATGCTTACTGGAGGAATATGTGTATGCAAGGAGCTCTGTCAATCTATATATAATGTCTTTCATCTGGCCTTTCTGTCACTGAAGGACATTCCCCCTTCTCCTTTTCACTCTCGCTTTCGTCTCTCTGATGTTTATTATAAATCTGTCCAGTCCTGTTGGGGGAAGTTGGTAGAGGCAGACAAAAATGAGGGTGTGGCCCAAGTGGATTGCGGATCTTCCTTTTTTATGATATCCAAAACCAGAAGAACTTGCCATGTAGTACCTATCTGGTTGTTGCAAGCCTTAACTGAGTAGCGAATCATTTTCTAATTGATGGTTCTTTGGTGCTTTCTGAAAAAAATGTGATTCACGAATAAAGTTGCTCTAAAAATCCCCTACACTACCTGACACCAAATAGTGATGACACCTCCGAAGATTTTCCCTTAGGCCAAAAAATTCATGTAGGTGTTTTTTTTTTTTTTTTTGGCGTTTATTAGCACTTTTATTTATAGAAATCTGGATTTAAAAAATGCTAAGATAAACGTATATTTGACATATTTACTTGTGCATGCAAGTGAACATTTGTCAGGCAGTACATATTTAGAGTCTGAGACAAACATAACCAAAAAAGAATGTATCCAGAAGTAATTATTTGTGGTCTGTTTGTTAAAGCCTTCCACCGACTTCTTTCCATTCCCTTTGAAGACATACATCGCTGATGTCAAAATAGATAGTGATTCACATAATTGTTCACTTTTCACCTATTTATTTTTTGAGCTTGTTTTTTTCCAGTACACAATGAGTGGCATTGTGAAAAACAGCAATAAATCCAGGATGGGATGCCACATGGCATATTCACACTCCACACTTTGGGAAATTTTAACTGTTAACACAGGTACTGTATCTTTGGGTGTGTGAGAAAATCTGAGTATCTAGAGAAAAAACCGAGACAGACACAGGGAGGACATGTAAACTCCACAAAAATAGTCAGCGCTTAAGACCCCAGAGCTGTGAGGCAGCAGCAGTAATCTCTGCACCGCTCTAAACAATTATGAGATTGTGGGGGCAACATGAGATGACATGCCGATTCCAATTTAACTCAAATTAAAGGTAAAGGACAGGAAAGACTGAAAGACTGGAAATGTCAGTCATCGTCCAACCCGCTATATCCTAACACAGGGTCACGGGGGTCTGCTGGAGCCAATCCCAGCCAACACAGGGCGCAAGGCAGGAACAAACTCCGGACAGGGCACCAGCCCACTGCAGGACACACACACACACACACCCACACACACAAACACCAAGCACACACTAAGGACAATTTAGGATCACCAGTGCACCTAACCTGCATGTCTTTGGACCGTGGGAGAAAACCAGAGCACCCAGAGGAAACCCATGCAGACACGGGGAGAACATGCAAACTCCATTCAGGGAGGACCCAGGAAGCAAACCCAGGTCTCCTTACTGCGAGGCAGCAGCGCTACTACTGCGCCACCGTGCTGTTCCGTCTGGAAATGTCCTGTTATCAAATCAGAATATTAATTATTAGCAGGAGCTGTTCAGAACATCATGACAGATATGCTAGCTTGCAAAGCTTTGCTGGGGGGTATTAAAGGCAGCTGACGAGGGAAGATCGAAGAAGGGTTGAAAAGGGAGGGGTCCTCACTGGAAAATCGAGAGTGCCTGTATGTGTCTGTTTGGGTGGATGGGATGTTCCAAGAGGGTGGAACTGTTTCTATCTGCAGGGGGTGCACACTGTGAGGCCATCATGCTGGTTTGTAAGAGATAAGTAGTTACAACATGCAGGTCATGGCTTTCAAAGTCACTATTTGAATTTTAAAGATGAATCAATGTTGGTGTAATGGAGACAGTTGAGGAATGATGTGATCGTTGCTTTTGTCCTCATTTGGGGCTCTGGCAGTGCTATTTTGGATCAGGGAACTAACGAAGAAAGGAGCTTCAGTACCACAGAAGGAAGGTCATGAAGGCTGCGGTGTCTGTTAAGAATTGCTAGGCTGCATGGACACCCTGATATTGATTACCTCTTCAAAGGTTGTTCTTCCACTGTTTTGGCAGGGAACTGCTAATCAGATGGATGGCTTTTATTGTTTATAGTGCCTTTTTTAGTAAATTCAAACAGAAAATGCTTCCATAATTTAGTAATCCCAAAGGATACTGTTTATATTTTTTTTTGTTATAAAATTTTTATTATTGAAATGAAGATTGTGAACAACGGACCACAGAAACGTTAGTTATAATATGGCAATAAGACACTTGACTCATGATGCTCAATTCTCCTACCCACACCTGCTCTTATATGGTAGCCCTACATAGGATCGCACAGTGATAATAAGGGAAAATGAAGAGAAGGGAAAAAATAAATAACTGCATTGACACTGGATCATAGCTCCTCTTTATATTTTTGAGTCACCTGTCAAACAAAGTAAAAACTCCATTATACATTTCCTGTACTTCACTTTTGTTAATGTGTCTAGTGCCTCCAGTGATTTTTTTTTTCATTAGCAAATTGTTTTCCCTTCAGGTAAAATTTAATTTTGCAAACCAAAAAAAAAAAAAAGACCCGGGGAGTGAGATCTGATGAAATCGAGGGGTACAAAGCAACAACCACATTGGTTTTGGCCAAAAGGTCTTTAACTGGCAATGCGGTGTGCGCAGGTGAGCTGACATGGTGCAGTGGTGTTTGCAGGTGTGCGGTCACAGTGCAAAATGCAGCTTTGTGTGCACCACAGCTCAGGATGCATTTTTTCCTGATGCTTTCTTGCAGACATGTCAGCAGTTCAGTGCAGTTTCACTGATTAACAGTCAGTTGGAGAAAAAAAAATCACGTTCAAGATTGTAGAATAAATGCCATATATATGCATCTCGATCAACTTGACACAGTACCACTTGGCAGACAGATTAACAAGACTAGGCATATGATACCTAGCAGCATAGTTGATAACGTCACCCAACTCCTGTGCTACTGACAGATCCCATGAATTTTTGGGTTCCCCCGTATATGGCTTTGGACAAGTTGAACAGAGGACTGCTAATTTAAAATGCACATGCTAGATGCACCATTAATCCATGTTGAAGATAATTAAAATGATACAAGATTAAAAAAAAGGGTTGCTATAAATTAAAAGATTGTGAACTAGGAGATTTCCAGCAGGAGACTAATGCCTGCTTAGCAGCAGTTGTGGCTAGAGATAATAGCCTATGCTGGAAAGTAGAAAGAGAGTCCGCAGAAAAGTCAAAAAGAAGGAAAATTTGAGGTGAGAAAGCAAATTTGTAGGAAAAAAAACAGATGAAAGAAACTTTGAGACATTACACCAGGAAACCATAACTGAAGGGTACTCCCAGAATGTGTGTTGGAAAGCACCTAGGGACTTGGAAGAAGAAAAGAGAACACAAGGGATCAGTTAAAAAGCCCTTGGCAAAGCATCTGCGGGATGTTAAATATAAAGGGCATGCAAATTTAAACTGAGTATGTTAGTAAAGCGGGCTCCTAAATGTTAAAGTAATACAGTATTCAGAACAATCAAAAATAGTGAGGGGGGGGGAGACAACCTAGAAACACAGTGAGACTTAAGAACGGATCTAATTTGAAAATGACAGAAAAAGAAAGAGAATGGAAAATAGAAATCCTAGTTATTGGACTGCGGTGGGCTGGCGCCCTGCCCGGGGTTTTGTCACACAAACCTTCATAGTTGTTCATACGAGGTCAAATCTGTTTTCAATGGGTAAATCGCATATAAACACTGAAAAACTATGCAAACTTCAAACAGGCAGCAGCTATGTGAAAGATTAAAGCGCAGCACTGTGGATCTTTGAGGCATAAGTACAGTTCTTAATTTTTTTGCTTGAATAATGGGGACTGTTGGGATATGGAATTCATTGCTTAAATACAAAAGTGTCATCAAAGAAATCGTTAAAATATCTGATGTGTTCAGCACATGACTTTCCCATCATAAAACAGAGATTTCAGCAGGAAAATTTTGTAGACCAATATTTTATTATGTGGAATTAAATGGAACAGTCATATCATATTGAAAAAAAGTTATATTTGGCTTTCTTAGTTGTTCTACACTTTGTGTTTAAATTTTTGCAAAAAAAAAAAATTCTGTCTGTGTGGAGCCCTGGAGTGCTAAAAACTGTGGAAAGTTTCATTTGGCCGGAGTGATTCATTTCAGACATACAGGTCCAGGATACGGACCTACGACATATGAACGGGGCCGCAGCTACGACGCATGTGCCTCAGTAACTGCCGCTCTGTCATCTTTGGCCTGGGGACGCTGCAAGCGGTGGCTGGACGGAGGCTGGAGGGGGGCGATTTCACTGCTCGCAGAGTGTAGTGTCCCTCGGGCGGCTCCCAGTGGCAAGCGATTTCACTGCCCGCCCACCACACACAGCTGCCCTATTCATTATCGGTGGGCATCTGGTGATGCTACAAGCGGTGTCCTGGTTGTGGCTGAATGGAGGCCATTGAGGGTGAACAGAGCTTTGGGGGGTAGCATTGTAGTGTGCCTCGGAAGGCTGCCTGTTGAATGGGGGTGGTGGTGGGCGATTCACTACACGCCTTTCGCCACACCGTATTAATTTTCGGTGGGCGGACGCTTCAGGCAGCATACTGTAGTGAAGGTGACTGTGAGGTGGGCTGGTGATGAACCCCCCCTCACTGCCCCCATTCATTCTCAATAGCAAGCCTGCTTGTACTATTACACACATAGCAGGAAGTTGTCTCTTGTCAGTACATCAGACATGTTGACAGGTGCCTTCCTACTGTGATAGTGTGTCCAGTGCTGTGCAGAAGTGCTCATCTTAACCTTTTGTCTTCACCCTTCAAGAATGTCTCTGAAACACAAATCTGATGCAAGTGCTGGTGATACAGTAAAGAAGAGAAAATCCATCACTATTGAAAATAAAGTAGAAATAATAAAAAGGTCTGAGAGAGGTGAAACTCCATCATTCACTGGCAGAGCCCTTGGTTACAGTCGGTTAACAATAGTATTTATTAAAATAATGTACCTGTTCCGACTTACATACAAATTCAACTTAAGTACAAACCTACAGACCCTATCTCGTACGTAACCCGGGAACTGCCTGTATAGTGTTCACAGACTTGCATCCTAAAACACAAACACATTACTCAAAAGTGCCTGTAATACGATAGTTCACTTAAAACTCAAAGTCAGCATTTTGATCTCAGCACAGTGATTTCCATATATATGCAATATAAAGTGAATACAGAAAGTATTCAGACACTTTTTTACTTTCTGTACACTTTATTGTGTTGTAGATTTAATTTTAAATGGATGCATTGCCATTTTTGCCCATCAGTCTATACTTAACTAATAATGACAAAGTGAAAACTTGTTTTCAGAAAGGTATGCAAATTTATTAAAAATCAAAAACTGAAATCTCTAATTTATATACTGTAAGTATTCAAAACGTTACTTCAGTACTTTGTGAACACCCATTTGGTAGCAATTACACCTTTGAGTTTTCTTGGGTAAGTCTCTATAAACTATGCACACATGGACCTGGGCATTTTTTTTCCATTCTTCCTGTCAGATCCTCTCAAGCTCCATTGGATTAGATTGGACATGTCTATAAACTGCCATGTTCAGGTCTTTCCACTCAAGTTCTATGGGGTTTATGTCTGGACTTTGCCTGGCCCACTCAATGACAATCAAAGACTTATCCTAAACTCACTCTAGCATTGTCTTGGCTGTGTACTTTGAGTCATGTCATTTTGTAAGGTGAACTATAACCGTAGTCTGAGGTTGTGTGCACTCTGGAGTGGTTTTCTTCAAGGACCCTTCTGTATTTTGGCTGCATTCATCCTTCCCTCATTTCTGACCAGTCACCCTGCCCCTGCCACTAAGAAGTACCCCCATTGCATGAGGCATGCACCACCATGCATCACCGTAGAGATGGTTTTAGGCATGTGATGAGCAGTTCTGGTCTTTGGGAGACATAATTCTTGAAGTTCTGT
Source organism: Polypterus bichir lapradei (assembly GCA_026402145.1). Taxonomy (NCBI): domain Eukaryota; kingdom Metazoa; phylum Chordata; class Cladistia; order Polypteriformes; family Polypteridae; genus Polypterus; species Polypterus bichir. Next base: position 129,581,817 of record JANRMT010062791.1, on the reverse strand, counting down.
GCAAAGAGTTCAATTTTTGTGTCATCAAACCAGGGAATCTTTTTTTTATGATCTTATAGTCCTTTAAATGTTGTTTGGCAAACAAACAAACAAGCAGGCTGTCATGTACGTTTTACTAAAGGATGGCTTCCACCTGTATGATGGAGTGCTGCTGAGGTGGTTGTCCTTCCAATGGTTTCTCCTATCTCTGCAGAGGACCTTTGTTAGAGTGATCATTGGGTTTGTGGCCATCTCCCTGACCAAAGCCCTTCTTGCCCAGTTTCTCGGTTTGGCTGGATGGTCAAGAGTCCTGGTCATTCCAAACTTATTCAGTTTCACAATTATTGAGGCCACTGGGAACTTTACAAATGATTGCATAGCCTTGCCCTAATCTGTGCCTCACCACAGTTTGATCATGGAGGTCTACAGAGAGCTCTTTGGACCTCATGGCTTGGTTTCTGCCCGACGTGCACTGTGAATTGTGGGACCTTATATACACAGCTGTGTGCCTTTCAAAATGATGTCCAATCAACTGACTTTGACCCAGGAGGACCCCAGTCAGGTTCTGGATACACCTCAAGGTTCGTTAAAGCAAATAGGATGCACCTGACCACAATTTGGAGTGCCACAGCAAAAGGTTTCAATACTTGTAATGAAGTAGATGTTTCAGTTTTTGACTTTTAATAAATTTGCAAACTTTTCTGTAAACATGTTTTGATTTTGTCATGTGTCACAATCCTGTATGTTGTTATCTTTCTGGAGTAGGTGGTAGCCTGGTGAAAGATTAAAACCTAGGACTTGTGCCCCAGCACATTGTCTCAACTTCAGGTATGTCTTTAGATCAAGGGTGAAGCAACAATCCAAAGCATTTTAAATACTGTACTTATGAATGGAAGTATCATCAATTAAAATTAATAAAAAACTGCACACGGCTTTTGTTATACCAAACAGATTTTCACTGTAACATTTTTCCACTGTTGTACTATTCGGCAATAAAATGGAATAGTCATATCATAACAATAAAAAAAGTATTCCCTGCTTCCTGCGTTGTACTGCAGCTGGGAAGTAAATGTTTCCAGACACACAAAATAATATTCTTTGTAGAGCAAAAACTTCATTTAGTACAAAATCAATCAATTTCTAACTGTGCCATGTTGAATTCAGATTGAATGATTTATTAGCTGTCATGTTCAGAGACTCGAATTCTCACAAGTACACAGACAGATGGGAAGCCATCACACTGAAATTGGTCAACTTGTGTTCAGGGTTGCCTGAAATGCATAATACATGTGTAATTTTTGAGGTCATGAATTTCCAACTTTGAGCTCTGAAAATGAAAAAAAAATAAAAGGCAAAAAACAAAATATTTCCTTTAAAAAAATCAATTCTGTCCAACTTATTCCTTTTTTGGGGTTTGAAAAAGTAGCACAGAAAATGAATGAAACATGAAATCAAGAACCTAGTGAAAACAAGTATATGACAATTTAAATATGACTTTATGAAATCTGAAAATGGAAAAAATCTAACTACTGTAAATGAATTTAGCAGGGAGTGAAACAATGAAATTACCATGAAACTAATAAAAAGGAAAGGCAAACGTGTTAAATTGACAAAAGGAAGTTGACATAAATTGGCAGGCAAAAAAAAAGAATAAATAAATAGGACCTGAAATTCACAAAAAACCTCAAAACGGAAATGGGTTTTAAAAACAGAAGTTGTTTCGCACAAGAGCAGTGTTGCCAGATTAGGAAGATTTATAGGTGCTGGATTTGTTTTGTTTTTCATTCAGTTTTAAGGTTGTCCTGGTAATCCCCCAGTTTGGTTGGTTAGGACGCAGTTTTTGTGGGTTTGACGTGGCTACACTAAGATGATATGAGTGAAAATTATGAAACCTCTTCTCAAAGGCTTGAGAATGGAGTGAGGTGTGCTGTGGAATTCAAGAAATGGTCCAAGGGAGACTCATTCATGCAGTTTTCAATGCCTTTTTTAATTTAAGGTGTCAGGGAGTCAGATGTTGTCCTGTCAGTATTGGGCATGACCCTGAATGAAGAGCCAGTCCATTGTAGGGTACACTTTTCACATTCACACTCAGTTTGTATTCACCGATCCATCTACATTGTATTTAAAGGGTATACAAAGTCATGTGCTGTGATGCCCTGATCTAAATAGGCCAGCTATCACTATAAAAGATTCAATTGGTGATCAGTAAATTGGCTAATCACAAAAAATATTATTTTCAGCTTCTGCTTTTGAAGCTTTGCAGTAATTTAGTTGAAGAGCTCCTTTACATGATGTATTATGGTTGTTGATTGAGCACAGGTCTTTTTTTTTTTTTGGCTGTTAAAATGGCACAGTTAATGCAGACTTTAACAGAGAGAGAGAAGATTGGAATATTCAACTTTACATTAAAGAAAGTGGAGTAATAAACTGAGAAAAAGAAATTAGAGGAGTTGATCTATGCAATTAGACAAATGGCAACAAAAGTTACTTTAATGAACTCGGACCTTTTTATTTTGTCCTTTTATATAAAGTTTGGATGAGTTTAGAGTTTGGATGGTTAGCAGCTTGTGTTAAGTACAACACCTCACATTTTCAATTAGAAAAAGAAAATACAAAGAAGAATTGGAAATTACTGTTTGGTAAACAATAGATTTGTCGTTTGTCTATTTTACTTGTATACTGTACTTGATAACCACATTAGACTTGTATCTTCCTGATATACATATTAAGAACATGTGAGAGATTTATGACTTTTTAAAAGTTTGTACTGTTTATTTTTGGTTTGTGTGTGTCATGCAGTGTAAATGCTGGTAAGAAATAAGTACTGCATAATAAAAATGTATAATTACACCTCAGGAATTAGGAACGTCTAGCCGGTACACTGTAAAATAAACCTGTATAAATTTAGTAAATGTGTATTTTTGCAGCAAAAAAGCTGTACTGCAATTAAAGATTAAAAATGATTAAAACCTATAAGTGCATGTATATTTACATTTAAGCAGGGTGTGACTGTTTCATTGCTAAAGGAGATGGGTTCAACGATCAGAAAACACACTGTCTGTGGAAGCGAACAATTATGTCTTCTCAAACTGATTTCATGAACATTATAGTGAATTCTTCATGGTGTGGATTCCACAAGATGTTGGAAACATTCCTTTGAGATTCTGGTCCTTGTTGGCATGATTAAAGATTTGTCAGCTGCAGTCATGCTGTGAATCTCCCGTTCTGCCACATTCCAAAGGTGTTCTGTTGGATTCAAATCCTCTGACTGGGAAGGCCACTGAAGAGCATTGAACTCATTGCCTCATTCATGAATCCAGTATGAGACGACATTGCGTCTGCTTCACACAGACAGTGTGCTTGCTGGTATTTGAACCCACCTCTTTTGGCAGTGAAGCAAAAGCACCTTGCAGCTCACAATATAATTGTCTCATGATGATCAGTGTATTGAATTTCATTTCTTACCATGTGATGCCAAGGCTGTGAAATGGTATTGATTGATACAAATTGGAGTGGAGCGGAGAATCATTTGTATATACAGTAGACAGAGGTGTGCGCTGTAATGCACAACGGTATGTGTGGATGAAGTTCTCAGTACCAGTTTTTCTTCCCCTGACTTTAGCATCATACCAGTTTGCTGTTCATGGTGGATCATGGTGGATGATTACTCACTATGCAAAATCTTTGGATTACTATAAATCCTTTTGTTCTTAAATAAAAACTCAGGTCTTCATGTTGTGGATTCCACAAGATGTTGGAAATATTCATTTGCATGCACATTCACACATGCATGCACTTGCACATTCAGGCTGTGAATCTCCCATTCTACCACATCCCAAATGTGTTCTATTTGATTCAGTTCTGGTGACTGGGAAAGCCATTGCCATGTTCATGAAACCAGTATGAGAGAACTTTTGTTTTGTGACATGGATCATGCTGGAATTAGCCATTAGAAGATGGATTAATTGTGGTCATAAAAGGATGCACACAATACTTAAATAGGCTGTGCATTGAAATGATAATTGATTGGTATTAATGGGTCGAAAGTGTGCCAAGAAATCATATTCCACACCATTATGCCACCACTAGCCGGGATTGTTGGCATAAGGCAGGTTGGGTACATGGAATCATGCTGTTCAGCTGAGATTCATCAGATGAAGCTATGTTTTTTTTTCAGTCTTCATCTGTCCAATTTTGGTGAACTTAGCTGTTCTTGGCTGACGGGAGCGGAACCTGACATGGTCTTCTGCTGTTGTAGCCCATCTATCTCATGGTTTGATGTGTTATATATTCTTGGTTGCTTTTTTGGTCACCATAGTTGCACAGAATGGTTATCTGAGTTATCATAGCCCTTCTGTCAGCTCAAACCAGTCTTGTCATTCTCTTCTGATCCCTGTCATCAACAAGGTGATTCAGTCCTCAGAACCTCCGCTCAATGGAGGTTTTTTGTTTTTGTGAGTAAACTCCAGAGACTGTTGTGTGTGAAAATCCCAGGAAAGCAGCAGCAATACTCAGACCAGCCTGTATGGCACCATCAATTGTGTCACAGTCAAACATTGAATATTCACTGAAGCTTCTGACCTGCATGATTTTAGGCATTGTGCTGCAGATCAGATAACTGCATAAATAAGCAAGTATACAGGTGTTCCTAATAATATACTCAGTGAGTGTATATGTTATTGAAACTTTACTTATTCTGCTTTGGATCCAACCAGGATGTTAGCTAATGCATAACAGCATCTGGTAAAGCCCACTGTCTAAATTCCAAAAGAGTGGCCATCAAAATGGGTTAGCTTATTGCGAGAATTCTGCATTAGTGAAGTCTGTTCAAAAACCTGTGCTTCATCATCTTAGTCCACACTGTTAAGCCAGACTCTGTCCCTACGATTCTACTGGCCATGGCTTGGATGAGTGAACATGGGCACACTATAGTCAAGTGAGAACAAAAGAGTGGAGAAGAAGCAGGATGTGCGGCTCTGTGCTTTGAAACTGCTGCTTACACAGGAAGTGGAACAGCCAAGCTGTGCGATACAAAAGTGAGCACTCAAATGCTACAGTCAATGTCTGTCTGCATCAACCCAGATCCCGACTTGGCTCTGCTGTTTACTTGTAGGCCACCATCAGCTTGGTTACATTTTCTCAGTTCATAAAATGCATTATGAGAGATCTGAATTCTATTGTGTTTGACTGGTGTGGCACAGTGTTCAGTTTTTCTCTCGCACACTTCTAGAGGCCTAGGGTCAGAATTTGTCTTGGGCGCTTTCTGTGTGCAACTTTCATGCTTTCTGCAGGTTTCCCTATTCAGGTTTAAGACGAAAAGATACATATGATGGGTGGCACAGTGTCCAGCATTAATACCTCATAATTCTAGAGAGCAGAGTTTAAATTTGGAAATATCTGAAGAAGACCTCAGTATTAACAGACTATGTGTAGAAGATGTGCCGGATGGGCTGGATTTGAACACAAGGCTTTGTAGCTGTGAGAACTTTTTAGTCACTGTTCTGCTAAGTTTAAAAATAAAAAAACTTTCAAAACTTTTTACTAAAGCAATCCATCCATTTTCTCAACTATTTAATCCACTCAGCTGTGTGACAGAGCAACACTGGGTGCTAGGAGGGAACCAAAACTCAGATGGGGCACCAACTGATTACATGCACACTGATATTTCACTAATTTAAAGTTGCCATATTAATGGTGATATAGGAGTAAAATGGAACCACTAGAGAAATTCCCACTAAGGCACAGGGAGAAAGTGCAAACTCCATACTGACAGTGAGAACTGGGTCAGAGTCTGGAAACAAGACTACAGTGCTAACTGGTGAGCCACTGCCACACTTTGCAGATGTCGTAAAAAGTGGTATCATTTTTTGTTGTGTACAGGTATTGTTTTTTAGAAGTCTAGCCCAATAAACTTAACCATTAACATATATAAAGTTAAAAGTCATTTAAAACTTTGTCTTCTAGTCAAAGTTGCTTGCAAATTTCTAGTTGTCTGTTTGTGCAAGACACCCTTGCACCACCTTTTATTTTCACTTCCCACTTTTTAGCAGTGCTGGGCAGTCTTCCTGAGGCTTGGCGTAAGTCTCTCTCTCTCTCTTTTTTTTGTTACTCTATAATTTGGAGGATCTCAAGATAGTTGTGCCATCAATCATTTCAATATTAGGAAGTGAGTTGGAAGGATTTTGAAAATGTTGTGCAATCGCACAATGTTGCCTTACTGAACTGTCTTAGCAAACCTGAAAGAGAACAGATGAGGAACAAATGATGGGCACCATTTCACTATTTAAACTCCTAAACACTGCAGTTTTAATCGTGGCTTCTGATAGAGGTAATCAAATGGGAAGACCACCATAACCTCAATCCTGCCATATTTTTTTTAGTTTCTTATCACCATTCCTTTACTTGTCAGGTTATACCCATCAGCCAAGATGAATTTTCCTCCTAAGGAGGACTTGCACCCCATTCTTTGCCGATTCTTGCTTTGTACCCACTATTACTGGGATTGGCTGCAGCCCACAAAGCTCTTCACTGGAAAAAGTGGGATTGATGATGCTAACACTAAAGCACATCCTAATCCCTATTAGTCAATGTTAATGTTTCCATTTCCATTTATTTGCTTAGCAGATACTTTTATCCAAAGCAACCTACAAAAGAGGTCAATGTAATTGATTAAATATCAGCCTGGAGGACTGCTTGGGAAGAAGTGTTACAGGGCAAGGATACAAAATAATCTTCACTAGTTATGAGCTCAGAACAAAATGCAAGCTAGTTGCAATTCCTTAGTTACAAAAAACTAACAAAGCTATTATCAATTAGAGAGAAATTTACAGAGCAAGAGGTTCTTCAAACACTTCTTAAGCACTCCTTGGGATTTAGCAGTTCAAATGGAGATGGGCTGAACACTCCACCAGCTAGGAGCTACACATTAAAAGATTCTGGATTAAGACTTGATGCCACACACAGGTGGAATCACCAGATGCCCTTCATCAGCAGACCTAAGTGGTAGAGAAGGAGACTATGCTCCTACACTGGTGGGTGTTAATGATAGTGAGCTGAACAATGGAGGGGTGCTGAATAGACAGAAGAGCTGGGATAACAAGAAAGTCTGTCTTTGCCAGGTTGAGCTGGAGATAATGCTTCTTCATTCAGGTTCCAGAATCAGTGAGACGTGCAGAGATTCTAGCTTATACCGCACCATGTTCTTTTGAAAGAGAATAGCTGTGTTTTTACAGGTCTATAGAGAGAAGAGAAGACAGCCTCCAGCCTTGGGGCACCACATGCCTGTCCCCCACACACTTGACATCTCTCCTTGCCAGGTAATTGTGAGGTAGGACTCAAATTACACTAGTGCAGTCCCAGTGATTCCAGTGTCAGAGAGGGTGGGTAGCAGGATCTGATGGTTGACTGTGTTCAAGGCAGAGGAGATATCTAGAAGGGTGAGGACTGAAGACATTAGTAGCTGACATTTTGGTAGCTCTTGCCAGTGGTAATGTGTTGACAACAGTAAATGGAGCCGTCTTGGTGGAATGGCCCCTTTTGAAGCCTGGCTGATTAGGATCAAGCATTGTTTTTTGTAGAAGGAAGGAAGTGACTTGGTTAGAGACAGCACATTCAAGTGTTAGAGAGAATGGTCTGTAATTACCTACTTGGGATGGTTCAAGTGTGGGCTTTTTGAGAAGAGTTATTAGGGCCTGTTTGAATATAGTAGGAAAGCTGAGTGAGGTTTTGTGTGAACCCAATGAATATTTGCTTGGACGTAGATTGCGTGTTAGTCAGCTAAACTTTAGGCTTGCTTGCTTTTGTAAGATGGTACCTAATCCATTCAATTTATAAAGATGCACCAGATTTTTCTAAAGGATTCACATCATATCATGAGTTTTTCCTTTCTCTTTTAGGACTACCAAACCAATGGCCTTTGTCATGTAGGGTGTCTTCTCATGGCTAATTGCTTAGCTTTGCTTTTTACCAAAATCTGTTCAGTATGCTGAGATCTGCAATAGCAAGACATTCTTAAACCCTCTTAATCCAATGCAAGGTTGTAGTGAGTTGAAGCCTATCCCAACCACATTGGGTGAAAGGGAGGAGCGGCTGCCAGTTTATTACAGGACACACACATGTACCTATACAGGGCCAGTGTAGAGTCGTCATTTGACCTAATATGCTTACCTTTAGAATGGGGAAGGAAAACTGCAGACACTGGGAGAACAAGCATACTACACCCAGACAGAGACCCTTTGTGGCAGCAGGGCTAATTGCCACCATGGTGCCCAAGATCTGTTAAGACTTTACCAAAAGAGATGGACTAGCCATTAATCCCATGGGGAATGCTAGGAGCCACCTCTTTTTGACAATTAGACATGGTCCCCTGTCTTTTAATCCAATTATAGAGCCATTTTCTTAAAATGATGCACAATCCATACTGATTCTAATTTAGTTAGAACTCATTTTGTGGTTACACCAGGCTTCTGTCTTCAGAAGTTTTGAACCTTGGTGCCACTTTTGATTCTAGCTTCTGTGGAGTATAGGGGCACACTTTTAAGCTATCGCCAAACACCAGCACAGAAGTCCAGAATTATAAAAAGTCATCAATAAAAGGCTGAACAAACAATACAGGGGAAGAGCAAAGCACAACAAACATAAACTACTAAATGTGTCTACCTTAGCTAAAAAGTACTATCCCATGGCTACAGTTTCATGTATGACCCCTTGTCAACTTCCAAAGTTTTAGCACTTCTTCCCCTCCCTGGCCAGCTGAACCCTTGTTATCAACTGCCACTCAGCTCTTAGCTCTCCCAACCAGAGGAATCCAGTGACTTTTATATTGTGCTCCAGATTCCTTTCTGGTACACCTCCGTAAGCACTTTTGGCATCCCAGCTGACAATCTCTGGTGTCTTATGTATAGGACTCCACCTAGTAGCACCTGGTGTTCCTGCATGTTAGCTTCACTGTGGTATTATAATGGAGGGGGCCAGGTTTGTTGTCCTCCCCAGTAACCCTGTGCGAATATAACATAATGCCTCCAAACAGCTTGGGAAACCTCAAACCCAGCAGTAGTGCTTATGGTATTATACAAGATCTTGAGTGACCTCTTGCTGTGATGGTAGCATCCCCTTCTGGTCAACAAGGGCACTGCTACATAGATTAACTTCACACTTGTCATTTGCGAATCATGTCAAGAATGTTACCATATGTGCTTTCTTTCAGCTGAGGGTTACAACTCAGACCTTCTGTACCTGATTACATTTCTGAAAAACATATTCACTTTTCATCTTGATTATTGTTTTGCTCTGCCTTTTTGGCACTTCAGCCCAAGTACCTAGCAGATTACAGCAGTTTCAAAACCCTACAGCTTGAATTTTAAACCTGTTAATTTCTTTTTAAAAAGTTTTTGTGGTCACAGTCACTGTGAAACATACTATTTAAAGTAAAACCTAGTAGAGTGAAGTCACTCTACACACTAATTATTTATAATTATGTTTTGAAATTATGTAGTAAATTTAAAATGACAATCCATTACCAAGGCAGTATACACTTGTTTCAGGGTCATAACGGCCATGGCCTTTCCTGGTTGCATCAGACACAAGGCAAGAAGCAGCTTCACTGGGCCAGTTTGGAGTTTTTAATTAAACAGTATATGAATCCGTAGAAGAAATCATGCAGATTACTGTAACCATACTAGGATTTGAATGCTAAACTCTAAAGGAGCAGCATTGTCATTACACTACCTTTAATGTCATATTGTGAAATATATTTTAAATTTGGCTCAGGTGAAATGTTACTTTAAAGCAATAATCAATGTGGCAAAATGTATCTATCCATCCATCTATCCATGCTCATTTATTTGATTTTCATAGGATATACCTATAGGTCTCATCTTAGCAACACTGGGTTTTAGTCTGGAATGTTTTCTTTGCTGGACATTCGATGTCAGCCTCACTTTCACAAGTTCTACAATTTGACAGTCACATGGACTATATTTTCAGTGACAGGGTTCACTTTCAAATTGCTTCAGTTGAATAGCTTTTGGTTTTGAAACGGCAGCTTGACTAACAGTCAAGCTAACATATAAAGGTTTACTTTATATGTTGATGGTGTGTACTTCTAGATTTTGAGGCATACTCATCAGGGTAGTGTATTATCAAATGATTGATTAATTTCTCTAAATATTGTAGTTTTCCTTAGCTATTCCCTGACAAGGTTTAATTGTCACACTTTATTGTTGTCTGTGTGGAATTTTTCATGTTCTCCCCATACGTCTGCATGGGATTTCCTCTGCTTTTCTTCTCACATTTCCAAAGAAGTGCAGGTTAGGTTAACTGGCGATTGCAAATTCACCTGGTTTTGTTGTGTGCATGAGAGGATTCTGCTAATGACTGGTTTCCTGTCCCTGTGATTTCCTACCAGTCCAACAATTTAGTAATAAAGCTTTCAGCAGATTTGTGAGACTTTTTGTGAAGTACCATAACCTACTCTCTTTTATGCATGTATTCATAACAAACTAAGTGAAAATAACACTATTGTGAAACAATCTGTAAACAAATATTTTAGTCAGTGTTTCTTCTTGGTGAAGTGTAAATAAATTTTGCATGGCAGCTCTCCATGATTGAGTCGAGTGTCATTGCGTTTTTACTTTAACCATTGGCAGGTTCCTGGCATTTTGCTTGGGCATGTCATGAGATTCTGCTTTTAGGGAAGTGTAATATGACTGGTTGCTGCTAGTCATGTCTTTGCAGTGCCAGTTGTTGCCCCTCGTAACTAGAATTTCTAGACAATGCAGTTATACTTTCAGTATCTAGGGCTCTTTTAATAGCTTGCCTGCTCTTAAATAAATTTCTCGTTGGATCTCATCCATGCTGCATGTAACTCCTTTTACTATTACGTTCTTCCTCTTTTGACTTTGGTTTTTGTTTACTCCGTTCATCCTTTTGTGCAGTTGCTTTTGAACTTCCAATTTGGGGATTCACCCTTTGTTTCTTGATTCTTTTGTATTTCATTCTTTTCCCTTGTTTTGAGTGTTCTTTTTTAAATCTCATTTCTGGTCATTGTTTTGTAATTGTTATTTATTTATTTTTTCCATTTTTTGATGTATTGAGACGTTCATTACAATTGTTGGCCTCTGGTGCTACAAATTGGAGGCTGTCATAATTTGACATTTATTTTTATTTTTTATAGATATTTCTAGGCCTTTAAAATCAAGAAAGCATCATTTTGTGGGTTTGGGATGCCAACAAGTTCAGTACTAATGTGTAACTTGTGATTAGAGACAATGTTGACAACATTAAAAATGAAATACATTTTCCATGATGCCATTTTGTTTGTATTGAGGTAGCTGACAATTTTTGCTTTTTGCTTTTTGTTTGGTCTGGTTACTAAGCTGTTGCCAGGTTGGGTCAACAGGATGTTTGCAACGCGTGACATCACCAGGTGAAAGGTATAAAGGTCAGCGTCATACAGTTCTTGATTGTCCAAGTTTGTGGTTATTCAAAATATAACTCTAGTGTTCACTGCTTTATCTTTATTCATACTCTGGGTACAAATCCTCTTCTGTTTTCAACTACTATTTTATCTGTTGTCCTGACATCGGTTACTCATGGATTTTTACTGATTTCTGGATTTTCTTGCTTCATTAATTTCACTGATTTTTGGTTAGTTCGAAAGATGTATTTCACTCCCAGGTATTGACCCTAGCATGATTTTGACATTGATTTCATCTCATGATGTTATTGGTAAATTTGTACTGTGATTACCGTGTATATTCAGTCCAGGGGCTATTTAAGTGTCTGTAAGGCTGGGCATATGCCATGCGATTTTTAGAATTCATGGTGAAGCGACTACTCATACTTCATGATGGAGTCGCCAGTCGTATATGCGCTCAAACTGTATGGGTACGTTCAATCTGATTGATATGCCATGACAGTGCTCTTTCTATACGTGTACATGGCCTTGATGGACAGTTTTACCCATTGACATTTTGCATCTTTATTCATTTATAAAACAATATGACCAATTCTTCTCAAATTGTCAACAAAGAAAAGAACTGTGATTTTGACTCTTGCTGTACTGTGCTCTGAAACTGCAAAGAAAAGAAAAAAGATGCAAGTGGACACACAGATAGTTGGGAAGACAAGAACAATATGGTCTGTTTATTTTACAGAATGAAATGGTGATTATAATATATGTAATATACCATTGTGTGTGTTGTTTTCGACTTTTTCCAGTAAATGTTTCCTAAGATACTTTCCTCAGTGGCCATTTATTTGTATGTGTGTTGCTTTATAATAGCTGTTTGAAATTAAAATCATATGTGCATGACAATGGGAAAATTGATGGAGACATCAGAAAATCGTGTCATGAGAGTCCTCATACCACAAGACAGCCGACTGAAATTTCTGACATATGACTGCCTAATCGTAAGATGAAATCAGGTATCAAAACCCTTCTCATACTGCACATGAAACGATGGCAATTGAAGATGGTATTCAATCCTATTCAGAAAATCAGTCAGTGACTGCAAATCGGGCTTAAAATCATACCAAAATTGCACAGTGTGTGCGATTTTGTCGCAGTATAGTCTATGCCTGCCATTAACCAACCAACCCTTCAGTAGAGTGGAATTTTATGGTGATTGCAACAGAGAAGAAGTGAGAAAACATCAAAAGCCAAAGTAGTAATAATTCAATACTAAATTGAATTAAATGAATAGCAGAATTAAGATTCAAGAAGAAAAAAGTCACATTTAGCATGAAATGCAAAATTCTAAATACAAAGATTATACAGTATATTTCACAATGCAAACTGATAACTGAAGAAAATCCAAAAAGGAGTTAAACAAATCATCAATAAATGAAGCCTAAAGCAAAAAGTAACTAAACAAATCGTCAAATAGCAAAGTCAAATGCCAAATAAACGTGAAACTCCAAATGATTAAAGAAGTGAATCAACAACCAAGAGCTACTAATAACAAAGATGATCAAAAGACTGCAAAAAATCTGAAGGGGAGCAAATAGAAACGCTGTGTGAATGCCACTCCACTGAATGGTGAAGCTTAAATAGTCCTTCACTGCTGCAGTTAGTTTAATTAAAGCACTAGAGGCCAATACTTTTTTAAGGGTCTCACCTTTTCTCCATCAAATATAGTAGGACCCCCAGATCCATGGGTGATATGTTCCAAAACCTACAGCAGAAGCAATAGTAGTGAATCCTATATATGTCATTTTTGTTTTCATACATGCCAATGGTAAAGTTTAATGAAAAGATTACACACAATCTTGACATTACCAACATTACGAATAAATGGGAATCTGATGTTTTAGCTTAACTCTCAAGGGATGATGGAGCAATTAAGAATATCTTGTAAATGCACACAGTTTAAACACATTTTTACATTACATTTTTACATTTATTTCTTAAAAAATACAGTATCTTAACCTATTGTGAATACTCACTTGTTTCTCCATTCTTCATTGTTTTCACTGATTGGAAGCATTTCATGGATTCTCTTAAGCTTTGAAGAACTGCCAGCATCACTACATATACGTTCTTTAGCTCTTTAGGGCTCATTATTAAGCAAAATTAGGGATTATTTTCAGAACAACACTATGATAATGTTGCATTGTATGTGGACAGAAACAACACTAGAGGCTAAATTATACTGTACTTGCCGTATGAGTGCAGTAATAATGACGTCAGACACTGAGGTATACACTGCACACTGCTGGTACGTGCTGCACAGGGAATGTGGCAGTTGTTTATTTCTGGATTTTTCCATTTTATATTTTCGGGCCACAGTAAACTGCGGATGCTGTATATACTCGCGTTTAAGTTCTCTCGTGGATAAGTTGGGGCTTGATTTTACCACATAATTTCTGTATTTTATAATGTCAGTTGTATAAATCGAATACGGAAAAGTCACACTATTAATCCAAGAGATTATGATATGCTACCACCTACCTGAGAGAGTAGCCACGGATCACACTGACTTTTTTTCTATGTATTGTGCCTACGTGACCACACGGTAATACCCGAACTATTCCGAAGCGACACTTGCACTGTTTTGTGTTTTTTTTGTATCTCACACCCTCATACACCTTTATCGTAAGAGCATCCCTTATCTACAATGGAGTGTTCGATCAGAAGAAAATATGAAGCTGGTTTTAAATTAAAAGTCGTTGATGTGGCGAAAGAAATTGGTAACTGCGCTGCTGCAACAAAATTCAGAGAAACTGATTGGAAGAGGCAAGAAGTTGTAAAAAAAAAAAAAAGAATTTAAATGTCCCATTTTTGAACGGGCGTAGAAGTCGGGGTCTGATTTTATGATCGATTTTTCTGGTTTTAAGACCCAACTTATACACGAGTATATGCGGTAAATGAAAT
>JANRMT010062791.1:129555074-129567454 GCA_026402145.1 Polypterus bichir lapradei | reverse complement strand
AATGGCCTAATTAATTATAGCCTTAAAGAAAATAAATGCTATTTTCTAAAGGAACTAAAGGGAGAGGATTAAAACTTAGGAAATAAGACTTAAAACATAATTATTTCAGAGCAAGGGATGAGACCAAAATCTAAAAAAAGAAAGCAAGCAGAGCACAGCAGGCAAAAAACAGTTCACTGTACATATCCAATGTTTAGCCTGTGGTCTGCTGATTTTTAGTGTTGAGTGTTATGTGTGACCTCTGACCTTCCTATTAAAGACTCAGTGATTTTGTGTTAGAATTTCCTGTTTGAGACAATACAGTGGTCAAGATGCAACCAGTATGAATACACGGCTCCATATGTTCATTAAGATCAGATGGCGTAATTGTTCCAAATTCATGCTGCCTGACCAACTGAGTGACAACAACATGACAACGAAAGAACTCAAAAGCACCATAGGATACCACTAACTGCTTAATGAAAATGTAGTTCTAGGTCTCCTTCACCATGTTACAGCCATGAATTTGCTTGTTTTCAAGTCACAGGTACAGCACAGATAATTACATAAATTATGAGCCTTGCAAACACCCATGCAATGACAATATATTTTTTAAAGAACTGCCTTAACTGAAACTGCAACAAATCCAGTTTATAATTGCATGTTGTTTAAGTGAGATGAGATGTTCAACCTACACACACTACTTGATTTGAACACATGAGATGTGTGGTAGCAACAGTGTGCAGCCAAGCTTTTAGTGAACAGCACAAGGCTTGCCAAAATATTGAATGTGTTTCTCTGTGTACCTTTGCTTCTCCTCAGTATGTCTCTGTGCTCCCTTTAATATGTGGCATCATACCCTAGCTACTTTTTTTAGTTAGTAGGTTGTCCTTTGTTAGATTCTGTTCCAAAAACTAGCACATGTAAGATGTTTGATACTTTTTTTATTTTTATAAATATACCAACTAGAAACAATGGCCAGCAGCAGGTATTGACGTTAAGTAAATATCAAAAGCCTCAATCTAATCCGCGTAATGTCTTGTGCTCATAACATTTCTGGTTGAAAATCTCCTTTCTTTTTTGAAATTATCGGTTTTATCTTGCATTACACAATGTCTTCTACAGTACAGAGATAGGAGAGGAGTATGTTTAATGAACTCATTTTACCAAAATCTGTCTCTAAGAGTATCAGTTTTGTTATGGAAAATTCTGTAACTTGCATGTAGTAATAAAAATTGAATTGAATTATTCTGGCTTAGTAAATGTGTTGAAGAATGGAAGCTGACATTTGGTGATATTGAGCACCTGCTGAAATTCCTCCAAAATTAATACTCGTTTTGAATCCATTATGCTGTAACCTGCTCTTGTGATTGCTATGCACAATGCCAGTCCATGTCAGGGTGTACACTTTTGCACTTTCTCAAACTTTTTTCAGTTTATATTCATGCATGCATACATACATACTGTACATTCATACAGCACTTTCTCAGACTTGCTTAACAAATTAAGAGGATGCATGAGGGGCCTATCCTGGCAGCATTAAAGACAATGCAGAAATAGACCCTGAACAGGGAACCAGTCTATTGCAGAAAAAGCACACATGCATATACACCCCTGTTTACTCACATTAGAGGAAATTTACAGTTGCCACTCCACCCATCACTGTCATCTTTAAAAGAGCCCAAAGGAAAAACCACATGGACTAGGATAGAATGTAGTAGTTGAGAGATACATACTACTTGGGGATTCTGGACCTGTGAGGCAGCAGTGCAAATCACCTCTCTACTGTACAACTTGGGGTTGATTTAGACTTGCCCTTTAGCCTAACATCCAAGTCTTTGAAATATGGGAGGAGGTCAAATTGCCTGGAGTAAAGCAATGCAATATTCACATCGACAGTCAACATATTAAGAAACTGAATACAGTTCCAGTGCCACCCATTCCAAATAAGTACAAAAAGCAAATATTTAAGATTGAAAGACCATAGGAGTTCAGATGAATTAAGGAACACCACAGTTAATTGGACCTTGAGGTCATAATGATGAAAATTATTCACAATATGAAAAGTCTTCCAGACATGTTGAACTCAATAAATATATTATGCCGAAGACAGGCTCAGGTGAATTGTACAAGCACGCAAACACAGTGTAAAAAACTGATTAACCAAACAATATGTATCCATATAAATAAACTGTAAGAGACAGAACACATAATGTAAGTTTGGACTAAAGTGCAATTGAAATACTACTAACAGAAGATCTTAGCAGTGGGCGATGGAGGGGAAGAAAATGAAAACTTAAGTCAACACCATTCCCTGAAGAAAATACATTTTTTTTTCCAATGTCATACACCACAAGCTGGGATAATGCTGGAAATTTTGGATATGTTAAAGTTGACAGCCGTCAATCCATTTTCTTAGCTGTCTAATCCTGTTCTGGGACATTCAAACCAGGAGTTAACCCATCAACATCAGGCATAAATCAACAGTGGATGGGGTGTCAGTGCATTGCAGTTCCCATTTACAACTTGTCAGTTCATTATTACTTGACTGACATCTTCATCCAAGGCGACTTACAACATTTGACATACAAGTGATTATATTTCTTTTGTTTTTCCAATTGGAGCACAGGCAAGTGACATAACTTGCTCATGGTCACCTAGTGTTAGCAGTGGGATCAGATCAAATCATATGTCTTTTGGTTTGTGACTACCTTAAGAAAAAAAACATACATACTCAAAGAGAACATGCAAACTCCACGCTGGCCGTTAATGTGCCAGAACTCTGGACTCATCTCACCCAGCTCATCACTTATTATTATAAAAACTCCCCTCTGGTAAACGCTTCAGGTCAGTTAAAACTAAAACTAACAGAAGCCTCAAAAGTTTCTTTCTCAGAGCCATAGTCCTCTAAAACAAATAACTTAGACTGTCTTTTTTGTATATTCATGTCTACTGTAATGTACTGTATGAAGGTGTGTGTGTGTGTGCAGTATATGTACGTGTATGTGTGTGCACTTGCATACACACTACACACTCACAGTTTCACTTGCACATCTCTGGAGTTTTTTTCTGTCCTTGCCATAGGACCTTACTTTATTCTTTGTTAATTAGCATTGCCAAATTTTTATCATTTTTTCTTTTTTTCTTTCTTCATCTTGTAAAGCACTTTGAGCTACATCATTTGTATGAAAACGTTCTATATAAATAAATGTTCTTGTTTATAATTGTACTGTTCTGTAACTTTGTATGAAGTTTTTTTTTTTTGTTAAATTATGCTATTTGTTATTTGTAAGTGATGTTGTGTTCTACAAGCAGCTCCGAATTTCCGAAGTCAAATTCCTGTAAATGAAATACTGGCAAATAAATGTAATGTGTGAGGTGAAGAGCTGCCAGCTGCACCACAGTGTGGAAAACTGAACATTGCTTAGCCTCTTCTGACCCATATCTGTTGAAAAAAGAGCTAATACACACTGCTGAACACTATTTTGTTTTCTGTTTTCATCTTTTGAAAGATTTAAGAGACTAAGTTCCAATGCTTCAATAAAGTTGCCACTAGCAAGTTTCCCTGCCCTCTAATATAATATTTTTCAAGACTCTGATAAAGTAGTGATTATTCAAAGCTTCACTTGGCCGTACTGTCAGTGGACCCACCCCATATATAACACTATTTAACTCAATGTTTATGTAGAACATTTTTCCTTGTGTTTTGAAGGGTAGTTCCACATTTCATCTCTATTTATTTCATTATTTCTCATTCTTTTAGGATGACTATACACAGGTGCACCTTCCATGACAAACAACAAAATTGAAAAAAATAAAATAACACATGGACAGTGTGAATATTCTCAGCCTGTTGGCTTGTTTTAAAGGTATACACTCCCTCTAAAATGTCTCAGATGGCTCAACATTTCACCATTATTTTCTGCCGACTCTTTTACTTTTTCTTTTGGTTGAAGACTTTTAGATGGTGCTTTTACCTCTGTCAGACTGTTAGCACTTCATCTACTTTGATAGGTGAAATGGCAAAGCAAACTGCCAATGCTGGTGGAAAATAAGTGAAACAGCAGGAGTTAATGCTCTAATCTGATCGTGCACATTTTATGTACTTTCTATGCAAAGGTGTGCCTGTCAGCCATTATAACCTTTAAACTAATGAAATGAACACTGGCAAACCTATAAGGCTGTCACGGAAGAAAATTAAAGTTGCTTTCCTGCCTGCAAATTTGTGACTCAGAAGAGGAGGAGCGTGGCACCTGACATGAAGGTTTCGCTTTGTCAGGCAGGTGGGCATTGCTGATACTTCCCACTCGACTTGGAGAGTGAACTTTGTTATGTTTAAACAGGACATAGCTAGGCTGGATTTCGTCTGGAGGCGCACTTTGTTTTTCTTCTTCTTTTTGAATATTTTGTTGCCAGAGAGAGACGAGGTTGGGCTTGGTTGAAGTAAATGGGAAGTGATACTGGAGATACTAGGAACATTTTGGATTCAGCATAAAAGGATTAAGTCAACTTCATCTGCTATAATTGCACTCAAAGTCGTTAGAAAATATACACAAGAAGTAACAGTCAGGTGCGTTCAGGGAGCTTCTTTACATTTTTTTGTATTTTAGTTTCATTGTTAGAGAGTTAGTTATGTTTTGTTTGTTAAATATTTTTGTAACAGTGAGTCATTTTCAGATATAACAGTGATAATGGAAAATAATTATATGTGTTGGTAGAGTATTTAGAATATGTTTTAATAACATTTCACTATATCTTGTAGGTGGCTGAATTAGCTTTCTTACACAGTAGATTCTGCATCAAGTGATGTAAAAATTGCATTGATTGATTGTGTTAATTGTTGTGGAAGTTTTTGTGGTTAATTGTACTGCAGGTGATATTTCTTAAACATAAAAATTTTAAAAGAAGCATCCAACAGCAATTTCAAATCTGTGTTGAAGTCTCAAGTTAAAACTGAAGTCCTACTGTCTGCCATACTACTTGGTAGCTTATTCCATGTGTTTATGGTTCTCTGTGTGAAGAAAAACTTCCTAATGTTTGTGTAAAATTTACCCTTAACAATTTTCCAACTGTGTCCCCGTGTTCTTGATGAACTAATTTTAAAATAACAGTCTTGATAACTTGTGCCTATTCCTTTCATAATTGTAATAATTTATAATTTGTTATTTTTAAAATAATTTTATAATAGGGTATGTTAATACATTACCAATAGATTATAGAGTCAGAAGAAATAGAATTACTATGATGTGTAGATGATGCATCTGTCTGATTGTTTTGAGTGTAATCTAAGTACTGAGTACATGTTTATTTAGTGTCACTGTTATGAGTTGGACACTTTCAAAAAAATATAGACAACACAAAAAATATAGATAAAATGGGATAGAAAGGAGTCCAGGTGGTACAGTCTTTAGATATACACAGACACTAAGTAGAAGCTCAGGCCTGATTAATCAGAGTAATTACACATAGGAAAAAAAATGTGTAGTTGATGTGCTGTTTTCATTGTATGAAGGCAGTTGCCAGAGGGAAGTATTTGGAATGGGTGAGTCCAATCAGCAATTAACTTTGTGGCACATTTTCATACCCTGAATTTATATAGGAATTCAGTGTGCGGTAAGTTACAGCCTACGATCTTTTCACAGGTTCTGACAATGTGCTGCTGATTAGCCTTAGCCTGAACAGAGGCAGCGCCAAAGCAGACAGTTATAGATGAGGTCAGAATGGACTCTGACGGCTGTGTAGGACTGGACCAGTATTGCTTGTGGAGATTGAATTTCCACAGCCTAAACAAAATGGCCATTCTCTGATGGGCTTTATTGATAATACATGTGATGTTATTGTCCTACTTAAGGTCTTGTGACAGCACAGTGTCCTAAAAGTTCGACGACTCTGCCGTCCCAATGACTGAGCCATTTATAACTGTTTAATTATTATGGCTGCACCTCACATCTAATGCTCCACCACTTTTCTGTATAGGGGCTCATCATTTTTTATAAAAAGGCCTATTAGTGTGATGTCATCTGCAAATTTGAGAAGTTTGACAGATGCATAACTAGAGGTACAGCCATTAGCATAACCCAACCACATGTCCTGCTTCTAATATGTAAGAAACTCAGTAATTCATTGTCAAATTGAACTGGGAATGTTGAACTGGGCAAGCTTCTTATCTTGAGCTCTGGGATGATATTATTAAAAAGTAGAGCTAATGTCAACAAGTAACATCCTCACATATGCCCCTGGCTTATCAAGACGTTGGTAAATAAATCCAAATTCACTGCATCATCCACAAGCTAACTGGCTCTGTATGCAAACTTAAATGTAACCACAATGAAAGTTGTTGGTTTTTGGTAATTGCTGAACTCCTCTGCATGGAACCTGTTGACATAGCTAGATTAAGTAATGCCAACGTTGGCCCCAGAGGTTTTTTTATTTCGGAGTTGTGTTGACTCTATTTTATTTTATTTTTTTTTATTTTATTGATTTTATTGTAATTACACAACATTCCATACAAATAGATACATTTTTACAAAAATAGGATTGAAAACAAATCAACCCCACACCTGAGAAAGAGAGCATGGCCAACAGAGTAAAACTTAAAGCTAGTAAAAATAATTAAATTGATGAATTAATAAGTGAATAAAGATAAAAGGAGAAGAAAAAGAAATTGGAAGAGAATCTGCTTCCTCAGTGCTTTAAGAGCTTAATCTGAAATGTTATTGATTAGATCCTGCTAGGTTTTGAAAAAGTTCTGCACAAATCCCCTTAAGTGAGAATTAGATTTTTTTCAATTTCAAATAGTATAAAACATCAGTTACCCACTGACTTAAAAGAGGAGAGTTAGGATTCTTCCAGTTGAGCAAGATAAGCCTACATGTTAATAGTGTAGTAAAGGCAATCACAGTTTGTTTGTCCTTCTCCACTTTAAGCCCATCTGGAAGAACATCAAACACAGCTGTTAGTGGATTAGGAGGGATTGTGACACCAAGGCTGTCTGAAAGGCATTTAAAGACTTTGGTCCAGAATGATGTTAATTTGGTACAGGCCCAAAACATGTGGCCCAGTGAGGCTGGAACTTGATTGCAGCGTTTGCAGGTTGGATCTTGCCCTGGAAACATTTTGGACAGTTTTAAGTGAGACAGATGTGCTCAATATATAATTTTGAGTTGAATAATTGTATGCTTTGCACATATGGAGCTCGGGTGAATTCTCTGCATTGCTACCTTCCACTCCTTTTCTGAGATGTTGAGTAAGAGATCCTTTTCCCAGTGTCCTCTTGGATCTTTGAAAGGGAAGGACTGTAAAATGGTTTTATATATTGCAGAAATGCTGTCTGAGTCCTCAAAACTGAGCAATATTTTTTCCAGCATAGAGGGAGGTGGGAAGTGAGGAAAATTGGGCAGGTTCTGTTTAACAAAGTTTCTAATTTGAAGATAGTGAAAGAAATGTGCTGCTGGAAAGTTACATTTGGAATGTAATTGTTCGTAGGATGCAAAATGTTGTTTGTAAATTTAGTTTGTACTCCTCCGTTGTCAACTTGCCATTTCTTAATTATAACAATGGCTTTATATTGTCACAATATGTTTGTTAATCAATATAATTGTTCTGCTTTACTGTGTGTTTAAAGTATTCTGTGTTTTTATGTATATAGATGTTATGTGATTTAGCAGCATACTATCAATATATTTTACTTGGTAATATATGTAAATGTTTTGAGCTTGTACTCAGTGGTTAACACTATATAAAAGCTGAATTCAGTTCAGAATGAATGCAAACTGTTTATGTAGTCAAGGCAGGTGCATTGGGTAAGGCAATAAGGAGATCACTTCAGATGGCGCTTTGACAAAGGTAGCATTTTCATGTAATTTTTTTTGTATCATTGCAAAGTAATACTTGTGACCACCAGGGTGTGCACAGCTTCCCAAACACCCGACACAACAGATGCTAGGTACAAGTGCAGCAACACACATGTTTATTTATAAGGGGGAAACGCTTTACTCTCGCTCCCCACAGCAGCAGCAGCAGCAGCAGCAGCACAGTACACTAGAACCATTACACAGTACTTTTTTTTTCTTTTCCTTGTTCTTCTTCCTTCCATTTATCTTGCTCTCTCTCTCTCTCTCTTTCTCACGTGCCCCTTTATGTTGAACCTGGGTGTGCTCCAGGTGGCTTGTTAGCGAGGTCTACAATCATTCCCATGTGTGGTGAAAGCCCAAGGTAGGGATCAGCAGCTTCCGCAGCTCCCTCTGGTGACATCCATGGAACCTAGCAGAACTGAGCCGACAAATACCCATTCCCATACAGACCTATGGGAATCTGAGGGCCATTGCAACCCAGGGAGGCTGCCAAGTAGCAGTTCAGGGGAGACTGCGCCCTCCAAAAACCATCTTCCTCTGTCCTTCCTTTAAGGAGGCATCCTGGCTGGGAAAAGGTGCTAGCCATCAGCTCACATTGTCGACCTTAAGAATCATGTACACTTGCAGTACCTTACTTCTATGAGAATGCTACCTTAAACAATTATGAGAAATATTTCCATTTTAAAAGTTTACATTTTGTATAACACAGTTCACAACTCCTTGTTACAGTGCGAGCATCTGAGAATCAAAGCAGTGCATGTACATTTTGAAGTTTCATGTCAGGACAGGGTATTGGCGTTTGTTTTTCTAATTTTTTATTGTCATAGGTGGCATCTATTGGGTGAAATCCTAGTGATGCTAGAGGAAAGCTGCAGTGGTAAAAATGAGCTGAATAATCTATGCAGGCTGCATTTGGCTCTATGGCCTACTAAGGCCACATTCAGACTGCAGTTAAAACTGTTTAAAGCAGGCATGTTAAACTCACTACCGTTGGTGGGCCGCTTCGACTGCCATACATGCGTCAGCGGGCCGCACTGTATCAGATACTATTATACTATTATACAAAGTTACTGTAGCTTTCTTTCCAATAC
The DNA here is from genome assembly GCA_026402145.1 of Polypterus bichir lapradei. Classification (NCBI taxonomy): domain Eukaryota; kingdom Metazoa; phylum Chordata; class Cladistia; order Polypteriformes; family Polypteridae; genus Polypterus; species Polypterus bichir. The sequence goes on along the minus strand of JANRMT010062791.1, from coordinate 129,558,531 downwards.
TGAAAACGTTAAAAAATGTAACACTTAAAGTTTAAAGAAAAGCAATTTATTTCCATACAATCTCTGTACAACAGCGTCCAATTAGAGTCTTAGCCTCTTAGCTAGGTCCTTATTATATTACGAGTATATTCATTATATTATATTCATTGCTTATATAGGAGTCTTGCAGTGTGAGATCTATTTCTTTTGTCCCGACACTTGGCATCTCTTGTTAGTAACCAGTTCGTCAATATCAGGCTTGAAATCTTGTGCAGCTGCAACTTTTATGAGGGATGAAAGGAGCTCGACAGTAAGTCTTGAGCGATGTGGGGTTTTGGTAGCTTTCATTAACCAAAACAATTGCTCACAAAGGTAAGTGCTTCTGAACATAGACAGTACTCTCGATGCCAACTTGCAGATCTGCACATACGAGGGTGGCAGGTAAGCATACAAGCCTGGCACAACTTTGTTGTATTTTGCCTTTGGAATAGAATCTGACTGCAGTTCAATCAATTCCATTTGGATATTCTCAGGCGCATTCTCTTTTTTTTTTTTCTTTTTTTTTTTATTATATTTTTATTAATTTTATTGCAATCCATACAAATCAATCAAGTTTTTACAAAAAGAAAAATTGAGTTAAGGACAATTCGATCCCCACCCCTGAGAGAGAGAGCAAGGCAAACAGTGTGAAATTTAAGGCTTGTAAACATACCTAAATTAATAAATTCTCTGTGCTTTATGAGCTTATTTTAAAATATTACTGATTAGATCCTGCCATGTTTTGAAAAAAGTCTGTACGGATCCTCTAACTGAGTATTTAATTTTTTCCAATTTCAAATAGTATAAAACATCGGTTTCCCACTGACTTAAAAGAGGAGAGTTTGGGTTCTTCCAGTTTATCAGAATAAGTCTGCGTGCCAAAAGTGTAGTGAATGCAATCACAATTTGTTTGTCTTTCTCCGCTTTAAACCCATCTGGAAGAACACCAAACACAGCTGTTAATGGGTTAGTCCAAGGCTGTCTGAAAGGTAATTAAAAATTTTGGTAGACTTATTCTCATGTTTAAATGTAGGTTTTAATTTAAAGCCCATTTGAGAGATGCTTATTCTTTGAATTAAGTTTAAGTTTTTAGCTGATTTAGGTGATGTTTTACCTCTAGATGTCTTAAGAAACAGAATGCAGACATGTAGCTCACATAAGAGAGAATTACTGCTTGTGTGCAATCTGATGTCAGATAGATTTATACTAACATTTATTTATGATCATTCCAGTTGTGCAGTATTTAGTTGCTTCGCAGCTGGATAATTGGTCAGTGCAGATTTAGCATTTTTCTGTGACTATGTGCATTCAAAGCCTAGAATTGTAGTTGATTGTTGTTGTTGCTATTGCTAAATTATTTTCTATGTTATAGCCTATAATATTTTTATCCTCCCATATATTTATGATGTGCGGTGGGCTGGTGCCCTGCCTGGGGTTTGTTTCCTGCCTTACACCCTGTGTTGGCTGGGATTGGCTCCAGCAGACCCCTGTGACCCTGTAGTTAGGATATAGTGGGTTGGGTAATGGATGGATGGATGGATATTTATGATGGGTGGGCAACCATGCATGTAACATTGTATATATTCTGATAAAATATATATATATATATATATATTTTTTTTTTTTTTTACATTTCTGCAATCTGTTTAAGGTTTCGGATATAATATCTGTTAGAAATACATCTTACCTCATACACTTTATTTAATGCACCAGCCCTTTATGTAGTGCAGATCTCAGATGACACCATCTTCTTACTCAATTGGTCTTTCTTACACACCTTCACAAAATTTGGAGGATTTTCCAAACCAGTCCCACACAGACAACAGCAGACAGTCCAGTAAAGGGGAACAGACTTAAAGAGAAATGGAGAATTCATTCATGCAAAGCCTCTTTGCACTATAGTACTGTATATAATAAATGGAGCAGCCTGGCCATGTTTGCTGATTTCTGTTGCTGATGTCTAAGTACTTGCATATTCCACAAAAAGTTATTCAATAAAACAACAAATACTTTTCAAAACGTTAAAAAGGGAAACTTTAGTTTTAAATAGAAGGGACATTCCCAGCAATGTCACTCAAGGATCAAGCAATGAACCTTAACTTTAGATAGCCTATCAATGTTATTTGAGCAATATTTGAGTTTAGTAGTTTGGGCATGACCTTAAACCCTAAGGGTGCCATGCCAGTCCCCTCTGCAGATGACTTTTTTTGACACTTTGAACATCTGAAATTTGCTGATGTTTATGTGGCTATGGGTAAAAACATCTAACAAATTTTCATATTGTGTATTACTTAACAGTGTTAAAGTAATTTTCCAGTGCTCTGAATTCATATATTATGACTGTTCATTGTCTGTCTGGAGTTTGCAAGTTCTCCCTGTGTCTCCAAGGGGATTTCTCCAGGTACTCTGGTGTCCTTTCCTCCGTTTTAGGTTACTCAGCAATTCGAAGTTGGCACTATGTGCATTAGGAGTGGAAGTGTATGCTTGAGTTGGCCATGTGACAACAACACAAGCAAACAAACTTGGAAAACCAGTGACTTCACCTGTTTAGAGAGAAATGCTGTGGAAATGCACTTGGTAATTAAATGCTGGCAATGGGAGCTTTGGAGGACAACAGCCTGAACACATACAGTGGTACCTCTGGTCACGACTGTAATTCGTTTCAAAACTCTTGACACGACCCGATTTGGTCACGACCCGAATGTAATTTCCTCATAAGATTGTATGTAACCGTACAAACTGTATGTAAATATATATTTCTTTAAGTACAAAAATAGTTAATTATACCATAGGATGCACAGTGTAATAGTAAACTAAATGTAAAAACATTGAATAACACTGAGAAAACCTTGAACAACAGAGAAAACTAACATTGTAAGAGTCTGCGTTAGACCCTTACGAATCACTTGCTCTAAACACTTTTTTTATGAGTTTTAAGTACAGGGAAAAAAAATTAAATGCCACTTCTCTTGCAAAACTTTTCAAACCATCCTCTACTGGCTTTAAATTCCTCACCTTCGCCACTCGAAGAAGGATTTTTTTTCAGCAAATCGCCATGAATCTTCCTAGCTTTCTCGCATATGATCGCCTCACTTACGCTATCCCCTGCAAGTTGCTTCTTGTTCAACCACACTAGCAACAGTTTTTCCACCTCTTCCAGCACTTGAGGCCTCTGCTTGGTTAACATTGTAACTCCTTTTGCAACATCAGCTGCTTTGTTAGGCCCTGTATACGCAAACAAAAGAAAATGGGAAATGGAGAATGGGAAATCATTGGTGCGTAGGGAAACTGGCCGCCAGTGTTTTTGTTCGCCACCAGAACATGTGGTCGTGAACAGATGCAAAATTTTGGCAAACTTTTTGATCGTAACCCGATTTGTACGTGTTCGGAAACGTTCGTGACCAGAAGTTCTACTGTATTGTTAGACACCATTCCTAAT